>JAVKLA010000090.1:30837566-30910173 GCA_034782735.1 Sagittarius serpentarius | reverse complement strand
GGCGCCGGTAGTGCGGGGCGGCCGCTGCAGCGCGCCCGGCGCCGCGGGGGGGAAGAGGAGGAGGAGGAGGAAGAAGAGGAGGGGGAGGAGGAGGAGCAGCGCCGCCGCCTGCCCACCCGCCCGGCCCAGCGCCCCCGATCCCGGCCTTTGTGGGCAGCGCGGCTCGCCGCACCTCCCCCGCCACGGCCCGTTCCCCCCCCCCCAGCGACCCCGCAGCGCCGCAAGCGCGGCGCGGGTGGGGTGACCCGGGTGGGATCCTCTCACCCCCTGCGAGGCTCCAGTCAGCGCAGCCTGTAGGCACCTGCGTAAGCTTGGTCCCGGTAAAAGTTACCAAACCTTACATTGATCAACCGAGTTTTAGGTTTGAGAGAGCCGTTCGGCAGCCCCCCTTAGAGCCAGCCCTCCCAGCCCTGATGCTAACGCCAAGAGATCCCCGAGTCTGCTGCTGCTGCTGCTTAGGGGCAGAGCTCGCCCTCGTCCTTCCCACCCGTTAGGGAACGAAGGTTACTTCGCCCTTGTCTGTGTCAAAAAGTGCTTTGCAGACCCCCCCCGCCCCGCCCCGGGATGGCGGGGGGCGCCGCAGCCTCGCACACCGCACCCACGCCGCGCTGCAGGGGGGGTGCGCGGAGTGCAGCTGCCCCGGCGGGGACGGGGCTGGACGATGAAGATGGTCCCTGTATTTCATTGAGTCGCCCGCCAGGGAAACGTGCCCGTGAATGGACCGACGACAATTTAACAACCAAATAAATAAAACATGTTGCGGCAATTAAAATTATTTGGTCATAATCTTAAAAGGGGCATCGTAATCACAGCTCTCTTAGAAGTGAATAGGATTTGGGCACGTTAAACCCTTTTCAAGATGAAATCTCTAACTCTAAGGGCCCCATCGCGGCGCATCTGGTTTTTACAGTGGGTAGGTAGTTCCTCCGACGTGAACAGATCCACTTTTAAGCAAGCAGCACTGTTGTCCGTGCGCTTGCAAGACTCCAACAGGAGGAAGCATTTAGCAACCGAACATTTGTTTATTAATTATCCATAATCTCATTGTAAATTGTTTCCAGCCCAGGCAGCATATATATATATATACAGTTCACGTCTGCAGTGTGCTTTGTTTATAGAACATAATTTGTCACCCCCACCAAATTATGTTGGCTCAGTTTCCTGATCAGATGACTCCCCTAAAAACTAACACAAAAAGGAACGTCCTAGGAAAACAGTAAACTTCAATAAGGAATCTCCAGAGGCTGAGTCATCTGCACTAAAATTTGAGAAGCTGCTGCAATTTGTAAGCATCTTCCTGAACAATTAATGAAACACATTCCTCCGGTTTGCCCTTCACGACACCTTTATAATTGTCCTTCTAGAATTATACATTAATGAGGCTTTTCTTCATGGTTAGTTTGGCACATGTTGCTTTTATGCTTGGATTCGTTAAGCAAATAGAAGGAGCAGCTTTGTAGTCTGTATGAAGTGATTAGGGTTTTGCAGGAGCCAGCCGAATCCACATGCACATAATGCCACTTTCACCCATGGGACCACTCGCATTTGGGGGATGGGGGCTAACGCTACTGAACTATGCTTGACGTGGAGGGCTGGCAGCTGGCTTTTTCCACCCACTGGATGCTCAAGCCGGGTCACAATCCCGTTTTTAGGAGGCTATGTGGCAGCTTCAGGAGAAATACGCACCTCCTGTAACTCCTCTTTGCCATGCCTCCTCTGCGGATGCAGGTGCAACAACACAGTTTCCCCCCAGAAAACGAAGGAAGACCTGGGAGGCAGAGACTGCAAAGCCACCGCTTCGTCCTGCCTGCAAAGCAAAGCATAAAGGCGCGACCCAGTTGCGCGTTACTGCAGTCTGCGTGTTTGCAGAAGGCTGAGTCTGGTTTTTAGCCTGTGCAGCTCTTGATGTCTTCAGTGAAATCTGAAGTGGCTTCAGCTCTTTTCAGACTATTCCCTTCTTTTTGCTTTGTGAGCAGCATCAGAACCGTAACGATTTGCTGGGGGCAAATGCGTTGCCTCCAGCAGCATCCCACAAACAGTAATTTTCTCTTCAAAATTACTTTCCCCTCACTCACACAACTCACTTTGCTGGCTGCCTCATGTTGGCACACAAAAGAAGAGGTCTGTCCTTAGCCTGGAGAGGGGTAGATGCCTGAAACATAAGATGTTTCTTCATGCGTAAGAGAAAGGAGTCAACTCAGCTTCATTTCTTACTCCCAGCCACACAGCATGGGTGAAAGTTTAGAAAATTCAGGTCAACTGTTACCCTTAAAATTCCTGTCATTCCCACATCTACAAATGCATCTATCTTTTTGTGCATATACAGAGAAATCTGTATACGTTTTTGCCGTCTTTATTAGTGGCCAAAATTATATCCTGTATTTTTTTAAGCGAAGACCCAATCCTGCTGTGACAGGACAATTAACCACCCTGTGGTGAAATATTCTAGCTTTGAGGAAGAAACAGCTTTTTGCAGACATAAGCCCCACAGAAATAAATATAGGCCATTTGTTTCGGGTTCCTCTAAATATCCACACCAAACAAGAACACTTTAGCTGTAAGAAGTCTCTGGCAGTGGCATACTCCCTCGGTTTGGCAGGTAACAAATTCTCTCAGAGGCAGCTTTCTTCTAATTTAGACTCCTTTCCCACGCAGTAGAAAACAGAGGATCCATCCTTCTGATAAAGCATATCATATATATGGACCTACAAGAATCTATAGATGAGTCTATTTGCTTTCATTTGCTTCTTCACCTCTAAGGACTCAAACCCATCCAATTCTTTTCCCAGCAGCCAAGTGAACCACTGTTGCCAACTCTTCCATGAAAGTCTCAGAGACTGGATTTTTTTTTCCTCCTTTTTTTTTTTATTTATTTACTTTGTGCCCAGGGTACTGAAGTGCTGGCTAAACCAATGCTTTTTAAACAGGCCAACCTCCTCAAAATTGCTTGAGTAAGATTGGCGCCAATATGACTTCCTGTGGCTACAAGCTACGCACCAATTTATGTGCTCAGTACATATAGATAAATTTTCATTGATGCTTTATTATATAATAACCATTAAGCCTATAAACAAGATGGGTTAAAGACAACACTATTCATTTCTCATGCATCAATCTGATCGTCTCAGGATCATACTTGGTATTTCCTCTAATCAGTGTAGCTGTTTGGTGTTTCCAACGTCAGCCAGATTTTTCTTGGTGTAGCCTGATCAAGAACAAGCACAGCATACAAGCGAGGGCCTTGCAGTCTCCCATCTGATGTTACAGTATGTTCTGTGTATCTGTTAAAAACAGCGTGCAGCTTTTTTTGTGCATGGACAACAGCTTGAAGCTATTCAATATGCTGTAAGAGACAGGCCTGATTTCATTTAAGCCAGTGTTTGAAATGTATCAAAAGACGTGCCACGACAGATGGAGCTGGTAAGCCAGACCTGGGACACTGCATTAGGCAAACCGTTATCATGCTGGAAGTCAGAGATATTTCTTAAAGTAAAGCAGTCCAAGATGCTTTTAATAACAATGCCTTGAACCTAAATCTCTTAACCAGTCTGTAAAAGCTTTGGGCACCACACATTAATAACATATTCTTTGCTTTTGTTTCTGTTATACTCTTCTCCTCCCTTCATACTTTCTCTCCAGACATTTCTCTCTTTCGAAGGGGATTTTCACTCAGATTGCTTGTCTTACGTTCATCTACAGTTTATTCTCTCCACGACTATTTTCCCCTCTTTCCCTCAAGACTGAAATCTTCCACCTTTTACACCAATATGGACATCGCTCCTTCCCCCTCGCTGCCTGCCTCTCACCCTTGTACCCCAGCTCCGCAGGTTTCCCCCCCACCTCGGGCCCACCTTTCTCAGGCAGGCCTCGCTGGCCCCTCCGCTGGCCCCGTGCCGACGCTAAGGATGGCGAAGCCGCTACACCCAGCTGCGGCTCCAGGGAACTCCGGACAGTCCTTTGGTGTCTGAATGGCACCTGTGAGCGGTAACGGAAAGAATTAAGTGTGGAGGGGCTCTACACAAACCTATACGTTTAGTATTTGAGATGCTCCCCACCTCCCACAGAAAATATTCTAAACCCAAACAGGCTTAAATTTGTGCCTGGGTTATAAACCCTGCCTTGTTCCCCTAAAACTTCTCTTCTCCCAGCTCCACATCTCTTTCGCGGCCTCCTCCCTCCTGCCGGGTCTCCACACCGGACAGGGCAGCTTCTGGCCCTGCCTTCCGGGCTACCTGCCTGAGGTAGTTATTTGAAATCCCCAAGCCTCCTTGCGAAATACGACCTCGCAATTAGAAAAAGGGACTGCAAAAGGTCCCACTGTGACAAGGTGTATATACCTCTCACGCTGGCCCTAAAGAGGGTTTAATGCAGCGGTTCTGGCCGTGGAGGCAGAGCCTTGGCTCGGGGAGGGAACGAGGTGGAGGCGGAACGGGAGCGGCGCCGCGAGTTGCCGGGGAGCGCTCGGCTGCGCGGCGCCGCCCGGAGCGAAGTGGCGTTACACCGGGGAGCGCATGGAGCCGGCGGGCGGCCCCGCCGAGGGGGGCTGCGGCCCGGCGGGCGGAACCTCCGCCGGCGGGCGGGAGTCGGGTGGTCGGGGGGGCTGGCCGGGGGGGGCTGGCGGCAACTGGATGGCGACTCACCCCACGGTAGGCCTGTGCGCGGGGCTCCGCGGCCCGTTCTTGCCCGGGCGCTGAGGGGCGGCGGGGCGACTGTTGGGGCCCTCCCCGCTGAGGCGAGGGGTCCTCAGTCACCTGGGGGGGGTCCCGCGCTCCCGCCCCTGCCCCTTGCCCCGGCCCCTGACAGGATTTCCCCCCACCATGGCTTGGAGGAGCATTTCGGGGCAGGCGCGCACGGAGGTGATTGGGGGCACCCCGAGGCCGAGGTGCCGGTGAAGGGGGTCCCGTCCCACCCCATCCCCCCCCCCCGAGAAGGGGTGCTGGAGGAGGAGATTTTAATAGAACGTGTTTTGCTATACTGGGCCTGTTGAGGAGGCTCGTCTGCCGTCCCCTGAGGAGAGCCGGTGGGGAATGGGGGCTTTAGTAGGGGACGAGGCTGTAAAGGCTGAAATCACAGCTGGAAAACGCCAAGTGTCTTAAACTTTGACTCCATCTTAATTTTTAGCATACTGAAAACATGGAGGTATTTAATTTGGCTGTCATCTTATGTTGAGGTACTGCAGCAAAAATAGGTAAAATTCGTAGCCCTTCTCCACAAAGCTAGATCTGTTCCAGAAATAGTTGCGATTCCTCATTTATTTGTTTATTTGGCTTGCTTTCTTAAGCACTGAAATAGGGGGAATGTGGAAGAAAGAGCTCTTGAGATACTGTCAGAAAACAAGTTCTGCTTTTTAATTGCCACTTGGTCCTTAGGACTGGTTTCAGACTTAAGTGGCTTAGATAGCTGTACAGAGTCTGGGTTTGGTCTGTGCATTCTTAATATAACTTCTGCTTTCCTTCACTGACGTTACTTTCTGGGTTTCAGTTCACAGAAATGATGTCTCTTGAGATATCTGACAGTGCTCAAATCTATGCTGCATTTGTGGTGTACCTGGACCTCTTAGAAGGTAATTCAATGAAGTGGCTGGGTAGACAGCCCAACAAATGTATTTGCCTTAAGGTGTGTTAAAGTTTGTGCTAGCAGGACCTTTCCTACAAAAGTCCTTGGTGTTCTTTTTGAAATGCAATGCAGTGATGGTTACCTAAGAAACAGATGGTATTTTGGCGCTGAAGATTTCTATCCTGTGCCTACCTGGAGGCTCTATGAAGACGAGGGCCCATTTTGTCCAGCAGTTATGGGTGCAGGTGTTCCTAGGGCAAAGACACTTGGCATGGGAAAAAAGCAAAAGAGGAGCAGGGGAAGGAAAAGGAACATAGAAAGGTGAAGTTTACAAGTTCAGTTGGTTGTGCTGGTAAGAGTCCTAACTTGTAAATTAATGTCAAAGTTACTGATTACCATTTAGCAAACAGCTGATGTGTGCCGGCCTGATTAGGATGCTGCTTTTTGTAAAGGGCAGGGTTGCTGTAGGAAAGGAGATAAGTTGGAAGTCTGGTGGCAGTCGTTATGACAAATGCAGTGTAGTCTTCTGGTGTCTTGTAAGCGTGGAGCAGAGTTATGTGATATATAAACTTCTGCCTGCGATTTTCCCAAGTTGGCTTTATTGAAAAGGGACTGTGCGTAGGCAGGCAGTCAGCCAGCCAGCCTAATAAAAATGCTTCAGTTTCTCTTGGAGGCTGGTGGTTCTCAAGGTCAGGGAAGGGAGGGATTTTACAGGCCAGAAAGCACTGTGTCTCTTATTGTTACACCTCTGAAGAAAATGCCTTAATTGGCTTTAAGAGAAGGCTCCTGTAGTTCTGCAGCAGAAACTTTTAGCCTTATCCCTTCAAGCAGAAGGGAAGAACTGTGTATTGTCAACAATCAAGCTTTTAGCGCCTGCTTCTTCACAGGTTAGGGTACTGATAAAGTTCAAATTTGGATTACAGTTCTATGCTGCAGATGACAAAGATGTTTTTTGTCATCTTTTTGCCTTTTTGAAACAAAGCTTTGTCAGATAGATCCCTATTCACCGTCAATCGGTGTAGCTCTGGAGTCAGCAGACTAGTACTGCTCCTGTGGGTTTCTTTTAGCAGGATTGTTTCTCAGAAGGGGAACCTGACGGTTGAATGGGGTAGTTGTCTCTCATGGGAAATGTCCTGTGGGGAAAGGGAGGGAAAGCAGAACCTTAGATGTTAACTCAAATGCCATATTTGATATCTGAATGATTAAAACTTCTGTTTTGTGTTCTGGTCCTTCTCATCGATGATGAACCTTTCTAGGGAGAAACTGGCATGAAGTGAAGCACGTCGGAGTAGCCGAACTGCAACTCGTTTGTTTACATGCACGCGAAAGAGAACGTGACAGTATCCAAGTGATGGTGCCAGTACCTGTGCACATATCGTTAAGCCACGAGAGGTGAGGATGTGGTCAGTGTTTGGCTCACATTACGAATAGGATGAAACGAAGAACAGATATATTTAACAGGCTACTGATGACTTGGTCAAGAGGGGAAGGGGGAGGAAACAAAGGAGTATCAGAGAAAAGTGGTATCTCAGCCTGTGAGCAGTTATTTTGGGTGCTGCAAACATACATGCAAAGTTGAGATTCCTTTAATTTTCTAAGCTGCATCAGTCTCTGCTTCTCGCTCTCTGAAAGTGGTACGCCTTTGATGTCAGCTTCCCACAGCAACTGACTCCTCCTGCTGATAAACACTTCATACTGTTTAGAAGTTGCTTATGCTCTAAGAGATAATAATGGATATCAAAGTATGTGTTTGAGAGACAAGGTTAGAATACAAGACCTTCACAGCTTATGTTTTGAACATTCTTGTGGTGCTTTTTTATAGTGTGGGAAATCTAGCAATACTTTTTGCGTCAGTGGGCTTTAAAGTACCTAAGAGGAAAGAAATCCTCTTAGACCTGTCTAAGAATAAACTTTTTTTATTGTCGAATCTCTGGATAAGCCTGGTGTGTTTGGTTTGGTTTGCTTTTTGTTTTGAAAGTACAGTTTGGCTACTTTCAACTGGAAATTCCTCTTACTTATCCGGAGTCTAATGTGTAACTGTCCCTTGAGCTGTGATATTTGACTTACTTTCCTTACACATGCAAGAGTAAGTAATTCTCAAGTGGAGGACAGCACAGCTGTGACTTTGTGATATTACAGATATTTGCAGCCTAGAGAAATTCCACTTCAGTAATTTTATAGTATGTTTTAACTGGCCCTTAGAGCAGCCTCAAACACACAGTATGATTTACTCTCTGATGATGGCTACCTTCTCTTGCTGGTATTTGCCATTCTTTCCTATGATGTCTCTGAAGACCTGAACTATTTCAGCTGCATCATATGGTAGTACATTTTTCAATTTCTTCTGTTCCTGCTCGTAGTAGGAGCATGTGCTCAGGGCTAGCTTTACAGATCTTGCTAGTGTTTGCTCTTCCCTTTTGCTCTGTGGGCAGCTGCCTCACACAGTAGCAGGTAGCTAAGGAATTGCACTTAGCAGACGTGTGTGTGCACGCGCTGTGGGAATGGAGTTTTAGGCATATGGGTTTTGCCCCTTTTTTTTTTTTTTTTTTTTTTTTTTTAGGTTTTAGAAGTGACAGATCGGTCTTTTGCAGACTTCCATCTTGATTCTGCTATGTGTTTTCCTAAGAGCGTATTTGTGAGGGGGAAGAAAACGACTTACTAGATATTGATGGATTTGAGTACAATCTACGTGCTGAAAAGATCTTACATTTGCAAATATTGGTCAGTCATTCTTGTGGGCTTGGTCTTGCAGAGAAATACGGTGTGATCTCCACAACAGGGGAAAGCTGCTGAGAGATTTTGTAGGATGAAATGCTGAGTGTCATTCGGCCTCTCTGCAAGAAGCAGATTGCTGTACGTGTTTGAAAGGGACACACTGCTATTCACAGTCTGAAATAGATTTTAGGTGGGAAAAGAAGGCAGCAAATTAGGATATGGGTTCTTTGAGAAATTATGCCTATGTGCTGAGGAGTTGTGCTTGTTTAACGTAGTAGGTTTCCATCTATGTTGGAAATGTTGATTCCTGGCATTGGATCAATGCCAGCAAGTATGTTCTAATTGGCTTTTAATGACAGTGAGATATTGCACTGCATGTATGTCCTATCTTTTACTGTTTCATTGGACCTTTTCATTTGGAGCCTCTGAACTTGTTTGTACTGTGGTGATACTGTTTGCTCTGCTTCTGGCACCAGTGTGGATGGAATCCATTACTGGAAGGGTGTGTGTTAGAGAAGGAAAGAGTGAATGCATCACATTGATTAAAAGTACAGTTTGTGACTAGGTTTTGCTACAGAGCAACTACATAGAGCGTATTGTCACTAAAAATGAGCTGAATACCGGGCTGTAATGCCGGGCGAGTCCATTAAAGCCTGTATGTGCTCGATACCCATAGATGTTGTCAGGCAGGAAGATCGCATATGCTTGTATTTGTGTTACTGAATGTGTATGTGCATATGCATGCTTGGCGTTTCATTAGCAGGCCACCACTGATCAGAGGGGCCTGGTCTGTCTTCACAGAGAAAGGACAGCATCAACTCCTTGGCTCCTTTGTTGGAACAGTAGGCAAAAAACAGGGGGTATAGAAAATAACTGTAGCTCAAAGTTATGTAGCGTAGAGGGAGGCCATTAAAAAGGCATCCTACAGAAGGAGCTGGAAAACGTGTTACAGTGCTACTGCCTCTTTGTTCTGACAGTGATGAGTATTTTGTTGTTGTGATTGTTGACAGTAGGAGGCTTGTTAGGTATCTGATGTCTTAAATGATACTTTCTCACTTGGCTTACCAAGCTATAGGTAGACAGGAGAGCTTTTGTAGTTAGCTACGTTGCTGTTTTGTTCAAAGCAACGCTTTGGATTTTTGTGTTACCTGCTAAAGGTAGAGGAAGAGGTATAAGTACAAGTAAATGCAGCTCAGTGTTGAAAGTAAGCCATCGGAGGGGGCTGGGAAGGTGAAAACATTCTGTCCTCATTGCTGGGCCTGTAAATGTGCTAACTGCAAAAGCAGCTAGCAAATGGCAGCATTTATGGGCAGCGTTTCCTTGCTTAACCAGCAAGGCCTGGGTAGGGGCTGCAGGGGTGGTCTTCCTCTTAAAGCCACTTCAGCCAAGCTCTGCCTTCCCAGGTGTCTCATGAAGATTCCTGCTTGGCTGACACTCAGAGGAGTGTGTCCTTAAAAGGCCATAGTAAAATTGTTGTGGAAATTACCAGCAAAGCACCTAAGGAAATGATAAATACGAGTGCCCTACAAAAAAAAAAAAAAAATCTGCTCAATGTTTTTTAGCCTATTATAAGATTTCATCTTGTCCAGTTTATGCATGACAGTTAACTGCTTAAGGCAAAAGCTGTTCTGCTTACTAAGCTTACTGTCCACTTCTACAAACAGCTTTATAGAAGCCGATCATTCTGCCCTGCCAGTGTAAGGCTGCACAGTAACTCACTGAATAGCAAAATTACGGGGTCTGGAGCACAGTGATGACCGATGCAAACGGTCGTCTCGTACAGTCTGAGAAGTGGCTTTATGCTGTGCGTGCATGCCCTTAAAGTGAAGATTGCTGGATCTTCTGAGAATAAAGACCTGGAGAATAAGATGCAACTTATGTCTGTCTTGGACCACTCTCTTAACTACACACAGCTGGCTGAGGTTTGGGGAACCTTGTGTTGGTATGCCTTTGAATCTAGCAGTGGTTCATTCTTGCAGGAGGAATTCATAGGTCTGCTGGCTGGGACATGTTTGCCGTTCACTACTGCAGACAACGCCTTAGTGCCGCACCAAGTACCTAACTGTTAGTACATTCCAGAATTGTGGCTCCCCAAAGGGGATGAAGCAGTTAAATACAGGTAGTCCTGCTTCAGAGGGGGCAGAAATGACTGTCATAAACCAAGCCCCGCAAGTGTAGGGAGAGCTCACAGTGTTGACAGCTGGATTTTCTAGATAGTGTTGAAAGCCTTGATCCTTCTGAGGACCAGGAAGTTAGGTGCTGGATCTAATGGAATTACACGCTGTCTGTCCTAGACAAATAACATTGTCTAAGCAGAATGTTACTAATAGGCCGTCAGATTAAATGATGTGTCACTGCCCTGTTTTTTGTATGCAAGTGTTGGAAATGAAGGATGAAGTCAGTTGCATGAGGTTATGGAGCCTGCAAAATTTGGTTTAGGCTAAGAGGGAAAGGGTTATTTTGTTAAAATGCTAACTTAACTTTGGAAAAAGAATACGTAAATGTTTCATTTTAAAGCTGATAAGCATCCTTGGAAGCAAATCTGAGGAGTGGAAGCAATTTATCCTCTTCTAAATCTGTAGTTTGTGAAATAGATCTTCCTCTGCTCTGAAGTGGTTTTGCTTGTAAGAAACACTGTTATTTTAAATGCGCTGGAAGTGTGACATACTCCTTATCTTGCATCCTCTTCACAATTTTGTCAGTAGCTCTTCCGCTGTAAGCATTATTTCAGTTTACTCATACGGTAAATCACTCACTGAAATTGTAACTAATGGCTTCTAAATATAAACTCTGTACTAATAGTTTAAAAGTGATTGATGTGGCTCATACAGCTGAGTTGGTTATGCAGTACTATGATTGAACGTCCTATGGTTGGTGTATCTTGTAGAACTTTTCTGAATTCTGATTCCTCCCTTTTGCATGATTTGTCTTGCTTTCTTTTTCAACTTCTGTGGAAAAAATGACTTTATATTCCTTGGGGTTTCAACTCCTTTTCCTGACCAGCGAGCCATGTGGTGTTTTCTTTGTGGTTTGTTGTTGTTTTTTTCCCAATACAAAAACATGAGTTTCTTCTAGCATCCCATGTTCCTGTAGTTTGGAAACAAATCCCAAGAAATAGTGGTGTCCATTTACATCTTCTCGTCCCACCACCACCTGCTTCTTCCCATATATTTCAAGGCACTAGGTTAATCCAGCTGCAGGGCAGGCAGCAATGTCTGGAGCAGCGTTCCTGATGGTGAGCCATGCTGCACTGTTTTTGTAGTGCTGGCTAAATTCAAGGTACTGTGTTTTACAGGAGTTTTCCTCTGCCTTGGTTCTCTTGTCACGGGGCTTATCTGAACGAGTCCGGTACAATGGCGCACTCCGATGCACAGAGTAATGATCTCTGTGTAGTGGTACAGAGACCAACTTGTGTTGACTCTCCAGCCCTGCCTTGCATGGAGGGGAGGGAGCTGTTTGGGCTGGCCAAGCCTGCAATGAATTATTCATCCAAGTATAAAGGGCAGATTGAAAGCCTTTGGCTTTTATGGTAGGGAAGGCTGTAGTTCCATTTCAGCTCAATGGAGCACTATGCAACCTCCATAAAACTACTCTGAGCTCTCAGTGTTTCTGCTGCTTCTCAGGGGTACTTGCGTGGGATATATCACTGAAATACTCTTTTGTTCAACACAAAACTTTCTGCTCATGTTATCTTTCCTTTATGATTCTGTTCTCTCGTAGTTTTTGGACAGTCAGTTAAAACCTCAAGCTACAGTTGCCTGAAGTTCAGCAGTCGTATGCCTCTTTCTTTCTCTGGAAGAAAAAGGGCAATGTTATTTTGTTAGGAGCAGATAATTAGGAAAGACGGTACAGATTTCTGATGTGTGTTGAAGGCCTACCTAGTATGAAAGTCTTTTGTTAATAAAAAAATCAAAGTGGGGGAAAGATGGAAAACTTCGCTCTTTTCTTTTGTATGGCTTTTTTTGTTTTGTTTTTAAGCTATTAATTGCAACAGCAGTAGAAGACCAGGCAAGTTCACTGTAGCTATTTAGTTTGAATGCAGCAGTAAAAGCAGACGCAGGACGACATTCGTAGTGCAGTTACCTTAGCTGCAGTGGTCCTTGCATGATGTTAAGTAAGTTAAACCTGCTCTTACGACTAATTCTTTGGTAGAAAAAAGCAATTTCTACTGACTGTAATTTGTAGGTATCTAGAAAGCCTTTTCTAAAGCCCTTTTTCTGATGCAAAGAGCTTTGGAAATGCCAAGTCTTTACTTTTGTATAACAGTGTCTCCTTCAGTGTTTGAGATTAAATCCTTTTCATCTCCTGCAATGTGAGGTGAATGTGGATTTCCTTCCTCGGTGGAAACTGAGGGCTTTGTCCTACTTGTGTTTGTCTTGGTGGGAGCAGACCCTAGCTTGCAGCAAACTTGCAGACACCGTTAGTTTTTAGAGACGGATTTTCAAGCTATTCTGAAAACTTTGGACTGTATGACCTGCAACAGAGGAGAATTCTTATTAAAAGAAATATTTAGTCATATTCTATTTATGGGACAAATAAAACTTTCCAGTGTTTCTTGTGGTGTCTGTATTCCCCTAGCTTATGTATGTTACTTTCCTTTCACAGTGCCTTTGTTCAAGATGTACCTTTTTGTGTGGGAAACCTCAAGCTGCAGGGTTGCCTGTTTTAATGTTCAATGGCTTTTCTTCATGGGGAGGGGGAGAGAAGGGAAAGGAGTGGTTGCAGGATGTTTTAACTCACAGACTTCACACTGTGCGTGCAGCAGCACACACACTTGATTGTTCTGTGCGCTCTCTCTTGGGGCTCTAGATGCCTTTTATTTTTTACCAGGTAGTCATTGGCATAAATCCCGAGAGGGCAGCATGACTGTCCCCAATGTTCCTAGGCAGACTGAGCCTGTGGAAGAGCAAGTCTGAGGCGATGAAGAAGGCAGAGCCTGCGGATGAACACGTACGAAGGTGATTGAGTATTGTGTTGTATAGTGTCCTTCAGGAGATGACAAAGTGAAATGGTGCATTCTTCCAACATAGGCTTTACTTGAGGTTGTATTGAAAACATGCTAAGCTTTTATTCAGACACTGCAGAACAGTATTAACTGTTTCTTGGCTGCACCTTTTCTCTTGTTAAGTCTCTACATTCTGCTTAAAACTTCATGTCTAGCCAGTGGGGTGAGCATACCTGAATGCCTGTTGAAAAGGAGTAATGAGGTAGAGCCAGTCCATGCCAAATGCTTGACACCACAGCTTCTGTGGGGTTCACGCTGTTGGAGCATGTAAAGGCTGTGGAACCGAAACCGGAGTCGTTGTGGACCCCTTGGTATCAATGGGAACAGTGTTTGCAGGGTGTGTCCTAACACAGTTGTGACTCATGAGGAAAAGGCTGGTCAGGATGCTGGTGAATGAAGGTTATCAGGACTGTTGGTGGAGTATGCCAAAGTATTGGATATATTGAATTCCCCTGTTTCAGAGGCTTCTAATATTCGACACTTTCAGAAACACTAAATCCACTTTTACTTAAGCAAAAGCCATCTTTCATAACTGGCATCACTGGGATGGTGTAGCAGATGTATTAGTCATTAAGGAGCTTATCTGTAACCATCAACTTAGTAAATGAAGTCAGCTAGCTCTGTTGGGGGAAGGTGTTAACATATGGGCTTCCTGTTTAGGACTTTGCTTTAGCCATGGAATGCAGCTGTTGGGTGAGATGGGCAGGCTAGAGGGCTGATCTCTTGAAATAAAGGCTTCTTGTCTTGTTTAGGAGGTCAAACATGGATTCCTTTGAATTTCAGGAGGCCAAGAACACTTCTTGGTTGGGATTGGGGTTTTTTTTGTTTGTTTGTTTGTTTTTTTTTATAGACCATCTTCGATACATCAAAAGGATTAAAAAGCTATACCTTTCCTGCAATATTTCATCTCTCTATCTGTGGCAGGTAGCAAGTGCAGTGAAATCGGCACAAACCCAGATGTTCTCTGACTCCTTCTTTGAAATGTCCGCTGCTGCAGAGAAACTTTGTGAACATGCTGGATGCAGAGGCTAACAGTGATGCCTTCAGGGGAGGAGAGGAAACGCAGGCGTCTGATACAGACTTCCTGAATTCCGAAGCTTATTCTTTTAAAAGATACCCTCTCACTAATCTGCAGATGTGCTGCATTGCATTATGGCTAGTCATGGTATGCATGAATGAGAGCTCTTGTTTTGGGGCTGCCTGTGTTGAGAACAGGGGGAAGAAGAGAATCTTGCATTTGCAGTTGTAATTCTTTACGGTGATAGAGGCTGATTCCCCAAGTGCAGTGGAAAGCATTGGGCTCTGTGGACAGCAGTGTTAGCAGATAACCCTGAGGCAATGGCGTGTCTTCATGCTCTTTACATAAAGCCTGAAACTTAGTCTCCTGAAAGTGAGTCAGGGACGTGAAGATAAGTCATTAATCTATCGTCAGAACTTTTGGGATCGTGGTGCGTCTTCTAAGTGCTAAATGGGGGGAAATAAAGGTTCCAATGCCTGTGCTTGACAGTATAAGAAGAAATTGTGAGTGATGGGAAATCTAGATCTAAGGCCTCGCTGTTACATCCATCCCCCTAATAGACTAGGAAGAGAAACGATGACAATTACTAAAGACAGTGTATGAAGGAGCTTCTGCCCTGGCTGAATCTGCTTCCAGGTATAAGACTGTCCACACTCAACACAAGTTTGGTTTCTTTGGTTCCCAAAATGTCTCTCCCGGGTAGCTGTGCCCTTCTATTTGGCTTTTTATTGTTATTTCTATTTCACATTCCCAGGAGAAAGAGATTCATATCCACTGCTTCATAAAAGCTATGCGTAGTTCTTTCCTCACTGGGTCTCTGCCAGTAGCCTGGCCTCACCATTGACAACTTATTCAGAGCTTCCTCCAGACACGAGCTCCCGAGGTGTGACGAGTGGATTTTTGCTCCGTGCGTGTGTAGCGTGCCCGGAAGGGCATCTGGAATCCTTTCCCAGGCCCTCGTCCCCCGCCAGAGCTATGGCAAGACGTTGTGGTGCTGGAGGTACCGCTAAAGGGGGATGGGAAACAGTGACGAGAGCGGAAGGTGCCCAGCATCAGCACAGGGGTACAGCGCTTTGCTGCTGTGCCTTAGAGATTCAGCTTGTTTTCCTTTGCTTACTGCAGTCCTGGTGCCTGCTTGTACGCCTACGATTCACTTGGTACGTAGTGGTGCAACTCCAGCAGGCACGTGACCCCCCCTCACTAGGTAGTGCTTTCACTGGAAGGCCTTGCTGTATTTGAGGCATTGCTCATAGTGGGATGCACTTCTTTTTTTATTGCAGAGCACCTCCATCCGTGAATTGGCTACCGCTTCAGAAGGCAGGGTTGCGTTTACGCTCTCCTTAATAACCACGGTGCAGTTAGTGTTCCCACAGCAGGGCCCTGAGCCTGAGGCACCTGCCAAGGAAACGTGCAGACAAAGCAGTGCCAAGGTGGTCGGGAGCAGAGAAGTTAATGGCACACTGCTTGAAATACGACTGTTTTGCTGGTGTCTCTCTTCTGCCGATGGCCAGTTCAGTACCTCTTTGCTTATTTGTTCTCTTGTTATGAAATGTGCTGATGGTAGGAGGACCAGTATATGGCTTTTCACAGCCTTAGTATCTCTGTTGCTTGAAATGACTAACTGACTATATTGTATTGCCTTGCCTTGCATTATATATGGGCCAGTAGTGAAATCAAAAGGCACTACTGAATTTAGCCAAGTTGGATTATGAACAGTTCAGAACACAGATGGATGCTTAAGAGGGTCAAGGGCTTAGCAGCATAGCCTTTCCAGGCTGCTGCTTATTCTCTGCTGCTTTCCATTTGGCTTCTATTAAGGGATCAAAGAGGTTTGGAAGGAAGATGATGATTAAAGTTTGAGAGCTGATGCGTTTAGATAGAGCCTTCTTTTCAGCTACAGTGCCCAGCTTCAGAAATGCCTGTTTTCTGGTGAATGAGGTCTCCAGGCCACATGAAGCAAGGGGCGATTTTTCCCACTGCATAGCTGACCTGTCCCCAGAGCGTAACCTGTCCTGGCAATCCCAGATGAGGCCTCTTGCACCTGACCTTTAGGTGAAGGAGAAAGCTCCCTGTGGAAATGCGTGCTGTGGGGAGTGTCAGTGTTCTGCGCCTGGGCACCACACTCCTTCAGTGCTTGCTCCCTGGTCGGAACAGTAATACAGGGACTCCAGGAATCAGTGTTGTCCTCGGCTCTGAACTGAAAAGTAACTGGCATGTTATCCTTAAAATAAGCTGAACAGGAAAAATTGCATAACTTTGTCCTGAATTTTTAAGGAGGACATTATTTGTGCTGACTGTCTTGAAGAAGAGCATTAGTCTTGTGGCTTCTAGTCTAGACGGGGAGGTAGAGAAACCTGGCTTCAGTTCCTGGGTCTTCCAGAGTCTGGCAGAGAACTGTAGCGCAGAGGCTGGAAGACTTACCTCTACAAATGGAACAAGTCTTAATTATTTTTTTCTCTAATTGAACACGAGGTGTTATTGAAATAGATAGTGGTTGGTTGGGTTTTTTTGTTTATTCTAATGAAAACAAGGCCATTGGAGATTGCCATGTTATGATTGTGGTAGTTGAGGCATGTGCACAGTAGTACACCTAGGCAAAGCTTAGAAGCATGTGTTGAGCCATTTCCAGCAGAGAGGTATGTAACTGAGTATATCTTTATAAGATTCTTTGTTATTTGATTTTGTTGCTTGGTTATATGACTTTGGATTTTTATTAGAACAGATACTACCTTTAGTGAAGACAAACTTGCAGAATAAAAACAGGCTGAGTAAAAATAGCAATGGTGCACCTCTACCTTTGTGCCATTGTTAGGTGGTTGTGGACTCCTTTCTAACTGCTTGTTTCCTCTTCTAGGATAAGAGAAATCATAAAGAAAGCGTCTCTCCCACAAGACGATCCCGACACCCCGCTGTCAGTTACCTTGGCCATAGTTGAGTCAGACTCCACAGTAGTCTACTATAAAATGACTGATGGCTTTGTAATACCAGATCCTCCTGACGATACTGAAGATGTGGACAATAAACAGTGGAGAAAGAAAAGAAAGAAGCTTTTCAAATGATTAAGACAAACAGACTTTTCTTGAACTGCTGTCCTCAAACCTAAACAAATCCAGGAACTTATGTATGTAAATAGGTAGCATGCTAAAGTTGGCCTTCTGCATATCAAGCATTTGTTCGGGGAGAGCGGAGGCTTGTGCAGCTACACTGTAATGAAACGCCATTTGAAGTATGAAATGGGTCACGCTTTGAAACTGATTGCTCCTGACTAATAAATACATTTGTGAGACATTTCCAAAGCTAGTCTCTCCTTTATTCCTGTTCAGGCACGTAACAGAATAAACACATCCTTACCCATATTGTAAATACTGGTTAAAGGTGAATCTTAAGGGTTTCTGGCAGGAGTACTGATATTAAGGGTTTTGTAGTTTACAGTGTCTTTGTCTTAAGACTGTCCGAAGCGCTCATGCTACCTCCCAGGTTACATTTCCGAACACTTACTTTTTTTCCCCTGCTTTTGGAGAGAAGACTTCTCCACAGAAATGCCTTATTGTAAATTTTTCCCTGCAGAGGGAAAACTGACTACAGCAATACCAGAGGCTACTAGAACAAAGCGTAGACTAATAAAGAGGGCTCTGTGGACCTGCCTGCAGAACCTATGAGCAGAGGCCAGCCCTTCACGTGGAGGTAGGTTAGGACTGGATCAACCATGCCTGAAAGCAGTGACCCAGGGTAGCGTTACCCACGCAGCTGAATGCAAACAATGCTAAAGGTCGTGATCCGGAAACACACACAGTGTTGGACAAGTGTCTAAGAACCGAAGGTACCTTGTGTTCGCGTGCCAGCGCCGTGAAGTTGTCTAAATGGTGACCTGCCCCTCTCCTTGGGTTTCCCGTCTGAAATAGCTTTGATGTGCTTTTAGTGTTTCACTGTGGCATTGGTACTTAAAGCGCTCTGAAGAGGAGCATGACAACGGGGCATGGATTTATCTGTCACTGAAGTATGTCACCTTCTATGCTGTGAGTGGACACTAGTTGTTATCTGTTTTATGCAGCAAGCAGGTTTCTAACCCCATTGTAATTTCTGGGATTTCTTTTTTTTGGTTTGGTGGTTTGGGTTTTTTTTTGGACATAGCTTCTGCTCGTTAAACTGGCTGCCCAAGAGGTGCTTCAGCTAGAAATAAGTTAAGAGGAAAAAAAACTGACTTTCAGTTTCTTCTACAGGAATTTTCCACGTCTTTCACACAGAAATCTTCTTCAGCTTAAACTTTAAATTTCTTGGCAATCGAATAGCATCCCAGAAGCACCTTCTTGAGCACAAAAATGTCCGTATGACATTTGTGTGACCAAGGACCACACATTCAAAACTGGAAACACAAGAGCTCTTTTTTTTGCATCGGTATAAGAATGGGAGAGAATCCAAAAAAACAAGCTGGAAATGAAAGACCGTTTAAGCTTTACTATCCCTGTGACTAGAGTGGAGGTCTTTATGGTTGCGGACCTTGAACCTAGTCTGGCCAGCTACGCTGGGAGGCGGAATGATCTAGCAGGGAGAGCCCGGGGCAGGAAGGCCGTCGCATTCCATGTGACGTCGGGCGTTGCGTTTGGGTGCTGATCCTGCAGGTGTTTTGCAGGTGCCTAGTCTGGGCAAGGGAGGCGACTGCCTTTCTGGCTTGTTCAGACTTCAACCCTCTCGGGGTGTTCTCGGGCTCGCAGCACACGCTCGCCCCTCCCAGCTTTGACAACAAACTTGGAGAAGGGTGCACCGTTAACGCAGAGCTCTGCGTGGCACCTCCGAGCAAAGGGGAAAGCATTTATCACCAGCTTCACCACTATTGCCGCCGCCCTGGGTGGACAAAGCTGACTTGGGAAACTTGTTAATCTGCGGGGAACAGGCTGCTGTGCATGCCCAGGTGCTGTGCTGCGCCCATACTAGTCTCACTAATCCAGGAAGCTACTCGGAGCACGCAAGGAACTCTCTGATCCTGTCCCTTGCAATGGTGCGATTTTTTTTTTTCCATCTTTTCATTGGTAGCATTTCTCACTGCTGTACATTACGACAGTGCTGTTACACCTGGCTCCTTGCGTGTGAGCTGTGGTTCAGTGAGGAGAGAGCTTTGGCAGCTAGTACCAGCTCAGAAAGGTTTGCTTCTGACAGTTTTTGTTTTCAGCTCTTAACCTGATCCTGCATAGGCTGAGCTTAGATGGGTTGTAGCTGTATGGATGTGGACCCCGCTTTGTCAGGGTAACTGGACAAGCCATACGTGAGGCTGTGTGTGTTCTGATGCAGTCAGAAACAGAATGGTTGCTTTTTTCCCCATATGGCAAGGGGAGACCGTGGGTCTGTGGGCTTCAGTCATGGAGAAAGGCAAAGAAAAATTCTTTCTCAGTCGTGTCCCCTCATGGAGGAAAAACGTAATTTCATTTTGGTCCTGTGCCATCCTGCCTTAAAAGGGGACCTGTGTGCTGACTCCTGACATGCTGTGTTTGACCTTAACGTTGGTATTTCATGTCCTCTACTGCTTATTCCATAAAGTAAATCTTAACGCTGTGCTAGGCTACATACTACCAGGTAAATTGTCCTTGTTATAAGCTGCTAAATACTTCAGCCCCAGTGTGAGTACGTGCTGAAAAAGAGCTGGGTTTTTGTGAAGAAGGCCGTAACAAACGCTACACATTGCAGAATTTATATTTAAGTGACACACGCTTAACCCCCAAAGCAAATTCTCTTCCATTTGCTTTACTTTCTGGGAAATGCTGCCATTTTGCAGTTTGCTGCATGACTGATGCTTGGCTTTATCCTTCATTTTATCATTACCATGCACAGAAAGAGGAGCATAACTTGAGCCTCCTTTTCTATACACTGAAAACTGCTTACCCCATCTTCAGAAGCGGAGTGGGAGAAACTGTGTCCGGAGACTTTGATTTCTGCCATGTGCCCCACAGAAAAATGATTATATAGGCCTTTTTCCAGCCTCCTTAGATTGTGGTGGTTCTTTATTTCTGAGAAAAAAAAAAAAACCCAGAAGAATAAATAATATCACTGCACTCTTTGTCCCATGTGAATTACAATGTAAACAAGGGGATGTTAAATAAGTTCGGAGCCAGCTGCGCTGTTCCTTTACATACCACTGAAGTATTTCTCTGTGTCAAGACAACAGCACACAGGCTAGAGCCTCTGATGTTCCAGGCACTGAATAAAGATGGGAAGAGACTGCCCTTGGAAGTGTCTCCGTTCAGAGCAGTAGCACATTAACATTCCTAAATCCATAGTCTCTTGGCGCTGTGCCTAAAGTATTCAAACATTACTCTGCTTTAAGTGTTTGTGAGACATCTGTGGAAGCGTGAGCCATGACATCTGGCCTTGACACCTTTACAAAGTCATCTCTTATTTCAGTCCAGAAGATTTTACAGGCTACATCTTGCCATCTTTTATATTTCTTTTTCAAGTTTTATTTGCCATGCACAGCTTGATTTGTTTTACTGATCACCCTTGACCAACAGAAGGTATGTTTTAAAGTCTTAAGAGTATCATTTTCCAGTAGATTATTGTTTCAAGTCTCTTCTCTCTTCGGAGGGATATTTGCATTGAAGCTTCCCCACCGAGTAAAGAATGATAGAAAAGCAAAGTGATGTTTTGGCATGGATTTGACCGCGAGACTCGGTGCCCAGTTACGTAAGTAAGCGTCCGCTTTGGTTTATGCAAACTCTGTTTCCTTGAGGCATTACTGGCACCATCACCCGAACTGTCCTGTATTCAGCCTGACTGTTTGCCACGCACACAGAACATTTTATGCGAAAAAACGCCGGTCAAGAAGCAGGAAGCCTTATCAGATGCATAAAAAGAAGCTGTGACGGCAAGAAGTGGCCAGGAAACATGCGCTGCAGTAGACAGCTGCCGAAAGGGAGCAGCTCCTACCGCAACTTTCCCCTTCTCCACCCTGAATTAAGGAGCAGCACGTGCGTATGTTTGGGCAGCAGGCTCCTCCCGTTGGAGTCACCTACGCCTCTGTGGCTGCCACAGCGTGCGTGCTGGGTGTAAGCTCAGCGTGGAGCAGCCGGGCGAGCAAAGGACGCGAGAGCATCGGCTCACGACCTGTCCCTGCTTGCCAGGGCACACCTGCCCAGCAAGTGGTTGCTTCCAAGCCACACCCTAAGCAGGATCCTGTCCCCTACAAAATGGCTCTCAGCATCCCTACAGAACAGTTCTGTTTTTCAGAAACCACTAGAAGAAAGACAGGGTCTCCTCTTGTAACCTGTTCTCAAGCTGGGCGAGGTTTGCCACAGGATCTTTTGCTTGGACACAGCATTGAAATATCAGTAACGTTACTGAAGCCAAGCGATCTTGATCTTTCTCTTTTCTGGGTCAGCAACCCAACAAAGCTTTTTTTGTTCAATTTCAAACAATTTTTTTCTAATAACCAGTCTGTATGAATTTATTAGTCATCCTACTAGTATTGCAGGTCCATAGGAATTAGATGTTTAATAGGTTGTCCCAGCAGTTTTCAGGAATCTAAACTCCATCAACTAGCCTGTAAGTCCTGCTTTATATATCAATGCGCTTACTGTTAATCTCCTCTAGTCCTCCAGGGCTGTTTCAGTCCTCCATTATAACCCAACAGTTTAAAACTTCCTCAAGTCATTAGCCAAAGCAAATAACTGAGATAACTTCAGGCCCTGCTAACTGAACGTTCTCAAACTGGATAGCCTTTCACCTCTACTTCCCTTGTTCCCATTCTACTTTTATTTTAATCATCCTGTCGATAAATCGCAATGGCGTTGAACGCTTCAGCCCCTTCCATCCCTTCCGTTAAAAGACGTGTGCTTTTCTTCGTCTCCCTCCTGTTTTGCTTTTTCAACGGTCTCCTTACTGCCTCGCATATCGCTGTGTCGCACCTCGGCACGCCCCGATTGTGCGGGACTGGGAGGAATTTGGTGTACCCCTGGTGCGGATCCTGCCTCCGCGCCCCCAGCTACAGCAGATACCCAGCAGGCGAAGCAACACTGGCCACGATTGCACAGGAACCCACGTTATTTCAACCAACAGCAAATTGCCATGCTGGCAAGTAACCTCTATGCAGAAATGAACATAATTATGAGCAACAAAGGTTTCCTAACTCTTCAAAAATAGCTGCAGCTGCACCTCATATTTCAGAGCGTCCCAGGGAGTCAATCGCTCTTCCATTTTCTTTCCCTCATTTCTCAGATGCTCCCGCTTTGGTGGCACCGTCAGCCTGAGCAACCCTGGACTCAGCCACTACCTTCAGCAAACCTGACTGACAGCCCATTTGCTGGGGTGAATTAATAAGTGCTCCAACTCCTGATTAGCTACATGCTGTGTGTTGTGTTCGCAGCACCTAACTGACATAATTTATTGCCCTGATGGTTTATCATCTCATTAATCATGCTTTGCATCCCCACCGAGCTACAAGCTTCTCCCCATGTTTCTTGTCGGGCCATCAGGCTCAGTTTGCCAAACCTGAGTGGCTCTGCTCATCTTTTTCATGTTCATTTCCACCCCCCTTTTCTCTCTGCTCTAGTCATCTTGCCAGCAATTTTTTTACTATTGTTCGCTGCCTTCCTGGCCTGTGTTTCATAGGTAGTACCCCATCCCTTAATTACCCTCAAATTTTCTTTTCTTGCTACCTGGAAGGTCCCCTTTCTTTCCAACCTTCCTGCTACCACCCCGTCTTCTGCTGGGATGCCGAGACGGTCTCCAAAGAGCCATCCGTGCCTTTCTCTGTCCTAATCCAGGTTCAAACCGGGCTTCTCAGTTCCACCAGACCAAGCCCCTTGACCACCAAAAATCTTGGTGGGATCCGAAGCAAGGTCGCCGGAGCGCTCCGCCGATGCCCAGCCTGCAGAGGCGGCTCGCTCGCTCTTGGAAAGGGCTGCCTTCATGCTGCAGGGTGGCTGTCACACACACACCACCCCCACCCCCCACCCCCCCACCTTTCCCACCATCCGAAACACCCAAATTAACACCCGTGGTTGGTGTTTGGGGGGTAAATCTGAAGGGCAGAGCTGGCTGAAGGCAGGCGGCTGTGTTTGCGCCAGAGGGCGCTTACAGACCGCCGAGCTGGAGCCTTCCTCTTCTGGGAAGGGCAGAGCTTTTGCAAAACTCCCCTCCCGCCCTGCTGCCTGGCTCTCAAAAACAAAAGGAGGGGGGAACCCCCCCCCCCCCAACCCTGTCAGCAGCCACCCCTGCGATGGCAATCCTCCCTTCTCGACTGCTGCAATGGTACTACAGAAATGCTAGCTTGGGTTGAGGCTGCAGAAACGGTGGTTCGGGCGGAAAAGCAGGCTTGGGCCGACGGATGCTGGCAGGTTCAGTCCCGGATCTCCTGAAACCGCTGGCCAAAGGGCTGTGGAGGCCGGGGCTGACCTCACCCTCCTGCTGGGAAGCTGGGACACACACACACATGCAGAAGCACACACACACGCAGAAGCGCACACACACACACACACACACACGAGCGCACACATGGACACAACGTCCTCGGTGGGGGACTGGGTTTATGTCCCTTCCCCAGTGCGATGCTGTCTCTCACGGGGTGAAATTCGGTGCCCTGAGCCATACGGGCCACAATAACTCAGGTATTCTCATTAATTTAGAGGTCTGCAAGTGACTTTGCTGTAGTAATTTTGTATTCTCATAGACGGACGCATTGAAAATCGTGGAAGCTAAATGCACCCAGAGTCACTGACTGCCGCAGGCAGGGGGTACCGAAGCCTTCAGTGGACCCGATGCCCCCCTGCCCTCCCCATCCTCCCTTGCTAGCGTGCTCCCCGCCAGCCCAGCCCAGCCCAGCCCAGCCCCACAAGGGCAGTCAGCGCAGGAGGCGTTTACTCTGGTGTCGCCTTCTTTGCGACAGGTGAGCACCTCTTCTACGAGCTGGCCTGATACGACCGTTTTACAATATCACCACTAAGTTGGTGGTGAGATTTTTCCAACACGACGGACTTTTAAATAACGGAGTGAACGAGAACATGATTTTGGCGTTCTCCAGAGGCTCGGCTCAGCCTCCCTGCTTATTAATAGCATTACGTTACTTAGTTAGGCTGAATGGTAGAGAGTCCAGGACACCGACTGTTGCCCACTTCTCCACCTATTAGAAAACACAAGAACAAGACTTCGGGCTGTTCCAGTCCCTCCCTACTGTCTGGATCCTCCACAGCTGATTTTTCCACCCCGGTGCCTCAGCAAGGGAGACAGGGTGTGAAGCAAGGCCAGCCTTGCCAAGCGTTCCAGCAAAACACCACAAAAGAGTCTTTTAGCCGGCTACCGTGCTTCACCTCTGCTGTCTGCATATATTAGATACTTTGGTAGCCTCTTACTAAACAGCCAGCGCGGCAGGTTTCTCAGAACCCGCCCCAGTCCTCAGTCTTTCCTATTTAATCCCCCCTTACAAGATATAAATTTATATCCACTGCGTTAGGAAGTTGACCCCAGCATGATGGTAATCCCAGCTGCCCACCACCTGCACAGAACCTTGCAGTCCACCCTCTGGATTCACACCTGCGTTTTTTGAAAGCTTAGAATAAATATCTAGAGGGGAAAATCCAGCTTCAAAGTAGCCACAAAGGTTCATATTTAATATAAAAGAACATAGGATGACATAAATAATATAGTATCATACAAAAGACATGGCCGAGACAGACTAGAAATACTTGCTGTGCTTAAAAATGTTACATTCTGCTGAAAATAGTAGAGCAAAAGGGAAAGCAGTCATTCTCCCAGGAAAATTTAATTTACTAAAAAAAAAAAAAAAAAAAAAGGAAAGCAGAAGGAAAGTATTAAATCACTTGAATGCCAGCATTCACAGTATATTGCTTATTTTCCTGAGAACCAGGTTGCTTCTGGTTAGGCATTTATAATCATCACTGTCCTAAGAAGGGATGGGCTCAGCTGATACTCTGACCAAGCTATTGCTAAAGCAAAATTATCAAAGAAAGAGCGAGAGAGTGATTGTGATTACTGGCAAAATAGGTTTGGAGATGAGATGGTATGACAGCTGAGAAACTGTTTAGGAAAGAAATCATGAGTTGTGCATATCAAGGGAAGTATCAGGGTGGAAGGAGGTTACTCATGGGTTTGTTCAGGGGTTGATCTTGGGTACAGTATTGTTCACTACTTTAATTGATGGTGTTAGAGTAAACGCAAGCACGAAGTCGATTAAGTGTCAAGGCAGCAAAAAATATGAAAGAGGAACAGCGTATCATGGGAGAAGGTACAAATGACACTGAGAGCCGGGGGGCAACACCTCTGTCCAGCCTGCAGCGTTACACAGCCTGGTACAAATTTTGTGCTGTAAACTTTGGCTTACTGCTTAGGCCTGATGGAAACCAGGCTTTGAACGTATCAGCCGCTCTCGGTGAAATGCCGCCAAATAACGTGGCCGCGAAAAGACAAATGCAATTTCTAGGACCTCTCAGGCAAAATATTTGCAGCAGAGATGTGCGATCCAGTAGGTACCAGCACCGAATAAGGTACCTGCCCTATCTCGAGGATAGCCTGCGCAATGTTGGGCATCCAGGTTCCATCAGCCAGGCCGGGTAACGGTGGACCCCTCCTGGAAGAGAGGTGTGAAGGAGCTGCTACGGGGATCAGAGAGCGCAAAACGGGTCCCTAGATAGGCGGCGGCACGTGCTCAAAGGCTTCTTCACCGTCTGATCAAACCCAGTTCTTGTGGCAATGGAAGCACAGGCGTCGGATAACGCCGTAGCGAGGGACGTCAGGTCAGCCAACGCTCAGCTGGCCCCTCCTGCTGCCGCCGGAGGAGGAGAGGGTTACTTGGAGGCCTACACACACAGAGCTTTTTCGCTGTGGTGAGAGCGAGAGAGAACAGTTCCCGCGTGCAGGCTGCTTCGTACAGCGTGGATGTTATGTTGGGATTATGGGTTTATTTTCACAGGAAGGGAAATGACTGG
This sequence comes from Sagittarius serpentarius, assembly GCA_034782735.1. NCBI lineage: Eukaryota > Metazoa > Chordata > Aves > Accipitriformes > Sagittariidae > Sagittarius > Sagittarius serpentarius. The sequence goes on along the minus strand of JAVKLA010000090.1, from coordinate 30,883,952 downwards.
GGTAGATGAATAATCAGGCAAGCGACTTACCCTCTTGGCTTGTACGTCTCGGTTGGAGCTCTACGTGACTGGCAAGGGAGGTTTGCTGGGGGAGCTGAGAAAGAGGGTCAGGAGAGTATCTGTGTCCAGGAATTCGGTTTCAAGACCACAAGGAGAAATGCAGGCTAGGATCAGAGCTAGCTGGAAACAATTTTAAAGTGTACTTTTTTAAGACCAGCTATTAAAATGTGTTGTCAAAGTAATGCATTCGGTTAAAAGAGTTTAAGCTGAGCAAAGGGAATTTACACAGCAGCACAACCCCCCCCCCGAAAACCTCTGGGTGGTAATTTCCCCAAGTCAGCCTAATTCCCATCTAGCTCGTTCCCCAGCATCGTCTTTAATTGCGAGAGCCTCACAGAAAGGCCTGTGCAAGGAAAGGAAGATCATCATTAGCCTAGCATTTTTCTCGCCTTTGTTGTGAGTCTGCAGGGACTGGCCTTTTCAACATTTATTATTTGGTTAAATCATTTTGTTCTAGTGGGTCGATAGAAGGAAGAACTGGGATGGAGGAAGGGTGTTTGCACTGTGCTGCGCAGGCGTTGCAGCTTCTATTGCTGCCTTCAGGGAGATGAATTTTGTTGGCACATGTCAAAGAAAGTTTTCTCTCCCGTTCCACAAAAATCAGTTTGTAGGAATATGAGAGGAAAATCCTGATGCTAATGTAGGGCAGCTTGGGCACCCTAGGAAAAGCGCCAGGGAGAAGACTTGAAACTTTGAACAAATCCAACAGAAAAGCAGAGCAGAGCAGTGGATGGAGCCCTTTTCTGCTACTGCCCCTCTTCATCTGCAGCACCCATCCAATTCTCTCTCCATGGATGCTTATTAAAGAACAAAAACTGAGGGGGAACCTCACTCACTATTGTTTTTTTGTCTCACTTGGGAGAACGCCAGCACTAAGGACAGCTGGGGGCTGCAGCTTGCACAGGAGAGCGTTGCTGGAGGTTGCAGGGAAGTTTGCAGCTCTTGTAGGAGCCATCCCATGAGCTCTAAAAAACCAAACTTCCTCTGAATCCTTTCAATGTGAGGGCTTTAAATTCTGCCCGTCACCTCTCAGGTTGGCCAGGTAGTAGCTCTATAGCATAATGCAACCATTCCGGCTGGAGGGGACCTCAGGAGCTCCCTGTCCAACCTCCTGCTCAAAGCTGGTCAGCTCTGGCGTCAGACCAGCTTGCTCAGGGCTTGAACCCGTTGGGTCTGGAAAACCTCCGAGGATGGAGATGGCACAACCTCTCTGGGCAGCCTGTGGCACAGCTGGACTGTCCTCGGTCACCCGGCATCAACCAGCCTGCAGAGCCAGGGTCCTCTGAGTTCCAGGGCCCCAAGGAGGGTTCGGTACAGCCCGAGCAGCCTCGAAGCACTGGGTTTCATCCTTGGGGACCTCCCAGAGGGACAGACATCCCATCATCATCCAATTCTCATCCAGCATGGTACGGTGGTTTGGACTGTGAGCTGCGAGCATTGCAAACAGTGAGTAAAAATCAGCTTACTCTTTGTAGGTGGCTAGCTTCCCCTCAAATTAGCAGCATCAGGAAGAATAAAATTAAGGTAGGACCAGTATAAGCGGAAGGTCAGCTCGCAAGCCAAAAATTGAGCAAGGAAAAACGAGACTAACAGGAGGAACTGGTTATTAGGCTGCCTCTGCAGAAACAGCCTTCCAGAAAATTTGGTGGGGGGTGACATACCACAAAGGTATTTATTGTTATATATTGTTATTGCCATATCCCAAAGGAGGTGGTGTAACTGAAAGCACGGCATAAATCTTTACCGGGGCGTGTGAAAAGAATTGGGAATATAGCTTCAGCAAGACAAATCAAAATGATAAAAGGTGAGGGCTTGTGACTTCTTATCTCTTTTTAACAACACAATAAGAAAAAGGAAGACCCGCAGCAAACCCAAAGGGCACCTGATCTAAAAGGAAGTTTTGAAGAAAACTTTTTCTCAGCTGCATCTGGAGGAGCTGCAAGGCAGCCAGGATCCGGGTTGGGACCCAAACCCACTCCAGCTCGCCCCAAGCGCAGGGGTGGGATCAACTTATTTCTAGAGACCCAAAATGAGATTCAACAATATGAGGTTATGGGGATTTTTTTAGAAAATACACAAACAAGCAAACCAAAAAGAAGGAGCCTGAAAAGAATGAGAAATATATGTATTTATGCAGTACTCTTCCAGCAGCACATGAGATCAGTGGTTCTCTCTTTGAATAGCCGAGCCTCCTCGGAAAACTCGGTCTCGATCCAGTGTGGAGGTAAGCAAGTAACTGAGATCGCAACACAGAGGATATTGCAAATTATTTTGAGAAGGGGAGGAATAACAGAGATTTAGAAAATGAACTTCAGCACCAACACTAATAATAAACCATGACGATTCATTGCAGACCCGCTTGGGAAGGGGGCCGGCAGTGAAGACAAAAACCCAGCTAAGAGTGAGATTGTTTGGTAAATGGAAAGGCTGAGCCATCCTGATTAGGGCCCAAGTGTGGGAAGTTATCTAAAAATAAACAAACAAATAAACCCCCAAAGCTCTGAAGATTTCAGCACCATCTGGAGACTCTGGGAAATGAGAAACAGCTTGCTGCTGTAGGAGGTATTAAAGAACAGGGTTTATATATACACGTATAGATGTGTAAAGATGTATATCAAAGCAATGCACATCACTAACAGAGGTGAGTCCAAGGCTCAGAAGTCGAATCCAATCAGAGATGTCTGAAGTTACAGTTTATTTGGAGGGCTTTGGGATATTTTGTTTTACTTCTGCTCCAGTTTACTGCAAAAAGCTCCTCCCCGCTCCCCCTGCGTGTTGCCCGTGTCCCATGCCCTCGCGCAGTCATTATGTCGGGCAAGTTTGGTGGAAGGAAAGGGGAAAAAACGTGGCATTTACCCCACTGGGACATTATAAGGTGATTTGGCACGGACAGGGGATCTTTTGGACCAGAAGCAATAACAGACCCAAGCAAAACTGTGCGTGCAAATCCCAGAGCAGCCACCATCTGAGGAGGGTACAGAAAATCCAACAGAAAACCACCAGAGCTAGCAAGGTGTTGAAAAACCCAACAAGATTTGAATACATTGGCAGAAAAACAATCCCATATCAAAAAAAAAGATGTTTTTTGCCAGTTTGCTAGGCTGAGAGAAGCAATGCTTAGCCAGAGCCCAACTCCCCGTCCCAGGTGGGAGCTGTGCCAAGCCTCGACCAGGAGACCTTGACTCGTAGCTATCTTTACATTGCTTAATGAACATGATTTGTCTCTGAGATGAAAAAAAAAAAAAAAAGGAGGCGCAGGTCTTTATTGTTGTGATGAATTTATTCCAAGGTGGACTTAAGGGCTCTCGAGTCTTCAGGAGAAGATCCATGTTGCATCCCAAAGCGATGGGAGCACGTACGAGCTGCGAACAGGTCCTCTCTCCTCTTCAGATCCCAGCTCAGCCCCCTAAATTGAGGTTTGCTTCAAGGTGTGGAGAGTTTTTGGTTTAGCTGTTGCTTCCACAGCAGGCTGAACCAGTGAAGTGCAGATGAATCGCTAGACATGAGCAATTAAATGAAATTAAATTAAAAAGTTAAGCTCTCATTATCTGAAACTGAGCAGTGGAAATTAATAGACACTTACGGCCTTAATCTCTGTTCCTCAGATCTCTAGCTGCAAAAGGGAGCAGCATCACTCCTGTCTGATTTCCTCATCTAATTATATAGGATTACAATGCTCACAGCTCACTAATGTTTGTGCATCGTTTTGATATTCTGGTGAAACACCCCAAAGGCAGGACTTCTGCATTCAGTGCTGCGTCCGGGCGCTCTTTGATTAATCACGTACAAAGTAACATGCCCATGAGAAGGATAAGAAGGACTGTTGAGTGACTCCCCATTTACCAAATGGAAGAAAATAGCACTGAAACCTATAATAAAAGACTGGTTTAACACTTATCCACAAGAAGATCAAGCCCAGGGTGACAAGAAGATCAAGCCCAGGATGCACAGGCAGCCTGAATTCTGGGCTTTCCTAGTGCCAGACTTTGCAACCCTAAAACTTCCTATAACAGACCCAAATTCCCTCTTGTGCTGTGATACCGGTCCCGAGGTGGACCTCGCACAAGGAGCCGTCACTGCTCTTACAGCCGCCACAGCTGACAGCCGGCAAACGTGGTGAGCCCCAGCTCCATCCACCACCGGTGATTTTGGGGGGTGTGTGTGTGTGTGTCACACCGCGTCCACCCTCCTGTACTTCTGTGCCTTAGGGGAATTAGCCCCCAAAATCAGCACTTGGCAAACATACAACTGTAATCAAGGGGTTTTTTTGAGTGGGGGGGACGAAATGCCAAGCATCTCCAAGGATGGCAAAATTATCAGCCCTATAGAAGAGCAGCCCAACCGTGCATGTGTCCCCTTTTCCCGGGAAGCAGACCTGGCTGTGGCAGCATCCTGGCCCCGGCAAATCCTGGTGTGCTCCCAGCCGCCAGCATCAACCAGCATTTACCGCGTGAAGCCAGAGAAACCCTTCCTCCGCGATGCGGTGTTGCTTCTCCGCATCAGGGCTGGCAAAAAGAAAAAAAAAAAGTCTAACTCAGCGAAAGGTTCATATTTTACTACAGACGTCAGCGCTTCTAATCCCATCGTATAAGCATTAGGGAAGAAAACACGATCTTAACGGAAAGACGGGACATTTTGTAGTTCAGTTTTTCACACTGAGCCACAGTTTCATCTCCGAGAAACTCCCCTGCTTGTGCATCCCATGCTTGCAGCTAGCGTCCTCCCGGGAAAGCCTCCTGCCGTGGCCGGCGGCTCCGCCACCTCTCCCTCCATCCCACACCACCCCGGCGGGGAGCCGGGCATCCCCTTTCCCTGCCTTTGTTTTTGGAGTGAACACTGTGGCCCGTCTGTCAGTGGGGCTATATTTAGCTGCCGTGTGGTGGCATTTCCAGCTTTCTATTTTTGTAAATGCCGTTTCCCAGGAAAGGGGCTGAGCCGCCGCCGATCTGTGCGAGCACCAGGAGGCAGGAGCTGTATTTTTGCTGTGCGCGTGGATGATGGCACCCGTGCCGGTGCTGGTCTGCCGGCGCCCGCAGCTCTGCCAGCGGGATGCTGCTGCACAGCCCATTCCCCTTCCCTTACTGCAGCGCATCCCACAGCTATTCCCCCTTCTCTATAGCTCCAGGAAAGGTTTTCCTCCTCCTTGGCATCCTCCCTGATGCCATCCCCGATCCGCTGCTCGGCCTGACACCATCTGCATGGGCCAGGGCACTGTAGGGCTCGAGGCTGGGTCGCACTCCGTTGCAGCAGTCGCTTTCTGCCCATGTGAGGTTGCACGGAGGTAGCGCATAAACACGGAGGTGGTATATAAAAAGCAAAATAAGGCGATGGGGAAACAACAGCAAATAAATCCAGCATGAGAATATCTGCACAAAAATCATTCACATGGCTGTTTGAGTTTTTTCTTGGCGGGCAGAGAGTTTTAGGCTGCACAGGGTTATCTCTTAGACACCTTAAAAACCATCCACCGGCAGCAGTGTCCCCTGGAAAGACGATGACTGGTTACCGCGGCCCTGGGACCATCAGCATGAGATCAAGGGCACTGGGACAATTTCCCCTAGGGAAGTGCAGGGGCACCTGCCTCCCTCCGGGCACCTTCCCACCTCACAGCGAAGGCAGTTTTGCAGCTTTCTCCCCAGGTGGTAACACCAGCAACAGACTTTTACTGTGTTTTCTTTAGCGTGAAGAGCCCTTTTATGACAGTGCGATGTGTCAGCCTAATACAGCCCTGAAATGCAGAGCATCGCAACGTGCTCGGCTGGTCTTTCAGGCTGTAAAAGGTATCTAAATCTCCCATTTCTTTCCACGTCTTTCATGCAAAGCCCTTCGAAGGCTTCGCTGCGAGAGGTATCGGGGAATGCCCTGGCAGACCCAGACCCTGTGGGACTCCCACAAGCAGCTGCAGCAAACGAAGACAAGAGAGGAAAAGGAGAAAAGTAATGTTCAAAACACAAACACGCTTCTGGGGTCCAACGTAGTCCTTGCAGGGTTTTTCTCTAGCGCAGCATCTCCTTGGCCCGAGAATAACCTCGCACCTCTTTGAACTTGTGGTCAACAGGCTCCGGCCAGATACGCAGAGTATCCTGGAGAGCCTCTCATTAGTTCTTTGTGCTCAAGGTAAGCCTGTTTTTCCTTTTCTCAGTGTTCAACAGGCAGCAGCTACCTGAAAGAGCATCTCAGGGCTGAACCTGGTCTTCCAGGCTGCGACAGCCTTCCCCCCCAGTCAGGGGTATTCCTAAATGTTAGCTATGCCAGCGTTAAGTGATGTCATTGAAGAAAGAGATGGAGATTTTGAGCGAGATGCTCAGTGACTTGGACTGGCCAAGCAGGAGCTGCAGTTGCACAAAAAAAGGCCGTCCAAACACTTCGGGCCACCCAAACGCCCTTGCCATCCAAACGCTTTGTTTTTTTCTGAATATCTGAAGAGGATGTACGCCAGCGAGCGCTGACCTCAGACCGCGATGGAAAAGGGTATCACAGCATATCAGCATGGGGACAGAATTTTATTTTTTTTTATTGCCACAAAGAAGGAAAATTCCATGCAGGGCAGATTTTGCTTGCTGCCTCCGTCTTTTTGAAGCCAAACTGCTGGCCTACAGCAGGGTAATTCAGCCTGTATGACCGAGTGACTCACCCAAGGTATGCAAACAGAGTGGTGCTGTCAGGCTGGGGCATGAGAACCGGAGGAACCTGAAGCTAAAAATACAGCTCAGCGATTACTCCAAGCCCTCTTGGACTGATGGGGCCAGCACACGTGAACAAGCCACCGCCTGACGCGCCATTAGCATCCAGCCAAGCCGAAGGGGAGAAGCAACCAAGCTGAATTCAGGCGCACCAGCCTATTTTTAAAAGCTAATTCGCTCTTTGTAACTTGCAGCGTAAATTCGTTCACAAAGAAAGCACACTGGTGCCTCTGAAGAGGACCTATTTAACCCAGCATTGTCTGGAAGCCGTATTTAGTTCTTACACTGTTTTCACACGGGAACGTGCTCACGAAGACCGGCAGTTGGCTCGGGATGCCATCCTCTTTCTGCCGCAACTCAGCTGTAAGTGGATCACCAGCTTCCAACAGTTCACTGATGGTTTGCAATAATTTCAGAAGCTGCATGTTCTCTCTTGCAATCTGGCTTACCTGCAGTAAAAAATGGAGGCGGGGAAGAGCAAGCAAATTCTGCCCTGGGTTTTTCTTTCTTTTTTTTTTTTGCAATAAACCCTAAATTCTGCCCCCCAACTGATGTGTTATGATATCCATTTCAATGCACTCTAAGATCAGTGCTCCGTGGTGTACACGCTCTCCAAGTATTCCTAAATTCCATCACTTATTTGCTTCAGTGGCTTTATCCTTCCTAAATTATCCTTTGGATTTATGAACATATCTGTCGTCTCCTGTTCCTTGCAGGGCCCAGGATACACACATAGACCAACCACCAGGCAAACACCCCATGGGTCCAGTGTTTTCCAGTATCCCCACAACCAGCTCGCACGTGGCAGACAACCAACTCCCCCAGCCAGTGTAGCTCCATTTGGGATTTCTGTGCTCAGGGCTGCTCTCCCATCCGGGATCTCAAGCAAACCATGCAGAGCTTGCAGATACCACCTGGTATCTTAACGGTTAAAGATGTCCACAAAGCCCTATGTTTCAGCTGCAAAGTAGCTAAAATATTAATTTAGAAACTTAAAATAGACCATACGCCCTCCTGGGTGCATAAAGGTGGAACGCGTCCCAGTCTGCAATCTGTATTTACACAGCCAAAGTTACCGAGTACTCATTCACTGCCCCGCTCCTGCAGCTCTTCCCCAGGGAGTTCGCAGGCCGTGCTGGCTGGAGAAGCACCATCGATACCCTCATTTCTCCCCAGTGCTGGGTTTTTGTACAAAGGGCTCTGTCATTGCGCCTGAGAGCCGACACAGCGGGCTGACAGCAGCGGACCGTTCCAATATGGGGATAGAGCAGATGATACAAGCATAGTTACCTTAGTCTATGCTTGTAATAGAAAATTGAGCCCATACAGACCCAGTAAATTATTGTCAAATTTCCTGGCCCCACCACAAAGTCTACTCGTCCATCTCTCCATCACTCACAAGCATCTGAGGAGAAAGAAGTCATGCTCTCTTGAGCCCAGTGAGCAAAACAGGGAAAAGCCATAAACCACCTCAGTATTTAACACTGGAGAGTCCATTGTACCTTCCCCTGTCCAGATAAATTTCTTTCACCCCCTCTACTTCATCTCCCCAGACAACGTTTCTTCTGATGTTATTCCAGGACTGATATGAGGCTCCTTTGATGCACTGAAATTCCCCAAAGAACAATACTCAACTTTCGCACGCAACCCTTATCTGCATGTATATATTCCTCCCCTCTGCCTCCAAGGAATAGTTTCCTATGATCTTCCAATGTTTATTTAGGTCATTTCTGTCTCGATCCAATTTTCTCTTTGGAGAAGAAAGCCTGCATATGTTTCTTCAGATGTCACTCTCCCTCCTGTACAGTCACAGCAAATACGCAGCTATGAAGACTTTCCTTCATGTAAACATTGAAATATAGAGAAAGTATCCTAGTTATCTTCAAGATTTACCCTTGGGGTAACCACTCCCCTTGAAGTCTGTATTAGCTTTAGTGTTCACTTCAATTAGCAGCATTAACCCAACACCGAGGCAATTTCCAAAGTCTCCACCCAAGTTTCTACTACTAGGGTTTGCTTCTCCCAAAGGCTCCGAAGACATATTCTGCACATTTCATGCCAGTGCAGCGATTCACTGTATCCGTAGGAACTTAGAAGACACTTTTTATAGATCTGATTTCAGCTAAATTCAGCCCTCTGGACACAAAACTCTTCAAGAGCAGGAGCTGCCTGGGTCTGGAGGCAGCCCTGTCCTCCTTCTCCCTGGGGTAAGGTCCCCTTGCCTTGATTACCAGCTGCCCTGCTACAACCAGCCACTACAAGATCGCAAAGGCGGAAAACAAGCCTGTATTTTTGCCTAATTGTCAGACAGTGAAAGTTGTTCTGAGGCTGCCAAGTCAGCATTAAAGAACCCGCTGAATTTCTGATGGTGTCCGCAATTTGCCACGGCCCAGGTATCACTGGCACACACATAACCAGTTTGCTCTTCAGTAAAACAGCCTCCACCAACGCCCAGCTCAGGAGAAGGAGGGCTTGCTCGCTGCCTTTGCAGGTCCCGAAGCTGGAGGGACCGGAGCAAAATGGGGCTTGAGCCAACTTTTCCCATGTGGTATGAAGAGGACGAATAAGCATCTTTATGGTTCGGCCGACAGGCTTTGGGAGATGCTAAATTTCTGCCCAGGGTTGCCGGTCTCTTGTAGGCACTAATCTGCTGACACGGCAACTGGATCCACTCAGGTGGATCTTTGGATAAGCACAAATTTCCATGGCAGGAGTCTGCGTGGGCAAAAAAAAAAGCCCCTTCGTGCCAACGGAGCCAGGTGCCAAACTCTGCTCGCTGTTATCTCTCGGTGAAACCACTTATCCGAAAAGGCAGGAGGAAGCTGGCTCCAGTTCTTTGCATAATTAAAGGCCTGGTGCTCTGGGCACGTACCTTTGGAGCAGAAATCTTATTCTCCCACTTCTCGGCTCCCAAGGAAACATGACTTAGCTAGAGTGTCTTGGAAATGTATAGGACCAAGATCTATACATCCCTCGCTTGCCATCTGATAGGTCCAGCGCCAGCTCCAAGCCAGGTGCATTTCAGTATTCGCAACCACGCAGACCTGGTATTTCAGCCATGGGTATGAGCCTGTGAGATGAGTATTTACAACTCATCACATGATTTAAAAGCTGCTTTAAGTTTTAGGAATAAATAGTCCCATATTTATATATATATATATCTGTGTGGGTGCGCATAAAAACACACAGGTACAGATGAGAGAGGTGGTTATTTATATCAAGAGCAGACTTTTAATAAGCAAAAAAAAAAATTATACCTGAATGTCTGGGGATGTTTTGCTACGGCCACTCAGTGGCTTGCCCGCTGGAAGTGATTTCTGGCTGACAAATTTTACTGTAAATGTTCATTTTTTCACCCAGAGAAAAGCATTTATTTAACCAAGCTCCTAAGAAAGAATAAAGGTCGGTCTGTCCTACTTACATGAAATAATTTGTTTTTAAAGTTTTTTTTCTTTTATTCCTCAAGTGGCCATGAATGGCCAAGTTTAATAATCATCTTCTTCTTAACCTCCATTTGCAACTTGTCACGGTAAGGTGAGAAAAGGTCTTTATGCTCTCCCTTGGAGAGCAAGGCAAACCCTTTAAGGAAAAAAAACCATCGCCATGTTATAGCTCTGCTATCTGCTTCAGCTGCTTCACGACACGGGCTCTTGGCTTGTTTCTCACTGTTCAGTTTCACTGTTCACGCTCCCTGGTTTTTTGCATGGCTGTTCCCCCTGTGAGGGATATTCCTGCACTTTTTACCCACTTTCCTTAATTTTTTGCCCAGAAACTTTGCCAAGAGTAGCTCCCTACAATGCCTGCATAGGGACAGGTCACATTTCCATAAGGCTGGGACGGGAAAGGCAGCATGTATAATCCAAATATAGCCGCCCAAATTTTGGAGGAGAGCCTGGTAAAGAGTGACTGAAACCCGTTAAGCTGAAGACCAGCATCTTCATGGCTCACCTGCGTGGCCCTGCTACTACGAGCGTTAAAACTTGCGCTATTTTAATGTCCTCCTCCTCAAAATGCTAAACTAGCCATAAATTTGCTGGATGACTTTATCAAAAGCAGCAAAGCTGGATGTCTTTTGGCTCTGTCTTGCTGGAGCAGGGCGAGGGTCTGACCAAGCCAAGCCAGCGCTGCTGATGAGAGGTGGGGCTAATGCTTGGGCTCCTTCGCATCGCTCTGAGCTCCACGAGGAGTTCCCTGTGAGATGGGTTTGTACGGCTCTGAAAAGACAGATTTTCCTAAGCTGCTCCCCAGCTCGCAAGGGCGAGCACTTACGCTTCTGCGTACGATGCTGATGAACAGCCCTCGTACGCTCACTGAAGCAGACGAGCTATTTTTGCATGAGTAACCCTGAAGCTCTTGATGGGATTGAAAGTCTGGCGATAAGAAGGCTGTGCTCTGCATCCAAATGGAGTTATAATTTTACTGCTGGGTAGTTTATATTCAAGCACTGCTGCTTAAGGACGTAGCTATAGGATCAATGATGTTAAGAAAGCAGCATATTAACCAACAACTCATTTATAATGTCAATTCTGTCTAGAAAAATGACTATTACTGTCGCTGTTGGAACAAGCCTGATTGTTCAAGTGGGTTGAAATGCCTCTTCCACGATGTTCGATCCCACCTGAGGCACTGTGGACAGCAGTATCGAGAAGCATTATCATGGGCAAGTATTAGACATCGTCTGGATGACTTTGTCTTTACAACATGGTATTGGCATATCTGGGCCAGTGGTGGGGGAGGACATGAGACCTCGACAGAAGAGTCAAATCCAGCCCTTTCGCACGCACGACATCTCCACCTCGGTGGCTGCCAGCGCACAGGGATACTCCAGTATCACACGTTCAAAGCTGGGTATCAGAAACGTCCCAAGCACCCTGCAGTGAATTACTTGTGTCAGAGCTCACGAGCCTGCAAATACATGTCAGGCCGCAGCAGAAACATGAGACATGGCGATGGTCAGTGGAGAGATTGTGTTAACAAACATGAATGCACTTACGGCCTCGTGCTCCCGATCTCTATTGATAGGTCTGCGGGTGCTGACCTCTTGCTGACCTACACTGAATTACTGCGGGCAAGGGTCTAAGCTTCATTTGCTTGGGACACTCTGCGGAGGATGGAGAGCGTGCCCCTGGTACTAGTGCAGATGTAAGTTGGCACCTCAACTGACAGTCGATCTCATTTTAGACAAACTTGTTGTCTAACTGGTGGCTCATCTTTGGACTCCGTAGGTGGGTTTGGGTCTTCATCTGCATTTACAGTTGTGTTTATTAACAGAAGTTGATTGGCAATGAACTAATTCAAGGTCCAGCATGACTAGTCTAGTCAATACAGCAGCTTGGGGTGGGGAAACCTCCACCTGATGAACCATCAGCAGATGTAGGTCGTGCTGGTCCTTCCCTCACTTACTCGCTGCTCAGTTGTGCTGATACAACCCCTTGGGCAAACGTGCTCTCCGGCAGCCTGCAGGCTTCCTTGTTTAAGTCCAAATCACTTCAAAAACACCACCTGCACAGAAGGAACAGGACGAGGGTCCAGGCTCTTTGTTTGCAACCCCTTGAGTATAAATCTTGGGGAAAACCGGTCTGCAAACCAGGGCTGGGCTAGGAAAGACAACGTCTCACCAAAGGTGAAGCTCATTGGCAGACGTGCCGTTACTCGGTTTGAATGCCAAGATGCTACGGGCCAAACGTGAATCTCCGAACTGGATTTTACAGGGAGTAAACATGAATGCTTGCAGGGTTACTCTTTCTATTGATATACACCTCTTGGGTGCTCAAGCAAGATCCTAATCCTAACCTGTTTGAACAGAAGAAAGGGCAATCCCAGCTGAAAAGCACAGATAAATGCAAAAAACTAAAAGAACAAGGCAGTTCTGGCCAGCAAGAGAGGCTGCTGGGCACTGACAGCATTGCAGCCAATGCTGTGGAAGAGGCAATGGCAAGAAAGTCCTTGCAGATCATGCCATCTTCTTCAAGCCTCGTGAAGGTGAGAAGGAAAGATGGATTCAGCATGGAGACAAGGTTATAGCAAAACAGGCTAGGTCGGACAGGTGGGCTTGCACAGCTGTGCAAGATGGGAATTCCTTGATATTCATAGTAAATGTATAGTTTCCAATACTCCTCAATATTCTCCTCCTTAAACCTGGCTGCCCCTGTGGTGCCTTGCAAGGTTTTGCCCCCAGACCCATAAAAACGGCAGGTCTGGGAGATGCTACCGACACATGCAGTGGATCTGCTCACATCTTATTATAAATCCACAGTGCTGCCGCTGAACCTGACTGTTTTCCAAGACTAAGTGTTCACATGTCAAAATCGATGCTCTCAGCATGGATATCTAAAACCAATTTTTTTAGTGTTCATCTGAGACAAATATAAGAAAAATCTAATAGTATAACAAGCCAGCTCCTATTGCCTTCAGGGGGAGCATGGATGCAATCCGGCAGTATTTCAAGCCCATTAGAGCAGCTTCCCTCTGACTCTAACAGCCTCTACATCCTTTGCTGATTAATGCACTGTAGTCCATTATGAGTTATTCATGTCTTCATGGCTGGGAACACGTGAGCCCTAGAGCGCTTCCAAGCTGCTTATCTCCAGCTGTACAGCTTGTGGGCTGCAAGGTCCTGAGCAGAAACCCGGCGGAGATGAGAATCCTGGGGTAAGAGCTCAAACTGGCATTACCTGTCCCAGCTCCGGGATATCATTACTGGACATTGGTCCTTTAGCAGGAGGAAGCAGCAGAAAGCAGGTGGCCTCCAACAGGCCCTTGCAGCCATGAGGATGGGAATGGCTCCAAAAGGGGATACTTAGCAGATGAAAGATGTTTGTTTTCAATGTCGTCTCGCTTGGATGTGCTAATCCACTTTGTCATCCCTCAGACGTGGAAGTGACTGTGTAACAAGGCCTGACAGGAAAACTGTCAGAAAAATGGGCAAGCAGACCACTGCTGTCAAACAGTTGACTTCTGAGTCCCCCTATGTCTCTCTTAATTCATTATTATGCACTTTTGCCATCAGTCTTTTGATCCAAAGAACGGATGACATGAGCGTATACCACGTGAGCAGGTTTTAGCTCAGTCTAGCCTAGCCATCCTCTGTCAGCTCAAAAATTGCACACTGAATACATGCACACCTTCCTGAAGAAGTCTGATTACAGTCGTGACCACATGTAGACAGTAGTCGCAAACTGTTGTGCATGGGAACCCAGACTCCCTGGAGGTAGTAGGATAAACTGGTTTTGCCCCAAGAAAACGGGCAGGAACCCTAGCAGGTTTTCAGGTTAGAAATCCTCCTTTTGCTGGTCCCAAATTACAGAAAAGTCCACAAACTAAATGCAACCAATGACAAAGGTTTTGTCTACCCAGAGCCCAGTTAGTTCTACCCACAAGCGAGCTGAAGTTGGCCTGACGAGGCTGTCCCCAGGGTTATTTCACCACCACTTGACCTTTCAGTCTAGAAAGGTGCTTACCTTGTCTCAAGCTTCTGAGGGTTTTCATAACAACCTACTTCTTGGTTACTCACTGTGCCTGGGGACCAAAAAAAGAGGCACAACCCCAAAGCTGTCCACAGAAGGCAGAGCAACACCTGTTTTGGCTCTGCTCCTAAGATGTCCCTGTTCTGTGCAGGACAGAGATTGACGTGGCACCCATTCCCACCCAATCGACATCAGGTTGGACCAAATTTAGTCAGCTTCTGTATCCTAAGAATGTGTCCTTAATGGGTGAAGCTAGGAGCTGATGCAGAGTGAATCAAGTTGTTTTAAAAAATGCCTCTTAGTAAAAATGCAAATTTCAGGTTTTCGTTATTCTGCTCCCTTGTTATGTCAAGGCAGTGGAGTACAACCACCACTTGTCCTTTCTTTTTTCTCTAGTGGACATTTCAGTGGCAACTCTGACACCCCAGAGCAAGCTACCGTGAAAAAATTAAATGCTGTCTTACATCTGACAGCGAAGATATTTATTTTACATTAGAGACTGATGCACAACTATGTGTTATGGAAAGCAGCCACTGTTGATTCACCCTCCCTTCAGGATGCCATTGCCACTGCAGCAAAGCCGAAGCCCGGAGCAGGCCAACGCTATATTTCAGAAGCGGGAAGACGTCTCTACCGTGCCGGTGTTAGCGTGAGTTTGAAGGAGCTTCTCTCCACAAGTTGAAAACACAACAGAGAGGTAGGTCAAGACTAACGAGCCCTGTGAAAGCTTTGTAGCATCACTGAGGGCTTGCGCGTACACTGCACCAGCCACGTAGAAACACTTCTGTAAGAAGGGTGCATTTTTACTTTGATTTTGTTTTGGTTTAAATAGCATTTGAGTACTCAGTTTGCCTGCTGTAAAGTCTGAACCAAGTATTCCTGCGGGCTCAGTAACCCCACCTGCAAAGAAAGAAATGTCCCAAACAGCTTCTGAATAGGACGTGAGAGATTCCCAGCTCGTGAACAAACAAGGAAAAGTAAAACAAGCTTACAATAAACCACTGCTTATATGGAAGCGTAATGTTTCTGTGATTTAAAACCTCTTTTTATGGCCTGGAATGGCCTAATGGGGGCATTATCTTATTAGCTCTGATGACGGGGGATGTACAGGACACCTAACGGGTGACTTTGTTTTCAGCTCTTTTGGATGCTGACATTGGCAACGTAGGGCTTTGGGGCCAGGCTGGCTTTGGAAGAAGTCCTGCGTTCTTCATCGCAGTACTTCACCGCTACAGAAGATACATTTGGAAAGGCTTGAAAATTTGGAAAGTCAGACTTTGCCCCACTGAGGATACGCAAGAGAAGAAAATCAATGCTGGGAAAATCAAAGGTGCTGATACGTGCATTATTCATCATATGGATTGACACATCCTAGTGCACACGGCATACAGATGCAAGTGATCATCTTCATTTCATTGCTCACACAAGTTCCTTTTAGCTCAAAAAAGCTCATCAAAGCCCATGAGATCACGGCTGGAACCTAAACACTAAAAGGCTTTCAGCAGCGATAGCGCTTAAAGAATCAACTTCCAAAGAGCAAGTTGGGAGAATGGAAATGAGACAAAGATTTCCTTCTCACCGCTGCTTTGATGGACAGCATTAGCCTATGACATGTCTCGTTTCTGCATCTTCCAAAGCGGAGCTTGTGGAAAAAGCAGGGTTTGAGACCATGTATTTGAATTCTCAGCAGCTGCTCAGTTCAGCCATGCTCGAACCTCTCCCTTATTCTTTGCAAGTCATCTGTAAACAGCCAGGGAAAGGGCTTTTTGTTCTCACAAAATGTTTGGGAAGTGCCGCTGTGTGCTAAATATCCAGAATTGTTCACATACAAAAATGTATTTGTTCTTCCATTTGCAAAGCCACCCAAACATAATTCATAAATAGCAACTGGGGTGACTGTGTGCTTTGAAAACTGCCACCACTGAAAATGTTTTTTAATAGCTACTATCTCCATACTTACAGAAAGATACATTTAAAAAACTAAGAGGAGAACTGCGAAATAAGGGCTGGGGGTTTGGTCCTTTGTACAACTGCTAGATACTACTTGCAAAAAAAGCATCGTTTAAGGTTCCCTGTGGGTGTAATTCAAAGTTCGTCTGCTTGCGGGGGCAATTCAACAAATTCCTCGGCTACTGTTCAGGTCCAACAGGTCCTGTCCCCCCCCGCCATCGTTGTACCTTTGCCCATGCCTGCCAGCGTTACTGCTGTACCAGATTTAGCAGCCTGTCACATGACAACACACCAGTCGCTGTGTTCATTCAGAAAGCCATGCCTATTTTTTGAATCCAGTCATTTAGGACGTCCTCCTCTGCATCGTACCAATTGCAGCGTACGTCACAAAGGCAATTGCCCGGTGAAATCCAACTGAGATTGCCAGTGGTGTTCCCAGCCCACGATTTCCACATATCAGCTGCGCAGAGCAGTTTGAATGCTACAAATAGGGTATAAATACCCAGGGTAGCTGCAGAACAAAAAAAAAAGTCAGCTTATCTACATTTGTGCCTCATTATTCCCCGCCTGCGAGCACAGGTTCCCCCCTCCCCAGCCTTTAGGGAGTGCTGCTCCACAGCCTGATCTCTTCTCATGCAAATAAGAGCGCTCTGTGCATGAATAAGCAAAGATTGTGTTTTCCTCCCGCTTTAGAGAATTCAACCCATCTGGAAGCAGAAACGATGTTACTTAGGTGATGGCACAGGGTAGGAGGAAGGAATAGCAATAGCAATAGAGACGTGTGTGAAAGCTGAAGGACTACGTCCAAACTATTTTACAAGCATTTAAAATACTGATTAGCAAGTCAAGATGCAATGAGGACAGCAGTTAAAATGAAACAATTTGGCTGCTAATGCTGCCGGGCTTGCTGTAGTACAAGCAACGCCTTTGTACGGCACCAGGCAAGAAATCTACGTCCATGTCCATCCTCGCTCTCCCTTTCCCAGTTCTTATATTTTTCTAGAACATGATCCTGTAGGTTAATTGTTAGAACAAAGGGAAAGATGTCCCTCTCCAAAAAAGCACAGCTATGTTTAAATAAGACGTAGCCCTTCCTTTTCCCTGCCCAGGGCACAGTGGGCACGGAAGCAGCAAGAAACTCAAGCTGTGAAATCTTCGTCAAGGAGCTTTGAGCTCCCCGACCTGGGCCGGGTCAATGCCTTTGTCATGACATGCATTTCTTGGAATTTCAGCAGAAAAGCAAAATAAAAGTTCCCACTAATAACATTTTGGTTTTGTTGCCTTTCTATTTGAAGGAGAAAAAAAAGGAGAGACCCCAGAAAGGTAGAAAGCGATGATGATTTTCCCCATCCTTCAGACGCAATGTAGGAAGAAAGATTTGCTCATTCACAGCACGGTGAATCCCATCATCAGACCATCACAACCTGACCACCAACTTTGCCACCAGTTTGCAAGAAAACCCCATTGGATTGGCCGTCTGAACCACCTCAGCCTGCAGTCTCACAAAAGGCCACCTGCTGCCCCTCTCACGCCTAGGTTGGCCAAGTTGTCCAACAAAACCCTAAACGGCAAAGGTGGTGTAAAGATTTGGCACCTCTGGCTTCAGGAATTTGCTTATCCCCCAGTTCACTGGGGATTGGTGGGAATTTCTATATGTGTTGCCCACAGATGCTGCCGCTGGACACTTTTATTTTGGAGGTGCCTCATCCTAGTCTTTGCAGCTGAAAGGATGTTAGAGCAGGAGGAGTGCTGGTCTAATTCAATGGGGGAAATCTCCAGTTTCTGGTGAGGTTTTTTTTAATATACGCATCTTCAACAAGAGCTGTCACGGCCAACACAGCTTCTCTGATAAGGTCAGAGCGGGGAAAAAGTGAGGATTGTCAGTGGGTTAGCTGGACCATTTACCGCACATAAAATCACCAGTGACCAGCACATGATGAGCGAAGCCATACCACGAACCAAGCGAACAGTCTTTAGCTTGTGTCAGGCACTGACCAGCCATGCCAGGGAAAAAAGGTGTTTTCCATGACAACAGGAGACATTGCAAAATGGCAGATGCACTACACAAGTGGAAAAATCCTTCTTCCTAAGCCAGGAGTCCACCTCATAGTGCCCCACTTCCCTCACCCTCTGTCCTCCACTTTCATATGCCGGTCTCGTATGACAACCAGGACTTCCAGTTTCCTCTAAGCCATGTGAGCAACACTTCCCTTCCAGTATTTTCCACCTTTTTCTGTAAGAAAGAGAAGGGAGAGAACCCGCAGGTCGGCTTGGGCCGCTGTCCAGCTGGGCTCTGCCCCGAGAGCTTGTGTGTACTGAGGTGGTGCACCGTGACGGGCAGCCACTGGAAAGAGTGAAGACGCAGTTGAGAGACAACTCATACCCAGCCTCGTGGCTGCTGTCTCTTGTGTCTCCTCAGTGGCAGCAATCGTCGCCCTTCTGCATTTGCCTCTTTCTCCAGTGCCGTCTGCCCTTATAAAGGACGTCAGCAAGTACAGCAGTTTGCCTTATTTCTGAGCAGAGAAGCTCTTTCGGTGCTTCTTGTTCCCATTTCAAAGATACCCGTGGTCCACATCCCCAGTCGCTTTTCTTTACAAGAGACCAGCTCCTTGTTAATTAAAGCCAGATATCTGGCAGCTCACGCACTGTTGGTGGGGTGAATCCCTCCTGTCTCCTTTGGTGTGGTATCACCAGTCCGGTTCTCTCTCCCTGGCTTCCCTCTAAATGCATCACCTAACATGGTGGTCCGCCTCATTAGGCGTGATGAGCTTTCCTGAGGGACATCTGAATAATGAACAGGCAGTTTCCAATAGCTGGTCCCTTCCTCCTCCTCACAAAGGTGAGGAGATGTGCTCGATACGTGCTACCCCTGCGCCATCCCCTGGTATGCGCACAACGGGAAGGAATCCGGAGTCTCTCGAATGGAGTGAATTGGTTGGGATTTAAGGGTGGCACTTTGACAAACTGAACTTGCAATAGCCACCCCATTCCAGGAGATGTTGCTGTGCTTTCAGCTAAATGCCTGGAGGAGATATACACGGAGCATGGGAACTGCAAAGAGTTAGGGAAAAAATTGTAAGTGCTCTTGGAGCGACTAGTGTTAGAGAGCGCGTGAGTACGGGTAAAAGCAGTGTTTGGGGCAGTTCTGCACTTTACAGGCAGCAAAGCGGAGACGCATGAGGCCTCTAGCAAAAAGCAGACAGGTGGTAGTGGCAAGGATTGGGGCCCCATTTCTAGACATCCCTCATGCCTCAGACTGTGTTGCTTTTTCATACTTGCTGCTCTGATGCCATGCAGAAGGCTGGCCGCTGCTTTAAATAAAAGTTCAGTTCTTCTCAGTTGCCTTTTGGCCTACAGTAGGAAAAACCTCCCAAGCTTTCTAGCCCACTGCATGGCCAGTTAAACATAACCCTTAAGAGAACAAGACAACAGGAGATACATACACCTCTTCTAAGCTTTTAAACAAGAGCCTGGATCATAGTTTCTCCAAGGCTACAAGCAAAGTCCCCAGGAGCGCTGGAGAAGGGACAGGGCTCAAGTACAGCGTGACTGGAGGAATCACTGACATGCCCAGATGTCCTGGTTTAACTGGGTCTGTCCTGGTGCGCCAGCAAGATTAGTCAGCGCGCTGCCTTGGGGTTTGCTCGGGGCAGAGGGTTTGCACTGTCTTCTGTCACCCCCACCCAGGCTGCAGCCCTGGGAACGAGCTTGTTCCCAGCTGCCGGCAGGAGCCGAGGACAGCCATCTCTTCACCCCGTGCTTGGGATCACCCTGCATGACCCAGCTCGGGGGGCCTGCCTCCTACATTTGTTTGTAAAGACTGGCCACCCTACAAGTAGAAATAAGGACAACCAGAGAAAACAGGAACGTATAAGGTTGCTTTGTTCCCATCTCTACTCTGCATGCAGAGAATGAGCTTAAACATTGCATTGTCAATGCTCAAAAAGACTTGCAGACAGAGAGCGTTGGCAGCTCACCTTGGCTCCGTTGGCAGCCAGGAGCATCACGGTGACCCATTTGATGTTGGCCCGTTTTGCTGTAACCTCTCCGTCCACCACAGCATCGCCGACGCTCTTCTTCTTTCCAAGAGGGTGCAGGACGGTATCTGCAGTCCTGTCGCCAGTGAGGACCAGCACCGGCGCTCGGCCCTGCTGCAGGTGCCGTCTTCAGCCCAGACACATGGTATCTGTTGGTAGAGCCATTCCCCTGAGCCATCGCTTCATCCAACATGAGCCGTGGAAGCCAAAATCCCTCTGAGAGCAATGAAAAGGGTGTTTGGGGTAACTAAACTCTTCTGGGTGTATTGCGCTCCCTGCCCCAAGGAGATTGCCATCTCATCAGGGGACAAGCAGAGATGTTACAGCAAAAGTTAAGAAAAGATGATGATGATAACAGGCACGGACACATGGGTTGCTCAGAGGGTTGAGTCAGCATTCATTTGCCTGCAGCATAGGGGGTGGGTACACTGAAATAGCTGTTTGAGAAGCCAACTGCACTCCAACGCCTAATCCCTTTTAAACTCAACTTAATTTGCACTGCTTGGAGGTAAGTAAAATCCAGGCAGGGTTTTCCCAGGTAAAGAGAGATCCAGGCTGTCCAGTTCCTATTCCTCCCATCACTTGTGTGCAAAGTTATACACACGTACAGGGTCATCCCTATACAGCCAAGTACCTGAAGCACGCATTGAACGTTATTACTGTTAGAAAAGACCTGAGTGTATGACGACTAATGCAAAAAAGCCAATAGTGTCTAGACACAAGTCTGATAATAGCAATTCTTTAGTCATGCTCAAGACTCCACCACGGAGGGGAAGCAGTGTGTCAGGGGCACAAGATGCTGCTTTGTGCCCAGTATAATTGCTTACTGCAAATGGGACAGAGTGCTTAAAAAGTCTGGGCACCTTCATGCTTTGCACCGAGCTCTGATCTCCAAATAGAAAGTACTCCTCAAGACAGAGCCTTGCTGCTGCTGCCTCTCTAGCCAGCCCTTAACCTTCCGGTGTTACTAACAATACGTCAAAAACAGACTAGAAATATGACTGGGATATGTCAAAAACAATGGAGAGCAGGGAGAAAATGCACTGGTTTTAAAGCACTCCAGTCTTGTGACTGAAGCCGTCTGTGGGCACAAGGAATTGGATGCCTGCCGACCTCGCTGAGGAACACAGGGGCTTGAAACCTCCATTTGATGTTACTTCTGCCCATCCCAAAGAGCTGCACCTCGGGACATGGACTGGTGCAGAAGGAGCAGCTGGCTCCCAAAGCATGGCTTGGGAAGAAGGAATGGAAATAACGTACTTTGTGGTGACCTCTGCATTGGCATGCTCTGAAACAGCAGCGAGAAAAGCAGGGCATAGAAGTAGCGGTGGGCAAACACTGGGTCAGCCACCAGCTCAGTGCCAGCATTGAGCAGCTGGGGTGCAGCTGGGCATCTGGATTGGGGAGTTAATTTTAAAAGTATCTGCATTCACTGGAGTACCTTAGAGTTCAAAAGAGCCATAAGGATGCTGCAGAATTGGAGCTGCAGCTTCAGAGGCTCCCGCTCTGCACTAGACCAAATAACTCTAATGAAACAGGGCCAAGGCAGGGGCTGTTTGATCTTCAGCGATGGTGAGGTTTCAGCCCGCACCAAATATCACTCTTCTAAGCAGCACCTGGTTACCGGGAGAGCGCAGGCCCTGGGCGAACCCCAGGAGGCAGCAGGAACAAAGCTACCCTGGTTTTGGCAAGACAGACATGAAACGGAGCAGGGGAGGAAAGCGCAGTCCTACAGCTGCAGCCTGCACAAGGCCACTTGGGTTCAGGATTGGCCATTAGGCCCCGGCCTGTGCTGCTGAGCAGCGCAGGTGTAGCCAGAGAAACTGCAGACCCCCACCAGAGGCTGCAGAATGGTCTCTGCAGGCACACAGCTGAGTAGGTCAGGCTTAGCCAAGACGCAGCCTAGCACCAGCTCCACTCAATACAAATCTTTCCGATCAAATGAGAAAAACCACTGCTTCCCAGCCCTTAACTCCACTTCCAAACAGAGCCAGTGTGGCTATGTAAGACAGTACTTGTTTTTACGCTTTCGTGCAAACTCTCCCAAGCTCCACCGCGCCAGGTTACGGTGCTGGGAAAAGGCTGCTACGTGCCTCCACGCAAGCCCGACAGCCCGTTACTGAGCTGCAGACGGGCAGAGCAGAGATCAGTGTCAAAGACACAGGTCCTCCCTGCGTGTGATTTGCTCTCCAGAGGGCTGCGCTGGGCATCTTCCGTCACTTCAGTTTCTTCCCTCCGTCCTGAGCCGCACCAAGAGCACTGCCGTCGACCTGCTGGCTGGCACTGATTGCAAGGGGGATGGATTTGGGCAGATGGATGCTCAGGCCCTCCACCCTGTCCTGCAACACTGAAATGCCTGTAACTGGAACAGGCAGGCTTGAAAGCACCTTCCTAATCTGCTGACGTCTCTTCTTTGCATGCACACAGGCACCTATATGCTAAGAGGCATCTTTAACCTTCGTTCATGAACGAATGAAGCCAATCCATGCAAAAGCATTCACCGCTGAGCGCATATCGGGGTTTACAGATGTGGGTATCCTTGCACCATCGACATGCGGCGAAGGTCTGAAGCAGATTTGAGTTTACACCAGAGTCTGGCCCATGGCATTTAACTTGCATGACAAAACCAGATGTTGAGCATCAACTATTAAGATGAGATCCCAATGTCAAAGAGTTTCAAATTAGAAGCACAGACAAAACGGAAACCAGCTTTACCTCACAGCAAAGTCCTATTTTGTTCCTTGAGACTCTCTAATTGCTACTATTTTTAATTGCATATTTATACCACAGACTATTTCTTTCCCTTTAAAGAGACAGGAGTGAAACCAGCTTATACTATTTCTACATCTTTTCATGAAGGTGTTGAAGTAACTGCCTGCTCATTTTTACTTTTCTAAAATTTATTTTAGGGCAGCAAAAAAAGGACTTGATAAATACCAGAGAAATGAAAAGTCAGCATCTCTTCCCAGCTGGGAGATCTCAGCGCGGGTAAGGGAAGGAGCCCAGCTTGCAAGGCAGGAACAAGGCTCGAGGTCTTGACCCACATGAGTCCGTAGCCTCTTCTTTCCAATCCTTGATAAATTTATTTTCAAATCCTGCTTTGTTCCAAGTTCTGGGGACTCTTCCAAGTCATGCTGGCCTCGTATTTGGATTTATTAAAGTTATATACAAGAACATGTGTCTGCAAAGTGTTACAATACACTGGGTTTAATGTAAAGCCCTCAACATATATATAACGCAAGAAAAACCAGCTTTAATACAACAGTGCTGCCTCCTCTGCTCTCCAACATCACCCCAGGCTTCTCCTCCCCCGCTTTAGAAACGAAGGGATTCTTCTTAGTGCTAGATTTTAAATTCAGGTGAGTTTTAATGCCATGGTGCTACTGAGCAGCTTCTTCAATGCACAAAATCCCTGAGCTTCCAGGTCCGCCACAGCCAGCCAGGGGCAGGCAAAGCCACCCTGGGAAGAAAGGTTGGCTACCTCGGTCCTTCCTTGCACCACGCAGCAGGAGAAGCGAGTTGCTTACTGCAGTCCTTCACGCTACAAGGTCAGTTCTCCCGGAGCGAGGACACAGAGGTTCACCCCTTGGTGTTACTCGAAGCAGACGTCCCCTTCTGACCCATGGAGACACAGGCCACCTCTCCTTGTTTTAGACAACGGTGAATCAGACCTCTTTTTTGGCTTTCATGCAAGTCCATTAAGAGGGTGTTAGGTTAGAAATCCCCTCATACTATAGGATATCGCCGGTGCAGATACAAATGCGATCAAATGAGAACGTAATTAATCTTCTGTTCAGAAGGAACTGCAGCTTGTGGTGGGAGGAGACTCCCAGTTTGCTTTGGCAGTCGGTCCAGAAGGATATGAATGAAACAGTATTCTTTCGGTTTTACCATTTGTAACCAAAAAAGCTACTTCAAGCAGCGAAAAAACCAAACCCTGAGCACAAGCGCTTTCTTTCGCTCAGTATCTTTCACTGGCAGGTTTCAGTAGACTGCAGTTAAGTAAAGCTTCACCATCTCCCTGAGGGCTGGAAGCGAGGAAGGCTTCATTCAGATGAAGAACCGAGGCAGACGTTAAGGTTTAAATTCTCCCCGCTGCCAGCACAGAGAACCCAAACGGGGGCATCAGACACCTCCACGTCAGCCTTCAGATGTCTTAAATTAAGCAGTCAGAAGATAAACCATTTAAGGCAAGTCTAAGTGAGTTGAAAGATGTAAAGAATCAAAACTGAAGCACCGACAGACTGAAACTTTGATTTACCTAAGCCCAGCAGACCCCACTGTGTCACATTTATCCATTTTATGACTGAAAAACATGAATAAAAGTGGTTTTATCAACTAACATATCACTGCTGCAGAAAAAAATATCCTTTATTGCTCAGAAGGTCCCTGTTAGAGCCTGTGACTGGCTGTAATACTGACTTTAGGAGTCTACACGTACGGAGCTGTCGGGAAGCTCAAAACAGGCTCCACCTAGCAGGATAGATCAGTGGGGAATGGTGGCCCTTGACAGAGTTGACAAACCAGCTTAAGAGCAGCTCGGGTTTAAATAAGCCTGGTACTTCCAGGTCAGGGTTTCTGCTGAGAAGGCTAGGACCAGTTTGCCTGTATGTGGAAGCTCAAGGATGAAGGTGTGGCAAGAGAGGTGGTACTGCTTCTTTCAGACTTGCAGGAGCCGTATTCTTTTAGTCCATATCTGCACCTTCCAGGTCTTCACCTACCAAATCTTCAGGGTAGATTTGGGAAGACGAAGGGGAAGAAAGCAAGGCAGGAGGAAGCACCCTCCATCTCATAACCCTCAGTGAATGAGGGAGTAATGAAAAAGAATGAGGAAAAAACCCCACCCTAATATTTTAGCTTCCCATTTTAAATTGTGTTCATCTAAAAATCCAGAAAAACTCAAGTGTCCACCATTTTTTCAGCCAGTTGTAAACTTTGTTCAGTCTTTTTAAGTTAGCTTATTACACTGGAGACCCCCCTCACATTCAGGAGGGCAGGGGGAGAAAAGAGGATGAAACCTATCTGAAGGGATGTTTTAGGGATAAAACACTTTCTGGGGGTGGCCTTTTTTGGGAATTGTCTGAGGCAGGTGGACAAAATATCCGGTGCGACCACCAGGTACCTGTAGAGCTATAGAGTAAATGGAGGAACGTGTTTGCTTTTTCTTGTTTTTTGGGGGTTTGTTTTTTTTTTAATGCCTTATAGGATCAGCACTTCAGGAAATAAACATCACAGGCACTATTTGGGTGCCATGGAGCTATGCAAAAAATTTATGTAGAGCCTAAAAATCAAGGAATAGTGCTAATGCATGTCTCGGATGACCTGGCTGTGGGCTCAGTACTCATCCCTTCCAAACCGTTTGCTTCAAAGCAGCAATTCCACTTTGGAGCCGATGCAAACTCTCCCCAGGCTTTTCTCAATGGGCCATGAGCGCTTAGAAACCAGCTGAAGGCTGCTTTCTCTTCGCTCTTACAGCTTAGTAAAAAAAGTGCTGTGAAGTGTGTATGTAGTTTGTGTGCACTGAATTTGTTTTAGGGATGAACACGGATGCTAGTACGCAAATGGTCCATCGGTGCATTTTCCGTCATCGCAATCCTCCTCGCAATGACGGAGCTGGTTACAGAATCAAAGTCTATCTCCATCCCTTCAGCTGAAAAACAACTAGACCTCTACACAAAACTAATTTTAATAGGCAGTCTGCACTGTCTGCTCTTGACATCAACGTCTAGTTGACACGAGCTTGTTTGAATAACAATAATTCAGGTCAAAAGGGACCTCAGGAGGTCTCTAGTCAACCTCCTTCCAAAAGCAGGAGCAAGACAGGTCCCGGGAGGGATTCCCAAGTAACCCCACTTGCAGCCAACCTTCAGGTAGAGTACAAGCCACTCACCACTGTGCTTTGACCCAATGATCCAGCCACTTTTTCCACACATCTAGTAGTCCACCCATCCAGACCATAACATCCCAGCTTGGATACAAGACAGCTTCGGGGAGACTGCATTGGAAGCCTGGCTAAAGTCAAGGGCAGTGACATCCATTGCTTTCCCTCATCCACAGATTCAGCCATCACTTCTCAGAAAGCAATCAGGTTGGTCACGCATAATTAACCCTTTGTAAGTGCATGCTGGCTATAACCAGTCACCACCTTCTTCTTCCGCTACCCAGAAATGTGGACTTGCTCCATGGTTTTCTCAAGGAGGAAAGCAAGTCTGAGCCCCATTCTCCCTGTGCAGTGGGCAGCCTGGGACCAAAGGGCAAAGCACTTTTACATTGTAAATCAGACTGTTGAGAAACAGCTGCAGAAGCTACCAGCCACAGGAGCCACTTGGAAGCTACCAAGAGCAAACTGAACTTCAGAATAACAAAAGCTGATCAGCAACAACAACAACAAAAGCCTCAAGATATAACAAACCCTACAAACAAACACCAAAACCCAAAGAAAACCTCACCCCCGCAAAAGCCTGCCTGTATAAGTAATTCACAAACGGTCAAAAAAACAAAAGGGGGAACCACCCACTTCCCCAGACTGCCAAAAATGGAGGGGAAAGACAACAACAAAGTCAACAGCCATCCAAACAAACTGCCCATACCCAGAAAGAATAACCCCCTCCCTCCCAACCTACTGAAAAGTCCAACAGCAGTACGTTCCTTGCTGAAAAAGTATCCAGAAAAAAAAAACAACAAAAAACCCAAACAAAGACAGAAGCCAAACAACAGTTTGTTGGTTTCTTGGAAATATTTATGAACAATATTCAGAGGAAATGTTCTCAAGGGGAAGTCACGTAACCAAGTACAGAAATGAGGCAGAGATTGGGAAAAAAGATGGATCTGGCTTTCCAGTGGGGACTTCTGATGCCTAACGAGTCCAAAGTCATTCGTTCATTCCCACCACGCACATACATCAAGCCTCTGACAAAGAACAACCTCGTACCTTAGCTACTGACACTCTTGATGAGATACTTTAGCTGGCAAGAATTTGATTTATTAACTGAAGAGCTGACTGATGCCAGCAAAGATCAAGTCATCCAGTTTTCAGAGGATTTTCCAACCCATTTGCTTTTTTTAGTTGAATATTGCAAAGGTTCTTTAACTGAATACCCATAGGATGGTTTGCTGCTAATGGTCCTTTCATTTATTTGCTTACAAGTGAGAATTTTGCACCAGATGGGACCATTTTTGCACACAAAGTAACAGACCACAAGGCAAGTATAGATAAGTTAGAATAAAATAATGTAATAGCTAGGACTTCTGGTCCATGAAAAGGTAGATGTCTTTGTAATTTAGTGTCCATTTGAAGAAAATGTAATTAAGCACTGGGGCCATATTAAGATTTTAGTACTGTGTTGCTCTAATGTTTTGTATGACCACAGGTAGGAAATAATTCTTTGACCCTTCAGGGGATATCACAAATACAGCACCTCTCCATGCATACATCGAATACACCTTTTATGTCCCTAATCAATATTGACACTAAAAACCTCACTGGGAGCCTTTGATGAAGCAGAGTCCTTACACCTAGTGTCTATAGGGGAAACGCGTCCACCAGGAATAAAACATCTGCCTCATACAGCTCTTTGAAGTCGGTATTGACACCCATACTGCTTTCTGTGTATTAGTAATTAGTGGTGCTGTTCACCATCCACATGAGGCAATTTTTCTGGAAGCCTAATTGGCGTCTTTAGTACTTGCAACCGTCTCTTCAGCCTGAATTTTGGAGGCCGAGGTAATGAGTGGCTTGTGTTTTGCAGTGCCTCCAGGACGGCACTGTTGCCTGGGCCGTGCAGCTGGGACATCCGGCATAGTTTTCACACCAAATGAGGGCAGCACAGCGTTTCGTTACACAAACACGGGTCTGAGCTCTTTCTGAAGTAATTTGTGCCCAGCAGGTAGAAATAAAGGTGAGATTGTTCTCAGGCATCTCTAATTTCTGCGCCAGCAAAGCAAATCTCCAGTAATGAACACTCAGCATCTGACGGCATCCTCCTAGCTCTGCTCAGAGCAAACACGGGAAACATCTATTTTTGCAACTGGATCTGAAAGCCCTTGCTATTTTTTCTTAAAAGCTAGCTTCAGACAGGCCACACCAAGACTGGCGGGTCTTGTCCCCAGGATGGCTCAGTGTCCTCCCGCAAGCGGAGGTGAGCCACCATGGTCCATGGGCCACATTACATTTCCCAGTCTGAAAGAACTGCCTAAGTGATATCCAAGCTTGTGTCACATGGACTTGGAGACTTGTTTACAACTAGTAAACCCAGCAGCCTAGGCAGGCCTGTTGCAGACATTTATAATCTGCGTCACCAGGCTATGCAAGCACTGCCCAAGAGCAGGGGTGCAGCAAGTCCTGCTCGGCAGAACGGGCCGTCCTCTGACCTTCTCAGCCTGTTATCCAGGTCCTTAATTGGAGTATGACATCAT
The DNA here is from genome assembly GCA_034782735.1 of Sagittarius serpentarius. Lineage (NCBI taxonomy): Eukaryota > Metazoa > Chordata > Aves > Accipitriformes > Sagittariidae > Sagittarius > Sagittarius serpentarius. The sequence continues at coordinate 30,855,341 of JAVKLA010000090.1, read as the reverse complement.
TGCTGTGCCCTACTCTAGATTTATCTTTGCAGAAGAATAGCATGATTGCATCGGTCACAAATGCATCGAGACAAACGTGTTGCTTATCACTAGAAATATTTAATTCAGGGCTTTATGCCTCATGAACGTCACACGATCTCCAAGGAAATTTAAAGATATTCCAGACAAGTCTCTATGGCCCCCCATACGCAGCCAGCCAGCATTTATTAATCTTAGGAGCCATTTAAAAGTTCTGCACGAATAAAAAACCAATTTTATGTACATTCTAAATATACTGTACATTTGATATCCTGCATTAAGTTTCCACGAGACATTCCAACTATGCTAATAATCTATTATCACTAAGTAATTCCCATTTTTCATTCACAATTGACAGTACTATTGAGTCTCCTACGGCGTATTTTTTTTAAGTTCACCAAGTATTTAAGCCAAGGAAGAAAGGAAGGTCAAAAGAAACTAAGCAACTTTCTGAAAGTCCCTAAAAAAAAAAAAAAGGTAACAAACCCCAGGTGTCTCCACGTTGGCTCAGCACTCATATAAACATAGGTTCATTTTACAGTCCTTTAAAGGTCAAAGCCACAAAGAGGTTGTGAAGAGAAAATAAAAATACACGTACACAGAACACTGCACACCAAACCTAGAGATACATAGACATTTAAAAAGCCTGAATAAAAGCAGTATCACTTGGTGACCTTCAGAAACTGAGTAATGAACTGTGACTCCATGGAGGGAAACGGCACCAGACTCCCTTGTCTCTAAATCCCATGCTGATGGACCAAGACTGATGAGGGGAGGAACGGACCATGACCCCAGCAGATTTCCAATCCCCCCCCGCAACAGACCCTCCTCTAAGTGCAGTTTCCACCAACGTGGCACCTCTACCATCCGCCTTGCAACTTGAGCGTTAGGAGCTTTAAAGCTTTACTGGGATCGCGCCTTGCGTTAGGTCAAACTACCAACCATTTTTCTCACCGGCTGGGATGAGATAGGAGCTGTTTTGCTACGTCACTCAAGTGAACAGGGTTGTCACAAATTACGATTATTATTTTAAGCTAGAAGAAGTTAGGGTCTTTCAGCACTGGAAGTGGGGTTGTCTTTGAAATAAAATCCTGAGCAGACGGTAAAAATGTAAGTTTTCTTTTCTTAATGTCAGCAGGGTAATGTCGCAGAAGAACACATAATTTTGTTTCTTTCTCACTCATACTCACCTGTGGAAAAGGATTGCCTTCCCACTGGAGAATCAAAATTTTTCATTCAGACAAGCAGAAGTGACCACTGCAACTCCATTTTGCGTTCTCGTTTGCTCTGTCAACCTCATGTCCATTACTGTGGGGTTTCTTAGGACTTGTCTGCACACAGATGTTTCCTAGTATATTTCTACCTCTAACCTCAAGTACGGATGATTTCAGTGCTGAAGCATGTAGCAGTTATCTACATTGGGTAAAAAGGTACTAGAAAACATCTCCACGAACACCGGCCCTTACAACTTTCCAGTCTTCAGCTCCTCCAGTGCCATCGCAGCCAGTTACGCCTCTGTCAGATTTCCCCTGCCAGCTCTTCAGCGTCTTTCCAGAGGTGAAACCGTGGGACAACGTCAGCGTTCACTACCCTAAGAGGTAACTAACAAACAGACACATTTTGTTTCTCCCCAAAGCAGCTCCAAGCAATCATGCTTTACGAAAAACGTTGCATACACAGACCTATGCCATTTTAGATGCCCCTGGAACATTTGGTATTGTACAAGAGCTGAGAGGAAAAAAACCCACCCACTTCTTGAGTAGTATCAAAACTATTCTTTATGATATGTTGCATAAAAGCTACACCTGTTGATGCTCGAGCAGGGAGTCTCAAGCACCACAGGTCAAAGGTTGGCCAGATGAGCCATTAGAAGTGAGCAAGGAACCTCAGTGCCTCTGAAACCGTCTTAGTGATTGTCATCTTCTTGAAGAACTTGTTTTGGCTCCTTTGCTGAGGAAAAACAAACAAGCAAACAAAACCTCTCGAAAACCCAAACCCTACCTTTGAATCAGAGATCAACTGTAACTACACCCTGGAGAGAACGCAAGCAGTATAAACATCCCTGCCCACTTCGAAGGACACTACCTGGAGACACCTGGGAAGCAGCCAGGCACGTGAACAGAGGTGATGAAGGAAAGACAGAGCACTTTTAAGATTCATCAGCCAGTGACTCAGCCTCCTGTCAGGCAGCAGCTGCTCAAAAGCTTTGATATCCAACAGTCCAGCCTCCACTGCACCGAATGAGAGCTGGGAGAGCTTTCGCCCCAGATGATGTGCCCAGATGTGCCCTACCTGAATCTCCCAAGTCCTCAAGAAGCTGATACAATTCTATTTTAAACCTTTTAGCGCTATAGGACAGGCTAACACAGCATCCGTTCTTTTTCCTCCCCTCCTTGTCCTTTCTCCGTCTCCCCTCACGCTCGCCCTGAGCAGGACGGGAACATCTCCCAGTTGAGGGAGCATCTTCAGCCACGTTGAATGCCTACCGTCAGCAACAACGGGAGGTCAGTGCACAAAGTCATTACGGCTGCTTGAGTCAGTGCTTGGTTTTCCAGATGAAAGCTTCCCACAGGCACTAATTCTGTTCCTCTTGGCCCAGTTGCTCACAACCCCACAGCCAAGCGATGCTGCTGTTGTCACACATCACCTTGACTTAATCCTTCCCAAAAGCTGCGTGAATGTTTGAGGGCAGGCAACCTGCCGCCACACTGAGTTTTTACAAGCCCTGAGTTGCAACACCCAGGCCAGCTCTGAAAGAGGTGGCACCCCGATCCTCACACCCTGATCCTCTCCCTAAAGCTATTTCATCACTGATGAACACTAAAGCTGAATGCTGGGCGGGGGGGAGGTTTCCTTCTCGGAGGAGGTAAATGCAGCTCCTGGGCTTTGACAACGTGACTGCTGCATTGGATGGTTTAGCCCAACGAGCTTTTGGTGCAGAGATTTAGCTCAAATTCATTTTTTCAGAGTCAGCCGTCCCCACCCCACCAGGTTCTCCTAGCAGGGACACGCTCCAGGAAGGGACATTCAATTTGGATGGATAAACAGTAACGGTTGCCAGCAGGAGAGATTAACTGTTAAGGTGAGAGGGTTGTCAGCAAAGGCGAGCTGAATACTTCCAGTGAAACCCGAGACTCAGATACTGGCCTCCAAACCCAGGTGAGCACAGGAGGAAGCACAGCTCACATTGGTTTGGTGATGCACCATTTCCTCACAAATGGGGCCTGGCTGCAAGAGATCAGCTTTGAAACAAAATGCTTAGTAGCAAGTGAGATTCACATTAAAACAGGTGAAGTGTTGGATGGTTAAATGCAACTGTGGCAGCTGATGAACTTGATCCAACATCAGGTCTAGACGAGTGCAACGTGCCTTCTCCAGAAGGCACTTTGCAACCCAAAATTTTCCACAATTAAGGACATTTAAAGTCAGCATTTCACAGAAATGGGTGAATTTTGAAAAACTTCTTTTGCTTATGTTGCCTTCCAGGGTGAAGGGAAGGACACAAGCCAGGTAGCTGTTGGTTTCTGCTAAGAAACTTTACTACATTTGAAGTTTTGCATCCTCTGTGTGTGCTGGCTTTTCCCTGCTACAGCTGATCCAACACCTCAACACCCCAACACCCCAGCAAAACACAGTCCCCGGGCACTTGCACTCGATGTGCTTGCCACCACGCTTCTGGCAGAGCGAAGAGATCAGTCCGAAGCATCGGGTTTGGGGACTGGAGGAGTGAAGGGTAAATGGAAACACACGCAGCAATTATTCACATGGCTAAAATGTACCCGGAAGTTTCCCATGACTTGCATGCTTGCTTTCCTTTGTATATATATATTTTTAAATAAAACTTGGCAGCAGCTCAGACCTAGGGTTAAAATAACTGCTTTGTGTCATCCCAAGGCAAGAGCAGAGGGCTCCTCTATGCCTTGCCAGCTGCTCTGCCCCTGCTGCTGGCATGGGCTGCGCGAGGTCTGGCTCCTCCTGAACAAGCAGGAGGCGAGAAACATCCCTTTTCACAGCCGTTGTTTGGAAACATTCATGCAGCTCTTCCCTCAGACATGCTTTGCTTGGTTTGGAAAACTCAGTTTGGGAGGTTTTTAAAACCAGCTACCAGTTCCTAACATCAGTGGTGATAACCTTTACTACGCACAAGCCCATATGGAGAAAGTCCACGTTAGGTGGTAGCATTAGACGGTAGGAGCGTTCAGTTCACCCCCAAAAAGTTATGAAACTTGCAGTTAAAGATCATCTTCTCTAGGGCTGCTATTGCAAGAGAATCTGGCTTTTCATTTAGAAACAGATTTATTTCCCCAAGTATGAGGGCCAGAGTGTCTGAGAACAAGAACTCAATGTTCACAAGCCAGTAAGCAAATAAAGACCTTGAGGTTTCTTTGTATTTAAAAAAAAAAAAAAAAAGTTATGACTGAGGCCTGACTCATGATTTTCAAATTCTTGGAGCTGGCGAGTTTAGCAATTCCGTAGTCTCTTGTGGATTGGGATTTTCATGAGTTTCTTTGCGCATAGCTAACAGAAGTTTCACACAAGCCTTTCAACCCCATAGCCGTACTACATGGAAATCTGTTTCATTGAATGCAGTCCAGGAAAAGCTGGTCTACGACTTCTACAGGAGATACTCATGAATAATACATCTAGCTGTTTTCAGCAAATTCAAATCTCTAACGAAAAGCAAAGGCATATTCCCAGTTTGAGCTCCACTGAGCATCAGGTCAGATCCCAGCGATGCAAATCCATGCTCAGGAGCAGAATATAGACCTTCAGCCTTGGCTTAGCCTGAAGCACACAGAAAGCCAAAAGCTTTGCTTTAATGTGTTACTTCACTTTTTAAAAGGGTGATTTATATATGTTGGCTTATACTATTGGATACTATCTTTCAGCACAATCATAGCATAGTATTTTTTGTATGTAACACTGCTGCACCACTTCAAATACCCAAGGTCATTCAGTACTTAAGCAACAGGCGTCTAGAGGAGTTCCAGTCCTACATGCGTACTGGGATGGGAGTGGCTGAGCCTCCAGGACTTCTGATACCCAAGGCCTTAACCACACACAGTGATCACAGGACAAACAGATGAGCCTCACAGCGTGGTCCCAGAAGCACGGCCTCATCCGTGCCGCACGGCACTGACATCCGCATCAAGGAGTAGGCTGGGCTTAGAGGTCTTCTTTTCAGGAGAAAAAGCAAGAAGCAGGGTCGATAGGTTTGCTTCGCAGTAGATGCCACTGCTCCTTGCCTACACCTTGTTATTACAATTCACGCTGTGGGCCATCTCCATTTCCTACAGCCCGGTGCTCTCCGGAGCACTGTGTGCTGCGCCTGCAAGTTGATAAGGCTGCTTTATGATCTATGGCGGCTGGCTTTAATTAAAGCTGCCTCCTCTGCATTGCTTCTAGCCTTGTGCAGACAGGAACACAAATGATTTCATCTTTGATCCACCAGATGCCAAGCTCACAATTACGAGCTGCCATTAATAAGGAAGCTTCTCCCACTGCTCCCGCTGGCTCGAGCGGAGTTGGAAGAAGAGAACTAAGGAGAAGATATACAGAGACAGCAAAACAACCCTCCACCAACTAAGCAGAAAACTGATTAAGCACATTACCTTCAAACCTCCCCCTCTCGAGAGCTCCTGGAGGGCTGCAGCAGAGGATAATGAGAAGTCAGCCCAAGCAAGCCACTGGCTTGCAGTCACCTTCAGGGCAGCAGACAGCTTTTAGCCCTTTGAACTAACGAGACAGGTCTCAGTCAGGATAGCACTGTGTTTCTTACTTGTGAGACGCCGTCCTTAATTCCTCCTGACACATTCTGTGTGTGGGTGTGCAGGTTAGGGGCCCAGTTACCCCTAGAGTCACACCTGGAATCACACTGCCACTCCTCCACCGGTGGGACTGATGATATTTAATGGGCCTTGACCACTCTCACCGGGGCCATGCAGCTGTCTGCCCGGCAGCCTCTAGGCCATGGGTTGTACCGGGTCCCCGCTCTCCTGACTTGCTGTCTGTCCTTCCTGCATTGACCTCAGCCTGGACCTGCTGCTTTGCATGGTCCTGGGACTGTTGGGAACCTGTTGCTGTGGTCACCCTGCCCTGTCACCTTGCTTGGGTACAGGTGGTCAGTGTGGGTACCCTCAGCTCCCGGCTCGTGCCGGGGGAACCTCATCTCCTGCCGTTTCAGCTAGTCGCGTCTTCTACGAGGCCCTCGCGGTGGGAAACCCCAAGCTGGCTGGTGGATCTGGGGGTCCCAGGGTCTGTGCTGTTAAGGCAAAAGTCATGTTTTTCCTCCCTGACCCGACACTGGGATCACCTGTTGAGGTCAGAAAAATTGCAGAGAGTTTTTGCACAAAGTCAGACTCAAACCAAAGCTTTCCATGGGCACAGAAGTCCTACCTCATGTTCTTCTCACCTTTATGCTGTTTCTACAGTACACAAGGTTCAAGCAAGCTGCTTTATCTTCAGAGCACCCTGATGAGGAAAAGAGAAAAATCCCAAAACTCTTGACCCTGTATTCCAGGTAGGGAAGTCAAGTAGTTGGACCTTGCTTTTGGGACCATCTTTGGCAGAGACAGTATTTAAACTTTGGAGCACCGGGCCATTGATGGATAATGTTCTTGTTTACGGAGTGGGGGGTTGTCTTATTCCCCATACAACCAGGACAGCAGAAGACAGGGCTGCCGACAGCTTTCCTCAGCCATCAGATCATTCCTCCCAGCCTCCCTGTGCTCAAAGGCTCTTAAAATTTAGATCAGAGGCACCACAGCTGCAGTCAACTCTAGACTCCCTGTTGAGGGTCATGGTGGGAGATGTCAGCCTGCAGTAGAAGTTACGGCAGACTTGATGGTGCTCTGCGCCAAGACATCTTAGTCATGCAAACATGTGAATAAGAAACATTAAGCCTTTAAGTGCTGGAGCTGATGAGAAAGCTTTATGGTCACTTCAGGATAGCAGGCAGTTTCATCTCTTTAATGTGTGGGATGCATAGTGTCTTATTTCTTGTATGTCCCCCAATGTTGTCATAGAAGCAAGTAACATATTTTTCTGGTACAGCTCTACTTTGGTACATCCCAAGCTGGTACATTTTGTGCTTAGTTTCTGTCTCCAGAGGACAAATACAGCAATTTCAAACCTACCTGAACTTTTAGGATATCATAGCGTGCTGTGTATTTTAAAAGGACCTGTGGTATCCATCTAGAGTCAACGGATTCAAATTGCAGGGAGTGGGTGGTTGTACTAGACAATGATGCTGCTCAATGGTTTTTGACTGTTAATGCAGAAGATAATTAATTTATTGGAAAATACCAAGTATTTTTACAAATGATTTATACATTCAGCCTTTAATGTAGATGGGGGAAAAGACTTTTCCAGAGTACCACTGACCTGGAGTTCGACTCAAACGAAAAAGCTGAAGAAGCCCAACTCCACGCTTGGAATTTTTTTTTTCATTGAAGGTTCAAAAACTACATAAAACTGGGTGCAGCCCCAAAATCTTTTCCCCTCATGGAAACCAAAATGATGATCTGACTCCATTTAATTCCTGGGCTCTGTAACCAGCTTGCTCGTACTTACAGCACACAGTGATCCCACAAAAACAGAATTCAAAGCCAGGCACTTGAAACCAAGTACCTGAGCTTGAGTCGTGCTTTAGCCAGCATCAATCCAGGGCCTACTCCATCGGCGCTGTCTCTGCAGGCGTTTACTAAGCTGTGCAGCCCCTTCGTGGGCTCAGCCTGGGAAGAGCCAGCAGCCCCTATTGCTTTCATCCCACCTCTGGCAGGAGTCCCTACATAGCTCTGGTTTCTGCCGTCTCTCCTCACATGTCTCTGCACCTCCCCGAGGTGTGCAGAGGCCATGCTGACAGCTCCGTGGGGTGCCGAGAGTTCCCGCTCCCCCAGATCACTTTCTTCTGGCTGAAGAGGGAAACGGGAGGCACCAGCCCTTGGAGGGGGGCCGGGGACCTGCCATCTCCAGCGGCAGCCCGGGATCGCCTCCGCCTGCAGCAGCTTTGGCATAACTCCGAAATCAGGTAAAGCTGCTCTTGCTTTCTCCAGGGGAAACAGGAGCAGATTTTGGCTCACCGGTACAGTTATTTCAGATGATCCGGCAAACAGTTTTTTGTGCTTCCCTCTGACATCCAAGATGATGATCAGGGCTCTCGTGGAGTCGCAGAGATCTAAAGCTTCGGGATATCCCTGTGCTCTCCAGCAGCAGCAGCAGCAGCAGCAGCTTCGAGGTGCAGCCTGACGAGCCTCCTGCGTGATCCGCAGGAGTGACCCAGAGGGGCAGCAAGCAGCCCGTCGGTAGCAAAGCTGCCTTTTTGCTTATACGATCTAGCGGCTATTGTTTATCAAAAGCAAAAGCCGTGTGGTTCAGTGCAACCGAAGGGCAGTTACAGTTCCCATTTTAGAAAACTAAACTTTGGTTCTCCACATAAATCCTCCTCAGGTCCAACCTGCAGGTTCATCGTCAGTGAGAATACTCCACCCATCTCCATCCTACCTAAAAGTAGATGGAAAAGGGTAACGATGGAGCCAGGCTCTTCTCAGTGGTGCCAGGACAAGAGGCAACAGGCATGAACTGAAATAGATGAAATTCCACCTAAACATAAGCAAAACTTGTTAGCTGTGAAGGTGGATGAAGAAGGCAACAGGTTGTCAGGAGAGCTTGTGGAGTTTCCACCCCTGGAGAAACGTAAGCACTGTCTGGACATGGTCCAGCCCGTCCTGCTTCGAGCGGGAGGGTTGGATTAGACACCTTTAGAGCCACCTGGAGAGATCACCAGCCTCAGCTGTTCTGTGATCTGGTCATTTCATCTGAAAATATCATTGTAACTTTCTTGAAAGGAGTTGCCAACACCTTTCCATAGCATGTGGACATGCTTTCACAGCCTTTTTGGCTGAGGTTTGGGAAAAAGCTCCTCTCCAAGGAGGTACCACAACCGTGCTCCTTTCCCTGACCCTAAACAGCACTCTAGTTTATAGTTTAATTTTCATTGTTTTTTCATAAAGTAATGTCCCAATCATTTTTTATTTTCGTTCTTCTGTGTGTGGCAGAAGGCAGAATTTGGAGAGGATGAAAGCCAAACATGGGAGAACCAGGAAGCAGCTTCAGAGCCACTGAGTTACCTCAGGGCTGCTGTCACATCCACTATTACTCATTACAATACCCTCCTGCAGACTAATGAACACGTGCCCTGTTAGTCCTGCCGTCACCGTGGGGAAAATGAAATGCTTTGGACAGTTCTAGGAAGGGTCTCAATTTCAAGCCAATTTTATATGACAGCCTATTTTTGGTCAGCGCTGCTTGTTCGGGTCCTCCTCAGAGCTGCTGTTAGGGGAAACATAATTTCTTCCTTATAGATGACCATCTCTTGTTGCCTGCAGCTCATGTTCTGGGTGATAGAAGTGCAGGCCTGGGAGTTTTATCAGTCAGGGTGAAATCCAGACCCAAGCCCCAGCGAGTTCATCGGGGCCAGAATTACCTAGATGTCTGTTCAAACAAAAATATGTATTTGGGAAACCTTATTCAACACTATATTCAATCACGTTTCAACATTGGACACTCTTTATTTGCTGCTGGCAACATTTTTTTTTCTTAGAAAATATTTTTTTAGCAAACTGAAGACTCATGTCACAGCTTTGCAAAGCTAGCTGACCTTGTGCTAATTAACTGCGTTTGAAGGCACACAACATAACCTCATGCTAAGCAAAACAATGAGCAGCCTATAAATAAAAAAGAGCTACTGCTAAATTTCACATGTTCAGCTTTAAACTTAAAGATTTCCACGGGAGTAGGAGGTCACTTCACTGACTATATTTATCTCTTTAAAATTAACAGAAAGGGAAAAATGGGCCCTTTTGCGCTCAAACTGGAACATAAGGTCAGGATGACAATTGGCGCTGGCAGGGCAGCAGGAGTCAGGCTGCGTCCGAGGCTCCTCGCAGCTCAAGTCATCACCATCAACATGCTGGCACCGCCCTGGGCTCCGATACGCTGCATCCAGTGGGCTGGAAAACGATATTCCTCTCATGTCCTGAGTCATCGCCCTGCTGTAGACAAAGTCTCTGTGAGACGGAAAAAAAATATTAATTAAATAATTAAAAATAGTGTGCTCAGTCTTTCCTGTCAGTTCCTGGCATGTGAATGCTAAAAACATCAGAAGAAAAATACTTGCCGTTTGTTTCCAGAAGCCCTGGGGAATGGAGATGTGAAATCTGGGAGTGACTCAGAGGCTCTCCTAGAAAATGGCACTTGTCGCACGTTCAGATATTCCACTGATCCAAGAAGCTGCTGCCAGTAAAGGGTCAAGCCATCACTTCAGCCCTCTACCTGCGGCGGGGTCCGTTCCGACCTCCCTTTGCAGGCACGACTGCTACGGTTAGCCGTGACGGAAGCCATCTTTGTGCTGAAAGGAAAATAGATCCTCACACTGGTTTGGTGTTCCTGCTCTCCCTTTGGCCCTGCTCAGCTCTAGCAGGGCTGAGGCTGGACCACCTCTGTGGGGAAACCGGCACGAAGCCTACCGAAACAAAGGGATGCTGAGCTGAGGTTACCGTGAGCTGGAGGACGAGGAGCGGTTCAGATGCCACCCCAAGCCAACGCTCCACAAAAGGCTATTTTCGTCTCTCTAATTGGACATGTTTGGACACTGAAGTGTCATGAATGCTAGAGCAACTGACAATGAATTAGAAAGTGGCTCCTGTTTTGGTGTCATGGTTTAACCCCTGCCGGCAACTCAGCACCACGCAGCTGCTTGCCCACTCTCCCTCACCTGGTGGGATGGGGGAGAGAACAGGGAAAAGAAGTAAAACTCGTGGGCTGAGATAAAGGCAGTTTAATAGGGCAGAAAGGAAGGGAAAAAAAGAATATGACAATAATAATAAAAGAATTAGAATATACAAAACAAATGGTGCACAATACAATTGCTCACCACTCACCAACTGATGCCCAGTTAGGTCCTGAGCAGTGACCCCCCCCAGGCCAACTCCCCCCAGTTTATATGCTGGGCATGACATCCCATGGTATGGAATACCCCTGTGGCCAGTTTGGGTCAGCTGTCCCGGCTGTGTCCCCTCCCACCTTTCCTGTGCCCCTCCAGCCTTCTTGCTGGCTGGGCAGGAGAAGCTGGAAAGTCCTTGACTTGGTCTCAACACGACTGAGCAACAACTGAAAACATCCGGGTGTTATCGACATTCTTCTCATCCTAAACCCAAAACACAGCGCTGTACCAGCTACTAGGAAGACAATAAACTCTATCCCAGCCAGAACCAGGACATTTGGTAAACCTGTTTCTGGTGTTATAATCCTTCTCTTCCTGTAAACCTTGACTGAACACAACCTCAGTTGCAAACCCAAAGCGGCAGATCATGAGAGTCACTGGGAAAACAGTCGAGGGAAAGAGACACGAATGACATGGACTGAGAGGTCTTTGACACCAGTTACAAATGCAAGCAAAAGCAAAAATGGAAAGCAGTGACTTTGACAATCTCATCCCTGAGAGGAGCCAGGCAGCAGCAGGGACACAAGCTTCGCACCCCTTGCTGGCAAGCCGCACGGTGGGGATTTCAGAAGCCCCCGTGGTGAGTCTGTCCTCCTGCCCGCAGGAGCCCGTGGGCATCCTGCTCCTGCCTGTGTCTGTGCTTGAGCAGCCTGGAAAACCCCACGGTACGCCAGCGGTCAGGTCTTCTCGCCTGGCTGAGCTCAGCAGCATCACTGCAAGGGGGAAGCTGAGAAGACTGAGGATGCGCCGTCCACCTTCTCCTCCAGCTGAGTTCAGCAAGCGCCTCTGCTGACCAACACCTCCTGCAGCCCAGCCGCTGGCCATCATCCCTAGGAACAGCCGGCCTTCCTTTCCAATTTTCATCCAGCAAAAGGGATCATATTATCTAACGAACAAGAAACATCAACTATATTCTTTGATCATCTCCAGACTAACTCCCACGGCACAATTTTAATTGCTAAAGTTATAGTCATGCAGCTCGGATCTGTCCCAAGGACTACGGAACTTGAGGACGCTTCTTTTCCCCCCCTTTTTTTTTCCTCATGAAGAAACGCTTGCTGTGCTGGGCAGATGTACAACGTTAACTGCGGTGCCTCAGGTACCCAGAGCAAGTGGAAAAACCCCAAAAGTACATGCCCGCATCGTGTTGAGCTTCATCAGCCTGTAAATAGCAGTGATGGCTCTAAAGCTCCCAGGGGAACAGGGGAAATAAATACTCCTTCCCCTACCACCGGGCTAAAATGCAGCAGCCGAAGGTTCCGCCGTGGGGTGAGGTTCCCCCGTGGGGCTGCAGACGAGGCTGTTGAGTTTGAGGCTGCTCACTGGCATTTGGAAGGAATTTGTTCCGCCAGTGGAAACTTTTGCAGCCGAAGCAGTTAGAGAGGGAAAAGCCAGTTAAACTTCTGCCTTTCTCTGTGGAGGGTAAACTTAGAAACAGACACATAATTTAGAAAACCAAGATAAAAATCAAGCCAGCTGCTTCCCCCAGAGCTTTTTTATGATTATTACTTACCAGGACAGCTGCGTGGACTAAGTGCCATGTTTCGAGCGCAGACGTCTCTGGCTAAGCCATGAAACCCACCAAGTGTAATTTTTCACCGTGCAATTTGTCTTCCCCGAACAGGCTCAATAACTAACGAAGCAGGAAAGAATAGGATGTGAATTGCGAAGCATTTTTATGCACGCAGACTTCGGTGGCTAGTAATGTCCGTATTATGGTATGATGAGACCTTTGGCAACTAAATTGCCAGGTTTTCTTTTGACAAGAGGGTATCAGTGGGTGATAAAGTTGAAAGTCTCAACGTACCAGAGGAGCTGTGTTTGGGTATGGACAGTGAAAATTAATTTACCACTAATTTGGCCTCGGTCTAAACTAAACCAAAATGAATGCCGTAGTCTTATCTCACCCTAGACTGGCTTCTAGTTGACAGCTCTGAATAATTCAGGTGAAAGCCTCTGCCAATTACTGCTGTAGACAGTTCCCAGCACCACCGGCCCCTTGAATATGCACAACCCCGGCTCCTCGCTCCTCCAGCAGACACTGCCCACCAGGGGCAGGAGGAGGGCAGCACCGCAAGGTAGCGGGGGTCTGTCGTGTAAAAATGAGATTTCTGTCTTCCCTGTTGGTTAGGCACTTCCATGTGATAAAGGGAAAAGGTAAAATCCAGCTCTGCACGTGCATCCCTCTTCATCGTGTTAGGAATGAATCCTGTTGGTTAACGCGATGCATAGCTTTAATAAATCAATCGCTGCAGTTAAAAATCTCTCCTGCTGACTGAGGTTTTGGTTAACAAGAACAATTATAAAAATCCGTGCCTTTGGGCCGATGCAAATCAATAGCGGGACACTCTTCTGCTCCATCATGCTCCTTGAGCATCTCTTCTGATGAAGAAGTCTCCTGCAAACACAGTTGCAAGGCCATACTGGGACGTACTGAAGGATCTTCAGTCACTTTTTGTACTGGGGTCTGACAACAGTCAAGTTCCCCAGCCATTTCCATTGTGCTGTCACACACTGTCCCAACTTTCAAAAAAGAAAAATGTTAAAATCTCAGCATTTTGCAGACTTCTGTAGACACTGAGAAACCGATCTCCCTGGGGTTCTGAGCAGTTTAAACTTGTTCTGTTTCTAATGTTAAAAAATGTTGTTGTAACTTCACTGCTGGAGACAGGCATCATGGAAAAAATGAACAGCCCCGATCCTACCTCCTGATGGATTAAACCAGGCAAATGATTTGGAGGTGCAAGGTAAGAGTGGAAGGCTGTGAATCGGATCATGCACAAGCTCCTTTTAGTTTCCATTTGCACCCCTTGAACAGAAGTCATGCCTTTAGTGCCCAAAGACCGAGTCCCTTCCACATTGCAACAAATTCATGCCAAGCTCTTGAAATGATTGTTTTAACATCTAAGCTATCAACATGGTTATCTGCACATATTGACGCAGTTAGACCTGCCACGGTGCTTCTGGTGGGGGCCGCGGGGCAGACAAGTTGCCCATTCGCTCCCCTTCTCAGGGCACAACAAGGACACCCCAGCCAGGATGCGGAAGCCACGGACGGATTTCTGCCAAGCTGCTTTCCAGACGGTTGGCCCCCAGCACATACTAGTGCCTGGGGTTGCTCCTCCCCAGGGCCAGGACTTTGCATTTCTTGTTGAACTTCATGAGGTTCCTGCTGGCTCATTTCTCCAGCCTGTTGAGGTCCCTCTGGATGGCAGCACTCCCATCCGTTCCATCAGCCACTGCTCCAGCTTTGTGTCACCTGCAAACTTGCTGAGGGTGCCCTCTGCCCCACCATTCAGGTCATTAAGGAAGGTGTTAAACAGGACTGACCCCGGTATTGGTGGGGTACACCACCAGTGACTGGCCTCCAGCTGGACTCTGCCACTGATCATGATCCTTTGACACTCATGACAAAATCACCCATGCTGGTCTGTTCAGTAACCCTGACCCACAAGCTCTCAGCTGGCTTGTCACCCTTCCCTGGGCATATCCCCATCCATTCCCTCTGCCCTCTCACACAGAGCAACTCCCCCTCTTGGGCTGTCTTTCCCAAACTCCCTCCAGTTGAGCGAGCTATCCCACCCTGTCCCTATCATCCCAACGAGCCTGTAGCCCTACAATTCATGCAGACCTCCCATTCCTCCTGTTGGTTCCCGTGGTGTGTCCATGCCTCCATGAGCACATTCCTCTTCATCGCTTTGCTGCCAGCAAGCGGCTGTGAGGGCCAACGTTGAAGTGCCTCATCCACCTCCTCTAAGAGACACCCACCATGACCAGCTATTCTGCAAGCGCACGAGGTCTGAGCAGCACACGGAAGGATTTCAGCTTTGCTGATGGTCCAGGTAGGTCCTGATGAGGACAGGGTGGGATTTCAGGGTACGGTGGGGAGGTCGGCTTCCTTTTAAAAAGCCTGAACACTTACAAACATTGGCATTAAACTGATGCTGTTAGATTTACAATTTCAAGCAGTTCAGAAGTGCCAGCGTTAAAGTTTCATATCCAGCTTCCAGTCAGTTCTCTCGGCTGTTGATCACTGGCTCACACACATTTTTCCCCCGAGCAGACAGAGCTCAGGAATGTGTGGTTCATGTGTGGTTTGACATGACTCTGGCTTCAGCTGCAAAAGTGGGTAATGGTCCCAAGTCCTGCTGTCACCAGCTGGTCAAGGACCTCCTCTGTGCCACAGTTTCTTGTCCCAAAGTGGTGGCAGGACAACTCTTTGTGGGGCCAGGCCGTCAGCTCAATTACGGACATTACCCGGTTTAAAAATGAATGGCTTTGCCCCCACACGTGGCATTTCGTGCAGTGCACGGGATGGATGTGCTCTGTGTCAGCCTGGGGGTAAAAAGGTCTCCGTGAGGATGGAAACTCTGTCCTGTGGGACCCTTCCTCCTTTGCTGTGGAGTGAGACAGAGCCCGCAGGAAGACAAGGGGTGACCTTATGGTCCAGGCAATGGGAAGTCCACGGCCACCACCACTGCCGCTATTACGTGCGTTCCGTACAACATGTCTCTCAGAGACAGCTGCTGGCTAATAGTTCCCCAGATTTCTGCTGACTGGCTTGAGATCCCGCTTGTCTGATTTACAGAAATGCTCATCGTTCATAGCCGCAACTCGGGTCACTGAGAGCTCTGCCACTGTGGCTGCAAGGGGTGTAGGGTCTCTCCAGAGAGCCAGAGCCCAGGCAGGTGGGTACTCAAAACCAAAATAGTTGTGGCTTTAACTTGAGGGGCTTTAGTTCCCTGTCCACAGGACGGTCACAGTGCCAGTCCCCAGCTTGGCAGGGGTGGTGAGGGTTAACGCTGGAGCAGCTCAAGGCAGCAGACAGAGCCATGCCACTCACCAGCCCCTGCAGGAATGAATAGCTCCTTCTCCCATCAGCCTTTCAATCCTTTGCTGAAAACAGGGAAACGAAATCAGTCACCAAATAACAAGGAAGAAGCAGGCTATTGTGTCGACTTGGCATTAAGTGCTCCTCTAAAGATTAAAGCCAGTGTTCTGTTCAAAAGCTGGAGGAACTTGCAAGGGAACTGAAGCTGAAATAAAAGTTGTGATCTGCCATGCCTTGCCTAGATTTTGAGTGGGTGACTTTTTCGGAGCTACTAATGAAAATAAGTCAAATGGCCTGTGGCTCACTTCTGGTGACTCCTCTTCATTTAGGGACCCGTTAGTACCAGACCGATGTAACGAGCTGCCAGCGCGTGTCATCCCCAGACACTTCACTTCTCCCCACGGAGATCTCCTGCCACCGCTGCCAATCCCTTGTTTGCAGTGAGATCAACGGCCTGGCAGTTCACCTTTAGGCTCCATGGGAAAGTAATTGCAGGAGGAAGCGTGGAGAGGTCTGCTTTTGTCAGGCACGCTCTGGCAGCTTGTCAAACTGGCAGCTTCCAAGTGCAGGTGAGGAGAAGTCTTTTAGCCTGCTTTCCTGTGGAAACGAGGCTGTTACCATCAGACTGTGATCGGCTTTAACCCAAGCTACCCAGCAAGCTGCAGTAAAGATCTTAAAAAAAACCTGAAGTCCTCTAAATTTCATAAAAATAGAAAAAGCACATAGAGAAAAGTGATGTTATTGATGCTGCCACAGAGGGAAAGGCAGGGAGAACTTGCCTCCCAGATACTGCCTTCAGCAGACGCCGCTGGCCATGGATGTACTCGCCAACTAATCCACAGGAACGAAGCTCCAGGGAATGGCTTGTGCTGTCTTCTGGCTGGCTGGGTGACACTAAAGGAAAAGAAGAGAGACGCGGCTGCTGTGGAGTCCACAGGTGACATGAGAGGGGAACCCGTGAAAGGAATGGTCCAGGAGATGAGGAGAGCTGAAGCTGTTTGCAGAGAGCTTAGCCCTGTGACTGTCTATCCTAAGAGGTTTGCTGGACTACAGGCTACGGCAGTGCAAGAGGTGTAGCAATGTAGGGCAGTCTGTAGGAAACCAGGCTTCATGGATTTTTTTTTATTATTTTGGTAGGAATTTGTAATCCTCCACCTTTTAATTTTAAGCTTCTTTGTTTTTCCTCCCTTGTTGGGAGAGGATTATAAAATTGGCTGGTTTAAATCTGTGTTTTAAGTGATTCTGATATAATTTGGGGCTCTCTGATTATTAACTAAAAGAAAAATAATATGCTCAGAGATTTCCTGGCCACCTCGCACAGAGTGCTGGACCATCCTGAAGCTGGACAATAAGCCCATTGACACTGAGAGCCAAACTGGATCCCCACACTGCTCTAGTTCTCGCACTGGCACCTGAAGCCATACTGTACAAAGCCATCAAAAACCAGCTACAGAAATCCAGGTAGAAAATCCATTTCAGGCATAACAGGTTTTTTTCCCCATCCAACATATTCCAAAGCAAAAAACCTCCTTAGTATAGTCTATACTTCAAGAAGCACTTTTTTCTCGGGAAGGAAATGTTAGGCCTTAGCTTTGTCACAAACATTTCTGCATAGCCGATGTTGCTTACCTGCTCGTTCAGAGGTGGAAACCTTTGGACAGTCATAGCAAATAAGACTTTACTAAAACTTTAGAGCCACTACTGTTCTTCCCATGCCCCTGTCACAACCTCACTTGCAACTGCTGGCCATAGAATCACAGAATGGCTTGGGTTGGAAGGGACCACCAAAGGTCATCTAGTCCAACCCCCCCTGCAGTGAGCGGGGACACCTTCAACTAGATCAGGTCGCTCAGAGCCCCGTCCAGCCTGGCCTTGAGTGTTCCCAGGGATGGGGCTTCTACCACCTCTCTGGGCAACCTGGGCC
>JAVKLA010000090.1:30814635-30831049 GCA_034782735.1 Sagittarius serpentarius | reverse complement strand
CCATCCCTGGGAACACTCAAGGCCAGGCTGGACGGGGCTCTGAGCGACCTGATCTAGTTGAAGGTGTCCCTGCTCACTGCAGGGGGGGTTGGACTAGATGGCCTTTGGTGGCCCCTTCCAGCCCAAGCCATTCTGCGATTCTATGATTCTATGATTTATAAATCTCCTCTCATTTGTCCCAAAGGAGTTTAGTCCTTTACACCTTTCTAGTTAGACTATATGTATTTTGAATTTATCTAGCATCCTTCTGCTTTGACCTTTACCACACTTCCTTCCCAGATCTGATTTTCTTGTTGATGACTAGGTCTATTTTCACTTGACTTCCTATGAGGTCATAACTCCGGTGTGGTTTTGCTCTCAGAAAGCAAAAATCCCACCTGGGGTTTCAGGGGAGGTGCAGTTGCCATTGCAGTCTTCTCTGCCAGCCAGCCTTGCCTCCTCTGGGCACCAGGAGAGCTCACAGCAGGGTCATCACCTACGAAATGGTGGGAAGCTTAGTCGTGGTACTGCTCACTCCACGCTTAGAGTTTGAGGTTATCTCTGAAGAAGGCTCACACAGACTGTCCCTGTTGTGTATTTGCTGCCTCTCCCCAAAGCAGACTGCCACCCCTTCTTCCCCATTTGCCCATTAAACTCACCCAGAGTTGCATCCTAGGTGCATCAGAGGCACTTCCAGTGCCAACTTCTTTGATGTCTAATGTGTTGTTTTGCTCTTCTGAAATACCACATCCCATATCACCTCTCCACTATATTCAATGAAAAGTCAAACTACCACCAGTTGTATTTTCTCTTTTACCCTCAGATGATCCTTCTATCCATAAGCTGAGCTTCAGAATGTAAAATTACCAGCAAAAGGGCATTTTCACTCACCCACTTTCTCTTCTTCCCAGTAAGGAATTGCTGCAGCATCGGACTGAAAAGCGATAGCTGGCAGGTAGGTTTGGAGCCACCTCACCACACTTGTGCAGTACCTTACGGGCTCCTCCAGCCTGTCGCAAGAGAAACTCTTGGTCCTGTGTGGAAGTGCAGTGGGACACTCCGTGAGGGCTGAGGAGTGAATCCACAGGACTTTTTATTTTGAATACTAATAATTTCCCAGTTATTAAGCTAGTTCTCATCTCCCTTACCCCATTCGTGGCCATGTGTCACCTTCTGAAACCTCCTCCTCTGTTTTCACGGACTTCTCCGTCTTCTCATGCCTCACTCCTGTGAAATGGTACCCATCTGAAGAGCAGAGCTCCTGTCCCTTGTCCTTTCATGGGAGGCTGGTGTCATAAGCTTTTTTCTTGATGCAAGGCACCTATCTGCCTCGGGGAGGTTATTTACGCTGCCTGGTTTCATGCATCCAGCTTTGGTGCCTTAGGAGATGCTCAAAAAAAAAAAAAAGCCTTCACCAGAAAGCATAGCTTGGCTGGACTGAATGACACGTGAATGAGGCTCCACTGACTGTAAGTAGAGCCAAGGCAAACCAGCTTTCTAATGCGGCCATTTAAATTAGGCAATAAGATAACTGCCTGCACCATCGCTCTAATGAACATCCGTCTCCTGCCCAGTGCTCATCCCAAGTTTGCTGTTCGGCTTTGACATGAAGTCACTGCAAAGAGGTGGGAATTACAGCTCACCTAGATGTAGGAAAGTGCAGGATTTTGTCATGCTCAGGTCAAAATTTTATTTTAACTGCTTGTTAACCAAGGTCAGGGTGCTGCTAACAATGCCTCGGGATAGAAGTGGCATTGTGGCCCTAAGGACTAAAGGAACTAAACTGTATTAAAACATTTAATTTTGGTGACAGACTTGTAATTAACCCAACGGGTAGTTTAGTGAGGGACTGCAAATACACTGGGATATTTATAACATCATTCAAGACTTGCTTTGCACGCTGAAGCAAAAAAGTTAATTCAATACGTAATTTTATGAAGAGATTCTTTCTTCAAAATGTGTATGTCTGCCAGTCCACCTTTCCTTTGCAAATAATTTTTTTTATCATTGCATCAGTTTCTCCCACCATCAGGTTTCAAAGAAGGATGTTCAGCTATCTAAATGCTGAAGCTGGTTTGGGCACTTGCCAGCTTCGAAGGCATCATGTTCGCTCTACACTGGACTGCCTTGAAGGATGCCTTTCACCTAAAATATTGCATCCTTTGGAGCTACATTTTACCTATATTTTGTTGGGTCCTTATTTCTACCTCCCACTTATTTCTTTCACCTCCCACTGGCACCCAAAGGAAATTTTGTGGCAGGGCTGAGGAAAATTAAAACTGACACCAAAAGGGGAGGGTTATTTTTGTTAATAAAATCAGTAAATGCCTGTCAGGAAGCTGTGAATACCAGGAAGGACAGTTGCTTCCCATCAAATAGAAATACTGCGTTTATTTAAACAGCACATGTCAACCCACGTTCAGGGCAGCGATCACGAGCGATGCCAGGGCACACAGGGGACAATAACTGAGAGCACTCAGGAAACGCCTGGGCTGGCCCAGAAGAGATACAGCATCACGAAGACAAGGGGGGCAAGTGTTCCTCCTTTTCACTTTTAGCTGAAGATTAAGTAACAGCAGCACATTGCAGCACCAAGCTGCGCACAAATACGAGCTCTAGAAACACAGGCAGCCACTTTAGGGCACAAAAATAACCTAGTTTAGATCTACTGCAAGGTTGACAAGGAAGTTCTCTGAGTCAATCAACCAACCTTCCCTGCAAACCTCGACCTAAAAATGAGACATACATGCTTTCCAGACTCAGATGACTGAGTTCCCTTGTCCTGATGATTTACACTTGCCTTCTGCTTTGCCCTCTGTGATTCAGAAAAGCTACTGTGGAGCTATCTCTGCTCACAATCTGTAGCCCACGTAGAAATAGGAGCTATCTGAAATGTCCCCAGGGAAAACATACTGGCTCACATTTCACTGGGCTTTACTCATTCCAGCTGAGTCACTGTACCTTCGGATACTTCTCTGCACCAACGTATTCGCGCCGTCAGCAGCTAAAAGGAAGATGACGTAACTTCCTCTGATGTTGGAAGACATAAGCCTGGAGTTTTACTCATACAGTGCAGTATTTCTTTATTAAGAGCACCATGAAATCCTGATCCCAGTGAGATAACGGTTGCTGAGTTAAGTCATTTCTTCCTTTCACTAAGACACACTTTATTCTTGGTTTTAGACCTAGTTTTTTCATTACTGACACCAATGTGCATATTATCTAAAGAACTGAGTGGGACCATCGGATGATGCAGAGGTAGAAGCGTGTTTTGGTGGTTGCATACAAAGTCTGGAGTTAAGAGTTGAAATCATCTTCTTGGGATTTATTTGTTTGGGAATAACTTGACAAGTGAAAAACTACCTTAGATGAATTACAGACTTGGCCCAGAGTAGATTAACTTTACTAAATTCTTATGAATAGTCTAATTGCTTCTGTAGTTCTCCGCACCTAAATCTCTGCCATCATATCACTATGCAAAAAACCTGAATGATAAAAACTCTTAGGAGCATGCCAGAGGACTATTTTGCCATGCCTTTTAAAGATAAAAAATAATAAAATATGTAAAGTAACATGAGCTTTAACATGAGCTTAAGCACAGTAACATACAACAGGCAGAAAACAGCAACGGTTACTAGCTAGAAACTGAGAATTTTCAGTAGCAAAATAACAAATTCTTTCTTGTGACCCCATCTTGCAACCTTTGCTGTGAACAGAACTATTGATCCAAGAGAGGATGTTTTGCTCAGAGGCTTGAATTCAGACTCCCTGTAAGCAGGCAGCTGTACTCCAAGCATGCTGCCCAGGAATGCACTCGAGCCAAGTAGAGATGAGCTTGTAATTCAGTTTCCTTATTTTCTGACAGATAAGCCCTAGCCCAGCCCAGGTACTGGTCTTCCTTTCGGTGCATATGTACAGGCACTTTCTTGTGAGTAATTTCAGAAAATATAGCTCCTCTCTCTCTCTTGCCTCCATCCAGATTTCAGGCCAGCTTTCACTCGCCTTCCAACCTTCTTATCATCTGCAATTGAGTCATCTCCCATGCTTCCTGTAGTCTGGATTAACTCCTTCTTTGGCAGATGGGATTTCCCCTCCCACTCTTCCTCCACAGCTCCTTGAGCAAGTCATCTTGCTTCCCTGCCTCAGCTTTTCCATCTCTAACGTGGGAATCAGAACACCTCCCTTCCTCGGATCAATTTTAAGAACAAATCCACTTGTATCTGCAAAATACTGTGATGGCTGCCACAGAAGACTACGTAAGCAACATAATCCATACTGTGATTTCACGAGGGTATCAATGTATGAGTGAATGTATTGCACTTCTCTTCCCAGCTGACCACGTCTTAAGAGCAGAAAGTTACAGTCACATCAAGTGGATGCTGATGAATAAGTATCAGCTGCTCCACAGACAGGGCTGGTGTGGCAGGTAAGGGGCAAAAATTGAGGTCTCCCACATGGAGCTGAGGATTTGTGGGACTCAACCTGAGCAGGTAGAGCAGAAGGAGGAAGAGGAGATGCTCAATGGGCCAAGCACGGGCAAGCTGGTTTCTGGGACAGAGGCAAGGATGATGAACAGTAAAGCTTGGAGGCTTTAGCTCCTCATTCAGGAACCAACCGGAGATTTTAGCAGACAGCCCTACTAACTGCTCTGCCTCTGCAGCCCTGGTTACACTACAGTGACAGAAAACACAGTCTCCTGAGAAAAACTGCAGCGCTATAGAGAGCGCTGAGGTTAATGAAAACATCATCCAGCTCTCCACTTGGCACTTGGACTGTGCCAATATTGACCAAATTGCTAGTGTTATTAAATAGACTCCCTTTCGTTTGAAACGCAAACAGGTAACTATTAGTGCTACCTCTAATGAGACTTGGAGAATGCACATACCAAAAAAACCCTGTTCATTACCCTGACGGATTGCTTAGAGTGTACAGAGCGTTTGGAAATGATGTGCTCTATCTCAGGTAGATTAGACCCAACTATAAGAAAGCTAAAAGCAGAAACAGCTTGCAGTTTAACCTGGACACTAGCTTGTGAATTGAAAATGGTATCGAAATGCTCTGTATTCATGGTTCATCTGTATTTTCTCAGCTCAGAGTTAAGGTCTGAAAAGCTTTCCGTGCAGTCACAGGCATGTGAGAACATTGCAGTGCTGCCAGGACAGACGTGCCTGAGAAACCTCACCGAACCTCCCTGAGATGAATGGGATGGGACCAAAAGACACCTGCACCCTCTTGGCTTTCACAGATGCTTTAATTTATTTTCACAGTCACAGAAACCAAAGAGGACCCAACCCTGCACACACTTTGTACACATTCTTTACTACGAGTATGGACTGCTTCTTTGGAGGGTAAATAAAATATTTACAGTCTATAAATCTTGGAAAATTATTCCTCTTTCAGCAGCAGATCTACTTTCCTGGCCTGCTCCAGGGCAGATTGGGTAACAGTCTCCAACTCATCTCCTAGCCCACAAGGTTTATGTATTTATAGAACATCTTAGAAAAGATTTTGTGATTTACATACGATTTTCTGCCCGAGAGGATACTGAGCACTTCTCTTACAATACAAGTAATATTCTGCCTATATTGTTATGAGAGTCTTTTGTAACACAGCTTAGTAGTACACAGGGTTTTTTCACTGGCTTCGCTTACATCTTCTATCTTTTATGAGCTCCGAACCACTCACATTTCTGAATCATTTGCATTATTCTTAATACCGTTGTGGCTGAGATGAGAACTGGGCTTTTACACAGCACTTTACTAGCAGGACATGCATGTTGAAACAAATCATAATGCTAGGGATTTGTACCTTCAAAGTGCTGTTCAAATACAGGAAAATACAACTTTGCACCATTTGGGTGAGGAACCAAGAGGTATTTATTGCTGTTTCACTGGAGACTTGAGAAACCGAGCGGCTGAAGTTGACGCCGTGCCCGAACGAGCCCAGCATGCAGCCCAGGTGGGACCCCAACGCCCACCCTCACCTCGCAGTCCCCACCACGCCAAGCAAAGGGCAGGCTCCTTGTATTTTGCAAACAGATAGTCACATTTGAAGAGGACCTAATCCTATTTTGAACCACAGAAACACAAAATTGGGTGCACGGCAGGGAAGGGGATGTTCCCACGCAGTCTCAGAAGTTACTGGGCTAAATTTCTCCCCATCCAACACTATGGAGTTGGGCGAGGGTAAACATCTTCCAGTACTTCTTTAGTTGTACACATAAATATATAATGAGTTTATGTATGGCGTTCAGTCTCCCTTCTGGTCACCGCACAGAAAATATAGATACACTTAGATAACACTTAATCCAGTTAAATGGAATAAGATTAATGGAGGTAGCTATTTTCTGAAAGGAAGTAGAGGAGCACAGGTGGCTGCGGAGATAAGTTGAGTAGTCTCATTCCCCGGTTATCGGGGGGTGTGTAAGGACATTTAGGAGCCTGATTTCATTCTCAATGAAACAGAAAACAGAGAAACACTCATCCTCTGCTTCTTGATAACTGGGATCTGCTCAGTCTCTTAGTCATTCCATTTTTTTTTTTCGCTTAACTGCTCCACCTGCAGCTAAAGTCACAAGTGCTGGCATCTGCTCAAGAGTACAAACAGGTCAGCCTTTTTGCTCCACCTTCATCACATTAAACGAGCTAATAAAATATCTGGTCCTGCTCATCCAGACACCTCAAAGCCTGCCATGGAGTAGAGCAGCATAACGAAGACATGTGAAGAAAGGCAACATCCCTTCAGACCACACAACACCATGGCCGAGTGATCATTGAGGCCTGCTGCTGACAGATACCTTCAGACACGCTGTGTTCAGCCAGTCTTTAAATTTCAGATTTAATCAGATTTTTCAGACCACTCACACGTATTTGGGGAAAGGAGTTAGAGATGCGCAGGGACCATGAGAAAGGCTTTCAAGAAAGCTGATGGCACAATGTCCTTTCATTTTTGAAAGGCTTTGCTGGATGGACATCAGGTACTGAGAACTGCCTTCCCCTTTGTGGCCAACAGTAGAAGTCACAAACAGTGCAAGCTGGAGCTTCGGGTTTGCTCCATGCCTTTGAACTGCCGACAGCAGCTCCTGGGGGAAAGCACAGCCCCACAGCAACCGAGGGAGGAAATAACGCGTTGTATTTCTTTATCGTAGCAGTGCAGAGTTGGGAAATATCCCTTCACCGTTGCGCAGTCAATGAAAAGCAAGGGTTTTTAAACTCCAGATGAAGTGCTCCACCTCTGAACATTGTTTAAGTATCTTTAAAGCATTTTCTTTCAGTCTGGCTCAATCCAACTTTTCTTTAGCATCGCACCTGGACTTCTGAGTCATGGTGAACTTCAGAGACTGGCAGTTGTTTCCCTCTCCCTTCTCTGAAGAGCACATACACACACAGACACAAAACAAACAACAAACCCAGTAACAGATGTTTGCACCTTCTCAGGTGTAGTATGTCGTAAAAAATTACACTGCTACAATGCTCGGAGGTAGGTTAATATTTAGTTTGGCTTATAGTTTCTTCAGATTCCCAGGGCAGTACTCACCTTAGGGGAGATGCCTCCGTATTTTTTGAAGCCTGGAGCACCCCATCCCACCAGCGGCAGGCTGCAGATGCTGTTGGAGCTGATGCAGAAAGGTTGCAGCTTTCCTTTCTTCTCCTGTATCGCTGTCGGTAAGACTTTCATCTCTTACCCCCTGCCCAGAAAAAGCTGCATTATCTCTATATTTAGCTTGATCACCTGGGTGGGTATTAATACCACACACTTCACAACATCATGTGCCTGACTCCTGCCTCCGCTGTGGCTCAGCAATTTAAGGAAGCTGTTAGTGACCCAAACAGCTGGTTTTGCAAAACTACTATAACATCGACTGTCACAGGCTTAGACTGTGGAAGAAAAGCCTATCTCTTTTTTTTCCCCTAAGGTCATATTGTCTTCAGTTCTCCATGGCTACTGGTGACAGACATTATTCTGGGTATACGCTGTCTTTTTGCCACGAAAAGCACAAGTTCACCCACATGAAGACTTGCATCCCTCCTCCTCGCAGAGGTCCAGATTTGGACTTTTTTTGCGATGGGGGAGGGCAGGAGATGGGCACTCTACTCAATCCATTGGGCATCCTGCATGAGAATGAGGGACACCAGTAGATCTTCTGCATAGTCCTTCAGAGGTAGGTTATTATTCCAAAACAGAGTCAGGGAAGACTGGGCAAGACTTTCAACCTTCCCCACATCATCCTATGGACCTAACTTGGCTTTCCCCTCACCTGTCCTTGTTGTTCAGCAACAGAAGGAGCTGGTGAGAAGACTGCCCACCACCTCACTTCACAGAGGTCTTTGAAGTTCAAAGAGGGATACAACTGAATTTTGTGAAAACAAATAACATAGGACTACTTTTTGGTACTACCCTTCACTGTTTTGAGAGTGGCCAGAATGCTTTCATGCCATTTTTAACCACAGATGAGACCCACCATGGTGTCTCACTGAGATATATAAATTTTTGAGCTGGACATTGAATCTGAATTTACAGTCCAAAATAGTCCCCATTGTTTGGGCATTAGCTCAAAATGATGGAGGGCCCATTTTTTCATTCTGTTTAAACACATGTAAATAACACCCAAACTATGTGCCATATTTTAACACAGTTCAATGGAAACTAATGGCTAATTCTGATTTGGCCTCAAACCAAACTCCTTAGAGTGAACTCCTAAGCAATTTTCAATTTTTAATCACCGTAAGTGTCTATTACGACTTTCTTGTAGATTTTTTCAAAGTGTAGACTCAGATACCTGCCTTTTAATTCCTCCTGTTGCTATCCCAATTCCTCTCTCTGCCTCTAAGCTACAGAGATGATTAAGACAAGACTGCTGGCAATACCCTCCCTGCCTTTCTGGAAGGAACATCCTTCTTTCTACTAACTTTTTTTCTTCTTCCTCCAAGAGAGAAACTTTTGATCAGCCTAGGGAACAAGCAAATTTGTTTTGATAATGAACTGAAAACACTCTTTTGAGTAATTACTGCTGAAGTGGTAGCATTTCCATATATCTCTGGGTTGAACAATGACAGTTCTGGAGGAGGATGGACAAATAGACACTAACAAAGTAGGCAAGCAAGGAAGGCAATACTTTTTAAATGCTTATTGAGGGAAAGCTCCCCAAAATGATGATGGAATGATTGCCTTCCTAAAGACCATCGAATTGCCCCCTGAGGATGGATTCACCTGACATGGTTTAGGCATCAGAACTTAGGTGCCTGTGCTCGTGCTAGTTATCCCAGGGAAACACAAGCTTCCAGGAGGTCATTCATTTCATCTTAAGATAAATCTGCCTTTGGAGGTCCTTATTTTTCTCCACTGACTTTAAAAGGAGCCATGGATGACTAGCTGTAGCATGGACATCTAACTCTGGGATGCCTACGATAAGGCAGACAATTCCTGCCGTACAGCTCCGTATCATAACCTATATATAAAAAATACAGTAAAAATGCATTTGTGATTAATCACATATCCATACAAGTTGTAAAATTCAACGTAGTATTTCCCTTACCAACTATAATGCACACTTTCTGTCAGTTTAATGTTTTCTGTAAAGGTGCGTAGTAGCAATCGCTCCAAAAGAGCTCAGTGTTTTAGACCAAGTTACAATTTCTAAGGGAATCATAACTTGCCTTGATTTGAATGCAATTAAATTCTCTGCCATAATAGCAGCATAGAGACAAAGAATATTTTTCCGTTATTTCCTCAGCTTGGAAATTAAAAGGGAATAACACACAACGTGGCACAATGAAATAGACCTTCAATCCCATACCAACAGCAGTATTCTCAAGTCAGTGTACTCTCCTTTCTGGTATGAAAAGTGATGCAGACAAACCCATTTATATATTTCTTTTTAATGCCCACTTCCAGTGCATGAAAAGAAGGAAGTTGTGCTAGCAGTTAAAAACACGGTCTCTTAGCCACGGCTTTTAACTTTGCTTCTCAGGCCCTCTCTGTGCTTTAGGCTGCTTACTGAATCATTGTTTGCCCATCTGAGGTGTTGAGACCTGAGACCTTGATCTAATAAAAGCTGTGTTCAGGTTTAACTTTGCACATGGTGCACAGTCCCGTGCTGCAAAGCTGATGAATGGCTTGGGTAGAACACAAATGATGACTTCACTCATGCCAGCTTTTACTGTTCGAAGCAATCCTTCAACTAGTTATGAACTTCAAATGTTTTCGTTTCTTTCTGGTGCATTAAAATACACACAAAAAATCCCCTAATTCTTTATTACTGTTATAGCTACCAGTTTTTGCTTTATGTTCTTGCAAACAGTATTTTTATGGGCCCCTGAAAGACTGATTTACTTAAAATTTAACAATGCTTATCTCCTAATGTAGTCGTCTCAATATTCAACAGCAGCAGTTAAGATCTTATCATAACAAGTAGACTGCAATTATTGTATTACAGCCATCCTGCCAAGGAACCAGTACATGGCAACTCTTATCTCCCATCGCACCAACCCAACCCTCTCCCAAATACCCAGACAGTAAAGTTCAACATAAAGTACCCTATACGAAGGATGGCTTCCCCATAACCCTTCCCATTTGAGCCAAGGTCTTGGCAGCCTCCTTTGAGGCATTTGCCACAATAGCCCGTCCACATGGATGTGGTCTGTAGTCATCAGCAGCCTGTATGAGCTGGTAGGGCAGACCCCAAAGTATTGGTGGACGGGGTGTCTCTGTGTGGGACCATCTCCCTTATTCGAACTTAAAACTCTACCTTAAACCGGTGTATATGCCTGATGGAGGTGAGGAGTGGGAGTGGATCTGTGCTTTGCAAACACCTGTGCCAGAAGAAGAAATCGCTAGTGACCAGTGTCCCTCAATGCTCCCAATAGGACATGGCCACCTTCCCAGATGAGGAGGTATATAAGTGCTCTCTATATAATCTAGTGTCAGAATGAGCTGTGTTCAAGCTTAAGAGGCTTAAACAGAAAGTTATGCTAGCCCAACTGGCACTGAGAAACAAGCGTAGACTAGAAAAAAATGTTCTTTGCTTTTTGATGCTAAGTCAGTAACAAGCGTAACGCAGCATGTGCTTTGGATCCAATTCTGCGCCATGAAAGTCAAAGGGATCTTTTGCTGGTGACCCAAAGAGGACCATAGTACCCTGTCCCTGCTTGTCACTCATTTCCTGGGCTTTCGGATCGTATATTGCTTTATTAGAGAAGTAGTATAGCAAAGAGTGGGGGTTTCCGACAAACTGTGCCTCCAGGCATGCAAATAAAGCCGATCTTGGTCAGTTTATCTTACTATAGTATACGTACATGGCCTACAACTCCAGTCCCAGTGCAAAACGGCCAAGAAACTCAATGTATGAGCTCTAGCAGTATCTGTGCTGCATCCAAATGTTGAACAACTCAAAACTGAAGTTCCTGCTTATTCTTTACTCTCTCTGCCTTTGCCTGAAATGAAGAGACAGCTTTGCTAAGTCATTAATTTGGAATTAGGATCTCAGAATTGGATGCTCTGACACGGATCTTTTATTCTTCTTTATACAGCATCCAAAATGTTTGTGGCTTATCAGAGGGCTTATCTATCTGTTTTGTCTTATCTTGCCTAATTGCAAGCTCAGGTATAAAGAGAGTAGTTGAATCTGAAGAATAAATAAACAAACATCGCACATAGAACTGGGATCAGTAAAGATTGTCTGAAAATTCCCAGGGATATCTATAGGTTTCTCCTACAGCTGGGCTTGCTTTCTGACCCAGGTTTTTAATGTGGGCCCTATTCCGTGATGAGGAAAATGTGAAAAAGAACATGCAGGAGAATTACACAGCTTTAAGTAATGCAGATTAACCTTTGACTCTTTTAAAATATTTCAGACTCCTTTTTGCCCCCTGAGCAGGTGTACTGCTCAGTGAGGTGAATGAGAGCAGTTCATGTTTCCAGGGGCATTATTTATTCTAAGATAATTCTTTATTGGTTAAAATGCATTCTCTAATATGCCGAGAACTTGCGATCCATTTTTTTCTTTATTGCAGATTAACACCATTTCCATTTTAATAATGATAGTGAATGCAATGAGCAGGGGCAGACTGTGCAAAACAAACATCCACTAATTTGTAATCATTTAAATATGTAAAGCTAGACTTTGATGTTAACGCACCATTAAAAAGGAGCTGGGAAGTTCACCCGTCTGTTCCCGTATTGCTTGTCAAGCAGAAGAACAGCTCAAAGAGCAGCTTGTTGATTTACAGCACCAAACCCACTTCAGCAAGTTTGCCATCTTGTAAAAATTTTTGGTATGTGACATTTCAAATTTTACGGGACATGGAAAATCCATGGGAGGAAACGGCATCTACAGAGCTTGTCCTTTTCTGTGCCCTCTCTTCATTACCCAGCAGCACCAGCTACCTGCTCCATGCGAGCCTGGCTCCGATTCTCCTCCAGTCCTTGGGGATGAAGGAATGGCTTCATCACGCTGGCTGTCAGATACCTTTCACAGTGGCTGTATTTTCCAACCCCAGAGATTATGTTTACAAAGACCTTTGAATATCAGCACGTTTAGCAAATAGTTCAATGTTTTGGAACTATTATTCTTAAAGAGAAAATGAATTTGTCGTTGTAAAGTTTACGTTAGCGTCTCCCAGGCAGGGTCTAGATGATACCAGTTAATCAGAATCTTTAAACTGTTCCTGGCAGCAGTTTGTGCAGCATTTTAATTTTTCTCCTGAATCCATGATAATTGGGAAAAATGTGGAGCAATTTCACCCGTAATCTGTAAGCTGAGCCATGATTTCTCTAACTTCTCCCATTTCCTGATACTCCATTAAAGTACCAGGAGATCACCAGCACCTTTTGGAAAATTAAACAGGATAACTTAGGCATTTGCAACAATTCTCAGGCTTGCAACACAGACAGTTGTTGTGCTGGTAACAACTGCCTGATTAGAGTAGCAGTTTATTTTTTACCAGCAGCAAGTAAGACACAGGCACAACGTGTACCTTAGATAGACGAGTGAACTGTATTCCCATTTTTAGGAGAAAAGGCGGCAGACAGACCCCTACAAGCATTGCTATATTGATATAACTTAGGCAACGAGTGGCGTGTGCATGCACACACACACAGATTTCACTGCAATAGTCTGATGAAAGCCAAATAACTTTTTTTTTTTGCATAAATGGGCCAAATTGGTATTTCTACACCACTGTTTTAACTGCTCTCTTAAGAAGCTTGCTGTTTCCAGCGCTCCCTTTTACATTTTGCATCTTCAAGGCTTGTTCTACACATACACCAGCTGTAACACTTTTAACTCTGTCTATGTAGCTAGTGTTACTGTACTGAAAATGCTCTTCTGTGAATGTAAGTGCGCTATGACAGTATAATGTGAGTATAAGCATGAGAAAACAAGTCCGTACTCCCACTACGATTGCATCCACATTGAAAATAATATACATCAGTCTGGGTAAAAATCATGCTCTAATCAAACAGATCTATCAGAATAGAAACGTGTAGGTCAAGCCAACAAATAACCCCTCATAGTGCAAAATTTCAGACTTTGAGACTCCAACTCACCAGTTCTAAAGCCTGCTGGCATCGTTGGAAATTCATAGCGCACATCACTCTCTCTGCTCCGTCTATTGCGTTGCTGTGTCGGGGTCAACACGAAGGAACTTCCCACTGATGCCAGAGGTAGCCCTGCTTGGAGAGGGCTTCCTGAAGATAAGCCTGTGGGTTTCAGTGGCACACAGGCTATGGCCATAGAGTAGAAAGGGTCCCAAAATTTAGTGTGGCAGAATTTGGCCCAGAGGTGGAACTTCTTTCAAAAGAAGACAACCATGTGCAATCTCTGGAGCCACTGACTTTCTCAATACTCATTTCTATCCTCATCCTTCTCCTTTCTAGAGTTTTGAGGGGCTTGTGTGTTTTTTCTTTTTCTTACAATAGTAAGTTTATCTTTGCAGATAGTTGTCTTTGGCTACTCTTTAGTCCATGGCTCCCCCAGATCCAAGTCAATTCACTCCCACAGCAGCAGGAGAACTGAATCGGGAAAAACTGTTTTCTTTTGTACTGCACAAAAAAGTCAGGATGAAAGTTGTCGTCTTCCTGCAGGAATGACCCCCAGCCCTTGATTTTGATGTTAAAACCATAATTTATTCTCGGGGTAATGAACGAATACCTGGTTCGGGCACCACTAGGCAGGGACAGAGCACAGCAGGCTCAGCTGATGTGGGCTACACTTGGTACCAAATACATTCTGGATATCAGAAATCGTTTACACCATTTATCATTTTCCAGCTTCTAAAAATAACTCTCCAGTATGCAATGTCTCTTCTCAAAAATGAGTATGACAAACATGAGAAATCAGGGAAATAACCATTTTCTGCTTTTAGACCTATCTTTGACTACATGAGAGTGGTAGACAAAGACTTGATCAATGAAATTTGTGCATAAGGAGGTGGGTTTACATGTAAATAATTATATTAGGAATGTTAACTAGCTGCACACATCACAAGGAAAACATCAGGGAGGTTTGTTTATGGAGGCTAAACAAAATATGTTTGCTTTATGCCGTTCTTATATGGTAATTTTTATCGGAAGCACAGTTTACAGCGGCATAGCAATCATATATTTTTCACTGTAAAACTCCGTGTGTCTTTAGAAACAGTATCAGGCTCTCTGCAGTGAAAAGGGTGAAAAACAAAGCTGGCCGACTTCAAAGTTGTTAACCTATAATTGAAATTATTCCCTATTTTGGAATCTCTTCATGTTGTTTAGGTCCCCCTTTCTGGTAGTGATTTCCAATGCAGAGAAAAATAAATCGATTGCTAGAAAGATGAAGGTAGAAATGACTGTAAATGGGATCTTGCCAAGGATTTGGCAAACAAACTTTTTATTTTAACATTTTCATAATGGTGAAGGAAAAATGTCTTTAGATGAAAACATATCTGCCTGGATTATTGCAAGTGGAATTGGAATCACTGGAAGTGATTAAAAGAATGTAGGCTTGCTGGAGACTTTCTGGTTCACATGCTAGCACTTCCTGGCAGAAACAATCTGAGAAAGCTTTTATAACCAGATCGTCAAAGAAGCTTCACCTCAACCTCCATTTTTTTTCAGTCAACAGTCATTTTCATGAAAAACTATGCCTCTGTGAATACAAAACCACTGTTTTGCCGGTGAAAACTTGGGTGCATGCTGCAATAAAGCTGATAGGCATTGCGTTCTTGGGAAAAAAAACTTCCATGTTAAGGTGGAGAGCCACTCTGCTGTCCCATTGCTGAGTAAGAGAAGGACACGAAAGGCAGAGGGGTCTCCCTGACATAGGTGCCTGGTGTTCTCCCACCTCAATGTACTCAGACTCCTGCCCTGAGATACTGTGGATCGTGGATGCTCGAGATGCTCTGTGGCGGGTGCGGAGCCTTCCTTCTCCCCCAGGAGAGGACAGTCCGCCCACCAAGCGGGGTACAGACTTTCAGGAGAGGGAGTGGGAATGTCCTTGTGCTCACCGTCGCCCTTTCAGGGGACTGAACTGCTCACACAAACACTGCACTTAAAACCAGACAGCGCATTAATGACAGCTTGACCTGAAAAAGTCCTATCCCCGCACTTTTTCCACCCCCGCGTGCAAGCCAGATTTCTATGAAGTAATTAAAAAGCACTGCGCTGACAATCACTGCGGCTTCATTCCTAACAGTCAACGGAAAAGGACAAATTGGCTAGAGGGATTTTTTTTTAAGGATTTCCAAAATGACTATAAAAATGACACGATGCTATCCTTGCCCGTTAGTTGTGCTTGAAACAACACTTTCGAAAGGGCACGTTTTTTAATACTAATTTACAACCGTTTCATGGGCAGTTATGAGACCCTTCGTTTTAATTAAGGACGTGCCCTTATTTTTAAACACCTCTTCTTCGGCACCCTAACCCATTTTGCACCTGCCCTGTCAAAACAGGCCCGTGTCCCCGTCCCCCGCCCCAGCCCCTCCGCCTCCCACCGGCCCCGAGGCCGAGGGTGACACGGGGGCGCCTGGCCCCTCCAGCCGGGGAGCGAAGGCGGGCTGGCGTGAGGCGGCGGCCGGGAAGGGGACCCCGGCACCGGCGGCCGCCTGAGGGGAAGCAACGCCGCCGCCTGAGGGAACACCGCCCCGGCTCCTCGCAGCCCAGCAGGAAGGGCCGGAGCGGGGCCCGCGGCGGGCAGGGGACGCTGCCGCCGCGCAGGCCTCGGCCCACCCCCGCCCTCGCCAGGGCGGCCTCTGGGCACCGCTCGGTCCCTCACCCGGGAGGAGGGAGGCGAGGAGCGGCCCGGCGTCCCCCGCAGCCCCCCGGGCGGGGGGCGGGCGGTGCGCGGCGGCTCCTCCTCCGCG
Organism: Sagittarius serpentarius; assembly: GCA_034782735.1. Classification (NCBI taxonomy): domain Eukaryota; kingdom Metazoa; phylum Chordata; class Aves; order Accipitriformes; family Sagittariidae; genus Sagittarius; species Sagittarius serpentarius. The sequence goes on along the minus strand of JAVKLA010000090.1, from coordinate 30,814,733 downwards.
GCCTCTCCCCGCCTCCCCGCCGTGACGGCCGGGCGCGCCCCCCCTCCTCCCCGCTCCGCCCCGCCCCGTCCCCGCCTCGGCCCGCCCCCGCTCCCCGG
>JAVKLA010000090.1:30750986-30814305 GCA_034782735.1 Sagittarius serpentarius | reverse complement strand
GGGGGCCCTCCCTCCCCGCGGGGCCGTGCCCGCCCGCCCGTCCCCCACCCGCCGCGCCGCCTTTTTCTTCCCTTAGTTCTCCATATCACGACCCCCCCGCCTTCTCCCCGCCGCCTCCGGGCGATGTTTTATTCATGACCCCGCCGGGCTTTGTACGGGGAGCGGGCGCCTTCCTCCGCAGTTCGCCAACTGCTGCCAAACCCCGGGGCTGGTGGGGGGGGGGGGAGGGCGACGACGGGGCCTGGAGGTGAAATGGCTGCAGGGTGGGCAAGATTCTCCCATGCGGGCAGGCAGCCCGGGGTTTGAACGGCATCTGTTTGCTTTGGGGGGTGCTGGCGTTGCCGCGGCTCAGAAGTGGAGTGAGGCGGGGAGGGTGTGTGTGTGTGTGTGGGGGGTGTCTCTGTCTCTTGCTGCATTTCCCTCCGCTCGCAGGAGGGACGTAGCTCTCCGCAGGTCTGCCGGCCTCACAGAGAAGAAACAAGTCACTGCGAGGCTGTCTGTAGCAGTTTTTATGTGTGTGTATACCTTCTCTTTCAAGGGTTCGGCAGCAAGCGTATTGCAACACCAAATGCCTGTAAGCCAGGCGGCACTTACACCATCACCGAGTTAACTGTAGATGTCAGACTGTGCTTGCACTGATGTGATGTCAGATTCGTAATAACGCACAGAAATGGTGAATTCAGTGCGGGCTGAGCGTGATGGAGACGGCACAGACCCAGCTGGTGTGGAGCCTCTTTTCTTCCCTGGTGCAGGGTCTGCTGTGTAGGTAGTTCCCCAGCGCAGGCAGATCGTAGGGGCACTGGGATAATTGTTGCAGATTCGTGGGTGACTGCGGACTCGGAAGAGCAGCTGTTTGTGCCTGGAGCAGAGATACTTAGCTTGCTTTTCCTTACAGAGGTATTCGGATATGTGTTGGTTAGCGGGTCATTTGCTGATGCCTGTCTTGTCGGTAACTTCTGCGATGAGGCTGCCACCACGGGTATCAGTCAAGAGGATGAATTTTGTGGCGTGCTGTAGAAAGCCGGCTGCGATCAATAAGCAGTTTCGTATTAGCCCCCAATACTGCCTCTTGATTTCTCATGAGCTGATCATGGACTGGCGAACTAAAACGGAGAGGTGCTGAAACATGTTCCTTGCCTTATTTGGTTTCCCATTTGCCTGCCCTTCACCTTCCCCATGCCCTGGTTAGTTGGATTTCAATAGAAAAATTCTGGTCCTGAGTCCATTCAAAGAAATACGTGTGCTTTGGTTTTGCGTTTCTCACTTGCTGTTTGATAATCACCACAAGGCTACGTGTTTCTGAAGACTTCCTGTGTATGGGGGCTGGAGGTATTTGCCCTTTGGTACAAGTGGAGTGCACCGATACTGCTTGATGTTGTTTAAGCTTTTATTAAGTGTTGTATGATGAGGCAGCTTGATTTGTGATGATGCAATACAATAGTAATTCTAAATCTTCTCATTGTCTGAAGAGTCTTTAAATACTACTCTGTCTCAGGAGGTGCTTCATGTGTGTTTGTTTCCAAGAGGCGCAGGCATGGATGAGCAGTGTTTGATATGTAATCATGTTCATTTTGGGGTGGGAGGGCAGCAGCAGTTTGGCACTGGTACTTTAAGTTGTAATTTATGGGTGTGACATCATGTGGTAGATAAGCTTTTATGGGATCTGCCATGTAAATTATGGCCTTTGTTTATATACGTGCAATTACTTGTTTTGAAAATCCACGCTGGGTAGTTTGCTTAACAGCCTGCGCTGGAGCTGTGAATAAGATCTAGCAGAATGTGCTTTAATTGCGCAATATTGTTCAGCAGTTGAAAACATCTCGCTTTACCTTGTGTTCACAGCCTGCACCAGGTGTGAAGTTGCTACATTGCATCTGCACGCTGCTGCGGTATGTCTTGTACGGTTGTTAAAGCAGTGGGCAGGTGCTTTTACCATTTCTTCATTAGCTGTTTAATTTTCTTTTTTAAAAGAAGCAGGACGCTGAAATGTGTGATTTCAAGTAGTCCACGCTGGAGAGAGCAGCTTGGTTATTTAAGGCTGCCGTAGTTTGTTATGCAATCAGATTAACAGAGGTTGAAATGATCATTCGACTTTGCGTACACAAATGGGGTGTGTGTGTGTGTGTATATATATATATATATATAAAAAACGTTGTGGATTAGGGCAACTGTTTACATTGGAGAGATGCGCCGCAGTTAGTGTACTGCAAATACTGGAGGAAAACACCAGGAGTGGACACAGTAATGTAGTAAATAAGTTTTTGGTAAACTTCTTGGGATTATAATGCACTTACTATTGATGGGCTGTACTCCAGGAGCTTCTGCGGTGCATTAGGTACTGCCCGCATGCATGGGCAAACTTACTTTCAGCTTCATTTAGTTGACAAGCAAAGGCCTCGGCAAATGTCTTTGTGTACGGCCCGATCGTGCTGTGCAGGGTCTGTGCTAATTGCAGTGCAGGTGTTGGGTCTAGGAAGATGACCAATGCTCAACTGGAAGCTTTTTAGATTAAAAAAAAACCCAGCATAATTCCAGACACATTTGCTGAAGCTGGCAGCCCCTCAACTGGTCCATTACTAGTTGGCTATTTCTTCTTGTTGTCGTGGAAGCGGTGTTGCTGCAGGAGAGATTTTTAAGGCTTGTCTCCCTGAACCTGCTCAGAGAGGAGGCGATGACGTGCGCGCTGCGTGGCAAAGGTCGGCGGAGGCATCGCTGGTGTATCAGAGGTGAGACCCTGCCAGGGGAGGCGAGAGCCGATATAGAAAGGAGAAGGTGGAAGCCTGGGATGTGGGGGAAGTAGCTGGAGCGCAGGGAGGAGAGGGAGGTGTTTATCGGCGTTAGGGCAGGGACCTCTCTTGGCGTCTGTGTGTGTGCAGTGCCCCGCGCGGAGCCCGGTCTGCGGTTGCAGCGCAGTGGTCTCGCGTGGGCTCTGGTGCTCTAGAAGTGGACCCTGCTCTAAAAATACCGTAGCGTGAAGTATGCCCACTGTTACTGTGGTATGCAATGGCATCAAGTGTTCGGGGGAAAGGAGGAATAACTGACTCCTGGCAGTCAGTTTTCTGGAGGCCTTTGTATTGGCGTGGAGCCTGAGCCCTTCCAACCTTCCCCTTGTTCAGGGAAAGGTAAGGTACCCTCGAGGATGCTGCTCTCTTGTCCTTCAGCAAACAGGACTGCATTTTGGATACGCATTCAAAAACACTCCAGAAAGGGTTGTTTATTATTATTACTGCTTATTTCCTTGCTGACTGTGTTTAATTCTATATAAGCAGGCATCTAATTGCAAAGGGATTTCACAGGTGGTTGCAAATCTGTGTCACTCTGTTACTGGCTGATCTTTGTGCGGTGTAACATATTTGTGACTAAATGTACAGAAGCACATTTTGGGTGTACTGGTATCTAAAGGGGTGCTTTTGGGAATAGGTAATACTGTTAAGGGTGTATTATTGTAGGATGTTCAGAGAGGACGTGGTGTGGAATGTGATATGCAATCAGTAATTTTAAGACTTTCTTTTACTGGTACTAGTCTGCTTCAGCTCCGATTTATTAACAGGTTGGTATCTTGTCGCTGTCAATTTTGTGAACTGAGTAAGAGCAGTTATTCTTGTTCAGACTAGAGATCTGTCTAGCTCAGTATCTTTTCTGATAGGGCCACTTACAAGTGCACAGGAAAACTGTAACTACAGAGTTATCGTCCTTCTGGGAAGCCCTTCCAGCAGTCATCGCTCTGGGACATCTTTGGGCTGGCAGTTCCGTTGAGGCTGTTGTGTTTAATAGCTGCTGATGGATTGTCTTCTCTGAAAAATGTCTAATTTGTTTTGAAAAACTTTATGGCATTAGCGTTTACAACAACCTGCATTGGCGAACTTCTGGTATAATTGTGCACTCTGAAAAGGATTTTATTTTATTTGTTTTATGGCTTGCCATTTGAAGTGCCTGCCCTGTGACTTTTACCTGAGTTCTGAAAGAATGTCTTCCTTTTTGTATTTTTATGCAGAAAAGTACTATGTATGGGGATGTTAATAGGTCTTAGAACATATATAAAGGTAACTGCTCTATGTTTGCAGTAAGGTATGCTCCCAGCCCCACTTAGTCGCCTTTCATAGATACGTACCGTTACGGCTGTTGTATTAGGTGATTGCATGCAAAAAAAATCTTCAAATACAAGAAGTGATGCGATTTCTGCAGCTATACATCCTATACATAGATTGCAGTAAGTCTTGATTCAGAACGACTCAGACGACAAAAGAGTTGCCGTATGCCAAGGAGTGACTTCAGCAGTGTTGTTTGAAGTTCTTGCCAAAGTAAATCTTTAAGGTATCTGGTGCAACGTTTTAGGGGATGTGGAAGGATGCGGGGAACAGAATTTAAAAATTGTATTAAAGAGCCTGAAGTTAAGAAATACAGATTCCAGTAAGTGCAGCATCATGCAGTAAAAACAGTAACTCGGTGCCTGAATTGTTCTTTGTTAGCTTTCAACACGCCATCCTGGACCATTTCAGGAATAGGTGGGTGTTAAAAAGTTGTGTATTAAATTCCACTTTTCCTTTGTGTGGCAGGGAAGCAGGATCTTTTGACTGTGAATTGACCTACAGGATTTGCTTTAGTGCTGGCGGTCCAGGAGCCTGTCTGGGTTACAGGGGGCACCTGGGTTACAGAGTTTGTTGTGCTAGACATTGGTACTGGTGGTAATGGCAGTTATGTCTGGTGTATTAAAAGAAGCCCTCCAAAGGTTGGCAGTTTATTTATTATTATGGCAGCTTCTGAAATCCTATGGATAAAAATGGGTAAAATTTTCACGTGTCTAAAAGCAAACAAAATCCTCATCTTGTCATTTCTGCTGTTATTCTACCCTTAAGCCTGTGAAGTTATGATTAAAGTGGGTGGAATTTCAGCTTACTGGTTTACGGGTGGGATAATAGTAGAGAGTGACCAGACAAACATTTTCTGTTTGTTTTAAGAATAGAGACGCTTACATAATGATGCTATACACAACAGCAGTAGATGCATATGGGTAAAATCTCTGCAAGAGAGTATCCATCCAACAGCATCCCTTGCTTACATGTCTGCTGTCGCTTGCTTCAAAGGAAGGTAATTCTGGAGTGGAGAGATGCCAATGCCAAGTGATTTAACTGGAGTATTGGTCCAGTCCTGAACAACCTTTAGGTAGGGCTCTGGATTAGAGGTTTGGAGAAAAAGGTTTTTAAACCATTATGAGCTCTGAATTTGTCATCTGAATCAGGGACAATCATTCTCTCTTTTGTGGAACGCGGTCTATCTGTCTGTATTTTGAGTTGTTTGCAGAGATTCATCTCTTAGTGTGGCATGTGCTTAGTAAAACTGGGGCTCCATTTTTGAGAGCGGAGTGCTATTGCTAATAAAAAAAAACCAGACCAGTGGACATGTCTGAAAGCATCGGGATCGCATCAAGTTCTTTCCTCTGACTATGGAAGTGGCCTCAGTTTGTTTTTCTTCTGTCTCTGTATCTCTAACAAAGTAACAGATTTCATCCACCAAGTTTGGAAAAAAGATGAAAAGCAAGTTCACTTGAAATATATGTATTTAATAGGAAAAAATTTTCCAGGATCTATGTACACAGGTGGGCATTTTCCCAACAGTGTGTGTTAGGCGTTGAGGCCATAACTATGTTGTTGCTAACCAAAATTCTAGCCCTGAACATATCTATAAATACCATAGCCTCACCCCTTTGACTCTGTGAAATGATATGTAGCTGGAATAATTTTATACATCAGGACATAAAAGGACCTTGGTGAACTTGTGCTTTTATAATAAACAAGGAAAAGTTTATCCAAGTTGCCTGATAGAGGAGTTTATCCACGCAAAGACAGCTCTTTATTTGGTGAGGGGGAGGGACTTACCTTTTAGTCTTTTCTCCTTAGGATTTTTATCTCATCCCATCCAAAGTTTTTATTTATAAAAGCAAAACAACTTTAATGTGATTATGCATGTTTGGCAGACCGACCTCTGCGTTTTAGAGTCACGGCTAATTAGATTTGTGGAGCCTGTGCGATTTAGGATATTGGGCAGGGAGATTGTTTTAGCAGGAAGACACAGGGGAAGGGAGCGAATGGCTCCCCTTCCCTTTCTTAGGGTGGCAGCGGCATTTTCTGTGAACTTTGCAGGTTTCTAGATGACATGCTGATGTTGATGTGCCATTCCTGGGGAAAAGGGCTTGTTGAAGTTTGCCTTTCCGTTTGGAGAATTCCTTTTACATTGTTCTTCAGTAAAGTTCTGAATATCGGGTATTTCCACACCTCGACCAGAAAACAGTCTGAGGGAAGAATCGGCTGGTAAAATAAAACAAATGCTGTCTTTTTAAGGGGTGATAATGGGCTGTAAGCCCATTTCAGCTTCAACTTGGAGGGATGGCTAAGATGTTTCTCTGTTCTGGCAATACCCATTTTGGATCCTGCTGCTTAATTTTGTCTGTAGGCCTGCTCATCTCAGCTGTGTCTTACAGGGAATGCAGCTGATGTGCAATAAATGTACCAACAAAATGTGCAGGAGTTTGTTTTTTTGTTGCAGATGGATTTACACAGCACTCCGTCCCTAGGAAGCCACCTTCAGCAGCAGGGTGTTCTCTGAAGTAGGATGTTTAAAGATGTGGTTTGGGCTGCTGATCGTGGTCAGCCATGTGATGCTGAAGGACAGGGTACTGTTCCTTTTCTCCCAGTGCAGTTGCGCTTGTTACGTACACACTGTAGCTGTGGTCTGGTGGATGCCCAGAGGCTCAGCTTTCTCTTCTGAGCCTTTATTTTTGCAGGAATCTGAAATAGCAGAACCAAAGCTGCTGAATAAGCCGGACTGAATCCAGGGAAGCAGATCTGGTGGCTCTCCCGTTTACCCGCCACAGAAGTGCACAGAGGAGAAGCTTATATGGGTACTTCAGGGATTTGTTTTATTAGTGGGTGAAAGAAAAGCCAACCAGGGTTTTCTAGGACTGTCTGTTATTTTTACCACTCAAAGTTCTTATGGGCATAGTTGTTTTTTCTTACGATTTATGTTTTTAAATTCCTACCTAGTTTTCAGGTGCGGGAACCTATCATTTAAAAGTATCTGGTCAGTGCTACTGAAATGAAAATCAAAACCTCACAATGAACAAGCTTCTGAGATAATTTCTGTTGGTTTTCCTCTGCTTAAAAAAAGGGGGGGGGGGAAGAAGTTGTATCTGTTCTGCTTTGGTCGTGTCAGATAAGGTATGTCTTTGAGATTAAAAAGTCTTGATGCTTGTGGGAGGAGCGGAGCACTTCTTTCTTTTGTCTCAAATGTTGCAGTGGAGGACACTAATTAACCACCAAACAAATTGGGTTTGAGGGAGTTTGCCTTTGCTATCACAGTGAAAATGTTTTCTTTGGAAGAGCTGTGGGAATTACACCCTCAGGCATTCATACAGAGATAAATCAGCCCCTGGCTGCCCAAAATCTTGATGTTTCAGTCTGCCAGGAAAGCTTTTGAAATGGCAACAGCCAGTCTGTTCTGGAGCAGATTGTGTACCGGAGACCGCGGCACAGCCCTGAGCAAAGACGTCAGCAGCGAGGAGTGACTGTCGTCCCCAACACAAACAGACAGACTCCATCAGCGTGACAGACCGGTGAAGAGTGATGCAACACTAATGGGCAGATCATGATGATTGTCAGCTCAGAATATAGGGTTTGTTTGTTGTTCTTCCCCAACGACAGGAGCTGACTCTGAGGTGGATTTTCCTATAACTAGCATTCTGCATCTTCGACATTTTGGCAAGAGTGAGACTATTTACTGAAAAAAAAAAAAAAGTAAAATAATGGAATAAGAAGCCTCAGGCTTAGTAACAGCATTTAGGAGAATAATAAACACTCAGCCTTGTGAAGCTACGTTTAGTTGTACATTTATTTGGGGAGTTTTACAAGCATAGTGGAAAATCATGCAGTTGACTCTTAACTGAGTTGCGGTGGGATTCAGGGGACCTAATTTCCCTAAGACTATGAAAATCCCAGGCTTTGTGATATAATTTTTGTTTGCCTTTACACTTCCGTGCTAGTCTCTGAGCCTTTTTTCATCCACAGCAAATGCTTGGGTGCTGCAACAGAAATAATTTAAAAGCCAGTGATTTGAGAGGAAAAAAAGCTGGAGCTTCTTAGATGTGTGGGGACTGGATGAAGTAGGATTAATGTGGCATTAGGGCAGGTATTTGTGAGAGAGGCCCGGTCAAGTGACTGGCTGGAGAGGGAGGGTGTTCATGAAGTCAAAGTTAGTTCTTCAGTCAAAGGGGGATCAGGCTGACATCTTTGTGACAGGGATTTCTGCCTGGCCTCTCCTACAGACTCGGGGTAGCTGTCATGTACTTCCTCCACAATTGCTTGGCATTCTGCGAGCTCATGCCTTAAAAAAAGACTCCCGAAGTGAACAGCTTTCCAAAAGGTCGTTAGAAATTTAATACTACAATTTAATGAGGTTTGTGAGTTACCTGTAACACAAATAACAGTGCTGATGACTGCTTTTCAGTTATTAATTTTTGTACAGCGCGTTGTTGGCCATTAAGTTGGGTTGTCTATGCAAAGTGGTTCCATAAAATGCAAATTATTACCTTCTATGTGGGTCAGAAAACATTGCATACTTGGTGGAACTCTTGTATTTAAATAGACTCCTTTGTTAAGCAAATAATTCAAGCACTGGTTACTCTTAGCAGTGTCAAAAACATGAATTCTTGCTGAGTGTAAATAAAGTGTTTCAGCTTTGACTGATGACTGCCGAAAAGCTATTTTTGGGCCACAGGCACAGCCCAAAGCCAGGGGACGTATGTGGCTCTGCTCCTGGAATGGCGTCAGGATGGAGGATGACTCAGTCACCCCTGCAACTTCCTAGTCGCTCCAGAAAGGTAGTGATTTACTGGAGGTCTGTGTCAGCAGTAAATAGCTATCCACCCGGCGCTGATTCAGCTCCTCCGCAAGTGGTAGTTCAGGATGTGCACCCCGTCTCTGCCCACTCGGTCCTGCCCAGCTCCCTTCCCACCCATCGGCTGCGGAGGGTGTAAACAAAAACGTAGCCTTTCCTCCCCCGTGCTTTGACTGCTGGCCAGGCGGCCCGTGTGAGGCTGCGAGCAGAGATCCTGTCCTTGCAGATATACGCACGGCACACGCCAGCGTCAAGATTTGGATGGTGTTCCTGTTGAGTGAGGGAAGACTGACTGTGCAAAGCCTGTGGGGTTTGGTCTTCTGAGGGCGCTGAGGTTAAAGCAATAGCGAATGTGGCAGAATCGGCACGTAGGGCTGTTGCTACTGGGTGAAAAATTGGTCCAAACCCTTCCAGGCCCTGCCCTGGCCTTCCTTTGTAGGCAGAACAGGTTGGGCAGCAGTACGGGACCAGAGGGCACTACAGAGAAGACGGTGAAGTTCACTGAGAATGTTCATTAAGCGTGAAGCGTCAAGGACTCTTGTTTTTCTGGGGTTTAGAGGAGGAATTTCTTTGTTCCTGTTACATTTAATGAGAGTAAGGCAAGTAGTTGTTTTACTGGTGGCTCTCCCCTCCTGCCTGCCCCCCAAAAGAAACCCCAGGGTGCCAAAAACCACCAGTCTAAACACCTGGTTTTGAAATAAAGTGCTCTTATTTCGGGTACGGGAATGATCCTACCGATGTCAAAAGGATAGTGATGGAGAATAGCATCCTCGTGGTAATACCTCCTACCTTCTCTTCCACCCTGCTTTCCCAAGAGCTACTGCTATCCTGGGAAAGCACGTGAAGAACCCACTTGCTGTTTCTTGCCATCACATCCCTTATCTTTTTAGTGGAGGGTAAATACCAAGATGATTGTTGTGTTCCTGGACTTTTTGTGCCTTAAGCCAAATGCAGAAGAAACAACTCTCTTTTCTGGGGCGTTTTTGCGTCGGCATATGCTTTGAAAAGGCACATAACAGGCTGTTGTTGGTCATAATCAGTGTTAACCACTTCCTGAGACGTGGTCTCTCACAAGAAGGAGGTAAGTTTTAATGCAGTGCTTGCGAGAGGCAGAGCAGGGACGGAAGATCCCAGGTGAATTAACCATGCCAAGGAAACTATCCGCAAAAAATCTGCTGTGGATTTTCAGAGCATGTGGTATCAGCTCCACTTTTGATCTTGGTCATGCCTGAATATCCTCAGGAATTAAAGCCGCAAATAAGAGTAGAGGTGGCTCTGAAGACTTCTTGGTTTTGCTTTGATGGTTGCTGCCTGGTGGATTGCACTGTCCTGTTTGCTGATGGATTCTCTTAATGAGTAAATTGGTGACCTCTCTGCTTTTTCAGGTGTTCAATTTCCTATTCCTCTCTTCCCTACCTATAATTTTTCATTCTTTCTATTTACCTGCTGCCAGCTCCTGCAACATCTCATGAACGTGCCTGAATTGTGTTTTGTATTGAAAGTATTTTATTGCTTTGAAAACACTGCGTGTGGTTGGGTGTTTAAAAAAAAAAAAAAAAAGTAGCATGTGAGCTTCACAGTCTGCTGCTTCTGTGCCAGTAAAGTCAAATTCCAGGAGTTAGGCTCGGTATCTATAAGGTCTCTTCCAAGTGCAAACTGAGCTGAGCTGAGGTGCTCTCTGTGGGAACGCTGATCTGGTCTTAGTGTTGAGGGGGGAAAAAAACCAACCCAGTGTTGGAGGAGATGCAGGGACCTTTCTGTATCATCAGACTGCACGTCTGGTTTTGTATCTCGATTTGAACGTCAAAGAAGAGATGGAAAACAGAAGACGGGAGTGACTTTCACCCTTAAGGTAACATATGCCTCTTGGTGGTAGGGATTGCAAACTGGCTTAACAGTCTCTAGTTCGTCATTCCTACGTGGTCATTAGCCAGCAGGTCTAGTAGGTTCAAGCGTTTGGTTAGTCACCAGAGGTACTCTAGGACAAAGTTTAAAACTGATGGAAATTACAGCGTTCTAAGGCGGTGTGTTCATTGTACTTGCCTGGAAATTTAGGAGTATACCCTTAGTGCTGCGTGCAGATGCCCTTAGCAGTTCCCATGGTTTTTGTCCTGTTCGCTGCTTTGTTACAGATCTGTGCCAGAAAGGCTTGGATGAAATGAGTGCCTGCAAGGAAAGTTTTAGGGAATATTGGGAAGAAGTATAAAGGAGAACAAGCATGCACCAGAAAATCAGCTTCAAACCATGTGGTAAGAAGGAAAAAAATGTACATCCTTGCAGATATTGCTGGAATAGGAGAAAAATGGCATGGTATAGTGAATGGTGCACCAGGGTGGGAGCTCGGAGACCACAGCTCTTTTTCCCCGAGAGGCTGTGGAGCTGCTGCGACTGGAGTTGCCCACTCGGGCTCTTTGCAGCTGTGACAGTATCTTTGTGGCACGCAGCATGTAAGGGCTCTGATCTTGTTCTGTGCCTTGTTATTGGAAAAATAAAAACAGGTCGCTTTTCTCAGCATTGGAATGTTTTTTCTTCTTTTTTTAATTAGAGTGAAATCTGGATTATTTTTCTAAATCCCTCAATCAACTTGAACCTCAGTATCTTAATTCTGTACTCATAACAGATTTGCTTTTCAAATACTATTTTTAAGTTCGTAGTTATGAAGAAGAGTATTTCCTATTGCTGTCTCTGACAAGTACTAACGCTCCCAGTTCAGTCCTGGGACTGGGGTGTCCATTGCTGTTTCCTGATGGCTTTTGTAGCTTTTCTCTCCCTGCTTCTGCAGGGTGAAGACAGTGCTGATTGATTGCAAGTTTATATTGCTAATAACTATAAACAAACAATTTTGGCTCCTTGGTCATGGAAGACAGAAGTACAACCAAATATTGTGGCTATGTTAATTTGTTTGCATATAGGGAGATTATGTAAATATCAGTGCAGATTAGGTTTAGCCCCTGTGTGCACTTGCATTCAATATCCTGGGGCCAAAACTGGGTACTGCTGCAGTCACAGAGGATTTTGCTGTTGAGCTTAGTAAGTCTAGGATTTAGCTTCTGAATGTTTAGAGGCACAATGGTTTTTAATGCTGTTAAATGCTGTAGAAGAAGGATTCTTGTGGCTTTACATTACCATTAAAGCCATAATCACAGATGTGTGAAAGGACAAAGTAAGATGAAAATCGGTCCTTCTGGCTTTCTTGTTGCCCGCTTTAGAAGGTGTACAGCTCCCCTGCCCATCTGGCTTGCGGTTGTCCCCCAACCTCAACTCCCTGCCACCCCCCCATCCCTTCCTACAGCCCCTGCCTACCTTGTACAGACTGGAGCCTGCAAACACCTTGGGTTTAGCATGGACTGAAAATAGATACTGAAAAAGGAGTTCAGGGTAATGGTTGGCCACCATGATGCCCAGCAAAGGAAGTATTGCATGGGCTCGCTCTCAGCACTGCTGTGCGGGTGAGGTTAGCTAACTCTTTTCATTTGGGGGTCGGAGCAGAGCCTGGGTGTGTTGTTTCTGGGTCACTACCATCAAGAGGTGGTATCAATAAACAAAGCAGTGGTATGGAGAGTGGGAATAGTATGTCTGTTCATAAATGTATCAAACAAGGAAGCAGCAAGGTAGAGGGCTGAAGATGAAGAGCTAAATGAGGCTGGAAGCGTCAGCGGGAAAAAATGAGACGTGGACTAACGAAAGCAAAAGGCACTTGCTGTTGAAAAGGAAATTGTGTAAGGGCACATGCGTCCTTTGCGTTACTGTCTCAAGGTGTGTGGTCAGGGGGACAGAAATGATCAAATGCGTCCTTCTCCTGTTCATATGGTGTGTTTTATGAATAGCTTTCTGAGTGAGAGGCTCAGAGCCAGAGCCATTTTCTGTACGCTGCAATGCTGATGCTGGGCTTCGTGTTGCTTTTCCTTTTAGAGGCGGCAATGCAAGAAACGAGCCTGTCAAAACAGTGAGGACAGAGCCTGCTCTCTGGCAGTGGGCTGCACCCAGGGGTGGTGGTGCCACATCCTAAAGCTGGGTCTTGGGCTGGTCACCCCCCAATGCCAGTGACAACCTAGGTTCTTGTGGGAGGCACTGGGTAGTGCCTGGCTCTTTGTGCACCCTTCTCTTAATGGATGAGATATAGTTGGGCTGGATTCAGCCAGGAGATTCACCAGTTGAATCATGCTGAGCAATATCACTAGCTATGGGCAAGGGAGAAGAGGAAGGAAAGAATCTGATCTCCAGTTAGGGTTTTTCTACAACTCTGAAATACTAAAGGTCAGTCAAAAAGGTTGTAAGTACCGCAGTTGTGAACTGCAGTGATTTTGCTTAATGTGCTTCACTGATTCTTCCCGTCATCTTTTCGAGGTGGAAATGTTAATATTCCACTTAGGAGCAGTATTTCTTCTGATCTCTGGCTGCAACCCGTGTTTGTTCCCTAAACCTTTTGTCTTTCTACCACCAACCAACTAGGTAACTGGTGTTATGGCAAAATAATCACCGCTTGTGTTAGTTCCCTGATTCTCAGCAATGCTGGTTTGTACTCCAGTAGTTGAAATTGCAAGACAGACAAATAGACGAGTGTGCAGAAGGCAAGAGAACAGCAACAAGAAAGAAGAAATTGTATTTTATTAAAATCCATTTTACCATGGTACCTTAGCTATAGCTAATTGGGAGTATGTCTTTGGGGGAGAACTGAGGGTAAGGATGAAGTGTTATGGATGAGCTTTCACTTCTTGAACCTGGAATGGGGCTCAATGGAAGAAATCATAGGGTCATCATGGCGCTGACATACTGCTGGGAAAGAAGGGGCAGTGGCTGACCCTGCAAACGCTGGCTGTGGGAATACATCGACTCGCATGATTTCAGCAGCTTTTACTGGTTAGTGGTCCTGCTAATGTGCCTGCTTTGTAGGATCAAGGCTCGTTTGTATTTCTGTTTTAATGTCCACCACCTTTACTGTTTTGTGTTGCGCCGCAGACCTGCAAAACCCAAACCAGCATGAATTTCCGCTGAGTTTCATGTTGCCACTTGTGTTGGCACACAGTATATTTGACAGAAGTACTGGCAGGACACCAAAGAACAGGAGCTAACTTCTAGGCCAGCAGATGTAACGGAGGTAAGGCACTGTGCCTGCTGCGGTAGGGCCTTCTATCCAAGACTACGTGCTTTAGTGCTGGTTTTGAGTGGTGAATTTCGTGTGTGTAGTATCCTAAAGTCCTAGGCAACATAAAGTTGTGTCATGGGCATTGTCTGTATTAGTTTAACATTTTAAAGAGTTTCTAAATACATAAAATGCTGAAAGTTTAAACTTAAAACACCCACCTTTAAAGAAGTTCCTTGGTTAACTATACTTGTAAGTCAAAATGATTTTAATACAGAGCTGCTTCTTGCCAGCACTAACACCATTTCCCATTTTGGTTTGCTTCTCTTAAATTTTCCCTCGCCACGTTACTAATTGTGTTATGTTGGCGCAAGAAGACTCTGGATGAGATCAGGTGTCGTTCTGGGAAGCACAGCCGTGACTTTCGGCAAGGAGGTGAGTGGGGAACAGGGAAGAGGGCAGGAGAGCCTGATAGTCAACCCTGTGCCGTGATGATGGGTCCATGCTGACTTGCTGTGTTGCATTTAGTACAAGTTTAGTTACACCTGGAATTGAAGAGGAAAAAGTTGCCTGTGTACTTGGGCTGAGGTAGGAGAGAGCGTTACATAGGGGTTTCACTGTTTACTTGATCTGTATCCCTGCACCCTTTCCCAGGTATCTGCTTTTGGTTTCTGTTGGGCGCAGGATGAAATAGACCTTTAGTGTGACCCGATGTAGTTGTTGAGAATAATTCTGCGTTGTCAGCTCATCTTTAAAGGCTTGTGTGGGCTTGTGGGGTCTGCGTAGAACGGCTTGAGGGACCGGGAGGTTCCACTGCAGGCTTCCTGGAGGAGGAACTGAGTCTTTATTTCTTTCTGTACATCCCGTGCTGAGCTTATTGGATAACAACAGGTCTGGAAAGCAGAGGAATATAATGAAAGTTTGCTGTCAAATTAAAAAAAAAAAAAAAAAAGCCTACTTCTGCCACACGTGTAAGAGCAGAGGGCTGGAAATGCGGAGCCTTCTTTTGCCTGTTCTGTGCTACTTGTCCTTTGGTTTCCAAAAATGCAAACCACCTCTACGCAGCACATGGGGACAAACGAGTAAAAGCTCAGTGAAACTGCAAAGTATTTATCCCATTCATAAAAAAGGGCAACTGTTCTCTTGGGTCGCAAGCGGGGTTGCCTGTCTTTCATTTCTTTGGTGGTGTTTTCTCATCTTCCTCTCAGATGAGTGCTAAAAGAAGTGCTGGTATTTTTGCAGCCTCTGAGGAGTGATGGATTATTGTCTGTTAAGGGGCTGACTGTCTAATTCAAATAGTGAATTTTGAGCACTATAGATGTGAGTGCACTTCCTCCTTGCATGTTGTTACTCAGTGACTATGGTGTACAAATGCTTGCTGGTGGGAAAAATCATTTTCATGTTTATACACTTAATGATTTGTTTTGGTAAACCCCCTTACCTTTAGTCTCTCTTAAGCCAGTAGAAAAATGAACTTACTTTTAGAGTTGGTCACTTTTTTTTAGGAGTGCACACCCCACCCCCCCCCCCGAGTCTGCAAGTAGTATTTTTCCTTGTGTTTCTGGCCTCCTCACCTTATGCACAGCCAATCAGAATGCTATTTTTTTAAATTCAAATTTAACTTTTAGAGTAAATTAACAATGTATTCTGTTCTCCATCAGATCCCTACCTGAGCTGAGGACAGCATATAATGGCAGAAGTGATTAGCCAGCAGCTCCTTAAGCATAAAGGGTTTGTAATGTCCAGCCGCCTGCAACGCCTCTGTTCTTTAGGACGAGTGAGAGTGCTGCAGGCTGTGACTGCATGCCATCCTTCAAAGTCCCCTCCTCAGTTTTAAGTACCACTAGACCTGGCTGAGGTTTGCTTTCAGTTTATGTGACAAAAAATATACGTAGGATTTGCAGATTCAGAGTCATGCCTTTGTGCTGGGTGTGCAGTTGAACAAGTGTGAGTCTAGTGCACGATTAGAGCTCTGCTGTTTCTTTTTTGTGTTTCTTTCAAACAAGTTTACGTCAGCTTTTTTTTATAAGTGAATGCTTTATAAGCCAAGTAGAATGTATTTTTATTCATTTGATGTGAACACAAGCAAAAATACAAAACAAAAGACAAATGCAAATGTCTAAGAAAATACCTGTAACAAAGGTTCTCCTAATGTGAATTCTGTTGTAAGTGAATGGAAAGCATTGATTATTTGTGTGTGTATACACACACATTTTTTTCATCACAGAAACTACTACATATCACTTGGTAGCAATATGAAATGGTGTTTGACTGGGTATCGGAGTCAGCGGTGGGTGACCATCTGCTGCGCACCACTTGGATGCGGGTTTGTGGCTGCAGACGTCCATCTGCAGCTCCCACCCGTTTCTGCCGCTCACCCGTTACCACAGGATTGTGCAAAATCCTGTGGGTAAGATGACTTGCACAAAACATTGATTGCTGCGATGCCCATTTCACTCTTAACGCTACTTAGTCACGGTATCCACTGACGCAAAAGAAATTATATGCTCTGTGCGGATGTGAGAGCAGTAATAATATAAATGCACACACTTCTGAAAAGTAACTCTAATCAAAGGCACGTGTCAGTAGCATAAGGTATACGTGATAACTGAAGATATGTTTGTAACATTAATAATAATGTTTATTGTAGCTTTTAAGTAAGTAGCAGTACGTGTGAAGATACAGTAGGGCAGATGGCAGCGCAGGCCCGCTGCCCGAATAAGTACCCACTGTCCCCTGATGTCCCCGAGAGTAGTGTTGGTGACAGAGATGCTACCTGCAATTCCAGGTTTGGTACCTTTTGCATGTTCTGAGTTAATTAGTGATTTACGTGCAAATTGAATTGGATCGCAGTGATTGTTGTGGTGTCTGCGCTTAAGGAAGCGTGTACAGGTACGTAAAGATTTTTGGGGGAAGCAGGTGGGTTTAGCACAGATAGACCATGGCAGCGCTAAGTGCCAGGCTTAGGTTTGGTTTCTGCTGGCTCCTTTTGCTTTGCCTCCTGCACCAAGGACTCGCTTACCCTTAACTGTCACTTCCCCCCTCCCTTTTAAAACATGTTAATTGGCTTTTAGCCAAAAGATGTTGCTGCCGAACCCTTTAGAAGTGAAAGCCAATCTAAACATTCAAGCGTTGTATATATTCAAGCATTTTGTCTGGGGTGATCTTCAGAAGCGTGAAGCAGCTACAGCAACAAATCTGCTTGAGCATCTCCTGTGGTCTGGAGCTTTGGAAACCCATCTTGATTGTGTTTTCGGTGTCAGGAGTTGCCCTGCTCCTGGTGGCTTTCCTTTCTCCTTTGTCAGCTTTGGGAGGGAGCAAACTTGAAGCAGAAGGAGAAGATAAGTGGAGGCTGAAATTAATATTTAAGGACTTCTAGATTTATTTCACTGACAAATAAAATCACTGCCTGATTTCTGCAGGAGGAACGTTTGCCAGAGCCTTGCCAAATACTCCAAAAAAGAAGTTGGAGAATGTTAAACCCAAACGCCGCAGCATTTCATGGGAGTTCATTCTGTTGCTTCAGTAGTGACTCATCTCCAGAATGATCCATCCAATTCACTATCTATACGTGGAGGGGGAAAAAACTCTGACAAAGGTCTCAGAGCCACCTACAAAATGCAATGTCCTGTTCAATTATTAGTTAAAGCATCTGGGTATCTTAAGCCCTTAAGGAATTTTGAGAGTTGTGCTGTCTGAAATTGGTTGCAGTCAAATCTTGTTCCGTTTCTGTTATCCTGTATTTTTGAAAGAGTGTGGGACGAGAAAGAAATGGTAGGTGTGGACAGCAGAAGAAGTGGTAGGTATGATTTTCTTTTTCTGGATGGACAGGATTGTTGTTTTTGAAACCTCAGGCATTGTTAGGACGTCACTTTTTCCTTTCTGTACATCACGTCTTTGGCTAACTGACCTGAAAATTAAAGATCAGCATTTCAGTGTGTTTGTTAAATGCTCTGCTTCCTGAGGCAGACGTTCAGAAAGCTGAGGGCTCCTGTTTCAGTTTTCTTCCTGCCCCTGCTGATCATCCACCAAAGGCAGCAATGAGTACAAAAACAGGAAAGGGGAATGATAAAGTGTGGGAATAAAGCGAGCGCTGAGTTAGCAGTGCCAGAAGGAAAAGGCTTTCTGACGGCAGCCTTGCTTCTGGTGAAAAATAAACCGGAGGTGAACAGACTTAAAATACTTCTGAAAATGGAGTTCTCTTGTCAAATTCTTCTGTGACCTCTTTCTACTATTTTTTAAATGCAGTAAAGTAGAAAGAATGCCCGTTGTATTGACTGGATACTGGCACTAGTGTTTTAGCAAACACCTACGCAGTATATACCAACTGAATTATCTAAAGGGCTTGTTAGCATATCATCTGCATGCAAAAGAAAGTGCTAATGGTGGTGGAGGCTTCTTAGAAATTGTGAAGGGCTCTGGCTCCTGTGTGTTGTGCTTCTGCATGTGAAAGCTGCTGCTTTTTCCTTCAGCCCTGTTTTTTTTTTCCCTTGTATCATTCCCCAGATACTGTGCAAATTGATGGAGTGATATATATATTCTTTTCGTAATATTCCCCCATGGAATTGCTAGAAAAATAAAACAGTATGATACAGCAAAACGTAGCACGGGATGTGAAAGCCTGTTACCACTTTACTGCCTTTCCAGAGCCGCAGAGCCTGTCCCAAAGGTCTGGGGGGACTCCCGTGATTCATCAGATGTTGCACGTGCTCCTTTTGTGTAGGTGCCGGGTGGTCAATGCAGATGCATTTTTGACTCTTCCACGTGGCACTAATGTTTCTCTCTTCAAGACCAGCAAGCAGTGTCCTTTGGCTCTCCGTGTTCAGATGAGTCAACCCATAAATGACCAGCACCACTGTGAAGGTTTGAGGGGAAGGAGGACATCTTGCGTATGCTGAGAACAGTGTCAGCCTTGGTCAGGGATCTGAGGAAATGAGACGGGGCTACCGGATAATTTTTTTGCTGTTTTTTGGTTTCACATTTCAACTGGAAAAACACCCTTGAGCGCAAAACTCAGAAACTTCTGGAAAAGGTTGTCTGGGTGAGAAGAAGCTCTACTACGGCAATTCCTTCCTAAAGGAAAATATCATCCAGGGGTCCTGCTCCAGCCTTGTTCGTTGTGAGTGCGTTAGTTTTATCCGCTTGTCTCCAAACAAGGAAGAGACAAATTATGGGATATGGGCACCTGCATCTCTAAGGCATCAGAGCTTGTGATGGAGTACCGAGCAGTGAGATCCCAAGGGTAGTACATGAGAAGGGAAGGTATTTAACCAAAAGACAGGGATGTAAAACCACTCAACGTATGTCCCTTCTGTCTTTTGATGTTGGTCTGGTCCCATGCAGAAGATGTCCTAAAGGTCTGTACTGTGATATGGGCAGGGCTTATTTTAGAAGCAGCATGGTAGAAATAAGGGTGAAGTGTTGTATTTGACTGCAGTTTGACACGTATCAAAATAATACAGTATTTCCTAAATAAGAAACATTTTCTAACAAAAAATATGGTAAATGTATGGGAAGCTATGAAATTATTTATTAGGAACTGCATCCTCTGGGTTTGCAAAAAAGTTCTTTTTTTAGCAAGAGAAAGCTGTATTTATATGAAGATCAATGTGATTTAATGGTTACAAACCAATTACAAGGGAGCTTTCCTTAATAAAATAGCTGCCAGTAAAAATGCAGAAGATGATTTGGGTTGCCTCACTGAGAATTTACATTACTTGAATTTAAATAAATGTATCCTACTTTGTTCAGAAATTGTGAGTAATGATTTGTGCTGTGTCCTTATTATGAGCTGTGGAGAAGACTGAGTAGGTTGGAGCTAAGTTCAGTATTTTCCTGTCCAGCCCCAGGTGTCTGTGTCTTGGCCAGGAGACCAAGACAGGGTACCTCTTCTCCTCACGTTGTGGATACGAAGAAAGCCTCCAAAGCCAGTCCTCTTCCCACAGCGGCCAGTGGAAGATGTGCTTTGGAAAAGGATTAGGTCATTGTTACTTTTTGCTTTCCTTTTTCTTTTCGTTGTTTTCTCCACAAAATTGTCCATTGTTTTTGAGCAGGTCGTTTTCTCTCTGTCATCATTTTTTTTGTTGTTGTTTTGAAGGATTTCAGGTGCTTTTTTTCGCTATTGAGTAAGCTGTGCGGCCAATGCTTTTGTGAAGTTCGTAGAGCGCATGAAATAGTGGTAGAGCAAAACCATCCGCCAGTGAAAATACTTGATCTACAGAACAAGTTGTTTCTGAGAGAAGTTGAGTAATGCTTGATTTGATTTTGTTTTGTTTTGCTTTGGTTTCTTGGCTTCCAAATCAGTGTTGAAAAATACCTGCCAAGTGTAATTATTTTACTGGAAGCTTAATTCAAGGTCTAATTTTACTGGAAGCCCGAAGGAGGGGAGGAGACCAGAGCTGGAGAATGGCATCTGATGTTGAATGATGGCGATGTCAGACATACTTGAGATAAACGAACTTGCTGTTAGTAAAATAAACACACAATGCTGCTTTTGGCCCAGCGTGGTGAATGGACTGCACAGAAGTACTCGTAGCAAGCTGGCCGTTTTGCTGGTGCTGGTCCAAAAGCCTTTGCTAGTGGTTTTGGTTGTCTTTCACCAGAACGCGTGTAACTTAGAGCCCTCAGGCTGGTTGTGGTTGAAGTGCGTGTGTTTTAAGTACTTTGGCTGAAAAGAAAAATCAGTTCTATTCTGATAAGGAGACTGAAAGTATTAAGTTGCTTTAAATACTGACTTTCCTTAGTGGGATTCAGGTTTGCTATTTTCCATTGTTAAAAACTCACTGTCGTGCTGGTGTTTCTCCATCAGGGAACCTCCTGAAGCAATTCCAGCTTTTCCAGATGGGTCTGCTAATACCTTCATTGTCCAAGTCTTGTCTTAAGGAGAGAAAGGAAAGAGGGGTGGGGGGGAAGAAAATTTTTGGAGTGAATCAACCCAAAGAGCAGGCTGTGTGGGGAAGTATTTAATTTCTTCCACATTCTTGACTTTCTTTTGTGGCTGGAGCATCACAGATGTGCAGGCAGAAAGAGGTAGCTTGTTGTGAGACAGGTGAGTTACGCCTGATGGCTTTGTGTCAAGTGAAAAAACCCACTGATTTATCTTCGTGCCGGAGAGGAATGGTTTGAGAGGAAGCATCTCTTGTTCTTACAATTTGAGTTTTCTTGATACAATTCTAGTCATCCCTCTGCTGTTCTCCTCCCTGTGTTCGTGGTGAGCTGCATTCATGTTGTGGGTTGCTTCATTGAGTGAAAGATCAAACCCCCGTTTATGTAGCATGTGCGCCTTCTGGTTTTGTTATCCATCACAAAAGCACAAGAGGAGTTTTAACTGCAGTACTGATACTTGCAAAGTATTTCTGAAATTAGATGATAAGGGATAGATTTTTCGGATGTGCTTTGTGTGAATTGTTACAGAGCAGGAGGGTTGTGGCAGAAGCAGTTAACTTTGTGTTTTAATGGTTTAGGCAAATATGTTTGGGAACAACGCAGTGGGAAACTATTTTCATGTTGTTCTCAAGGGAAAAAAACAGCCATCCAGTGTGTACTGGGCAGGACAGTGACGGTGCTGGGCACAACTCAGTTTTGTATCTTGCCGTGAGAATGAAGAAGGATGAATAGGCTACTCCTCCCTCACCCACTTTTTCTTTAGGGGGAAAAAACCCGAACCCGTAGTTTTTCTCAGTTTACCTATTGGGAATAAACTTGAAAGGTATTTATAAACCACAGGGTTTAGCTGATTTGCCTGGTTAGGCAAATCAGCAGAATCTGTTTGGGGAAGGAGCCAGGAAGGATATCGCTGCCTTTCTTTTAAACTTCAGCTAGAATCTTAAAATTAGAGGTTGCTGCAAGTCCCCTCCAGCATGTTTCATATAATTTGATATTTACGCACTGAAAGCCTGTCTAGACTCTTACCAGTTGTGTTTATTACATACAGCGTCAATCACTGCGTGTCTCTCCTTGTCAGTTTGTATATATAAGATTCATTCTGACCTGTCTGCATCTACCTTTTCCCCATAAAACTCCCCCCAAAAGGCTTACCCTCTTTTTTCCCCATAAAACTTTTTCTGCCAGATGCCCAGCAGGGTCCCGAGCACCCGTCTTGTCTGCAAGCACGGTATGTTTTGCTGATGCTACAGGCTTGCTCCGTAGACCTCAACTGACTGGATCCGCTTTTATAAAACCATCTTTCAAGCTAAGGGTGATTAATTGCATTGAGGGGCTGAAGGCTGATCTATTTTAATCTGAAACCTGCTGCAATTATGTTGTCTGTTTGTCCATATGTGAAATGGGAATTGTGGTACCCTCCATCTTCTGAAAACCAGTCCTGATGCCTGAAACGAGCAGCTTTTTATAAGGGCTGGATGATAGTAGTCATAGTGTTAAACCTTTTTTGAGTTTTCTGGTGGGTTCAACAGAGGTAAAATTAGTTTTATAATAGGAATTGCAAATTATCTTCTGCTTGACCTCGTGCTAGTATTTGTTTATCTTCTGTTTTATACTTTAATGATAGGCTTTCTGGAGAAGACTGCTCTTGCTCCATGTTTACACGGTGTCCAGCACAGTGGGATTCTTTCCCATGCTAGTCCTACGTCCTACAGATATTTAAGTAATAATGAGGTTGCGTGCAGCGCTCGCTCTCTTCTCCTATACAGACTGCTTTAAACTGTTCAACTCTGCGTTTCACCTGTCTTATCTGAAACCCTGTGAATTGTGCCTAGAATTGTTTTGAGCTTGTCAGAGCTCTCTGCTGTCTGTTGGGTAACAAGAAGCACTGTTTACTTACATACTGGTAAATCCTTTATATTAAACAGGAGCAGAAGCTGTTTTCTGTGTTCTGAGGACTTCAAGAAAACTTGAACAACAAACAGTTTTCCCCTTTTCTAAATGCTGAAATGTTTACTTCTTGTCTTAACCTTGCAGAGACATCCGTCACAGAACCTGTGTTTAAGAAAAAGGCGAACCTGAAATCTGTAGACAAGGGATTAGAAAGTCAAATCCCAGTTTGGAAGGTAGATACATTTGTTCTCTGCGTTCGCGCTTGTTTACAATAAATGCAGCATTTGGGTTTTTGTCTATCTGTTGCTGCTTCTGGAAGTACTTTGCATACTTAACAGCTTCACATTTGAATTATTCCCTAACAAATTCTTGCTTCCCATTATCGGTCTCTTTCTTTTCTTCTGCTGTCATCTGAAACTCTTCCTTTCAAGTACAAGAATTAAGCAAACACTGGAGATCTTGTTTCTGCAGACATTTGCGAATGCAGCCTTCACAGCATTAAAAGGCTGAACAACTGCACACAGTTCTCAGTCGCTTTCGTAATGATTGTACGAATGTCGGTTCTTCTGGGACTGAGTACTGCGAAACGTAGTGTGTCGTCCTGCACATCTGCATAGAGGCTTGTGAAGGAGCTTGTTTAATTTCAGATAATCATTGACTTGCCTGGCAGTGCTTTTCAGATTGCTGTCTGTAGTATTGAAATTAAATCTCTTATTGCCAGTGCATTTGAGTTATACAAGATGCTGGTTTTCATGCGTGGCTGAAAATAAAGACTGATAGTAAGAACTATACATGGCTTTTTTTTCTTTTTTTTCTTTTTTTTTTAAGAAGGAAGTATCTTCCTTCCTTTACTTGTAAACAGAACACATGCACATGAAAGGGGAAGATTTTATTTGCTTTTGGGGACTGGAAGCCTACCAAGGCAGTGATAATGGGCTTTATTGACTTTTCCCCCCCGCCTCTGATTGGCAACAACACTTTTTTTTTTTATTTTTCTCTGACTGTGTTCAGATTGTGCTCTGTGAAAATTACACTGTTCTTCACTTCCTGACCCGTGGAAGAGCAGATTTCTCTGTCGCTGAATGTGTTTTCCCTGTCCTTTGCTGCCTTGCTCTGTCACAGCCTCAGGCACAGTTTTCCTGATCCATTACTCCTTGGCGCTGCTATACTGTGCGTTTGATGGTCCCAGTTCTAGCTGTGCAGTACACATAGTTCATGGTAACCATTCTTGTTTATATGAGAGACAGGACGCTCGGAGCATAAATCCATGATCCTGACTAGCCTGGTATTAGGATTTCCCAGTGCAGGCTGATAAATGCGTCATTTTGACCTGGACGGACATCTCTGTGCATCTTCATCTGGAGTCACTTACAGCTCATGAAACTGAATTCATTGGTTTGAAAAATGTATGTAAGGGGAGATGCGGAAGAGGTAAAGAATCTAACAAGAGGTCTCCTCGCCTCTCTCCAGGGAAGGCGTCCTTATAGTCTTGAAGAAGGTCTTGGCTAGAACTGCCTTGTGTTTCTAGAGTAAAATGGAGAAGAGCCAGGTTGCCCTTGTGAGTCCTGCCAAGGATGCACAAACCATCCTCTATTCCTGACATCCTTTGTAACAGGAGTACCCTGCAATAAAATGCTTGTGTAGTTTTTAAGTTTGTAAAAGGCAGACCATAGAGTTAAGGTTGGTCGGGTTTTTTCCTCACTTGGATTTTAATGTTGCAGAATTATAGTAGCATCCATTTTTAAACATATTTTGCAGCCTGCCGTCTTTTTTCTTCTTCACTGAATTCCGTGCTTGTAGACTACGTTGTAAGTGCAATATTGTCATTAATGATGTGAGTGGTGTCCTAAATATGTTCATACACTGTTTATGTATGTCAAAAATGGCTAACCTTCTTTTCAGAGGTCTGATATTTCTTTAGCAAGAAAATAATTGAACCGTATGGGAACACGCTCCCTCTAAATACTGAAGGATGCCCTGTTGTAAAAGAAACTCAAATGCGTGTTAAACAACTGCAGGCAGATATAATTTTTAATTTAATAGAAGAGCTCATTTGAATGTTTTCCCAATGGGAGTGCCACTTCACTGAACATGTTGGTTGACTCATGAGAATTAAAACACTGCTGTCAGAAAGGAAGCCCTATAGGATGTCATGTTGAGCGGGGATGTTGAAAACTGTGTGTCAGTATTTGGATTTTTTGGATATGGATTCGCTGTCACAGTAAAGTTTTGGATGAGGCAATAAAGTAAGGTAGTCCTTGATCAGGTGAATAAAAGTACAGTAATGGGTGTTTATGTAGTCTAGGCCATACTTTTTTCTTTTTTTGTTCAATTTATTTTAGAAGTTTGAGAAAATTGAAGGTGATTCTGTGTATTTCTTACTGTTTGATTTGCTGAATAAACATTTAAGAAGCTCTTAAATAGAGTAATATGCTGTATTACTATCCAGTTCTCTGAATTTTATAACCTCCAGTACTTCAAGGCATACATTTTCAGGTGAATCTGAGGCTTGCGCTTCTCTGAGCATTTGGGATACAGGAAATACTGAACCCCAAAATGTTTGGTGTTTAAAAAAAGTTAGAAAGTTAGTAGTATTTTCCTCCCTCTCCTTTTGTTCACCAAACCCCATTACTCCTGGCAATGAACACTTCTTGCTTGTGCCTAGAATCCAAATGCTGCCGTCGCAGTTCCTGAATGGGCTCGTACCCCAGCTTTTGAGGTAGCTTCAGGAATTTGAGAAGACATTTAATTTGCAATTTCACTCTATCATTGTCTGTGCGGAGCTTTTATTTTCTGGTTTGCCTTCCTGTTACATGTTTACTTTTCACAACTTGAGCGCCTCTGGCTCTGCGGTAGAAGTTACAGCTGTTTTGTAAAGGAGGGATTTCTTTTTGTTTTGGCTTGTTTTCTGAAATACAAATTATTTTAAGAAGTGGATAATGTGCTGAAAAATTCTTGTATGGCTCATGCAATTATATCTGTATATAGGGCAGTCTAGTAATCTTTGCAGAATCACAGCTTACTATAGCAGCTCTGAAATCATTGTTAATTCCAGTAAAAGTGCTTTCTTACTGCATTAAAAAGTTGTGCCCTTTACACGTCAGCAGTGATAACCAATTTGGTCATTATATTCATGGTAATTGATTACATAATCTCGTACCTTTTTGGCTCATGAGAGATTATTTATAAAACATGGTGAATAAACTGTGCTATCCTGATGCCTGGTAGGTATGCTTTTTTAAGATGCTATGTTAAAATGCATTTTACTTAGTCTGCTAAAATTTACTTTTATTATGGTTTATTGTCTGCATTGCAATAGCATTGGCACCTTTAACTGATGCTCCCCAGCTCTTTGCTCACCTTTGAGAATACTTGGGTTTTTGCAAGCTGAACAGGACATGATACTTCTCCCCCAAAGAACTTGTACTACAAGCTTTTTTTCTTGGCAGAAACCCAGCTTTTTCTTAAAAATTGCATGTGTACTTATACAATGAAAGAAGCTACAAATTTTTCTTGATCTTTTTGTCCAAGTACTAATTATATAATCTGTATAAAAACATCAGACTTCAAATGTAGCATATTGCCATTTTAAAGGATAAACCTAGTGTGCTATTTTTTTAAAATGGCATTTAAAAAAATCATAAGCAAAGGAGTCTAACATGTATACAGTTCTGTAAGAACATCATTCCTAGGATAGCCAAATCCCTAAAGCTTTAAGCTTCTCTTTGATCCAAGGGATTAGTGGAGATTTCCATTTTTGCATGGCAAATTTTGGGGCTGTTAAGGATGCACAGAGGAACTATGTCTTCATGGGAGAAGAGTCATGTAGGAGTAATATTGCTCCCAGTCCTGTTCTGCATGTGCGTTCCTCTGCACTGGTTGCCATGAGCTGTTTCAGATGGGTTAGAACGTTCATCTTGAACTCTTGAGGAGAGCCCTTTTGCTGCTTAGTTGCTCAACAAGGTAAAAGCCCATCTATTTGATGACCCAGGCTGTCACATGCAAACCGAACTAAGTGTCGAAGCAACTTTATTAACGTTGAGGATTTGCAATGCAGACACTTATAGGGGTCAGTGCTAGTCAAACACGTTCAGGTGGCATCGCAAGAAGACGTGTCTCATGTCACAAGGTTGCGTCGGAGGCTTTCTGACGAAGGCAAGGTTTTTCTTCACCTTTGGTGAAACATTTAAAGTATTCTTTGCTAATATACAATTCTCTGCAAGGGGAATACTTAAGTTCTAGAGGAATTACTGTCTTGTCCATGTTGTGTTAGAAGAGGGTGATTTTTACAGCGTATATAGACTTTTGTAGAAAAAGTCTACCATATAGTAACTCATGCTATGATAAGTGTGGCTGCTCTCTTGTCAGGTACCCATGAGGACACTTCTAAGAGAACAGTTTGATCGTGATGAAAGCTATGGTGAGAAAGGCTGGAGAGACACCAAGGAGGGGATTTTCAGGTGCAAGGAGAAAAAGCAAATGTGAAATAAGAGATAAGACATTAGTGGTATTTAGAAGGAGACAGATGTTTTGTAAGCCAACAATATCTGCATGTAAGAGAAGGACTGATTTGTATCAGCTGTTTACACAACTCAAATTGGTCTTTACCAATTATAAATACTGTGCTTGTAGCATCTCTTCTGGTGATGATCATGAACAATGCAAGAATCGCACTGAACAGGGTCAGGGTTCGGCCGTCCAATTGTGGTGGGTTGACCCTGGCTGGACACCAGGTGCCCACCAAAGACGCGCTGTCACTCCCCTCCTCAGCTGGACGGGGGAGAGAAAATACAACAAAAGGCCCGTGGGTTGAGGTAAGGACAGGGAGAGATCACTCACCAACTACTGTCACGGGCAAAACAGACTCGACTTGGGGAAATTAATTTGACTTAATACCAATCAAATCAGAGTAGGGTAATGAGAAGTAAAACCAAATCTTGAAACACCTTCTTAGCTCAACTCCACTCCCAATTTTCCCCACCTCCTCCCCCCCGAGCATCACTGGGGGACAGGGAATGGGGATTACGGTCAGTTCATTACACGTTGTCTCTGCTGCTCCTGCCTCCTCAGGGGCAAGACTCCTCACTCTGCCCCTGCTCCAGCCTGGGTCCCTCCCACGGGAGACAGTCCTCCACGAACTTCTCCAACATGGGTCCTTCCCACAGGCTGCAGTCCCTCAGGCACAGACTGCTCCAGCACGGGTCCCCCGTGGGGTCACAACTCCTGCCAGCAAACCTGCTCCGGCCTGGGCTCCTCTCTCCACGGGGCCACAGGTCCTGCCAGGAGCCTGCTCTGGCGCGGGCTTCCCATGGGGTCACGGCCTCCTTTGGGCACCCACCCGCTCCGGCGTGGGGTCCTCCCTGGTCTGCAGGGGGAGATCTGCTCCCCCGTGGGCCTCCCTGGGCTGCAAGGGCACAGCCTGCCTCACCGGGGTCTTCCCCACAGGCTGCAGGGGAATCTCTGCCCTGGCGCCTGGAGCACCTCCTGCCCTTCCTTCTGCACTGACCTGGGGGTCTGCGGAGATGTTTCTCTCACATGTTCTCGCTCCTCTCTCTGGCTGCAATCACTGTTGCGCAGCAATGTCTTCCCCTCCTTAAATATGTCATCCCAGACGCTCTACCTCTGTCGCTGATGGACTCGGCCTTGGCCAGCGGCGGGTCCGTCTTGGAGCTGGCAGGCACTGGCTCCGTTGCACATAGGGGAAGCTTCTAGCAGCTTCCCACATCAGCCACCCATGTAGCCCCCACGCTACCAAAACCTTGCTGCGCAGATGCAATACACCAGTAGGCTGCGCCTTCAGAGAAGCTTTCTCTCAGGCCAGAGCTATTTTAAATTTAAAACCAAATGATAAAATAGCATCGGGCAAAAGAAATGCTCAAGTAAAGAATGGGAACTGTCTCAAAGGATTATCAAAAAGATCATCTGTTGTTTTCATGTATCCTTCAAGAGCTCCAGAAGCGGCGTGGATGTGGTCAGCTGGCGCAGAGCTGTGATCCCAGTCTGATCTCTCTTCTCCTTGGGCGGCTGCGTGGGAGATAAGCTGGGGTAGGTTTGGTGAGCACAGTAGGGCAGTGATTTGATCTCATTCAGTAGTACGGTTGCTCTTCATCTTTATTGTACGTCCCCAAATCTGCATCCTTTGTTAGACATCTGTTGGTACTGTACCCGGTGAAATGAGACGAGTTACTTTGACATTTGTGGTTGTTAAAACCCAATTTTGTAAATAATCTACTTCCAATCGGGCCTTACAGTCTGAGCAGCTGCAGCTCTCCGTCTGCAGGTAAGAACCAGGGAGGTCCTTGGTGAATAGTACTTCACCTTTCAGAAGGGCTGCTGTTGGTAGGGTCTAAAGCAAAGAGATTCAAGATCATAAGATACGTGCACTGAGAGACAAATATTTTGGGTGCAGGGAGAAGTCGTGTGAGAACTTCCCATCAAACTGCACGTGTTCTTTTGTTATCTAAAGCAAGAAAACAAGATTCTGCTCAGCAGATGAGAGCAAAATTTAAAGCAGGGGTAAAAAGAAACAAGCAAGGGATAGGATAGATAATGTTTATGAAAGGCATAAGCAAATTCTTTAAATTTTATTTTTCATGTGTTTTTTTCCGCCCACAGTAATGTGAAGCTCTAACAGTAGAAGCCTACAATTAGGTAAGGATATTAGTAGTATCTGAAACCTTCTGTAAAATAGTTCTTTACTGTGAGTTTTTAAGCATGTATGCTTTGTGCTAGTCTCCTGCTTTAAAGTCTTTGGTAGTGTACGGTGTGAAAAGTTTTGTTTTGCATAATAAGGATGTTGTCAGTGCATAACAAATGCTTCATTTTTAATGAAAAAAAACTTCCAAGCAATACAGTGCTAAAAGTAGCACTTTTCATAGCAGATACCAAACCAATGCTCCTGGACAACTGTGTTTTAATTAAAACCCATATAATTATTAGTTGCAACCAAAGATATCTGCTCTGTTGCAAGACGTGTCCTGACACTTGAATCTGATGCTCAGCCAGCCTGTTAAATATATTAACAATACTTTATATTTTTAGTCTCGTGTTTGAAAACAGCATGGCAAGCATTGACCCTAATAGGGTGCAGCTGTTTCTTTGCTTGGCATAGCGCATCTGGAATTTTGTTGTGATTTCATGGCTTTTTCTTAACTTGAACCATCAGAACCCAACTCAGCAGAGGCTGCTGGCTGTTGCTTGGCATCGACAAGAAATTACATAAATCTGAAGGCTTGGGTGGTTTCTGTCAAAAATGAAGTTTCCCAGCTTTACTGAAAATTCATCTCGAGTCGTTGCGAGTCCCCTGGCTTAGCGAGTTTGACGTGCACATGTTGCAAGGGTTACGGGCTCTTTCTCCCCCGCCCCATCTTTCCTGTCCTGCAAGCATTTCTTCACGTCTCCTTGGAAGAAAGCTGCAGAATAACAGAATACCCTACTTACTCTAATTCAGAAGTGCCATAGAATATTATTATTTAGGGAGGGAGGTCTCATTTGGATTAATGTTAATCAAGGTCACTTGAAGTTTAAGTTAAAGGCAAATAGTAAATAGCTTTTATAATCATAGGAAGTATTTGAAACAAAATTATTTTAAAAAACAGTGTTAGGATAATTAACAGAAGAATGTTTTTAAAGCTTGCCTTACAACAGCTCTGGAAAGCAATTTTGATGTTTAAGAGGACGAGAGGTGTTTTCTGTCCTTGAAACCAGCCGGCAGAAGCTCTAGCACAGTGTGTCGTTAAATCTGTTTGAGCTGGGAGAGCCTGGCATCACAGGAGGAGGAGGCAAGGACAGGCACTTTTAGGAACCTTGTTTTTGAAATACAAAGATGTGTGTATTTGTGCCTTCTAAATATTTTGTTTGGCTTTATAAAAGATATATATATATTTGTGTGTATATACACATGTATATATACACACACATGCACATACACCTTTGTAACCTTTTCATGTCAAAGGGAAGGGTGTAGAGGAGAACATGAACACATATTCAGACATGCCTGAAAATACAGCGCATGAGGCATGGTGTTGCAGCCTGTGCTGCGGCGCGTGGTAGTCTCTAGCTTCTGCTCCGTTGCTCATTCATAGCTTTTACTAGATTTGCCTCGTTTACCATGGGGAGTTGGAAGATACAAATTTTTCTCTCTGAACCAAGTGCAGAAGTGTCTAGGGAAGCTGAAGATGGCTGGGCTTGTACCTCTAGCAAGCAGTACTTGTTATGAAATATCTAATGAACTTCCATAAAGTGTCTAAGAAGGAAAAAAAAAAAAGCTGATCCAGAGTTTTGCTCCAGAGTTTTTCTAGGCTAAGAAGCCAGTCCAAAATACTCCTTGAAAGTAGGAAATTCAGGTAACTCTTACTGTGAGATAAGTGAAAATGTATGGACTAGGTGTGTGGGACCAACAGAAGGTGATCCAAGGGGGAAGAATATATTGCCTTCGGTCTAGGGAAAAGGGGGTAAACATGTAGGAGTCAGGATTGTTTTTCAGTCCTCCTTACTCTGTTATGTTGATTGAGCCTCCTAGTAGAAAATAGGATGCCTATTTACAGGGAAAACATCCATTGACAGGGCAACTTGTGGAATGGGAAGCTTAGCATTGAGTTGAAGACTTAATGAAGGGATGTTAGCAAGGAGCTGTCTGGTAGCGTAAGCTGACTGCATTATTGTCGAAGAATACAAATTCTTCCCTCTTAAGGAATGCATCTGAATGCGCATGTGGAGTCTGTCATGCTAAGCATGAAAAATTAATCTTGGT
Source organism: Sagittarius serpentarius (assembly GCA_034782735.1). Lineage (NCBI taxonomy): Eukaryota > Metazoa > Chordata > Aves > Accipitriformes > Sagittariidae > Sagittarius > Sagittarius serpentarius. The sequence continues at coordinate 30,782,806 of JAVKLA010000090.1, read as the reverse complement.
AAGCGAGATACCCTGGTCTGTAGAAATTGGGGAACAGGAGCTGCAGCTCACGAGTCTACTAGTAGTGCACAGCAACAAGGTGCTCGTGGGTTTTTCATCAGAGATTGTATGAGACAGGCAAAATATGCAAGAACTGTCTTGCATATTAGTATGCTGCATCATGACAGCTCTTCCGAGTGTTTTCCACTGACTAAAACTTGCTATGAAATGGTGCTATGCCTTCAAGAGGGTTTTTTAGAAATTGTGAGAGAGCTACTGATTTACAGTGTATCATGGTGAGTGAAGCCTTCTGGTAGTAAGACCAGCTGACTGTCCATGTGTATAAACAAAGGGTGTATGAGGATGATTGTGACATATAATCCTGATCATAAAAAAAAAAAAAGTGAGTATGTGTTATATCTCATTTTGCTATACAAATCAATACAAACAAATCTCTTTGTTGTTTTGATTTAGTGGGGTTTCATTTGTTTTAGTTCAGTATACGGAACTTGCTATGTTAAATAATGAAATGAAGGCAAGAAATAAAATATTACGGTGCTGACGTTCCTTTATGTGTTATTTTCTGTCATGTTTTCACAGTGTTTTCTGAATCCCAACGTTACGTTGTCATTGAGCTGTCTACAGTAAAGCCCAGGTCACAGTTGTACATTATTCCTTCTAATCTGTGTTGCCTTGTGCTTGTCAAGATAAGTTTATTCCACTTTCAGGCAGCTTAATTGTCTGGCTTTTCTCTGGCCTTTTGGGATTCTGCAGTCTTCTCTGGTCTTGAGTAATTTGCACAGTTTAGTGCCACCCATCATGTATAGCTCTGCCCTGGCCACTCTTTTCTGCAGATATGGTTTAGCCCATCTCTGTATTTAACGAAGAATGCTGATGTGGGGTTTTTGGTTTGGGGTTTGTTGTTTGTGTTGTTTGGGGTTTTTTTTGTTTGGTTGGTTTTGTTGGGTTTTTTTTTTGTATTGAAGTTTATTACTACGTGATTGCAGAGGAATTAATGAAGATTAAATGAAGGCAGGCAGGCTGTAGGATCACTTGGCTCTTCTGAGTTAGTCTCTTGCTCTGGAGCATTCTTGGAGAAGTTGTTTTGTTGTGCTGACGTTCAGGGAAGCCTTTTGAGGGTAAACTTGCCCTTGTGAAGATCTCCCTCTTTTCCCTCCTCTTCGTCTTTTCTCTGTGGCAGACCAGGTGACTTTCTAAGGTTCCTTCCACGCCACTTGCTGGGGTTCTGCGATAAAGTCCCTCCAGGATGCTGTCAGCGGCTTTTGAATGTCCAAGTAACAGTGACATTTTCTTTATCCAAAGAAACCAAGCACATTGACTTCCGTGACTGAAGCTAGGTTAGAATTTTTTGATTTAAGGTGTTTCTCCAGTTGTTTTCAAACACTATCATTAATTCTGCCTTCAAACAGCTTGTAAGGCTGATCGATCTGTAATGTTCAAGACCATTCCAGAGCATTTCCCACTCCTCCCTCAAGCCGGCTTGGATGGAAAATGGAGTATTTTTCACTGGTAAATTTTGAGTAAATCAAACATTCAGTGTTCTTGCGAAGTGGAGAGTAGGAAAATGTCACAGGCGTGGTACGCACCTCAAACACTGCCTGTAGTATACCTATTAGCTGCCAGCTGCGCAGCGGGTGAGAAGTGGTCGGGGCAGTGTATTTATTTTATGTCTTCAGTTTGATTTGCTAAGATAAACAGAATTTGTTCCTGCTGAAAGTGAAGCTCCTGCCTGCAATCTGCTGGCCTGTTTTGGAGCCCCTTGTTTTGATTCCCAGATGTGCCATGCCATGTCATTGGTATTCTGGAAGGGTGCGTGGCCTCTCACAGGGAGTGAAATCCTTGGGGCTCGGCGGCGGGGGGAGATTGCCAGCCTGGGCTGGCTTTTCACTCGCAAACCACCAAGGAAAGCTGAGTGCCACGCTGAAATACAAAAGCAGTGGATTTTATCATGTAAAAATAGGATTACCTGCTCCCGTCCTGAAAAAGTCTGCTGTGCTCTGAAATACGAGGCTTGGTTTTTATACACAAATAAAAGATCCGTTAACGTCCTTCTCCGAGTCTGTACTTCGGCTTACATAAAAGCAGATTTTTTTTTTTAATTTATTTATTTTTCCTTAGAAGGCACTTAAGCAGCCTTAGATAGATTAATGTTCCATTACATTTTTATCAGTTACATTATAGGCTGAAATGCGCTGGTCACATGCAGATTGATCTTCTGTGTCAAATAATATAAAAAATCGATACTTTTTATCTTTTTTTTTAAACCAGTGTATACAGAAATGCTTGTTTGCATCAAGTAACTCCCTTGTTTTATTGAGTCTCTCTTTGGGGATCCGTGCGTAGCGGGGAGGTAGGTTGTGCAGAGCGAAGACAGGAAGCCATGGGTAAGCACAGCTTTAAATCCCAGGCCATGTGAGCATCCACATCATTCCTCCTGTCACATTTTAGCTTAACATTATCATTTGTCCTTTGAATTCAGAGGCCCGTATTGGATCTTTTTATTGCTTAAAAAGAGAGGAGAAACCAAGCTGACAGGGTTACAGCTTCCGTTCCAGCTGGTACCGTCTGTGCATGCTGGCTGGCAAACACCCGAGGAATTGCTGTTCTGGTTTTGCATCTTGGCTGTGTTTAAAGTTTGATCTCTGGTGCTTGCTCAGAAACTCTCTTTTTGGAACAACTAGGGGAGAGCTGTTGGCATTTGGGTAATGAAATCCAAGTGGCTGCTTTGTGTACCGTCAATAAAGAGCCTGAAGGTGATCAAGGCTCCTTTCCCCAGGTTTTTTTGCTGCTTTATTTCTTCATTGGATAACTGTTGATACCTGTTGTTTTTTGCCCTGCATCTGCGGCTGGCGCAGGCTGGCTGAGCCCTACAAAAGTCATCCGAGCGATGTGATTCATGTTCGCTGATGACCTTGTAGAAAACAAAGTTTCTACGTTTAATTCCTTCACCCTTATACTCTTAATTTCTTTCACCCAACTGGGCTGTCAGAATAAGAGAGTTGCTTAGCAACTTCTTCACTTCTTCCCTTATTGCCATGGCATTTCTCTCCTTCCCCGGTGTTTTTGGGGACTTGAGAGAGTCTCTTCCATCCCGGCAAGCAGTCGATAATTCCCATAATCTCGCTGCGAGGAGGCGGGATGGCGTTGGTAACGCAAAGCTGATTTCACCTAATTCCTTGTCAAAATTGCTTCTCGCCCTGCTTGGTTTCCTCATGAGCTCGTTCGGCAGGTTTCAAACCAAGCTTTTCTCGCTCTGGCCGCAGTTAAAGCACTTTTGCTTTTGCTCTCTGTGCCGCAGCGCTGTGGGGACTCGGTGTATTGAAAAACCTCTTCCAAGAGTGGCCGTGGCAGCATCATAAATAGGAAAGCCTCAGGTTTTATTGCACAGCAAAATAACATGGTTGAGGGAGTGTTATGTTATGGCAAACTGTTTATCAGAAAGGAAAGGGAAATGGTTTCCAGGCAGAATGTCCTGATTTTTTATTTTTGGTTTTAAGCTTTACAGCATATTTGGTAAACCTGAGCACTTAGACTTTACTTCCCTTTTAGCAAAGGGAAGAAAAAAAAAAAAAAGGAAAATGTGGCAATTTTTAGATTTTATTTCAATATATCTTAAAACCTGTTGCTCTTCCAAAGAGATGATGGTCACTAAGAGGATTCTCCGTGTTGGTGCTGGTACTTTATTGCACCGCTGTAGGAGAAGGTGCAGCTGTGAAGGCCTTCGGATGCAGAACAGCTCTTCTCTCCACGTCGTTCTGCACAAAGCCTTGATGGACCAGAAATAGCGCCTCTGTCCTTGCTCTTTCAGCTTCAAGCTTTCGCGTTGATGTTCTCGTTTAGTCTTTGGAGTTTCGAAGATCTGAACTTCACCTTGATGAAGTACAGTTTATTTATAAGCACTGACATATGTATGAAATGATTTACTGTAGATGACAAAAAAGTGGCTATTCATCATGTAATTTTTTAATCATAAAACATGCGATTGAAGAGAAACAAGGTGGAGAGAGAAGAATCCTGTTATTAGCTTCTGGGGTTGATGCCTTCCTGCTATCTCTATCCTAATGACGGTTTTTTTGCAGTGGGATGTGGGTGCCTTTAAATAGACTGTTTAAAATATAATCGGTAAGTGCTCGGCTACAGGATCGTAATTCAGTTGCGCACCATTTGCATATAACATGGGGATGGAAAAATACAGTAATACCGACTGAAGGATTTATGGTGTTTTGGTCCATATCGCTCTGGAAGCTGATTTTCACAAGACTGTGTTTATCAGTTGTCTGGCAATATATGATTTACAGGTGCTATAAATGACGCCAGCATTTACAGTTATGTTGTTTTGAGTTAAATGTTGTTCTAGAGAGCTGGGCTCGGTTATATGGTTTTTCTTATGAATAACTTTGAACCAACTTCCAGTTACAGGCTCCTTGTTCAGCCGTGAACCATCCACACTCGTGGGCTTGGGAGGTAGGTGCACAATCTGTGCAGGACCTTGTACAGCACTAGTTTATACTTGGGGCCATATAGCTGCACTGTTTAAAAGCTGGTTTTGTGTGGTGCAATCACATGGTTTAGGGGAAAAAAGAAAGAGTGTTTTTATTGTGTATTTTTTTAGCACTGCAAAGGGGAAAGCCAAGATTAGCAAGCCGGATGGAACTTGTGTGTGTTAGTTAAAAATTGTCTTGTGCTGCCTTACTTTAATTAAAAAAAAAAAGGGGGGGGGAAGAAAAAAAAAATTTTATTTAAAAAAAAAAAACTCATTAAAAAAAAATGCAGTGATTTTTGCCTGAGGGAGGATTGTAACGGACCAGACCCAGGTGAGCTCTATGTCTGTGACCAGGTCTCCTGCAAAGGGCTGAGCAACTGTGGTCTGCTTGCCAAGCTTTCTCGGGATTTGAGGAAACCGTGGGTAAGCTTTCTGTCTGTCCCGCAGGCTGAAGGATTTTTTTCATTGTCGTCTAAAACCAGTTTTTGCGTTTCAGATCAGTGGCTGGCTTACTGTCAGCTCTGCACCCCAGCAAGAGCTTCTTCGGGTGCTTCACTCTGCCCTGCTTTGCTCTGATGGGAATGGTTTTCTGTCTTTTAAGCTTCTGGTAAACTCTAATTTTGAGTGTTAGCTTTTGGAGAAGTACTACAACTTGCAATAGTTTGCCTTTCTCATTTTCCTTTTTTTTTTTTCTTTTTTCTTCTTAATATCAAATTGAATGTTTTTTGAATTTAGTCTCAGTATTGCTTTCATAACATAATAAAAGCATATCCAAGAGAACCTGCCTGCTGTTAGAGTTCATAAACTTACTACTTTTTCTAATTTTAAAAAAGAAATCCTTCTCACGCTTGAAGCTTAAAGGGGGAGAGGAAGGCTATAAAGATATTGCAGAATTTACTCTAAGGAAAGCAGCTGCTATTTTCATGTGCAAAAAGCTAAATGTGGGAGTAAAGGGGCCAGCGAGCTTAACATTGTACAGCTGTTGGTTGGCTGCCTTTTAACTTCGGATGCAGCTGCGCTGAAGTTTCACTGTCGCAGGAAATCATGGACCCTGGTCGGTGAAATGGTCCTGCTGGCGCTGGACCCAGCTGGGGACAGTCAACCTGCAGACCTGGAGATGCGGATGATTCAACTCCACAAGTTACTGCAGTTAGTCCTTGCTGGGTGTGAGGAGGGGAATAACAACAAAATAAAGAAGGAACAAAGATATTAATGAAATTTAACCAACACTACATTACTTCTCAAAGTAATAAACCTGTCAGGGCTAAAGGCTTTGAGCTAAGTCCCTAAGGAAGATGATACAGCCGTATGACATCCTTGTAGAGAGGTTATCAAAAAACCCCAAATGATGCTATGGTGTTGAGTATAAGCACTGTTGAAATGTGACTGCTTTCACGTAGTTTCTGCACAGATATCAGCAGTAAGTCAAAGTATTTTAAGTCTGAAGGCTGCCGAGATGGCTTTAGCAATTCTTTGTGGCTACGTGGGTAGTACAGAGAGGCATGTCTTGTTCCCTGGCCCCTTATGCTAGTGACAGTATATAATAACTAAGGCCCTGAGGGTGCCAGCACCGTGGATGTTGAATTGGAAAAGGAGCAATATCGGAGCATTTGAATAATAAAGTAATTGTAAGGGGAGTGCATTGTGGGCAGAAAGAAAAGGGGTCAAAATAGCTCCTGGAGGGCCAGTTCAATCCATCCCCGTGAAAAAGGAGACCTGCTCAGAGTACAGCAGAAGAAATTGGAAAATACCTTTGAATCAGGGTTGTCCTTCTGGTCTCGAGATGATGAAAATGGCACAGCTGGTGAAATTTCCATGTCTGTGGATGGTGTCCTCTGCCCTTGGGTGTGAATGAGAGGCCCGGTGTGGACCACTGGAGAGCTAGCCAGGGTGATGCGTTCACGTTCTCAGAGCCATTACCTGCTCAGCCCCTCCTCAAAGCCAGGCAAATAGCATGTGTACTCACGTCCTTCTTGCTTTTCTAAGTCTTCTCAATCTTTTGTAGTCCATATTCCTGTTTTCTTCAGGGGACCTATATTACTTCGTTCCACGCTCACAAATGTAACAGTGTTGCATTAACTTTTCTTCCCATCAGTTTTCTCTTCCTGGGTGAGCATCTGCAGAGCTTTAGTGTTTTTGGATGTCTGTGCTGGCATATTTTGGCATGGGTTATCCACAAGAGTTATAATCCTGTAGCCGTTTGTATTGTTCTAGCAGCACAGTTCTTAAAAAAAATTCCTATTAGCTTCAATTCCTACTGATTGTATTCAATGGTACTTGGAACCTTTTTCAAGTATTTATTACACTTCTCTGTTCCTACAGCTGAGCAGAATGTACTTTTTTTTCCCTGCTTTGTATGGGTTTCTTCCCTTGACTCCTGTGAGGCTGTAATGTTTTCAGCTGTTTCCCCCCCCCCCCCCCCCCCCCCTTCTAGTCATGTATTGGTTTGGCAGAAAAATCTCAGAGCTCAACTGTGTGGCCAGGCGACTGTGAGGGGGCGTGGGAGAACACTTCATTTGCTGCTTTCTTTCAAGATTATTTCCTCCAGCTTGTTCGTGCTCGGTTATACACCTTTCACAACTGCAGGACCTGAAGCCAGCGATTCATCTCTCTGGCTTTGGAAACCTCATGGTCCTGCAGCTAGACTGATGTGTGAGCCCCTGCTCCTCTCTAGATGAGTTACGTTCCATGTGCTGCAGGGAGGGAGTCAGGCAGCAGTACTCAAAATATTTTTGGATGGTTCCCGGTTCTCAAGTCAGTTCCAGTTTCAGTTTTTGATGGTGAACACCACCGATAAGTTTATAATCTTCATTGTTCCTCACGAGATGTGAATGCACACGCACACTTTGCAAAGATGACTTAATATTATTTAATGCCTTTTGCGATCACAGCATCCGTGCTGTGCATGCAGGAGTCACTGGCGTGGCGTTTGCATGCATTGGTGCTGCACTAAAGGTCTGCTGACCTGGAGAGTCACAACACTTGATCTGCAGAAGTGGTTTCAAACCAGCTTTGAATGAACCGAGTGAATCCAAACGTACCCCATCTGTGTGGGCGCATTTTGGGACAGCAGCTGGCTCAGTCACTCCTAAGTCGTGATTGAATCAACTGCAAATAGCTTTGGCTTCAGCCACTTGCAGAGAGGAATCGGGGCACAGACTGACGTGACCTTGATGTCCCAGGTGGAGTGGCAGAAGTTCTGCCTGCTCTACTGGGAGCAAGCACCCCTTAAAGAGAGGGCAGCACAGGCAGCTGGGAGCAGTAACCTCTGCAGACAGGGACCGTCAGCTGGAACTCTGGCTCAGCTGGCTAAAGCAGGTAACAAATGCTCTGATGGTGGATCAGTGCAGGTCAGGCCTAGAGATGATGATATCCAGCTGATGCTGAGCAATGAGCAGCTGGTGGGTAACAGCACCCAAACTGTAACAGACCTTTCCAAAAGGATACTGTGTCCTTGATCTAACTGTCATTTGCTTCAGGTCTGCAGGGATTTTGCTGAGCTGGGATGCATGGGCGAGGTGTAAATGTTCTCAGAGTAGTTCTTAAACCTCTTTCTGTACCAAAAATTGTTTTGTAATTATTATTCTGCATGGTGTTTGGTTTAAATAAATGCAGGTGGTATCCAGAAAAAGTTTACACCATGAAATAGAAAGTTGTCCTTGATGTGTTTTCCCCTAAAATTTCTAATTTGAAAGATTTAATTTGTTTTATACACAATTGGTTTTAAATGCTGTTTTTTGAGTTCAAATAGATCCCTAAACTGTGGGTCAAAGCACAAGAGATGCCAAACAGGAGCCAGCTGCCTATACACAGAAAATTTAATGTGGTTGCTTTTGGGGAAATGTAACATTAGACCAAAGTACAGGGGCAGGATTCTAACAGCCTGAATAAGATGTAGATAATTCAATGAAGATAGAAAGTGGTTTCTATGTTTTTAATCCTGAGGAGGTCTGTTGCTGCCTTGACTGCTCCTTATTGTTACCCAGGGAAGTCGGGTACCCCATCAGCATCGTCAGTGGGAGGAGAGATCTGCAGTATTCCCTGCTCCTGTGCCGCTGGTCCGGCTCTGCGCTTGCTGGTTGGGTTTGAGTTATAACTGTGTTAATATGAACTGAAAATATTTCAGTTGTTTTTGGCTAGTCTGCTGCTCATTTATTTATATCATAGGCTGGAACGTGGTTTAGATCTTGTTTTTTGAGTATCCAGGCTTGGTTATGCACATAACCGTTCATCTCGCCATTGGAAGGAAAGCTTTCCATTACTTGCTCTATTAGCATTAATGGAGAGTGTGGAAATATAACTCATGATGTTCTAAGACTTTTTTTTTTTTTTAATTAAAAAAAAGGCAAAAAGCCCTTACCCAGAGCTGTGACTCGAGTAAGCTCCTAAATCTGTGTGGATGGAATGGAGTAAGGAAACATTTCTTTGCAAGCGCTGAGCCTCTAGCGGGGATGTGCAGAAGTGCCCGTGCCTGAGCGCTGGATGGGGAGATGCGGTCAAAGAAGGGGAAGGATCACAGTGGGTTTTACAGGAGTGGTGACACATCCCTTTTCCTCCCCGTAGCCTAGCTCCTCTCTTGCCTGTGTTTTTTCAGCTGCTTGTTCTTGGCTGGAGGTTTCTGAAGCTCTCCTGTTCCTGAGCACAGCCTGCTTTCTCAGCTGCTCTCCCAACTTGGGTTTCCAGGGGTTAACCTGAGCGATAGGGTACGATATCAGATAGCGTAATCACATAGGGCTCTCAGATCAAACACCACCGATGCAAACATTCAGGTACTGTGGCCTTAGCACCAAAAATCCTGTTTTCTCATCCTTGATCCTGAGGAGTAGTCCTGCTAAGCAGTAGGGAGCAGTCAGTAGTGTAATTTTGGGAACATGGGTTGCTGTGTGCATCCCTTTCATTCCTACTTGTGCCACTCACATAGGAATAGTTAGGAAATGTCCTGACTGCGTGAAAAAAATCCCCAGAAGAAATGCTGAACCCTGTACAGTTGTTTGCAAAAGCTAAGAGTGAAATGAGCTGCTTTGTTAGCTCTTATCATTAATTTTAGCTGATGATTTTTAGCTAGATTGTAGCTGTTGTTTCGGCTGTAGAAGCGGCAGCCATGCATGGGAATGGGTGCCTGTGCTGGGATTACTCCTCACCGGCCTGGATGAGCCACCTCCTGTGACTTTGAGCAGCATCTCTGCACTTACTCTGTTGTTTAAGCATTACTGAGTTAGCGAAGAAAGATTTCTTTTTTCTCTAGCTGGTCTCCAAAAAAAAGGAGGTCCCTTTCAAATTGTTTCATGCTTTAATTGCACAGAAACAGAAGAGGTACATATGGCAAATGTTTCCTTGCTGACACATTAGCAGCAGGTCCCTGCCATCTCACCCCCTTGGCTTCTGCATAGCTGAGTTGTTTTGTTTTAATTTCAGCCTAAGTGGCACGCGAAGTAGCTCCTGCTGCAGCTCTTTGGATGAAAAATGCCTCAGAAGTGACCCGGGGGGCAGATCGTGGGCTCTGTATTGCTGCAGAGACACCCAGCAGCCCCCCTCCAGCTTACAGCTGTTGCCCTCTTCCTCTGCGGTGATGAATTTGTCCAAACTTGCTGCTTGGCCAAAGTTACCAGGGAGCAAGGAAAGGTCTCCAGGTGAAAGTTGGAAGCGTGCCGCGTAACTGGACAGCATATGTTCAAGGCAGGCTAGAGGGACTGAAAGTAGTTTCCCAAGGTGAGGGGGGATAATCCCATGCTGTATGTTTGGAGGCGATCGTTTAGGGAGATAGATTAATTGTTGCTGTATCTGCGGTTGTCTTTTATTGATGCAGCTGGAGATGGGGGGAGATGATGGGGTCTGTCATCTCATTTGTGTAGATTTTTTTAAGGATTTTCTAGGGAACAGCCAGTCAACTGACTGGGGGGCTTTTTATTGTAGAGCTGTTAGGATAGATCGGTGGGTCTAAAGGGGGATAAGACCCTGAAAATGTTCAGTTACAGATTGCTGCATTAAGAATCCTTGTGCTTAAAAAAAAATGCACCCAAGTCCACAGGAACTATTTTTTCACTTTGTCTGAAACAAGACTGCATAGAAGTATCAAAGTTGCCATTACCCATTAATGGCAAGGTTTGTTTGATGACGTACTTGAGAGCGTGCTCCAGCACGGATGGACATTTGCCCAGCTTGTTTGGAAGGACTTAATGCGATCTGTGTGTCGCTGTACACCTCAGGTATTCAATAATTGGTGCTTCCATCCAACATCTTTTGTCTCATTGACTGGCTAACATACTGAGACATTTCTAAATCTCGGTGTCTAGGAGACCCTGCATTTTCCATGGCACCCAAAATAAACCTCAGAGGTCAGCTGGTTGCTTTTGGGTTGTGCAAGTTGAATTGGCAATTTTTATTTAGCTTTGGGTTGTTTCGGCCATAGGTGCACTGGTTATTTGTAGGTATGGGGTATAGTTGAAATACATGTGGGGATTAAATGGACTCGGTCATAGGAGACTAAATTGTCATCCCCCTTTGCTCAGTGCTGGCATTGCATCGTGTACAGACCGGTCTTCTTCCAACACACCCTGCCCCAGTCCTCCTCCCCGCGATGGGGCGGTTTCGCTGCCTTCTCACTGCGGCAGCGGGTGGTAGGTCAGCAATGCTCCTCTTCCTCTCTCCTGCCCCGCAGAGCCAGGTGGCAGGGCACTGATGATGCTTGCGGTGTGCGTTCAGTCTTAGGTCTCAAAGGCATTTTGCTGTAAGAGGAGATGCTGCACCCCGGTGTCGGAGAGGAAGAATTTCTCTCTCTGTTCTTTCAGCATCACTTTGTGCTGCCACCACCACCTTGGGCGCGTGGCACTGAGGTCAGGTGGGCTGAAGAGCAGGGATGGAGACTGGTGTGTGTACCCTGCCTCTCAGTAAGTCTACAAGTCCCTTTCCTGCGGAGCGTAGCTGTGCTGGGTTTGTGATACAACGATGCAAAAGGTGCTTTTACTGAGTTTTGAAAGATGCTGATCATCACCACACAGAGTGGAGAGGTTGCGTCTCGCACGGCTGGAGGCATCTATCAGACCCATCTCTGCGTGATTATTTCTGCTGTTATGGTAGCACACGAGAAAGACTAAGAAGTAGTTTGGGAATGAAATAAAAGTGTGGAGGAACAAAGAAGAAAGATTAGACCTCCAAGTCTTAAAAAGCCCATGTCTCCAAGTCTAATACCACTGATATGTGGTATTAGATACTCGATGCTTTTGCTATTGAAATGAAGAAATACATGCTTCGCATTTTTAGGAGAGACTTGTTGAGCCACTGCTTTTTTGGGAGAGGGGGGCCTAAAAAGAGTTCAGCTCCAGGCTGAAGTCACTGTTTACATCTGAAGGTGCGTTCCCCATCACCGGTGGGAAGAGGGCAGGAGGAATTTAGGAGGATGAAGCTGCTTTTTTCACAATGTGGTAATTATCTCTCAAGGTTTTCCTCCAAAGAAAATGGTTTTGTTGATGGTGCAGCTACAGCTACTACATCATTTTATTTTACTCTAATTCTAAAATAAGGTTGATTGGCTAGGTGTAATGATTGCATCTTTAAATTATTTTTAGTAAGGTGAAGCAAGGGGCGTGACTTCTCAAAAGGGAGGTGATGGTCAGAACCGTACTTAGACGTGTACAAAACATTGTATAAACCACTGTTCCTGTACCTTGGGGCCTTTTACTGTGCCTTGCTCAGTAATCTGTATCTTGCTTTTCAACCATGAAGGCAGAAATAAAATTAAATAAGAGAGCTTATTGTTGGTTTTCTTTATACTTCAGAGGTACGTGGGCACCCTAGCCATTACGGTAGGTGCTGGAGATTATACTTAGATAGACAGGAAAGCTATGTACTAAGGAGAATTGAACCTGGCTTTTCTGTAGTCCTGTCTAGTATCTCCCATCCCACCAGCGTGCCTGGCTGGGCTGCGATCACTAGCACTACATTTCCAAAATCCCTGTGGAAATAAATCACAAACCAATCTTCCATTAAATTTCAGTTTTAGAAGTAACCTCAAGCCACCTAAAGTTGGTGGAAAGGGTCTTGTTGCCTTTAATCAGGTCCCTCATTCTGGTTTCTGTTGGGTTTTCAATCATCTAGTGCTGACTGAGACCCAAAAGAGAAGTACTGGGCAAGGTACTGAGATACTGTAGTGACCCACCGGCTCTGAAACTGGCCCTGAAACGTGTTTGATAGCAAACACACATCTGAACATTTTGTGCGTATTGTGGAAATCTCTACTGCGGTTCTGTAATGTCTTTTTAACAGCTATAGCAATCGTTCATATAGAAGCAGGAAATATTTGAGGTGTCCTCAGCTTATGGTCATGTAATCTTATTTTTAATGAAAAGTGCTTGGTTTTTCTGCAAAGGGAAAGCATGTAGGATAAATGTCTTGATTCTTTGGAAGTTCTGGTTGAGCAGCACCACCTACTATGGTACAGAGAAGCTGTGGCACCACTACTGGTTTGAAAGAGGCTGTGCAGGTGAAATATGTTGTATGAAAATTTTGCTTTTTCACCAGAAACATACCATCTCTAGTGCGTTTTTCCTCTGCGTGCAAGGAAGAAAACCCCTACGGTATTACCAGCCCGTAATCCTGTATAGTCTCATCTGTCTTCAATATTCTGTCTATTAATTCTCCTACAAGGAGGAAAAAAAAATTATATGCTAGAAATGCATTCTGTAATGGTGGTGGTAATCTTCCAATCACTACTCCTAAAGTATTCGAGGTTTCCAAAAAAAAAAAACCCAACCCCCCCAAAAAAACAACCCCAAACAAAAACCAAAACCAGAGTAAAATTTAGTTAATCTTTTTTGGAAACAGCAAAAATGGTAGGTCCTGTGACTGACGTATCTTGATCCTGAGTCCCTGGGCTTTTCACACTGGTGTTACTTTAACTCTGCCCTGTGTGAATGAAGAGGAAGATTGTGACGCAATTCCTCTTCCCTTCCTCATTTGTATTTTACTGTGTGATGTGTGCAGATCTCTTCCCAGGGACTCACTGGTGGTATTTCTCCTTATGAGACTGAGTAAGGAGAAAATGCTCCCTAGAAGTATCATGTTGCTGTTGAGAGCTATTCTATTTGGCAATCACTTGTTGCTTTAATACGTCAAAAAACATGTATAGAATCAGCAGAAATGCTGATTGCAAACAAGAGAAAAGAAAACGAGAGACTAATTTCACTGATAAAAAGGGTAAGATAAGCCTCAGCGGGGCAAAGTCTGGCCTGTAATAGAACGAGTAACCTGATGATATGAAATAATAGCATTAATTCAAACCAGGCCTTCCCTGCTGGGAAAAACTAGGTAGACGAGCTTCTGTGGTTTTTCTGTCAGGTCTCTTTAGCTGTCAAATTGCAGTATTCTTGTTTGCTCTTTGAAAAGTGAATGCTTCAAATATGATTTCTGCTCAGCATGGCTTCCCAAGAGAGGATACATGCAAACGGCAGTTCCACCATCCTGGGCTTATTTAGTTTGTCAATGGTATTTTTAGTGCAGCTTGAGTGAAATGCTATAAAACCGTGGTGCGCTTTCTCTGCGTTTCCTTGTGCGTTGTTACTGATTTTATAGCCCCGCACTCATTCCTTTCCCTTTCAGTGAGATTACTGCTGCCTTCGCCCAGCTGGCCACAACAGCGTGTTTCCAATAGGAGGCTGAAATGTGGTAATAAACTCAGAAACTTTACATCACAGAGACAAACAATTCATGGAAGGGAGAAAATGCTTAATTTCATGGCTGTTAGTATCAACAGGCAGAGGGGAGCTTCTTCTGCCTGTGGGTTCAAAGGAACAGAGCATCACCACTCACTTTGACTTTTCTTTTTCCCCTTCTACCACTGCAAGCTATTACTCCAGGGTGCTGGCGACTCGCATTCCACTGTAGCCTTGCCCTGTTCATTTAGCAAGCCAGTGGGTTAATTTTCAGTATAACCATGCTATTCACTAGCAATGCTGGTTCGAATAATTTGAAGAAGGAGAAACAGCGTTTATATGATATATATTTTGTTTTAATCCTTTTTTTTTTTTTTTTTCTCACCCCCTTAGGCCATTGGTGCACTTCAAAGGCAAAAGCTCCATCTTTTTGGCTCAAAAATGCCTTTTGGCAGTTGAAAAAAGAACCCCCAAAAGCCATCTCTTCTGGCAGAGGTGGTGGAGGGTAGCTGAGGAAGAGGGATATCACAGTGGGGACTCCCAGGTGCTAATTTCCAACAACCCTCATGGAGGGCAAATTCAGAAGACGTTGCTGCTTTCTTCTTTTTGGGGAAAATAAGTTCAAATGGAAATCAAACAGGCCTGTTTCTTATAGGAAATAAATATAATAAATAGCACTCGGTTAAATCCTTGGGTTCTGCTGGGACTAGGTTGTATTATAGGAAAAACCAGTGTGTTTTTTCTTTGTAGCTTAGGGTTTTTTCATGGTTGCATGAAGCTCATTGGTTTGATCTCTTAAGCTTTGTGAAATTTTTAACCTGATTTCCTGTGTGGTCACCATGGAAGGAAACTTTCAGATGTGTCTGCAGCCTGAAGAAGATGAAAGATTGGTTATCTTAGTGCAATAAAGATGAAAACAAATACACCTGTGGTAATAGAAGAATTAACATACATTTCTTGTAAAACACTGGAGGTCTTCCATTTACCGTTAAGTGTTTGGTGTTCAGCTGTAGAAGCAAAATGTGTTTTGTCAAGGATGCAGCCTTGGATGTGACCATCAGAAATAAGAGGTGAGGGGATGACGAGTGGATTAATGAAGTGTTGAAAGAGCTGGTAAAAGAAAAAGTACGATATAGAAATGTCTCAAAAAAAAAAAATTGCGTAAGGTTTCCAACAGCAATCTCTAGTCTAAGAATTAAGCTCCCCTTTTGTTAGCACAGAAGAAACTTGGGGTATGAAGTTCAGCATCTGAGAGTGTCTATAGTCTTCTCTTGACCCGCACATAAGATGTTAATCTTGAACCTGCTGCATTTAATTTGGGGTGGTGTAGACACTTTTGATCTGCCTGAGAGATTTTTCTCACTAGCGTTTTGCAGATTGGAGCTTGTAAATTGCCTTTCAAATCTTGATAATTAATGATGGTGGGTGGTGAACATGAACTGCAAATGGTTTGAGGTTTTCGTATTCTTTTTATTTTTGGCTTCTAAAAATCTGTATGCCCCCAAAATGCTCAGGAAGACAAAAGGGAAAATTATATTTGTGGAAAAGCGGGGGAGGAAGCGGAATGGATTCTGCTGCCATTCGAAGTACTGCATTTCACATCCTCAAAACCCTCTGCAGGCATCCCACTGAATGAGGGCTAGCGCCTCATTTCTGAGTGATACCCGAACCTCGCCAGTGTAGGCTTCAGTACTCGGAGCAAGAGAGGTTTCCCCGAGGCTGGAGGCAGCGTAAGGCTGGGGAGCATCAGGGTGTTGTGTATCTCGGAGCTCGTCTCTTGTAAAATTAATGCTGCTTTTCTCTCACTCTTTTTTTTTTTTTTTTTTCCTTTTTTGTTTTAAATCCTCTGCTAATTCTGGGTTTTGTTAGTTATCTGTGTCGCGTGTCGTCTGTCTCGCTGCACTATGTTTACAGTAGTCCAAGAAATGTGCCTGGAAATGTGTGTTGGACTTACCTTGGAGATCATTTTGGGGTAGCTTTCTCAGCCCAATTTATTGGCACAAGGAGAAACTGCCTCCTTAATCCAAGTATTAGTTGTGTAGTTTTTTCAGATACCGCTGTGATTACTGTTCTTCAATGTAAAAGGTGAAGCTTCCAGTTCTTGTAGTCCCCTTTGTTTCCTTTAATGGCAGTGTGCCTTTGAACGTGACTGTATTTTTAGTAAGGTTGGTGTGTGCTACCAAGATACTGCAGGAGAAATTTGACTGTGGGTATTTTTTCCTTCCCTCCCCAAAGAGCTTTGTCCTTCTGCATTCGCATTCTGCGTCTCTTTGCTCCCAATTGCTTCTACAGCTCGCTGGTCCTGCGTGACGGGACCATCACCCTCCTGGGTACTAATCAACGATTAAGTATTTTGCAATTTGTTTTGCTGCATGTTAGCTGTGTATAAGGCTTTGCAAAAAATCCCCTCCCAAAACCCAACTCACTGCTGTGTTATGAAATACATTTGTTTTTTATTACTAAGCAGCTGTTTCCCTTTTGTAAATGGTCCCTGCTGAGAGACGGAGAAAGAAGGAGGAAAAATAGTTGAAAATGGCAACAGCATAATTCCTTCAGCAGGTACTTCCATGAGTGCAGTTTGGCTGTTCTGTGACAGAGATGCTGGGTTTGCAGTGTGCAGTGATTCGCCCCCCCCCCATGTACAGCCTGTTAGCGGTCCCACCTACGCACTCCTTATCTTCCCTGGGATTACACCGACTCCCTTGTTGCTCTTTGCCTCATAGCCAGCCACATCCTTTTCCCTGGGATAATATAACTGGTTATATTTTAAATCAGAAATCAAAGTTACTGTTTTCAGGCTCTGCTTACCTTGAGGCTCCTGCTTTTATCTGAAATCTGAAACAGGGACTCTGTGGCAAAAATCTTGATCATTTTTACCCCCTCACTTATTTCATCTGGTCTGTTAAAAGCTGTTGTCTTTAAGCAAATTTGCATCCTCTAATTAGTCCACATTTAATTTCCAGTCCAGTTAGCAGTTCCCTTTCCCAGTCTGCTATTTCTCCTCCATCTCCCACACCTCTGTGTGTCTTCACCTGCCTCCTGAGCAAGCACAGTGTGGCTGATGCTTGAAAGCCTTATATGTGCTCGTGTCCCACCCCAACAGTGAGATGAAGACCTGTTACCTTAATGCAGGCTGTCACGCTTTTTGGACACAACGTGAAGATGAACTGACAGCTGTGACGCTCACTGCATTGCAAAAACTTTAAGGACAACTAATACAGTTTACATAAACTGAGTGTATCAGTACTTACGAAGCGTGGGAGTGTAATTAGGATGGCCTGCTCTGGATATTGATTGCTCGGATGTGCACAGAGGGATCTTGAGAGCGATTTGTTTCTTAGCAGGGCTATAGCTTTGTCTATACATCTGACGAGCAGATGTATTAAAATGGTTTGAAGAACAGCCTTGGTGATTGCTTGAGGAAGCAGAAAGCTTCCCTAGCTTAATACTGACTTCTGCTGAAAAACCTAGGTTTTCTTTTAAAAAAAAAAAAAGTAATCATATAGAATTAAAATAGCTCAAGGGGGATCTGCTCACTCCCTTCTAACAGCATGAATGTCTGGTTTAAAATCCTGGGTTTTCAGGTGAGTAGCTAGCTGTGGTTAGGGGAGAAGAGAAGGGATGGGGTTATTAGAAATTTGTGCTCAAGTGTGCATATGTAGGAGGAAGCGAAAAAGGAGAAAACGTGTTGGGGAATATACTGAACATAAAGAAAAATGCATGTACAAATGTGACTGGGAGGCTTAGCTGCTTTATACGTTGTACGCTTTGAGTGGAGCACCCTCGTTAAGTGGAGAAAAGCACTTTTCTGTGCAGAGCAAGATGGAAAGTGGAAGTTGGTCTGTGAGTAGACGTGAGAGGTGGTTCTGCATCCAGAGTCCTTCCCCTTGCGTGGTAAAAGCCGCTCGTCAGGGAGCCTGCGGCTGCAATAACAGAAGCAGAATCACTCTCGGCCTTGCTGGCCCCATCGTCACTTCTGTGACTTTGGGGATGGGCAGGGAAGCGCTTCCAAGGGCGGCTGCGGAGGCCCCGTAACCACGTCCTGATGTGTCACGGTGCTGCCTTGGCACGGGCAGGCGTGCTGCTTGTGCTGAGCGCACAGGGCAATAAAACTCAAAAGATTTTCTTTGGGGTTATACATTCCTGGTGGGATGGATACTGCTATATCTTAGCTAAGAGCACCCGTCCGCTGTTGTAGATAAAATTCTTCTGGTCGGCACGGAATAAAATGAGCCACATCCTTTTAAAGTAACTACCCAGAAGTAATGAGTTAAGGAATTGTGTGTATGATCTTATGCTATAGCTGAACTAAACAACTCAGTAAAAAGGGCTCGTTTTCGTTTTCCTCTAGCTCTTCTCCCCTTCCAAAAGATTTGGCTGGTGGAATGGCAAGCCAGGTCTTTCCCCCAGCTCTGAAGTTGGTTTTGTTTGGGTGTGGAACCATTTAGTCATTAAACAGTTAATGTTTTAATTTTTTTTTTTCCATAAAATATTGCAGCTATAAATTAGCTTTTTCTTCTCCCTTTTGTTTTATGTGACATCTGGATTGTTCAGGGAGTGTTATCCATCTTAAGAAGGGGATAGATGCCTTTTTGAGCAGTGGAGGTTTAATGGATCCAATAGAGTAATGAACACACAGAAAAAAGATAATAAAGCTGGCTATCCTCTTTCACATCTATTAACATAAGATCTTTAATTGATTTAGGGGAGTGATTTTGTCTGAACACTTGCAATTAGCAGCTCTTAATCACTGAAACACTTTGTAAGAAATCTGGCTTGAGGAGTAGATTGGTAAAAGGAACAGGAGGAGCAGATATTGCTGGTTTCTTATCTCCTTTCCAAAAAATCCATGTTCTGTGGGAATAGCTGGGTGGGTGGGAAACATCTGTGAGCGTGTTGCTTTCTGAAAGCCATGGATTAAAGAACGGGGCTGGAGGAAACTTTGAGTTCAACTACTGCGCTCCTGTCCCAAAGCAGGATTGATCGACCTATATCATACTCTACCTATATCAGATGTTTACTGAATATGGTTTTAAACACCTAAGCTGATGGAAACAGTCTGTGCTCTTGTTCTCCCCTTCACAAATGCCGTTCCCCCCCCCCCCCCCCCCCTTGGAGCTCTACATTTAGAGGTTTCCTTTTGTCAATATATGTAGTTAAATACTTTTCTCTCTCTTTTGCCGACTTTAGGTAAAAGTGACTTGACAGCCACGCGGGAAGGTGGATTGTTTTTAAAACAGTGAGCATGCGTCTCTAGACATGATTTGTGGTTCGGTCCAGCTGGAGCTGTCTGAATGAAGCTATGGGCTGTGCCTCCGCCAAGCATGTTTCTACTGTTCAAAACGAAGAGGAAACTCAGAAGGGGAAAAACTATCAGAACGGAGATGTGTTTGGTGGTAAGTGTTGCAGGATTTCATCTTTCTCCAACATCATGAATGTTCTGGAAGGTATATTTGGGAGCCTTAACCTTTCACAAAATATAAAGGAAAATGCGTGTTAAAATAAATCACGATGATAGCGCAGTTGGCCCCTCCAAGGCGCAGTACCATGACAGCTGAAACAGAGGTCGGGGTGAAATCCTTAGCGGAAAACTAACATTGCGAGTGATGTACAGTACTGCACTGTCTTTAACTCCACACGTCCTGGAATAGTTCAAAGACAACGAGTTGCACAACCCCCTCATATTTATATATGTGTCTCTGTTACATATTTGTCATTAGGTACCAAAACAGTTGACTCATTTTCTAGAAATAAAAATCTATTCAGTAAGAAAAATAATTCCTCAGTACTGTTGTCCTGTAAAGCAATAAAACATTAGTTCTGAAACCCTATAGCAAACAGGGTTTGAAGGTACAATGAAATTAGAAATAACCTTCTGTGAGGGATTCAGTGGTCCTGGAAGCTCTGAAAATGCGATGAAAGCATCTTTTTCACTGTGTGGGAAGACTGGTCTATGATCCAGGTCTTGTCACAGACACTTGTGCATCAGGAAGGGTAAAGTCATATGAGAGAGAATGCATAGTCAGCTTTGTGATTTTTCCCCCCAGATTCTGTTAGTATACACTAAGTGTCTTTTAGAGAATAATCTAAATCATAATTCAGTTTTTAAAATGTTAGGAGTTATCTGGAAGACTGTTCAGAAATGAAATTTCTAGATCTGTCCAGATATCTATCTGAAAGTCAGCTGTGAATAAGCTAACTTGGTCCTGTTATTCTTAAAATAGGTGTATTGCTACTGAGTATGCCAAACTTCTGTTTTCTGCTGTTTTTTATAGCAATTGTTTGTGTAGTAGTGGGAATGACACATCTAGCAGCAAAAAATATCTCCCTTTAATTTCAAAAGCAATGATATTTTACTTTTTCAGCCTTTCTGAGGGCTAGCTTGCTCTCACAGTGGATCCCAGATTAAGAATACCTAGAGGCATAATCTGAAGAGAAGGTAGTTGTTCAGCAAACTTCAGGAATAAATGATAGGTTATTTTCCTGTATGTGCTCCTTCATTAACCCTAGAGATGCTGGTTTTGGAATTGTGAGTTCAGTATGTTGCTTTTATTTAAAACAGGCTTTAAGTGCTGTCATGAACAAAAAGCTCTATTAGTTTCTTAAAGGAATTTGAGTTTATATTTTAGCTGATATTTAGTGAGGGAGCAATTTTTGGCAAAACGTACCTTAGCTTTTTTTTGTTTGTTTTTTTTGTTTGTTTGTTTAACTGCATGCTGCCGGCCAAAGATTGTAACTTTAATGACAAGAAACCTAAAGTAACTTCTGGAGGCAGAGGACCAAGAAGACTGAAGGGATTTTAAAAGGCTCCCACTGTATAGAGCTGGACTGGTGTCAGCGGTATCATTTAGCTATTCTGGGATTCATCTGAGTGCTGTTAATCATTCCGTATTTTATAGAAACCTATCAATGTTAACCGTTTTCTGGCACATGCTTTAGTTTAGGTACGCAGTTTGTCATTGCTAAAGATCCAGTTCCATGACTGATCCTTTTTTAGCCAAGAGTTGGAGTCTGTGACTTAAACAACTTGAACGGTAACCAGAATGAGCACAGAAGCCACATTTTTACCTTGCTGCTGAGGGACAGCCTGAGGAATTGGGTGTATGAGAAAGGTGAGCTGGAGTGTACCTGGCTTTACTGCTGTCCTTTTGGGACCTGTAAATGATAAAGAGGATGCGTAGATGTCCAGAAGCAAGAAGGCTCGTGCTTCACATGTACAGTGCCTTGCATAGTTCCTGAACACAATTTGTTAATATAAAAAAGAGAGGCAAGAAAGTTACACCTTAATATTGTCTTTATCATCTTTCTTAACAATCTTCTGGACTTGCCAAGTGCCTGCCTAGAGCTCTTTCATAGGAGACTGAATCCTATTCCTGCTCCCCCCTCTTCCATATTGGAAATTGTAATGGCAATTGCATTGTTCGTTAGGAGTTAGATCTGAAAGCTCGGAGTATGCAGCCCACTTCATTTTCTATTAAACTTCCATGTTGTTAGTCCCAAATGAATTCTGTGTAACATTCTGACACTTATTCCTTAAGTCACCAAGGAGGAAGTCAGTGCCGTATCAGAGGCCTGTCATCATCAACTCCCTGCAACGAGAGAGCGTAGCCGTGCGAGATTTGAACAGACGATCTCAGCTAGGATGACAAATCCTAGCAGAGTAAGTTCCCAGAGATACAGGAGGATCCACAGAGTCAACAATGTTTGAAAAGCACTGTGGCACTTCCATCATGCGTTTGCCTGTCCAGTTCCAGGTGCCAAGAACTGCTGAATGTTTCCTTCCTTATTTCTGGGAAGGGACAGAAATGTCTCATTCAGCCAGTGGCCAAGAGCAGAGTATCTCTGCAGCCTGTAGGGACTGAAAATTAGCTGCAGAATGACTAGGCAGAACAAGACCAAGGTGAGTGGCAGGGAAATTGGATGGTTCATGAGGAGCCAGAAGGTAATGGAAAGGGAATTAGAGGCAGTCTGTAAGTAGTTTTGGGGAAGGAGGCAGCAAAGTAAAAGAAACGGGACGACAAGTGGGGTTGAAAGGTAGTTGATGTAGTGATAGTGTCAATAACATCCTGAGAATATTAGTATGTATTTATCATGAGGTTTGTAGATGATTTAACACTTGCAGTGTTTGCATCTGGGGACTAATCTGACGTAAAGTGCCTGTGGAGAAGTAGCAGGCATGAGCTTCATAGTTGTAGTAGCCCAGATTGCCTCAGATGTTTCACAAGTGGAGGAAATCCTGACGGACGTGGGCCAGCAATGACAGAATTAAAGGAAAATACCTCAGTGCTGGTGCTGCCTTCCCTGGGCAGCTGGTGTAATCTGAAAGATGTGGCTTACAGTATATTGCCCCTTGCTGTTTGCCTAATACCCGAGATGAAAATGGTATGCTTCTTTCTTCCTTGAACATCATGGCCAGACAAGTTGCAGGCAGGCAGAGTCAGTAGTAAGGATTGTACTTTCCATCTTGCTTTTGCATTAAATAGGTCATTTTGACTGAGGAGAGGTACGAAAATACTTTTATTTGGTTCTAGCCAGCTTTGCTCTTACCTGTGCCTTAGGCTGCTAGGTTTTTTTGCCAGTTAAGGATTTTTGCAGTGCGTGGTTGTAAGCATTAGCCACACAGCCGAAAAACCTTCACCTTCCCACACACCACTCTTTTTCCACAAATGAGTGCACTGGCAACAAGGTAGTTGTCCATGCAATTTTTCTGTGAGCTCTGTCTTTGGTGCTCAAGAGCTTTCCCACTTTGCTCCACTGCTGTAATTGCAGCCCCACAAGCAGCAAGCAGAGCTACTGAGGAATGAACTAGATAGTCATCAATACCAGTGCACTTGTTTTCCAGCTGCGCAATAAGAACTGCCAGTGCCAGCCTATGGTGATGTAGATCCTGTGGCTACGCTATACCGTTGCTGCCTTCAAGGTTGAATAACGGTGGAAGTTTCAGAGGGCAGAGAAGAAGGGGGTTAGTCACAGCCTGGGGTTATAAGGTCCCTCTTGTAACTGATGGAAAAGAGCTGTAACTGTAATGAGAGTGTTTGGTGGGCGGAGAAGAGAAAGTCTGTCTGGTTGCCATTAAACATGGACTCTTGCTATGAAAGAGGTGTGCTGTACGTGTAGCGGAGGCCGGGAAACATCCTTAGTTGTCTGAACTGAAGAAGACATTGAGGTGGTCTCAGAACTGTGTAAACAGTGGTGTCTCCAAGCTTCTCATTTGGGCTAAGCTCGTGGTACAGGACACCATGAGAAAAGGAAGGATGGAAAGGACCTAAGTAATTCCTGTACAGCTCTTTGCTGTTGGTGTCTTGGATAACAATTCTCTGTTCATGTTGTGGAAGTTTCCAGAGCAGCATCATTATTGCATTGCCAGCTTTGATGTCCTTTGCTATGAACACAATTCTAGGCCTTCAGCACTTTTTCCCCTTCATTTCAGGGGAGGAGCAGGCAAAGAAGCCACGCAAGACTTAAGAGTACCAGCATGGTTAGAGCTTTGCCCTCTGCCTTTTTGTTGTCACTCAGCTTGCATGCCACAAGCCTTATACTTGTTTTGCAGTCCTCCCTCCAAGCCCTCAGCAGGTGGCCTGTCTAGAAGACCGCTTAACATTTCCAAAGCTTTCTTCAGGGGTTGTGATGTTTGTCTTAGGGTTTATCCACCCTTCTTTAGAAGAAAAGGAGATAATTTCCAGGTATACAGTGCTTGTTTGTTTGTTTGTTTGTTTGTTTGTTTTCCCCTAATCGGTAGTTTTTGTTCAGCTATAGATGTCACTTTGAATCCAGAGACTATTTTCTGAACTTCTCGGAGTGGTGCAGTTCTGCTTCTGTTCTTCCTTAGAGCTTCTGTATGCTTTTTCCTTCTTGCCTGGTGATGGTTGAAGCCAAGTCTATTGACTGTTTGAGAGATCATTGCTTCTGTGAGGATTGTTTTTTTGTTGTTTTTTTTTTTTACTTCTAAAAGTCACTGCAGGTTAAGATTTGGCTCCAGAGCCTTGTTTCCTCCCCAGCTGTTAACCTTTTTTTTGATTGAGCAGACACATTGAGCTAGGTGTTCACGGTAAAGTTGAAACTCTAGTGTTTAAAACTGAGAAACCCACCATGAAACCCATGAATTCTGGAAGAACAAATTCTAGTTAACTGAAGACAAAACATAAAAATTTCCATCTTATCCCAAACTGTAGAAGGCATGCTGCATTTTGCTGTAATACGTATTTAAATAATTGAGTTAGCAGGCCTATCAAAGGAGATGTTCTAGAGAAGATTGAATATAATATGATTATTATGTCTTGTTGGTCTCTAATGACTTTAAAATCCCTCTAATAAGGATAGTAATAATAAATCTTCATTTATTCATCATTCCACTTCAAAGCTGATTTCCAGGGCAATACATAAGAACTATAATAATGTAAATAGCAATGAAGAACAAAATGCCATGATAGAGCCTTGAGCATTGTTGATTTCAGCATGTGTTTTAATAATATAATGTCTCTTGTAGATTAATTCTATTTGTGCCTTTTTAAAAAATCATGAGGCGTTCATTTGGGGAGGAGGTTATTGATGTAATTTTCTGTGTAAGAAAATAACTGGTAATATGATTTGTTGGGGGGGGGGAGGGGAAGGTTTTAGAATCTGTTTATTAATCTGAAAAGATAATCCAGACATTTATATGGAGCTCTTGGGTGCTTTGCAAAAGTGAGAGTAAACACGGCAGGTAAGAATCTTCTGGCAAATTGGGAATATCCGTGCTGCAATTGCCGGATAGGATTTCAGTTATTAACAGCAGCTCCAATTGCTAAAACAGTCTAAATAAAGCTGAACGCAAAGCACAATAGTTTATAAACCAATTTATCTCAGAGCAGCTGGGAGAATGCTAGAAAAGGACAACTTTAGCATTGAGGTATCGTAATGAGATTGAAAAACTGATTGGTGCACATAGTATCTGATTGCTTCACAAGCTCTAGCGTAGTCATCTTCACAATCTTCCTGGTTTGTATTACAGACCCACCCTTATTTTAGAGATGGACAACATGGAGAAGATGTGTAGGGACCTGACGTCAGATCACTTGCAGACGTGCATGCCCTTTGCTCTGCTCTGTTCTTCCTCACTTGTTTTTTTCAACAGTTTTCTTCTATGTTGATATTTCTTCCCAAATCTTTTGGAAATGCCATAGTTCAAAAGCCAAGCAGGAAAGTTAGAGTATTTAACCAGGGCAAGTATTGACCTGTCCTGTATGGTGGCAGTCGATCTGCAGTGTCAGGAAAGCAACAACCCATCTCACAGCGAGGACTCCCTTCTCTCCACCAAAATCGAGGAGTTCAGCTTAGCCACCCAAAAAAAATACGCTGCTCTGTAGCTGCCATACCTGAACTAGGAGAAGGCTTCTCGTTCGCCAATACCACCATTTAAAACCTAAAATCTACCAACTCGTCATGAGTTTTCACATGTTGGTACTTTCTTTCTTCCTGTATGTTTCAAGGGTTTGTCTCACTTCTGCTAACCCCTGCCTTGTGACAGTCAATTATTCCCTTCCTTGTGTCTGCCGTGTCTCATCCGTGTGGGTATCTGTCCACTACCCAAGACAGCAGAGCTCTGACTTATTTTGGTGTATGCAGCGTGCATTTGAAGTAAGTGCGAAAAGATGCTAAAAAAATTGAAACTTTTAAAACATACCCACTGTATACAGGAAGAGAATAGCAAGGGGAGTTTGGGACTATGACTTACCTTTCCTAAATACGCATTGTCATCTCCAAAAATATTGTGCCTGAACCTTTGTAGAGATTAGTTTGTTTTGAACGCTCTAGCCTTAATAGGCAGGCCTAGAAGTATCATCTTCCTCAAAACTTCAGTCTCAGGTTGTTGCTCAGGACACTTCAAAATATCTGTGGGCCTGGAAAGACTGTTCAGATGTCCTTAATTAATATGAGCTAACTTCCTGAACCTGCCTTGTTCCTATGCACAAAATTCTGCACATCATCTTCTGGCCATTTGAAGTTCTGAGGTTGGGAAGTTTTCAGATAAAATTTGAAGCGGGAAAAATATATTAGAAGTGTTTTCGGTGAATAACACTTTCCTTTTACCTCTCCCTTTCCCTCAGCTGTCAGAAAAAAGCGCTAAAATTGAGAAGGAGAAATTCCTTCTTCTGAAAGGCAACGTGGCCATCCTCACTGAACTGAAACTATCTGGAAAGCCGTAGCTTAAGGAATATAACTTCTGTCATGTTGACCATGAACGCATGCCTTGATCAGAAGGCCTTGCTGCACTAGGCTTCACACAAACACACAGCTCGCATTGCCTGGCAGCGTTTATTTTATTGACTGTTGGTCAGCTGGTTAGCACTCAAATAGTAATTGCTCCAGCTCATTTGGCTGTCCTGACATGCTTCTGCAATGTCAGATCTTACTCATTTTAGGGACAATAGCGGTTATGCACAAGGAGACCAGCACCATGCAGTGTCCTAATGCCATACTGGATATTTTGAGACAGTAACCTTTTTTGAAGACATTTTCGAACATGAACGAGTATCTCCGGTACAACCACAGGTACTCGTTCCATGCAGTGCTTAATCTGAGCTCTATGGAATTCAGTGGTATGTAGGCACCCGGTCTCGAGTGCAAAACTTTAAGTATCACAGTGAGTTTCAAAGGAGAAGATTTTCATTGCTTAAATTCAAATTCTGGCTGAGCTCCTGAAAGGGTAGCTTTCACGTTGTTCATGACTTCAGCAGCTCATGTTATAAAGTAGATCTTGCTTCAGTGCTGGAAAGCTTACAAAAAGCAGATGAGTGCACTGCAGCATAGGGCTGAAGTGCATGAGCATCTTCCAGAATTATACTGGACTCTGTTTTTCTTCACTTTTTTTATTCAGTTGAAATGATATTTTTTTAGTTTAACAACATCTTTGTTTTTATCCACCCTCTTCCAACCCAGTTTGGTGATAGCCCACTTTCTTATCTAAGTAAACATGGATCAGTAGTAAACATGTGTTTCAGGAAGTGAGCAAGAAGAATAGAGCCAAAAAATCCTTTGGAGTTACGTTCATGTGGGAAATGTAATAAAATGGCGTTTGTTATCTAGGTTTATGGTGTATTTGTGTAACTCTGAGAACACCCTTGGTAAGTCAATAATTTACTATTTTATCCCCACATGGAAGCAAACAGGGTTTTAAAAAAAATTCAAAACAAAATCAAATCCTACCCTCAGGTTATGTCTGGAGACATATTAGTGATGAATGTGTACAAAGAAAGTGTTTTCCACATGAATTCAAACTCTGTATTTTCATCTTTTATGAGTAAAAGCGGCTCATCTTTATAGCTGTCTTGGAAAAGGCAGTGCTTTTGCAATATAAGGAAGAAGCTGTTCTGGGCTATGGGTTTGCTCAAAGAGTAGTAGGAAGACAAGCTCTTTATTCCACTCCAGTAAGTAAATATGGAAATATATAAAGAATATAAGAAGGGCCTTTTGTAGAAGGCGTAACGGGCCAGCATCTCTCCTGGAGCAGGAGCGGGGTTACCTGATGAGGGGGGATAAGCTGGGAGATGCAGGTGACCCCAGCACCCACAGTGTCCTCACTTGATGGGGTGCAGTCCCGCAGGGCCTGAACATGGGCCAGCCCTGGGTGCTGATGACAGGGCCCATCAGCAGTCTGAGGCACAGTAGTGAACCAGGTCCAGGGTCCATCCAGGGAGTGCAGTGAGGAGCAGCAGGAGACGAGGCTGAAGACAGGGCTGGGGACAAGCTAGAGCTTGCTGGAGAGGTCCATCCAGGAGACAAGGTACCTACAACATGCCTTTGAGGTCTCTCTGGGAGACAGGACCAGAGGCAGGACTGGAGACAGGCAGACCTGCGCTGGCAAGGACTGCAGGCCCAAGCCTCAGCCAAATCAGAGCTCCTGGATCCATGGGCAGAAGATGCAAGTGGGGGGTTTTGTGAGGCTGGTCATCGCCTCTCAGTGCACTCAGGGCCTTGACAGCATCTATCCATTAATCATGAGCTTTATGTAATGATTGTGATTGAACCAGCTCTCCCTTCTCCTACTCCCCCCACTTTTGTTTCTACTTGCAAGTGGAGCAATGCTGGTCTGGTGGTCCCTAGGGATGAGATCCAAGTCAACGGAAAGGTTCCTGTAAGCTCCAGGACGATACCTTGCCACTTTTAACAAGATTGGTTTTCAGCATCTGGTTTCACTGATCCAGCAGTAATGAAAACTAGTTCAGAAGTGATGGCAGAGTAGCTCTTTAAATACCTGGGGGTTGGAAAATTGCTTGGTTGTAAATTGTTTCAGGGCGGTAGAGCAATAGTGGCTGAAGACGTTCCTCCATCAGGTATGGTAATCCCTGTGCAATGCAACACTAGTGATAGCGGTGGGGTTCCCATTTAGGGCGAGTTAAAGAGCTTGTCCCCACCCTGCAGTGCTGTATACACTAGGATGAAGAAATTCTGGTTTGATAGCGCTCCGGAGTCTTATCAGGACTCGGCACGACCGAGCTAGCAATTATCTGAATGTGGATAAAGACATGTCATACTTCCCTGTCGCTATCGTCATATCTCATGCAGCAGTTGCCACCTCTTTCATACCATTGACCTGACAGTTAGAGAAGCTTTTTGTTCATTTTAAGTCAAAATACAAAGAAAGGAGAAGAAAATGCTGACCCTTGGAAGCTCATCACATCCACTACTAGTGAGCAAGCCTGTGCTAGGTAGCCGATCGACTGAGCAGATGCACAGAAACAAATGGCTTGTCCTTACATGCTGGAGGACTGTTCTCGGTCACTGGCAGGGTAAGGTTTTGCATTGCTATGCCATCAGCTACGTTGCAGTCCTGCTTTGGGGAGGCACTGCATTTGTATCAATCGAGTGGATGATTTGCCAGATAAAGCCTTCCCGGTCTTAGTCATGGCTTCTCCTGGCAGGAAGCAAAAAATGAGCAATAAAGAAAAATGGTGCATATTTGGAATTCTGTCTCCTATTATTTCAGTTCTTTCCTTTGAAAAAAATCAGAAAGACCCTAAATGAGATTACTTTCCCAAATGGATAGCAGATCTTTGCCATATAAATGTTGCTGAGGTTTTCTTACCTGTAAGCAGAGAACAAATGACTAAGTTTAACAAAACAAATTCTTATTTTTTATTGCTGCTTTTTGAAATTATTGTATCAAATGACTAAGCTGGTATAGTACTGTATGGCCCTTAGTTTAAAAAATAATCTCTGTATCTTAAACAGTGTTTGCTATTTAGCCAGGAGTTGCAAAGTGCCCTTCTTCTTTGCAGCTCTTCTATCTTAGTAGACGGTTTGACACCAAACATTTAACCTAAGCATTTGACTTAGCTTTGGAATGGCTGAAAACATGTGCAGGTAATTTTGCAGTAGGAAAACTGAAGAAAGAGGAGATGACTCCTGCATTATTTTTTCTGAAACCCTAATTTTATAGATTTTTCTCTTGTGTAGGAATGAATTTGAAATTGCTTGACACCTTAAAGAGAGTTGGACTTAGAGCAGGTGTCCATAAATTAATAGCCTTCAGACGCTATACTTACCTTCTTCTGGTGGTGGTTAATCGTCTTGAAATGTTTACAACCCCTTGTCCTGGTATTAGATGAGGGAATTATTCTGCAAAGTCGTTCTACTTAGTATAAGTGCACTGTATTTATACAGCCTTTCTCTGGTACAGCTACTGTTTGTTACCCGCTTGCCAGCGATGCCTGGGTTTCCAGCCCGGTGTCTGCTGGGTTTGGCACGGTACGCACGCAACCAGGCTCGGCACCTTTAGTGGGGATTTACAGTGTAAAGAAAGAAGGTGAACCACGGTGGAGGAACAGTTGTTGTCCCCATTTTGGGGGGAGAAGTTAATCACAGGCAGGTCGTAACTTCCCTACTTCTTAGTTTAATGTAAGCTTTCACCTTTTGCAGTCTGTCCGTCGGTGTCAGAGCACGTGAAGGAGCTGTACCAGAGGATGGGGGGCTTTGAGGGCACCCCCAAGTCTCTGCAAGAGGTTGATATGTGGAGGGAGTTAACACAGTTTTATTCTTGGGAATGACCCTTCCCATAAGCTGTTTAGCTCCTTGAAGCGTATAGTCAAAGTAGAATACAAATAAAGTGCATGGGGTATGCATTTCACAACTGCATTAGTGTTCTATAAATAGGGGCATACATCTGCCTTTGCTATTTGCTAGAAAGAAGCCAGGATGTATTTTCTGGCAGCCTTGGTGCTGGAGGAAATCCGTTTGGTTTATGGTCCAGACAAACCTTTTTTTTTCTTAACTTAATCTTTTAAAGACAGAATCCTTGGTGTTCATTGCCTACCTCTAGGTGCATATGAGGAAAAATCATGGTAAAAACGTCACATACTTTCAATTACTGCAGTGTTCCTTTTGTCTTTTTCCAACTGTTGTATTACTTGGCCACAAAGTAAAAAAAAAAAAAACAACGAACCAACCACACAAACAAACAAACAAAAAAAACCCACCCAAAGACTGACATTTGGGAATGAAATCCTCAGTCTGGGGGATAATTCTCCAGTTCCCCGGGTAAGCCTTGTGAAGCTGTGTAGATGCATATTCATTTCAGCAACACAAGGCTGTAATTTTGTAGTAGGAATATCTACTGGTAGAAATGCCTGTCAAATACAAGGAAAAGGTACCTGACCAGTAAGTATTTGTGTATCCGTGCATGGACAGCCAAAGACGCCTTTACAGGTTAGTTGCTGTGAAGCTTAGTTTCTAAAAAGCTGCCGAAATGCTTTGTTGTCCTATGTGCTCGGGCTACAGCGCAACATCCGTTTGCTAACGTAGAAGGCATTTTTCCATCAGGTACTTCTCCAAAACACTGAGACATGGTTGGTATTTGAAATAAAGCCTATAACGCAGCAGTCGCATGTTGTCCTGGTCCGAGGCCCAAGACTGTCAGTGTTCTGTCTTGAGCTTGCACCAAAAAAACCTGGAAAATCCGGCGATGTTAAGAGTGCTGTCTCATGGACTTAGAAAAAACAAAGCCTGTCTTCTGCTGAGTGGGTGTAATCGTGCCCTGCCATGCGCCTTTTCTTCTTACGTGTATGAGGAGGGGCTCTGGCAAAAAGGATCAGGTTTAGGGTGCTCTTGAACTATGTATTTCCTTCCCGTCCTTCAACGGGAGCCCTGCAAGGGGCTGTTCAGGCGACGGAGGCATGAAGCACTTCATGTTCTGCAATGCTGAGAAATAGCATGAAGTTGCCTTTGTTTCAGGATTTATGGTTTCAGGAATTATCTTAGTCTATTTAAAGGGAAAAAAGAGGGTGTAGGTTTTTTTTCCTGGAAGTCTCCTAAATTGTTTTAATGGTTGTATTTATGAAAAATCACATTTTATTCCCTGTATTTTGTCATCAAGTATATATCAAATTTCTAACTGTAGGAACTGGGTACATCTTGAGATCTTTTTAGGCTAAAAGTGCTTGTTAATGTAAGTGCTCTAAGCACGCATTTCTTATTTTGATTTTTTTTTTTAGCTATTATTAAAAACTTCCTTTTCTCACACATTGATATTTTGCTTTCTTTTAAAAAGTGCTGCCCAAAGGGAAGGGGAGGAGGCATGGAAAATCACTAGCTCTTTTTCCCTCTTCCCCCCCCTCTTTTACCCCGCCTTCTTCTCCCCCTCTTTTCCCCCGCCTTCTTCTCCCCCTCTTTTCCCCAGCCTCCTTCTCCCCCTCTTTTCCCCAGCCTCCTTCTCC
>JAVKLA010000090.1:30694875-30737559 GCA_034782735.1 Sagittarius serpentarius | reverse complement strand
TGGGCAGGAGAAGCTGGAAAGTCCTTGACTTGGTCTCAACACGACTGAGCAACAACTGAAAACATCCGGGTGTTATCAACATTCTTCTCATACTCAACCCAAACCACAGCGCTGTACCAGCTACTGGGAAGACAATGAACTCTTTCCCAGCCGAAACCAGGACAAGTGGTTGGGAGGGTGGGGGGAGTGGGGAGAGGAAGATGGTCAGCATGGGACCTTTCCTCCAGAATTCATTATATGACTGTACATCATGTACTTTTTGCTCACTTAATACAGTGCAGGAAAAACAACAAAAAAAAAAACCCCAAACGGTGTTTTTTGGTGTGGGTTTTTTTTTCCCCCAGCTTTTAACTTAAATTTTAAATAGCCTTCACCAGCATTGCTTTTCAAAGGAGGTTTTTTCATTGCAGGGAACGTCCCCAGCAGACTCCTCTCTATAGTAACTACTGTACATTGCTTGTTTGCCCACTGATAATAAAAATCCAGGGAAGATACAGGAGCAAAAAAATTGTTTCTATTGAACATATTATACAGAAAACTAGGGATTTGGGGGAGGATACATACTGAATATTCCCTCTTCGTGGTGCCGTGGCTATACTAGACCAGACAGCTACTGAACAATTTCTGGAAGCCAGAACTGGAAATTCTTCCTGAAGCTTCAGTCAGGAGAAACTTCCTTGGTATCAGTCACATTTAAGCCTTTGCAATTATATATATGTAATTTTAGCTGCTTTGCTTAATTAGGGTCTTTTCTAGTCAGCTGTTTTGGTTTTAGTTTGGTTTTTTCCCCAGCTGTTGAACTACACTGGTTCAAATTTTTTTTTCTTTTTTTTTTTTTTTTTTTCTTGGTGGTCAGATTCGTGTAGGATCACACCCGTGGAAGAGGTGAAATACATGAAAAATGGGGGAGAAGATGATCAGAAAATAGCAGCCAGGAACCAAGAAAACTTGGTAAGGATTGAACTTATCGCTTGTCTAATGAAATAACATGGCTCTGCTTTTGTAATGAAATATGCAACGTGCAGCACATTCAAACTACAGCTTACACGCGGCGAGAGGATTTTCTCCAAAATGTCATAACTCTCTGTGAAGCTCGCATAGAAGGTGCAAAATACAACTTTTTCCTGCTTGTCTTTCTGAATTAGGCTCTACTTGATCTTGGAGCGAGTGCTTCCACGATTGTACTCGCTCACCTCTTTGCAGATCCGAATATACGCGCTTTGAAATGTGTGTGTCTGTATTGCAAATGAGTTGGTAGTAAAACAGCAGTGCACTGCCATTGAGAAAATGACCTACTTATGTAGATATTATTTGTTCTGTGCTTCCTGGTTTTACATATTTTAAAATTCACAGGGAAGTCAGTTTGGAGTAGAAAAAGTAACACATTCATAACACAGGAGGTGCAAGAATCATTTTATGTGTTTCTTTTTCCCTTATTTGAGCACCTTGCCGGCTCACGGTTCTGCTTACAGGAAGGAAATCTCAGGTAAACTCTTAGTACTACTTGAAATAACTAGGATGCTGTTGAAGCGGCTTAAAAATCACAGCTGAGTCACTTCTGGCATATCTGAGAAGTCATTTCCTCGCTTTGGAAGCTGAAGGAATGTCAGTTTTGTAATTGGCTGACTGGGGCTTTGCGCACTTTAACTTCATAAAGATATCTCACAATTATAATAGTTGGGTGCAAAATTTCACATCTGGTTCCACTCATTCATTGCAGCTTTTCTTCACATAGGATTGTTTGTTTTTTTCCCCTCCGTCAGTAAGACTGAAGGGGGAGCATCATCAGCAGATTCAGTGGAGCCATAACCATTATCACCAGCTGAGGATTTGCCTTTTGCCATCATTGGGCGCTGTACAAAAATCCACTGTTTGAGGTTTTTTCTTTTCCTGAAGATGTAAGTGAGCTCCAGGCAACCTGGATGCTTTATATTCCCTCTTCTAGACACACGTACCTGCACTACACAACTACACGTACATTCCTGTAGTAAACAGAGTTTATTTTGCTGTTGTAACCTCGTTGCTCAAGCAGAGGCTGAGCAGCAGGCAACATGATTTCTGCTTCGGTCTCCAGGTTAGGTGTTTGCCACCTGCAATTCTGCATTGCTGATGCTCCAGTGGACAGCGCAACTTCAGCTTGCAGCAGGATTTTGGTTATTTTTTTAGTGCCTCAGAAACATTGCTGAGAATATCACCTTTTCTAGCAGCATCCGCAGTGCACTCAGCTTTATCGCACATGTAAGCACATTTGTTTTGAACTGGAAGAAGTGTGACTGCAAGAAATTTTTGTGCATTTTAGAGACCCCAGTGCTTTGTTGGTAAACAGAGAAAAAGGAAAAATGAGCACAATCCTGTTTTTTTCATAAAAAATGGAAAAGTCTAGCAGGTTAAATTTTAAACTAGCCTTCAGCTTTAGTTAAAATATTTGCAGAAGGTAACACGTCGCTTGAATGACAAGGAATAGTTCAGGAAAGCTTAGGTCTGCTGAGGTGACACAGTCGCTGAAGTTGCATTCAAAACTAGACAGAGATATTTTGCACTTCTGTTAGTGCCTGCTTTCTTGTAGCACCTAAGTGTTAGCCTGATTAAATTTATTAAGTACTGTGCTGTAGAAACATCTCTTCCTATTTTATTATTGAAGGGTCGTGTTTGATGGGAGCAGTGGGTTTGTTGGAAAACATAACTTAATATGAGGGCTGGTATAGCTCTCTTCTCTGTCATATCTATCGGGAGGAAAAAAAAGACAATAACGCAAGGAAGTCTTCAATCAGACAGGATGGATATACTTTAAAACAAAAACCATCTTGCACACCAAAAAGGCTCTATTTTTCTTTTCCTCATCTTACTATAAGTAGATTACGTTGTCTGTAATGTATGCAGCTTTTTAATCCTGGGAATTGTCAAGTCCTCATCACTCCTGGATTTTTTTAAAGGGGTTTCACTGTTCGAGTTCTCCTTAGTAAACATGTTTTAGTTCACTGCTTAGAAGATGGGTTAAGCTACCCATCACTCAGGCTTTAGTTTTCTTAACGTGTGAAAAGTTGGCAAGCGCTTACATAATCCTGTCTTCTCATCAGCCATTTCCAGGCAACAGAAATTTTAGGAACAAGAAAAGGCGGTGGGAAAATTGACCGGCCCTTTTCCCTCCTCTCTTGTTTCTTAATCCCACCTTTCTTTATTGTCACAGGGCTGCTAATTCACATCTCCTTCAGAAACACGGCCCAGATGAGATATATAACCTGAATGTCTTTATAGTGTGTTCCTTGGGAACTGCTCCGGTATGGGTTATTTTATCCTCTGATACTTGTGCTTGAATTATGTTATTCAGGTGCCATTGAATTTTTGGGTCCCATTATCATCACTGTTACTTTTTTAAGGTATTTTGAAGTCTCACTTAAAAAAAAAAAATCTCTACTCAAGTGAAAATAAAACCGCTTCCCTTGTAACTTAGGCTCTTTGATGTGGTGCCATTTCTGCCTTTGGTGTTGCAATATTTCTGAGTCAGGAGAAAAAAAAAAAGGTCACGCAGGTAGATAAAGAGAATGGGAGGACATGGCAGACACCAGGCAGATTGTCATTTTGTACTGGGGTCCTGTGCTCACGGTCCCAAGCTTTCATTCTGTTTAAGGAGAGAGCTGGGGAAGGGCTGGTACAAGCGTGGGTATCCGTGGGAGAGATGAGGCTCTGTCAGTGAGTCACCATCTTCTCAGCTTCAACCTGAGGCTTAAGCAGGGCTCAAAACTTGAGCAAGGCTGACATTGTAAAGCAGAAATACGCCTAAAATGTATTGACAATGGGAATGGCTGTGCTAGGGCTGTATGCCAGGTGAAACAGAAGATGCTGCACGTGAAGACATTTTCTGGCAGAATCAAAGGCCTCCTTGAATTAAAATGCAGGCTCTTCACAAGAGAGGGGGGAAAGAAAGTAAGAAGAGATAAAAAAGCCAAGCTTGTTTCAGATTCTGTCAAAGTCACTTACTGTTTTCCTGCTGTTCCTTTGTATCCGTGAGCCTGATTCACTTCTTTACCCAGGTTGTTTCTCCAGTTCTCCACTTGCTGCTGCGATCTCTCTGGTCCTGGTTTTATTCCTGGTACCTCTGGTTCCTGGCACTTTCCTGAGCATCCTGCCTGGTATCTCCATCCTCAAAATGAAGCCAGACACATTGCACTTGGTGGGGAAAATTTTCAGCTGACAGTCATACATCCTTGTAGCCTGCAGATGGGAATGGGATGTAGCAGGATTAGGTGCTGGAGACCCCGGGTTACACTGCATGCTGGCACTCTGCACCACCCGCTTTAATAGCTGCTCAGCTAAAACAGGGATGTTTGGAGTGAAATCTGTAAAGAGCTAGTAGATAGATGAAAGAAAGAAGTAATTTGTGCTATATACTATATACATTTTTGAATCACAAGTGTTGGGCTATATATATATATATATATATATATATATATATAAGAAAACAAGGAAATTGTTTGAACTTTCAAATGAGATGTGATTGTGCATAGAAGGTCATGAGTGTGGTGTTATTCCTGGAGGTAGATAAGCAACTGTGATGGTTATTTGTGCATTCAGAAGCAGAAGGGCTGGCTGCGATGGTTTATCAGAGTCCTGGGCTGGCGTGGCTAGGAAGGCAGGCAGGCTGGCTGTGCCCACGGCGGGCCAGGCTCCGGCAGGGTTGTTGGCTCAGGCACAGCCAAGGCGATGCTCTCTCCGCGCACAGCTTGGGGCCAGCATGCCAAGTGAGGTGATGAACCCCCACGTGTCAAAACTAAACCTTAGCTCCCCGTGGATCCACAGAAGCTCGGCAAAACCCCACTGAGGCAGAAGTGACCTTTCCCGGGTCTCCCCGTCTTTTGGGGTTGTTTAAGGGTTGTTTAAGGGTTTTCAGATAAGCCTTCTCCAAAACAAAGAGAGTTTTACCAACTTTGAACTTACCACTCGGCAGATCTGGATGGGATTTTTTTGGCCCTAAAAATTAGCAGAAGCTAACCATGGCTAATCACCTATGTCACATACCTGGTTTTGTTACTTTGGAAAGCTAAAATGTTAAAAATCGGGAAGTATTAATATTTTAAAAGGCTAATTCTATTCTAAAACATACCTGCTACAAGCAGATATCACTGGAATAAATAATGCATTTTACCATTTCTAAAGACCTATTAATTTTTTGTTTGGAAAGGACTCACTGTTTAGCTCTACACCATCATGTTAAAAATACGGAGTACAATCATAACAGCCTATTTAACATTCATAATAGGACGAATTTAATTGTCCTCATTTCCATATTCTTGCAGCGCTAATGGCTTTCCATTGTAAAATTTCGTTGCCAGAAAAGGTAAAATAAGAAGGTGTGTTGTATTCGTGCAGCTTAGCACTGCTTTGGCAAACTTGATGAGCTGTATCAGCCAGTTTTCCTCTGAGACGGTTTGTAATAGTACAGATACCTCTGAAAATATCAAATACCTAAAGTTACTTTTTTTTTTTTTGTGTTAGGTGGTTAACTTGACATTTATTGCAGTTCAGTTTTTGGATGTTTTTGTAACTTTTACTAATAGAAATCTTTTTCTGGTCCGCATTGGCACAAAAGGCTACTTATTGGGGTTTTTACTCTTTGTTATCTGAACCCTCAAAACAATTGGGCATAATCACCTGTTTTGTCCTGAAGCTCCACAGTGAAATTGCATGTTAGAGCTTGAGATGAATTCCTGCTGGAGTTGGAAGAAAATTGCCTCTCTCCATTGCTCTTGCTATCTCTCACTCCGCTTTTAATAACACAAACAATGTTTTGCCTTTTTTGTTTTTCAATAAGTATAAATTTCCACTCCACTTACCTGCAAATGTAATTTTTGTCAGCCTTGCGTGCGCTGTTATTTCCTAACTATGTCTTGAGCTTCTCGGCCCAGCTGCTGTTCTCTGTTTATCATTCAGGTCCCTAATACTTAGCATTGCAAAACCTCAGTCTCTGTGGCTCTGTATTCAACACCAGTTATCATTTTCTGCAGTGATATGTTAAAAATAGACAGTAGTATCTGATAGATGGAGTGTATGAAATTAAAAGCCTAGCAGAAAATGAGGAATGAAACAACTAACAACTATACACAATGTAATACGTGACAGTGAAGATAGTGTGCATAATATAAATATTTAAATAGGTATGCAAAATATGTATTATAGATACATCAATCATAAACATTTTGTGATGTGTAATGCAAATATTGGCGTATGTCTGAATTCAAGATCGATTTAGGAAAATAGCTTTTTAATTCTATTGCCAAGCTGCCCAATCTAGGCGCTAAAATAAATAAGAAGAAAGAATCTAGCTAAAAGAAATAAGCTCGCCACCACTCTCTGGGGTTAATTTTATTGGGGGTATTTGTGGTGTTTTCTTTCTACGTATGCAAAATAATACAAGTGCAAATTTAAGCATGGGAATACAATTAATTTGGTACTTTAAAGTGTTTAAAGACACAGCTGCTTACTATTTCTAGATAAGCTTTGAATTGCTATGTTTTAAACGTGTAACTATATATTTATCACAGCACTGTTGTAGTAAGTTGGTGAAGAGCTTTGTAAAAATTAAAATTAGTATCATATTAATGTATACTAAAGTACTGAGATTTCAGGCTGTAGTTTCCTAATTATTTTAAACCATTTTGCAACGGTAGTGTGTTTCAAAACACATGATTTCAGGATAGAACTTGCTCATGCTCTGCTTATAAGGGGAAAGAAACCAGAAATGCCCAAGACTAACAGCCCTCAAGCCTTTCAAAAGAAGAGGTTTTCTTGGGTTATGTCTGCCCTGAAGAATTTTGGTGTGTTAAATCCTGTGTTGGCTCCTCATTTGCTTTTGGTGCTGTATGCAGCAGCACCCAGGAGACCCTGTCCCACCGCTGGCACGGTGTTGGCTCCAGCTATGAGTGTTGGGATGATTGCATCACGTTGGTTCATTATCCACTGTGAAGGATGGATATCTCGATGTCTTTACATATAGGAGAGACTATTAACTTCTCTGCTTCTTGCTGCCCTGTTTTCCCTTCTCCTGTTTTCAGATATAAAGCCTCAGCTCACAAACACTTGAAGATGTTGGCTCTTGTGTTGGAATCCAGGCAGGGAGAAAAGCATAAAAACGCACTGAAAAATACAGCTTAGGTCATTCCGGGAGGGGACAAAGAAATCGAGACGCCCTTTTTCTTCAGTTCCTGGGGCATAAGAATAATAAAAGGACAAAGTGAGCATCGCCAGATGTGCACGGGGATTTGACAACGTGCAGGGGTTGCTACACCGCCCACCCATTGCTTCTCCCGTAGTCCTGAGAGCTGGAAAAGAGAGCAGAGAAGTTGAGGGCTGCAAAGCAAGGCTACTCCCCTACAAGTTTTCCCACAAGGAGAGGCATCTGCTTTGCCTAGATGCTGCATCAGCCAAATCCTGGGGCCCTGAGGGAGGTCTGTGGAAACAGGTCCCACAGGCTCCTCGCAGACCAGCACAGAGATGCTCCCCATCTGGACTGCTCCTCTCTCGAGTTGAAGAAATAAACCACAGAACGAAAGCTGCCGCTACAAAACGCGGCTGACGAATAAGTAGGTTAATGAAAGCCAGGGGTTCATATTTAAAAGTAACTAAATGAAGGAGTGACGAGCGTAATATCAGGTTCTTTCTGCTGGAGGTGGCAGGGTTCACCTTAGGATAAAGGAGGCAGCGCCTCGCGGCTCGCAGGCAGTCTGGGGTGCCCAGGAACCTCCCGGCCCCGGGCAGCTGCGGGGGCAAAGGTGTCGCTTCCTCGAGGCAGAGCTGCTCCGAGCAGCGCCGGGACAGGCTGGGCAAAGCAAATGATGTCCCCCAGTCGGTGAAGAGGAATTTTGCGTTTTACTTTTATTAGATGATACCTGAGAAATTCCCCTGGGAATATATAGTTGTTTATTTGAGGTATTTTCCTCCAGTCGCCGTTGGCAGGGTCTGGATCGGTTCATTTTATGCTGCACATACTCCCAGGTTCCCTTTCACAGAGAAATTAAAACCATAAAATTGTCCTTTGGGTTGTGTTTTGGTTTGTTTTGGGTTTTTTTTCCCCAAAGTCTGGGATCCTAAATGAATGCTGCCCTATCGCTATCAGTACTAAGTAATTACAACATTCCAGTTTTCATAAACCAGCCTCTCCAATGTCTTCGGAAGAAATGCATTTGAAGCTGAAATAGAAGTGCACGGAAAGGATATTGTTACTAGAGCCAGTTATTTTAAACACCATGCAATTAGCTTATTTCCATATTGCCCATTTCATTTCAAATTTGCAGCGATATTCTTCAAAGAATGGTTTGTCATAATGAATTTATGACAGTTTTAGCTCATTCCGCTTATGGGTCATTGCATATTATTTAGACATCAAAGTAAGTGATTGCCCTGAGTATTAATATTCTTTTTCTTCTGGATTCCACTAAAAATTATTTTGATGGAAGATGTATTAATTTTTCCTCTAGTATTTAATTTTTGAAAATGTATAAAATAAGTGGATACTATTTAAAAACATTTTTAACAAGTCAGAAAATAGCATACAAACTAATTGTGCTCCAGATACGTTTCTTCAGACTGGTCCTTGTTTCAGTCTTCACCCTTTGTTGAGTCAATCTTCATAGTGCTCTATTGGAGGTAGAATGATACAATTTATCAGCCTCTTGATGGATGTGATTTTAAAGTAGAAAGCTTAATAAAAAAAAAAGAAGATATTTCTTTCTAAGCATATTAAAATAACAGTATCCAGAAGCAAGATGTAATTGCAGTCTTGCTAATGTTTGCTAGGGGAAAAAAACGGTAGTGCAGGTCTAATGCCCGAGAGCCTTGGGCAGGTGTCAGGAGCAAGTTTTCAGGAGGAGCTACATCGTCAGTGTAAAGGATTCTTGCAAAACCTGCAGAGATGTTCCCGTCACTTGTGGGAGTAGATCCTTTTCCATACAGGTTGTGTTTTTTCCATGCCTATATCATTTTAATGTGTGAGTTTCTGCCTGGGATTTTTTTCCCGTCTCTGGGAAAGCTGATGCTGCTGAGGAGGAGGATGGACATGGAGCTGCTGGTGAAACAGAGGAGTCAGTAGTGATGGCAAGGTTGCTTGGTGGGAGTGAACAATGCTGCCGGTTTTGAAATCCTCCACCAATTTAAGCTGCATCCCTCTGCTCTTAAAAGTTGAGCTGATTTTCTCTCTTCACCGTCAGGCACTGGCTGAAAATTCGCTTTGCCAAGGAAGTCCTTTTTTTCAGCAGTCCTACCTAGGAACTAAACTGCAAAACTCAAAGCATTGCTGCTCGTTGACTGAAACGTGTTGGACTTCTCCAGACCATGTCATCCAGGGTTTATAAACATCAGCGTCTGAAGCCTGAGCAGGATGCTGCTGCGGTGAGCTCTGGCAGTGGCAGGCGGGTGGGCACAGTGATGTCCCTCTGTAGCCCCGAGGATACTGGCCCACCAACAACCACGAGCTTGTGGGCATTTCTCAAATCCTTTCATCATCATTGTCCTTGTGCTTGAAGTTATCAAGGCCACGGGCGTTATGTGTGTGTTCTGGACACACAACTTTCAGTGCTGCTCTCCGGGAGGAGGTAGAGAAATGTATACTGTTCTCTGTAATAGTTTATCGTGCACTTTGCGGTAAACCAGCCTGTGTTGCGGGGCTGCCAACATCAGCCATTTGAAAATGAGTCAGCTGACCAAAATATATAGATTCTATATAAAATTTGTTATTTAAAAACATTTTACATAAAGCTCTGGAAGTTTTTTATGTGTTTCTTCCATGACTGCGAGGACTGGGAACCTTCCCCCCTGGCATTTTTGTTTTGTTGGTTTTTTTTTTTTTTTTGTTAGAGCTGAGTTTCTTTTTTATTCTTTTTATTATCTTTTTAAGAGCTTGAGCATCTCAAAACTGGAGGAACTGAAGCTTTAAGAAAGTTGAACAATAAGATTTTGAAAGCTGTGAGCAATAGAAGCTCTCTGTATCCTCTGTCTTGCTACTTGCATTTCAGCGATTGCCTGCTAGGTGTTAATTATTAATTCTGCTGGTTTGGAACAGAGGATAAGACAGGATACAGGCAGAAACGAACACACAGAAATGCCTAAAGTCATAAAAGGTTGCTGTCGGAGAATAAAGCTGGCAAAACCAGGCAGCTGTGCTGACTGCTGGCCTGAGCCCTGGGGTGGGAGTACCGCTGACCACTGGTGAGCTGCGGTCTCCTCTCCTCCTGCCCCTTTTGATAGCATCAGGGTAGAAGTTCATCCTTTCATTTGTTCACATTTAATTATAGATGATATTATATGGGTTTGCTCAAGCTTTCTTTTCAGGCGTAGGACTCCTTCAACGGAGGCAGCTGTGGAGAAAACGTAGGGCCCAGGATTTACATATCTGGTGAGATGCTAATTTCAGACTATTTAAGTACACGGAGATAACAAGCAAATGCATCCATAGATACTTTGTTAGATATTTAACCATGCAGCCTTAATGATCTCTCCGTTTTCGTTTGAATACAATATTGTACCTAGGAAAGAAAGTTTCAAGATGCTGAGAGATGGGGTGTGCTGTTTTAGACCCCAAACCAATACTCAATTTATTAATTTTGATTTATTGAAGCTGAGGGGGTGCCCTTGCAGGGCTGGGACGTTCAGTGTTGGTTTCAGGCAAATCCTTCTTACAGTCAGTGCGTTTTTGCCGTAACTTTTTTATACTGTGGGTATTTTTTTCAGTGGAAGAAGTGTTTTCTGTTGTGCAAAGCAGACCTCACCATCTGTGTTGGATCTCTCTCTCAGGTGGAATTTAATGCATCTCCTTGAGTGACAGGTGAGAAAGGTGGCCTCTTCTGTGGCCGGCAGAGCTGGTGGGGTGAGTATGGTCCAAAGCCCCAAAGAAGAATCTGTTGGCGGCTGCTGAAAACAAGCGGGAGTTAAATGACCATCCTAGGAAGAGATTGGGGAGGTAGAGAAGGAAGGGCAAAAGGTGAAAGGTGGGCAGAAAAGTGAAGAGGAGCAGAAACGGTACAGGGAGAGGCGAGAAGAGATTCAGAGGGCTCTCTGTGGCCCGGAACTTCTCAGCTTGCCCTAGTCGAGGAGAGGCATCCTTCCTGTAAGCAGTGGGGCACCCCGCGGGCTACCTTAATGAAACACGCACCTCATTACTGACGTGCAGGGAGACACCCGGGTTT
The DNA here is from genome assembly GCA_034782735.1 of Sagittarius serpentarius. Taxonomy (NCBI): domain Eukaryota; kingdom Metazoa; phylum Chordata; class Aves; order Accipitriformes; family Sagittariidae; genus Sagittarius; species Sagittarius serpentarius. Next base: position 30,726,385 of record JAVKLA010000090.1, on the reverse strand, counting down.
TGTTCAGCAAAGGCAGCATACCACCAGCCAGTGTTTTACTCGCTGTTAAATCCATATAGCAGTAGCTGAGGGCCCTCATCAGCTCTAAAAACAATTTAGATGGGGCCTTTCTGATGTAGGTGGGAGTTTATTGTTAGTGTTTCTTTCCAGTTGTTTTGTGAGTGGTCTGGTGATTTTATATGATCTCTCCCAGTTTAATCCCACAGGCATTGTCGTGGTCAGACACGGTGTTGTCCTGTAGGAGATGGGTCAGGTCCTGCGTCTCAGTCTTTGCTCTGTACCTTGGGATGGTCTTCCTGGCCGTACTGGTGCAGAGATTTCAAGAGGCAGGTCTGCGCTTTTGCTGTGAACGGCACGTGATAGCAGCACATTGCATAATCTAGATTTATCATTATTTGAAAAATGGAGTTTTCTAACATATTTTTTCAAACGAGCGTTTTCAGTTTTGAATTTGCTTCTTTTCTGTTAAAAGCCCCATTGCTTCTCTGTTACGGGATTATAAAACCAGGAGCTCCCAATCCATTTCGTACCATTATTATTTTGAAACGCTTGCATTTTGTCACCTTTTTTACATAAACAAGGCAATTTTTTTCCACTATCCAATCCATACAAGACTTTCTTCATCACCTAAATAATTTTTAGTGTGTTTCTGGCCCCTCCCCCCAGCTCTTCTTGGTTATTTAGTAAGAAATGTAAAAAATACTTTTAGAAGCAACGTACAGTAGAAGATCCAAGAGTGAGGAGTACTTGCAGGAATAAAAGTTGTAGCAGGAGAGCACTAATTATTTAACTAATCTTCAAAAAGACAGTATCTGTTGTACTGAATGAGCATGAAATGTTATTTTCCTGTTTCAAGAGTAGCTGCTTGCGTTAGGTTTTCCACCTGTTAGGCAATTGTACGCTCACGTCGTTATTGAGCAGGAACGTTTTCCAACACTGCAGCAGTTGTTTCGTGTTTGCTTGCTTGATATTTTGATTGTGCTTCATCACAATATATGAACAAAGTTTGTAAATATTTAAAATTTGCCGTGGAGAAAATGGTGGTATTTTGCACGAAATTATTTGAAACTGCAGTGGACATTTTTAAGTGGATTTTTTTTTTTTTCTTTAATTCTTCCAGGGAAATGAGGGGTCTCTGCAGGGGCTGGGCTACCCAGGCATTTTATCAGCTTAGGCTTGCTGGGACAGTGCTGCAGTGAAGGCCACAGGCAGGCAGAAGACATCCTGATTTAATGATGTCTTCTCTAGAGAAAGTGAAAGAGAACTGGAGATGCCTGTTGGGGAAGCTCGTTAGCTGTATTAACGGGCTCGTTGAGCTCTTTAGCCTTAATTATTGCGTTCTCAGGGTGACAGGCTTGGCAAATCCAGGTCTCCCCGAGACCTGGTGTGAACTCGGAAGGCACTCCCCTGTTTGCTTTCCTTCTGCCACACATCTTGGGACCATCGGGAAGGTAACAACGTCCCTCAGCCTACGTTGGTCCACCTGGCCGAGGGGGTTTGCTGGTGCTGGGGTGGCCACTGCGGAGGTCTCCAGGGCGGGGTGAAGCTGTGGGATGATCCGTGAGGAGGTGAGTGAACCTAGAGGAAGGGATTTATTCCTGGCGGTGGATGAAAATGGGGTCGTGTAATCTACACACACAGCTAAGGGAGACCAGTGATGTTTCTGGTGTTCTTGAGATGTTGCTGGTGCCCTGTACAACCCCCACAAAAAAAAGAAATGAGCAGTGTGATAGACTTGTAAAGGGGAAGGAGAGGGATATAAATGTAATGTTTTCAGGAATATTTTGGATATTAAGTGGAACTGGAGGATTTTTTTTTTTCTTTTTCTAAATGAGAAGCTTTTTCTGTTTTTCATTTACTTATATAAGACACCTGGCGTATCGGTTAGGCACTTGCCAAGTAGAGTGAGCATAAACAATTTTTAGTCTTACAAAGTTGAAGGTGGCAGCTTAAGCTCCTGTTTTAAACAGAGGGATGGAGGCTGGAGTTGGGACTATGTGAATGTTCAGGGTTCGCATCACCTCTGTGGCAGTAAACTCCCTCTCTGGCAAGCGGTGGGGCACTGCTGATGCTTTCAGCGTCGCTGCCGGCTCCGGCTAGTCAATGTGAAATTCCCTGTATCAGGTATCTGCCTCCAGTTGAACTACAAATGCTTCAGCCACCTTGGAGGATGAAACGATGAGCATATCTGTCCATCTGTACTACATATGCTTAAACCAGGGCTGGAAGGGGCTCAGCCTGACTTTATTTTCGCTGTAATTTCACTTTTTGGCTTCAATTGTTCCCCTTTGCTTTTGCAGATAGCTGAGATCAGCTGCTCTGCAGGCAGCTGAGAGACTCAGATGCGTGTGTTGAAAGGGATTTCTGCATTTCAACTGGTGGAAAGAGGAGGAGAAAATTGGACTGGGAGAAGGGGAATCAATATAAGATTTACTCTTCAAGGGTTCAGTGGGGTTTTTTAAGTAAAAAGAAAAACAAAGGGAGGAAAAAAACCCGATGAAAATAAATCTACGCTTGTAAAAGCAAGCACTTTGATATTATGAAAATGCTGGGCAGATAATTCAGGCTCTTCTGCGTGCGGAGGATGAGGCAGTTTGGAATTACATATAGTTCTGTTATAAAATAAATCTCCTGTATACATGAATAATTTTTAATGTGAAGCACTAGTTTACACAGATAGCAAAGTAATACTGAACTAAGCTAATAACGCAGCTTACCGAACAGTCTCGTGTTTGTTCTCACTGGGAAGAAAACCTTTTTTTGGCTTTAAATTGTTTGCTCCTTGCTTCCGCAAGAAGCAGTATTAGAGTTCAAACGCAGCTCTCCGGTGCTCCACTTTGATCTCCCACACTTGATGTGCACGAACTGCACTGGCTGCGTACTTCTGTGTGCTGCTTTATCTAACATGCAATCTTTCCATGGGATAGCATCAAAGACAGGTGGCTTTAAATAAAATAAACAAGCTGCCAGATAGTCTATGCATGGGAACACAAACCCAATGCTTTTTAATAAGGTAATAATATTATAATTTTGTGTGTGTATATATATATATATTTAAATGTAGTTTGTATTAGAGCAGCACCTGAAGGCAGTAGTTGGGAATCTGAAGGAGCTGCTCTGCCTGCAAACACAGCAAAAAGGAGCTCATACATTACCAGTTCTTCCAGAAACGTCATCCAAACCAGCACTTTTATTCTAAACTCCACGTACTTCCAGGGGAGCGACCTGGGGGTAAGTTTCCAAACCCCAAGTTATTAAATGAAAGGCAAACGCTGGAGGGGTAAAGGCATGGTACGCAGCAGAGCGTGATGTACTGCCATCCTCTTTCCCCGACACCTGGATGTCAGACTCCGCAGAACAAGGGGACAATTTTGGATGGGGGTGGGAGGGAGCACACAATCAAGCTGCCCTTTTCCCTTGGTTTTCCTTTAGCCTTTTGGAGAAATGAAGTTGCTGTGAGAGAGAAAAGAGAGACAGGTCTGACTGTCAGGCGTGGGGGAAGCAGGAGGATGATTTCAGGGTTGGAGAGGTGCTGGCAATGTTGTAAATGCTGCAGCTTTGCTAGATCTCCCTCTCTTTTTAGACTTGGTGAGCACGTAGGGAATCATTGCCTTAGCAGCCATACCTGAGCTAAATATAGGAAATCCTCAGCCCTTTCAGGTGACTGGTGGGGCTCTGAAATAACTGGCTTCAAGTTGCTTCATAGTCTCTAAGAGTGAGTCAAGGTCTGAACGTGCTTTATTTTTCATAAGGGCTTGGCTGGATGCGCAAGTTTAGCAGCTTGTATATTTGTGGGATTTGTTGCTTCTGGAGATCTCCTGGCTCTGTAAGTCACTCCGTCCTGCCCAGCTTTTCCAAAGATTAACATCCGTATGGGAACGCTGTCTCTGAAGCAATGTTTACACTCATTTCCTTCCGAGGGAAAACATTCAGCAGTGAAACGGGACTTCGGCAGCGCTGTGGAAGCGGTGATGGCAGATGCGAGGAGATGGCGGCATGTCTTTCCAAAGTACAGCTTGTTCTTAGCGGGTTGTGTATTGAGTTTTCTGCATCCTCTTTTTTTTTTTCTTTTAAAAAAAAAAAAGCAAGCAGAAATCTTTTACCAAGCTAAAGGCATTGCTCAGCCTTGCAGCGAACCCAGCCGGGGCTGGCCACCGGCCAAGCCTTTGCTAGCCGCAGCCTGCACGCCATGTAACTCCTCTAAGAATAGCCCCAGTGCTCTTTAAGAAAAGCCCCCCCCCCCCCGCCGAAAAAGATTTTAGCAATGCATTGTCGTCTTCCCTGTTGTAAAGAGGTGGAGTTTGGAGGGGATTTTTTCCCCCGCCACGATGGTGTCCGTTGTTTCGCCTATGCCTGCAATGAGCTATCACTAATGCTGAGAAATATTTTTGGACTTTATATGGTGAGTCAGGGCTTAGCCACAAATTGGTCATGGGATAGAAAGGATACAGATTGTCTGTTACCCAGTGTCTAGTTTCAGCGATTTCAGAAACATGAGCAATTTCTCAACTGATGTTAATTAGACTTATAACTCTTTCTGAGATGATCTAAGGCAAGGATTAATTATAAAAGTTTCTCGGTGTTAGAACATGTTTCTTTAGTTAAAGTTTGGCATGCTTTCGTTTTACAATTAGCACGAAAGAATTTTCCTCTACTTAAAATCCCTAAATACAGCATTCTGTCTTGCTATGTAAACAACCATATTTATGAGTTTATCTGAACAAATCTAACTGTTAAATGGGAAAAACACATAAAAGGGCCAAGCGCTACCAGCGAATTCGAAGGCTCATCGAGTGGACTTGCGTACTCCTCATGGGCATGGTTGTGTTTTGGAAGCTGTTCTTCTGGCTCTACTTGATTTCTCACTTAAATAAAACACACCATAGATTATTTTCCTATTTAATTTAAAAAATAAGTGACCAAACTAAGTGCCCTTACGTGCTTCACCTTTTGTCTCCATAGACAGGGACTTTTCCAGGGCCGGCTCAGTGGAGTCTTGATGGAGATGGGGATCCAGTCGTCCCATGTTAAAACACCTCCATTGGTTGTATTTCCTTAAAATTGTCCATAAAATTGTGAGGGTGTGAAAATAGCCAGATCATATCAAGCTATTCAGTTCACCTTTTAGAAAACCTAAATAAGAATGGTCAAATGGGTATACGGAAGGCTTGGTTTGACTTGATGGTGTACATTCACAGAAGGCTAGATGAGATGACATGTCTTCTCTCCATCTTCTCTGTCTTCTGTGCTCCTTATTTTCCTGGGGGTAAATTTTAGCAGATTCTCACAGCAAAGTATCAGAGTGTTCCCAGATAAAGATCCCTGCACCAGTTTGGAAAACCTGGCTGTTTTCATTTGTTCACTTTTCTACTTAATAAAGCTCTTTTCTTACAATTAAGTTACATAGCCAAATAGTGATGTAATTTTTTTTGTGTCATACTTCTGTGAGTGCTTTAAAACAGAAGAGATTCAAATCTGGTTTCTGTGACTGCGTGTTTGAAGTTGGTTTTTTTTTTTCTAGAAAAGCATTGCATTAGTCTGTCCTTGAGATCAGGTAATTTAATAGAAAATCGTTGGGGATTTTTGCTTGTAATAAATTTAGACTTAGATTCTTATCGCATGTTAATGTTTTTAATAATCTGACACTATGGAGCTCCCTAGTTTTATGGCCTATACTTATGACTCCTGCATTATGTATGCTGATGATTACTATGCGAATGCAAGTTGTTAAATTGATTTTATGATGGTAGCATAGAGCATAAAGCTGAGTTCACTTAAGGAAATAAGAGCGATGCAAACACAAGGCACTAAAATAATAACAAAATCTTTTGTGTCATGTTGGGTGACGAACCGCGGAGTGATTTGTAATTCAGCTTTCCATTGAAACCGTTTTGTGAAGTTGTGCTCCAGCCATCACTTGCCCTCCAGTCCTCTGTGTCCCCAGACTTGGCCCAGTTACTGGCAAGACAAAATGTATTGGATCCGCTTTGGGTTTACAAATGGTGACAGATTAATTTGGAAAGACAGATTACAAACACGCATCATGGCCGCAGTCTGAGTCCTATAAAAGTGATGTATGGTTGGTGCAGAATGATAAAAATTCGTATCAAGGGAACAGCTTAATTAACTATTCTTGATTAAAGTAGCACAGTATGTGAATTTAATAGCTTGTCTTCAAAAGCAGAATATGAAATCGCTTATTACTTTGGTGTATCTTGCTGGCAAATTGTGAGCTGCAAGAGGTTTTTCGTGATTGAGTTTAGAGGAACTTAACACTGGGGTGGGAGATACCAAATAATTATTCTGCTCTTGCTTCAAGCTCATTGCCTTATGTGAATAAAGAAGTTGTCAGGAACAAAGTCATGGGAGTGGACTAGGAACAGGGTCGACAGTTGTCAGGAAAGGGAAGGCATGTTGGGATTGCAAAGCAAGGACTTCAGTCGAATACCACCGTCAAAATTTTGGGCAGTGAAATAGTTAACAGCATTGCCATTCAAACTTCCAAGTTAATGGTCAATTTATGTGTCCTCATGGTTGTTGGAGTCACTGTAGGTATGGAGAACAGAAGTTTATTGTGTCTCACTTCTGTCATCTTTTAGGTTGAGCAGCTGTAGTTCATGAATTATTTTCTCGATGGTCATGCTTTGTGGAGCTCTAGTTGTTCTTGCAGTTCTTTGAGACCTTCTTGGTGCGTGTAGCTGAAGAAGGTCACGTATTCTGCAGCCCGTTACACCTTTGACATGCATCAGTAGGATGCTTGTCTTTTTTGCAAGAGCATGATACCGACAGCTCATGTCTAGCAAGCTTCTAGGTCCTGTTCGGCAGAATTACTGTGTAAGCTGGCGTTTCCATGTTGTATATATCCAGTTGGTCATTCCTAAGTGTAATACCTAGCACTCGGGCCCTGTTTGAATCATCTGCTGTCTTTTTCAGTACATCTCTCCTGCTAAGTAGAGTCTTTCCTGGCTTGATGCTCTCTGTCGTTTTGGAAAGCAGTCGTAGTCTCCAATTCATTATTACTCATCATCCCAGTCCCTAATGAAAATCCAGCTCTGGGACAAGTAGCAACAAAATCCTACTTGATATATAGCTCCATTTTGACAATGTGCCGTTGTAAACTACCTTCTGTATGGCTTCCCAACCAGCTTTGCCCTTACCCTAGAGTGTTTTCTTCTAGTATGTCTAGACAGACTTGCTTTTCCTGACTTGTTTATGAAAATGCCCAGAGAGATGGAGATAAAAGCCTTACAAAAATCAAGGTGTTATCACATGTTCACTGCAACCAATATAACTGAAATAACGTTTTTTACATAAATATGAGGTTTGTGATTTTTTTTTTGAAAATGTAAGTTTCAGGTACCGTTAGTTTACAAACATTTGTCCCTTGTAAAGCTTTTCCCTAAAAATACTAATACTACAGAACTGATATTTGCTTTAAAATACAAGCTTGCATTGCGAAGCATAATTGAAAGCCAAAGGGTGAATTCTGGGAGCAAGTTGTACTCCTGCAGAATGAAGAGCATTGAATGCCGTTGTTATGCAATGCTTTGGTATTAGTCAAAGCTCAGACTGAGTCAGTCTGATCAATAAGCACAGACATCTAAGTGGTGAACTTTTATCATGATATGATGTCAAAATGAGCTTGAAAAAGGGTCGCCTCATCTTCTCCTTTAAAATGGTATAAAAATCCTGCTTTATATTTCTTTTGGAATCAGTAACTCGAATATATTTACACTTGAACTCATCTGAAGAACCTTCCAGATTCCAATCAGAGAGTTTTCAGGGCATGTTTTCACTGTAAATAGGTAAATATGCTATTTGGATGGGTCAGCATTGCTGCTGCTTGAAAGTAAGGTGGGTAAAAACCATGATCTTACAGCAGCTATCCTGGCTTTGAGGCTGGGCATCTGCACGCCTGCAGCTGATCCAAGATGAAGAATTAGGTTTTGCTCCTAATTTTTTCCTTATCCAGGATGAAGAATTAGGGTTTGTTCCTAATTTTTTCCTAATCTGTTAGGTTTGTACGTGCGATCTTACCTTGACTAGAATTAGTGAAGGTCTGAGTCCTGAACAAAACAGCAAAGAGGTACAGTTTCTTTGAGAGATACTCGTTCCTCCTGGTACCCTTCTCCTTGGAGCAGGGTTTACTGAGACAGGTAGGCTCACTAAAATGAATAGGACTAGCTGTGGCTGAAGATATTGTACCCTACAGTAAGTAAATACAAAGCCCGAACTTCTTAAGGGCATGTCTGTGTCAACACATTTTTCTTGGAGATATATGTACTGCAGAAGCTGCCTCTGCAGTTACACCTAATTATAAGACACCATTGGTTTGTATTTTATGAGTGCTTTGAAAAAATTAGCAAAATCCATTAATATTGTGGTCGGTGAACTCATCTGAAATTGCCTGATGAGGCTGTTATTTATACACAGTGGAAAAATCGATAAATTTAATCCAAGGTAAAACTGTCTGGCTCTCTAAAGGAGAAGGCTGCCTTGGTTGCCGAGGGCTGGAAATCATTGCCTCATGCTAGTTGAATAACATCCAGCAGTTGTGGGGCTGAATCTTCCAGACTGATTTGACTCACAGGGACTGAGTATCTAAATGAAGTGTATTTGTCATGCTGCAGTCCTACAGGATTAAAAGCACTTGGATTCATTTGATCTGATGCATTCCAACAATATTAAATAAGTCCATTTTTTATTTTCCTTTGCACCTTGTATTTTCCTGGCTGTGGAAGTCCAGCATCTTACTTTTTGGAAACTGAGCTGTGATATGACAAATATTTCTGGCCAGTATTTCTAGCTTTGGCAGGGCTTGAAGAATTCTTGGCTGGCTTTTACAGTAGGCTGATAGCTTAGACCAAATATAACAAGAGGCAGAGTACAGCATGTAGAATTAAATCATGTTACTTGTTATTACATTATTTTTCTTGTCTTGAAATTATTCACTGTATTCTGGGTTTTATAAATCCTAGGTGATAAATAGTCATTTTAAAATGTTTTAATCAATACTTAGGTGTTAAATAATGTTAAACAAAACATCTGAAAGATCCTTCTGTCTTTCAGCAAGATAATTACGCTGTGAAATTTGCTTTCATAATTTCTTTGGGAAGTCCAGTTTACTGAACATTTGGGACGTAGGACTTACTCCTGACATATCTAAGCTTTCTTCTCTGGAACCTTCTTTGCAGCCGTGTCAACGGGCGCTATTTATAATCACGCAAAGACACGAGTTGCATGGTTTAAAGTCTTTGCAAAGGTACCTCATGAGCAGGAAAAAAGGGAAGAAGGCTACCGTGTGAATGCAAAGCCATGAATCGACTACAAGAGAGACATCTTTTTTCCTGCTGATGGTAGCATTCATACATAAGTAAATAAAGGCTGACAAGGTAAGAGTGGGAACAGACGAGAACAGCGAACAGCGTGCAGCTTTCCAAAGAGGTGAGCTTTGGAGTGGAAGCCAAAAGAGGGGGGCAGTTTCCCTGGCCGTGCCATCTCCCTGGTGCTTTGGCTTTGGCACTCGGCAGGCTGCGCAGCCATTTGAGTCAGTTGGTGTGAATGAACCATGGGAAAAAGACTTAAAGTTTTATTTTCATACAGATCAGTGGGTTAGTAGGACTCCTTATGGGGCCAGACGAGTCCTAGTCCTGGCAGAAGGAGCATGCCAAAAGTGCGTGGCTGGGACCCTTTTAGTGGCAGACCTCAGTCAAATGGCCAGAAGATGATCGTGAAACTGCACTCTTAATGAGAGAGGGGCCTACCAAGAGGTAAATAAGTATCTTTCGATATTGAAAAATAGGCCCTGAACGTACATTGCGTTGTTAATGTTGACCAGAGCTTCTGATCAGTCCAGGAGAGCTTGTGCTAAATGTCCGTGGAGGTGGCAGTGCAGCTCCCCGGGTCCCTTGGGGGATCTGGGAGGCCAAAAGCCGCCCTGCCAGCAAGCTCTTAACAGCACAGCTAATATTAATTGAAAGTGATTTTAAGCTCCAGGAATTTGGGGCTTAAACTAAACTCTGAATTTGAGGATTAGGAGACCGCCTAATCATCTAAGTGTTTGTCTCCCCAGATAAGCCTTGACAACATCCTGAGCGTTCTCTGCACCTGCTGGCCTGACCGCTTAGCAAGTTGCTTAACGTGCCCTTTCAGAAGCGAGCCGATGGGGAAATAGCTGTGCACCATCTCAGTATGAGGCTGGTGTAATCACAGATAGCTCACTTGGCGCTGTCTGAGCAGCAGGAAAGTCCATAGATGGGCTGGAGAAGAGAGACCATGGGCACAGAAGCTCACAGGTTTGAGGCAAATACACCTGCCAGCAGTGCACAGCGAGGCCGTTGCGTACGCCGAGGCAGAGGAGCAAGCCCTATACATAGTAACAGAAAGGCTTTAATGGTCCTAGAGCATTAATAGGACGGTGCAGTGTTACTACCTGCTTATTTATAGCTGCAAGTTTAGGGTGATGTGCAACTACCCGTGTTTCGTTTGGAAGAAACAAGTAGAGGAGTCTTGGCTGAAAGGAGCACGTTTCCTTCTGCTCATTACACCCAGTTGATCACTGTTGGTTTAAGTGAGGTTTAAACATCACAAAATGTGCCCGCATCTTGTGGTCCCCCATTTGCTGTTTGCCCTTCCCTTCTCTGGTGAAGGTTATTTTAGCAGTTCTGCCTTATACGAGGCACAGGCTTCTTGAACTGGCCTCCGTGCTGTTCCTGTGGTTGTTTGCCAGTCTTCCCCCTGGGCCCTCCTTCCCTCCATGCCTTACCCAGCTGTTGTAAACAAACATAGCAGTATTGCAAAGAGTCCTTCCAGCAGAAAGTCATTTGTTGTCATCATGATGTTTAATAGCTGCAAAATTATTCGTCAGCACATGTGGTCGTCTGCTGGAAGAGTCGTGCAGACCGTGATTCAGGAGAGCAGCGTTATGGGCATATGCTCCGTTGACCTAAGGGGGGATTTAGGCACCTCCATGAGATGAAATGGGCCCTTAAGGGGGATTTAGGCACCTCTGTGAGGTGAAATGGGCCCTTAAGTGCTTTGCAGATCCAGGAACAAAGTGGGCCTAGGCTGAAGTTTACATCAGGAAAACTGTTAACAATGAATTTAAGCACATGATTCTTCAGGGACGTGCTCCATCATGTTGCATAGCCTCAGTGATGTGGGAGGCTGTGCTTTTCATGAAGAGTCAGGGAATGACAGCAGTTCTGCATTTCACTGATAGGGGAAAAAGTGATCCTGACTCACAGTTCATGCCTCTGTTTCAGAAATGCTTTTGCAGTCCTTCAGATTGAGAGGTTTGGGGTAAGTGTCACATTTGGCTGCTAAGTGCGAAGCACAGTGTTTCCAGTTGCCTTTGTAAAAGTTACACAATCTATTTGTTGGTGTGCCTGATAGAGTTGATAAGCCTGCTTGAAGGTCAAGTGTGCTCCTTGCTAGGTCGTGATGTTCTAGGTCTCTCTAGGTCTCTGGTCTGTTTTTAACAGTTTACAAAATGTGGGCCAGAGAAAGGCCAAGGAAGGAATGCATATCTTGGGTCTCTGCTATGGGTTGTTCAAAAGTTGAAAGTTTTGACAGAACAAATGACCTAACGCGGTCTTTGGCCGAACATAGGTGTAGGATCTGCGGAGAGCCCTGGTCACCATGTCTCTGCTGCTCTTCGTTTTGCCAGAGAGATGAACAAGTGAGAAATATTAATCATAGCTTACTGATTTTGATTTCAGAATAGATTTTATTTGTTAATGCTCTTAGTAGCAATCGGGGAAGATTCCTGGCCTGTTGCAGCTGCTGTGCCTTTGTATGGCTCATAGCGTTATAAAAAGACAGAGGGATTATGGGGCTTTGGTGACTTTAATAAAGTCTATTTTTGCTGTTGGGTTCATTGATGTGGTATATGGTTTGAATTAAAGTTCTCATTATCACATTAAGATTCAACTAGGAGTTAATTAAATGTAGGGAAGTAATTGAATGGTAATACAACAACACTGCAGTAAAAAATGAGGCAGTATTTCCATACTAAACTCCAGTTCTCTCCTCATTGTAAGTACCATGCCTATGAAATGGGCATTGGAGTAACTTCTGACTGAGGCAGAAAGCTTTTGTGTTCGGCAGTGCTGCACCTCTTGGTAGTAACATGCCGGTCCATCATTTTCTGAACATTTCTGTGATGGGATAACCCTATTAAATTTTAGAGGTACTTACACTTGCACTCACCTGGCTTGAAAAGAAAAGAGAGTGTTAAATCTTCGCATCTGCAAATGGCTGGAAATCAGCTTGTAGACTTGGAAGCTAGTTTTGATTAGAAATAGCAGAACTGAAATGAACGCCTGTTTTGCTTGTTGCATGTGATTTTTGTTAATTTTAGGAAGAACCTGCTGGACTGTGAGTCATGGAACATGCAGATATTTTACTTCCTGATAATGCTATTAGCACCGAACAATTGTTTTGCTAAATAATCCAAGGTCTGAGGCAGGAAGACAGGTCATCCCCACTGGCTTTTTGGATTGAGAGAGATCTTGAGTAGTGTACCACAAATTTTGTGTACCCATTAGAGAAGCTGAGCTCACCTTATTTCTCCTTCAGCATTTATTTACCTCATGTTTTTTGAAGTATGAATGCACAGTTTACAGTTGTCCCCTGTATATATGGTAATAAAACTTAATGATATTTCAGCAGCAAACCATGATTTACAGTAACAAAACGAGTTCGTTCAGAGGGGGCTCGCAGAAGTCGGAGAGAGTTGAAGCAGCGCTGCCTCTGTTTTTGAAGGAGCTGGGCTCTCTCATCCCCAAATACATGGTCTGACCTGCTTTTCAAAATAAATGTGCTTTTTTAGGGAAACCTCAACAGTAAAAATAGTTGGTAGAGCCATGTGCAGCTTCCATCCATTTGCTTATGAGCCTCAGATAGGGCTGCTGCAGGCAGAGAAATGCCATCTCTGAATACGGTAGGTTAACTCGTTGGTTTGAGATATCGCATTAAAAACAGGAGCTTCTCTTGCTCTTAAATATGGCAGTACATGTGACACATTCTGACTTCAGTGAGGCTTTAAATACTGTGACCAAAATTGGAAATGTGCTCTGTAGGAAAGATGTAGGCAGATGGGAAACAGCCCAGAGCGGAGTGACAAGAATAGGAGGTTTAGCAAACGTAAGCTGTAATGGAAGATGGAAGGAATTGATTTGTTTAGCCTAAAAATACAGAAGGAAACGCAAGTCACCCGAATATATAAAAGGTTGCTTTAAAGGGCATGACAATCATTTTTTTTCCATGACCACTGAGAGATGCAGGAAGACATCAGGCAAGGATTTAAGCTGGGAAGTAGGATAAACGTTTGAACTTTTACGGAAGTGACGAAATGAAAGATGGGCTGTTGAGAAAACCTGCAGGATAGGAGTCTGGAGAACAGGTTAGACAGAAGTCTGTTGAAGTGGTTTGGATACGTGCCCTCAGGTGATGCAGTTAGGTGATAATTTGAAATATCTTCCTTTTGTGGCAGTTGATAGCATGTGAAACTTTCAGGAGTCTAATCTTGTAGAGTTTCTCAGTGCTGTTTCACATTCTGATCAAAAAGCCATTGAAATTTTGTGGGTGAGTGCAGGGCCCATCCCTGGCCGGCCTGATCTTGCACAGCGTACGAGACCACCTTTTCCGTGGCCAGTCCCTCCCAAGGGAACAGACACCGTATTCCAACGCTGGCCTGTCTCACGGCCATGCCACTGCTGGGACTGATGCACAGCAGCCGCGCTTGGCTGGCACTGACACTTTCCTGGAGAAAAGATTTGCTGCTTTCTGGAAAAGGAGGGCAGAGCTCATTTTTTCCATGCCCTCTCCCATCTGTGAGGGGTGGTTTGTGGAAGAGGTGATGCAGAAGGTGAGATGATGGACACATTAAAATCAAAGTGGTCAGTAAAGGCCCTAACAGGCATACAGTCATTTGGGGACTCTTAAATACTGGACACCTTAAATGCTGGACATGAGTATTTCCAGGCCTGTAATTGGATTTTAAGCTAGTTCTTCACCCAGTATTGGCTTGGGTATCTTCCTCTAATCTGCAGCATCTTGAGCATCAGAACTGGTTTTATATGTCCTTGGTAGAATGTATTTACTTATTGGTGCCTCTTCGTGCTAACACTGAGCAGACATGCTTATTTATCTGCTCTTTGTCCAAGGAGACTTAAAGGAGATAAACATTTAAAATGCAGCCTTCGTTACTGGTTTAAACAGCTTACAAAGTTTTTAAACCGTTTATGATTGTCTTCCATTCTGATGGATATGATATCTCTTCTCAGTATTATTCTCAGACAAATTTGTTGAGAGAACCCAGACAAAATCCATACTTACGCATCCGAGGACTAGAAACTCAGTAAGTGAGCAGGCTACTATATTCTTTGTGAAATTATAATCATTCTTTTTACTATTCAAAAGTAATGGCTAACCAAAACAATGAAAAGATGGTACAAAATGCATAAATTAGACTTAAGGCTCCTTCTGCAGCCATAATACTTCTCATGTGTCTAATAGTACATATGTCGTATTTAATAATATTCAAACTATTATGTCCTTTAGAATGTACATTTTACCCATGCTCACTGAAATTTGCCACGTAGCAAGATCTATAACTTTGTTCGTTCGGGTCTTAAATCTTATGCATTGTGCAAATTTGAGAATTAATGCAGATAAAACAGACGTGGAGAGGAACAAAATACAGACATTGAAAATATGTTCCAGCAATGGCATTTACATAATTGCAATCTACCAAAAAATCAAAAAATTTGAGATTTGAGTCTTGGACAGTGCTGGGAGAATGAGAGCTTATTGCAGGGAATCCTTGCCGGTTTGGAACAGGCATTACTATGTTTTTTTCCCGTCGTCAGCCACACAGCTCCGCAAGTGGGAAGTACAGTTAGCCAGCAGTGTCCATCTGCATGAGCGCGCTGCGTGCGGCGTATGATGTTCCACATGTTCGGAGGTGTTTCCCATGATGTCAGCCTGTGGGAACTGGGAACACATTGTAGGAATAAGGGGTGTGAGAGTGCCTGCATGTTAGTGGGACGCATGGAGATAGTTGTATTTATGCCGTTGCTTTATGCATGAGACTTATCCCTGTAGGCTGTGAATGCCCCAAACCTTCCTGTGGCAAATGTATTTGTATTGATGAGTAGCTCTACTCTTGGTTTTCTGTCATCTTGCTTCTCGGGGTTACCTCGATCAAAATTTCGTGCTACCATTTTATTCTGTTTACATTTGGCTTAACGGTGTCTTTTCATTTGCACCACATCTTCTAATTAGTTCCGATTTTCCTCTTCTCTTAATTCATAGAATTGTAGAATGGCTTGGGTTGGAAGGGACCATCAAACTATACACAACAAACCCAGAAGGACTTTTTCTTTCTCTGCTTTCCCTTGTTGTTCCATCCTTTGTAAATCTTAGGTTTGAACAAGAGGGGAAAAGTATCTTGCATGTATCCTGCGGAATTCCCCGTTCAGACTGGCTTAATAGGATACTCCTTGTCCTAACACCTAGGAGGATCTCGGTGGACTTCAAGGAACTGCTTGGATGTAATAAGAAATGTGTGATAAACATAGTCTACTCAAACTTGCAATTTGCAGATAAAAGCCAGCGACCAGTATAACTGCAAACTCTACTAGAGGAGACACCATGCTGTTTTGCAGATGGAGAGAACCAAGTGTTATTTTTAACACCTGCTCAAAGCAGCTGTTTGGTGGTCACCATTTTTCAATGAGCCCAGCCTAAAATGTAACTCAGAACTTAGTATTAAGGCAGTGAGGTAACGTATGTGCACATGGGGAGTCATCAGTCTTGGCTGGTTTTGACAGTGCAGGAAGATTTCAGAAGGCTTCGCTTGCACGTGCCTGACATGGAGGCATCTCTCGGGGAACTGGTTTTAAAATGGACAGGTATAAACCATGTTCCAAAAACAGGCTGAAAAAGTTCAGTTTTGCTTTTAGAAAACCAGCTTTCAAAATCATTACAGCTGCTGAAATTTTAGGCCCAGCTATTTAAAAAGCCACGAAACAGGTTCTCTGGATATGTTCTCTCGTATATGTTTGAAGGGCATAAAGCTCTTCAAAACCATCCGAATAAAAAGCTCTGCAGAAATTGTAGTAGCAATAACCTGCTTGCCATTCCAGCGAAGTGCTTTCTTGAAGCAAGAACTAATGGAGGCAAAAACTAATGCCCTGCTGCAGACGGACTGTGTAAGACACTGAGTTACTCTCAAGGCAGTCTACACCATTTATTCCTGGCTATAAATGTTTTACAGACTTCACGCAATACTCTTGTTTCATGCTTAATGCCAGCTCTTCCCATGTTCTTACACTTGGTGGAAAACTGCCTTCAGGAGACACGCATGAAAAATTGAGAGCATGAGTAATATATACATTTATTATAAATAACTGTATTTTTGTAAAAGCTTGTTGAGTGAGAGAGAGAATAGTTGATGACACAGACTTAATAAGCAGAAAGTTAATTTTTGAGCCAGGTTTTGTTATCCAGGGGAGCAACATACCTGCAAAAGAGCAAGGTTAGTTGTGCTTTTTGTTGCCAAGTGCCCTAAAACCTCTGAAGTTTCCTCAGGAGTCAGTCTAGTCTTGTAAGTTACCCGTAATGCAGGTTTTTTTATCCATCTATTTTTTATTTGCTGGATAAACTTTCAACCACTCTGATGTACCAAAGCCATTAAAGATAGTAATGAGAGTGGGAGAGCAGGTCTCTGTTCATCCCATAGCATTTTATTTGCAGTATTTCTGGATATCCTTTGATGTAAGCAAATATTCTTCATGCTCTAAATCAATCCCTTATCACCTTAATTTCTGGTGTATATAACTGTGAGGGACAGTTTTCAGCCTCTTGCAAAGCTGTGCGTAGAGGGGATGTTCTTCAGCTTCATTTTGCAAATTGCTTCCCGCTGGAAATCTTGCAGACGTGTCCCTGCCTCTGCTTCCTGCTCGTGTTCCCATTCTCTATGAAACACAGAGTTTTATTACGTGGGTAAGTAAGACTCCTGCTGAAGGAGCAAGATAATTTCCAGTCTGAGGTGAAGCTTCATGCGGCGCTCTGGGTACAAGTGTTTTGGCTTTATTTATGTCTGTGATGTTCATTTTCTTACCCTGGCTGACCTTTCGGAGGACCACAGAGGCTGAAGGAACCAGAAAACCCTGATGTTTAGGGCAGTGTAAACCTCGTATTTCAGAACAGAGGCATCTTTCCAGTGATCACACCCCTCATTTTCTGTCAGGGACACCTTGAAGTTTAGCAGTCTATCTGCAGGAAAGAACTTTGAGATAAAAATACACGTTTTTATTTTTCTGGACCTCCGTGTCACAAGCTGGATAGAAAGGAGAGGAGATACATTTTTATAAATATATATTTATATTTATATATATGTAAAGTGGAGTAGTATAACTGCAGAGCTGTGAAAGGGAACAGAATGGCAAAGTGCAGATAAGTCTTTCCCTGGAGGATTTCTTGGTCATACTTACTTATCATATATGCTCCTTATTTGTAATTTCATTTGTTTACCTGCCTTAATTCCCTGTCTTCGTGACAGCTGCTCCCATGTCTATATTTCAGTTCATCTACAGCCTTCCTGGTAGTTGGTTACTTGACAGAATTAACTGGAATTACTGTAACCAATTAGTCCAGAATTTCGAATATTGACTGGGAGGGAGAAGGAGTTGAAAAGCTGATGGGGACATTTTAAAAGTTGTAGCTATTAGATTTAGTAAATATTAATGGCCTTTGGAAACCTTTTAGTGGTGGGAATTGCCCTTCATTTTTTTTCTGTGCTCTTTAATGATGTTCTCCATCAAAGCTCAAAGACCAGTAACTTTGGCTGAGTGTGAACTATATTTAGATACTGCAGGAGAAGTCCTGCAACTCGCTCCAGATGGAGCTTTTTCCTTACTTTTCCTTTTTTTCCCCCCCCCCCCCCAACTTTACATTTCTGGTTGGATTTTTCAGATTTAGCTTGAGTTCAGTGTAATGAGCATGTTAGATGTTCTTCTAATAATCCTCCCCCCCCACCCCCCCGTCAGTTTTTAACATCTCAAAGGCATTTAAAGAAAGCAACAGCAAATTAGTTACTGCACGAGTTTCAGCCAAATGTGCAAACAGCTCATCCAAGACAAAAAGAGCAGGCCGAGTGACAACCTGAACAGAAAGCAAGTAACCTCAGATTAGATGTCTTTGGAGAGGGAACTCAGTATCCGAGAGCCAGCGGGGCAAGAACTGAAATGGGGCCAAACCTGCAAACAGCGCAAGTTTTTGCCTTGCCTCCAGCCAGTGCCATGCTCTGCAAGAAGGTTGGTTGCTTCCTCCCTTGGAGGGATAAATTAGGCTCCGTTTAAACCGCTCTCAGAGTTTGTAGCATGTTCTCAGCTAAGTTTTCTTTTTTCTTGGTCTCCAAATTCACCCAGTTTTCTTGTAATCCATACTCTTCCATAGCGTCGACTGATTCTTCTCACTCGCACTTGCCCTGAATTTCTATGTTGGCTTCTTTAGTGGATTTGCAACTCGGGTGAAGGATCTCCATGTAGGTTGTATGTATTTTGTACAGGCACAACAAGCATTTGTCTTTCTTGTTTTGAAGGCCTGGCTGAAAGCCACCTTGCACTCAATTGAAAGGCTCTTGTTGACTTTAAGCCAGGTCTTGCTGAGGAAGATGCATAGGTATGCGCATGCATGTACGTATGACTGGTAAATAAACACTAAAAGCAGTATTATCTAATTTCTCAGATCGTAGCATGTGGATGCCTTTCTGGTGGGCTGTAGAAAGCTGCTCAGGATTTGCACCTTCCTGTTTTTATCCCATTTTGAGGAATTTTTAAAATTTTTGTGCTTTCTGAAGCCTGCTCTTCCATATTGCATTTCAGGAGCTGGAGCTGCTACAGCAAAATTTCCCAGTAATAGCTGGGAAGGAGGAGCTCTGTTAGGCGGCTCACTTCAGGATGAGACCTGCCCTCTGGAACAAATTTGAGAAAACCATGGACCTCTGATGAAAGCACAGGATTTTTCTCTGCCAAACCTGGGTTATACGCCCAGCGTCAGTGCAGACTCACTGCGTGACGTTGGCTGGGTTTGCAAAATCTGATTTCTTTCCAGAATAAATGCCAGGCAGCGTCTGCTTCTGTCTTCCCTTTGCGTGCCAGAATGGCCACACTTTGGGCCTGAAGTCTTCAAGCTTCAGTCTCTCCCACTGTTACTTGGGGATAAAACTCTACAAACCTACTCAATTTTTTTTTTTTTTTCAAGTGTCTGATTTATTAAGAAAGATACTGATTGAGGTTGGAAGGGACCTCTGGAGGTCATCTGGTCCAACCCCTCTGCTCAAGCAGGGCTACCTAGAGCTGGCTGCCCAGGACCGAGTCCAGACAGCTTTTAGACATCTCCAAGGATGGAGATATTTATAGGGCTGAGGTGTCATGAGCAAATCCTTCATGCTTAGTTGAGGAAATTTTGGCCTGATACAGCAATAATATTTATTAAAATATTCCATTTAAGACTAAGATTTTTATTATGAAACATGACCTCAGGCTTCATTCAAATCCGCAAATAACAGCTGTGTTTTCAAGCCCTCATTCTGAAGACCGAGGTGCTCCAGGTGACAGAACGGCAGCACTTGGTCAGATAGACAGGCTGAACGTGGTTGTTGCCTCAGGTGCCTCAGTTACAAGGTGCTCCTTAAAACTGAGCTCCCGTGGTGGATTGCAGACAATGTTCTCTAGGAGCCTGGGGCAAGACGGGAGTCAATCGTGGAGTGGTGCCAGCACCCGTGGACTTGGTTGCGGTTGTGTGTTCAGGAGCCTACGTGACTGCGTCCACAGTTGCAGCTGCCTGGGAGGTCTATTGGAGAGATCAGGGGCGTTTGTTTCGATACTGGCGCTTCTCATGACTGTTGCCGGTAGAAGGTTGCTTTTAAGAAAGACTTATTGTGGAATGGTGGAAGGTCCTTCTGATGACTGTGATGATAAATAACGTCTTTCTTAGGTGTCTTCTCACCATGAGCCTCTATTTCTTTGTCACTCGTTGCATGTGTGCCATGAAGGTTAAATTCATTACTAAGCCCTGGCTTTAGGGTCTGGCGTATATTTTGGAGCCAGTGAGCATTTGGAGCACACCGTCTGGTGCTCGTTGTGTGCAAACCGAGCTCCTCTCCAGCCTGGTTTCCAAAGCTCAGCCCGTGCAGGCACCCACCTCCATCATCAGCTGGGTCCGTGATTTTCGTCAGCCCTCATGCCGTGCATAGGATCCCGAGAGGAGGAGGAGAATGGACTCCCTGTGTTAGCACCGTCCAGCATATGTGATCCATACCGTGCCCTGCCTCATCTCCGAGCGTGCCCTAGACGCCCTCCTGGACAGCACAACGTACACACATTATGGCAGGCATGATGTGATGCCTCTGATGATTATTCTTGGATGCAATTTCTTCCTTGACCAGCATCTGAGATTTTTTCAATGCTTGATTTGCCCCTTCATTATAAAGTTACCCTAACTAACATTTTTAGGTGGTTTTGCTTGCAGGTAGCTAGAGAAAGAAGAAAGAGTCTCTCTTCCTGCCAAATGATAATACAGAAAATGGACGCTCAAGTATGTATAAAGCACATAAATCTCATAGGTCAGTACTTCTCCCATGTTCACCCTGATGCATCGAGACAGTCCATGTAAAATATTATTACCTGAGGCTAGTCCTCGTAAGTGAGGGAGGTAAAAAGCGCTGGGCTGGCATATTGAGATTTTACATCTCATCTTTCATGCCGTTTCGAACTGACGGATTTGGTTTCCTTCTTTTCAAATACAATTATTTTAAAGAGTAATTTATGGTATAAAGAGAAAATAAATACTTCATTTTTTCCCTAAATGATTTCAGTGATTAATTACGTGGCTCCAGAAGGCAGTTTGAAAGGCGCTGTGGGCTCCTTTGAGGAAAAGTGTCATCTTGATTTAAATCAGGAGTATTATTTTATAAATATTTGAATAGCTGTAAACTACCAGTTTTGGGTAAAACATGATTGCTATCTGGAGAGATCTTTGGTGTTTCTATCACCTTCAATATATTTTAGTAGCAAATCTACAGAAAAATTAAATCTTAAATATGATACTAATTTGGGGGGAACATGCCACCTTCAAACATCGCTGGCTCCAAGATACACTTACAAGCTGGGTACTTCAGCCTTTTCCAAATAAACAAAAAACAGCCTTGAAACTAAGAACCCCATTTTACTTACACTTAAGTTTTATTGCTTTATAGGGATTTTCCCCCATTTGGTTGTATATTTGTTTAATTATTGTAACTTTAGAGGAAAAACAATTAAAGACCAAAATATGACTGTAAGTTAATGAAAATTAGCCATTAGATCAGGTAGTAGAATTACTGCTATCATCTTTAATTGGTTTCTTCCTGTCCAATTTAATCAGGTAAAAAATGCATAAAATAATGTATAGTCTCTTTATAAAATACGTTAGCACTTACGGAAGCACCTCTTAAAAATCAGTCCTTCTCTAGTAAGCCGTGAGTGTAAAGAGAGCTGAGAGGAAGGACTGTTAGCAGCTTACCTGAGTCCATCTGTGGCAGTCTTATGAAGAAGCAACATACTTCAAATGAAGTTCACGTGCGTCTAGAAATGGGTTTGTAAGAGGGGAAGCATCAAGGGAAATGGTGACGGATACTTAATTATAATGGCAGTAGTGGCTGTTGCTGTGTTAATAGCATCTGGCAGCAGAGTCACCACCATCTGTTAATGCCCTGAAATTCTGAATACTGTGCATCCTTTATGGAGGAATTAACAATAATTAACGAATCTATCAAAATGAAATCACCATGATTGGATGACAGCTTTACCTTGATAAAGATTAATTGCAAAATAATGGGGAGTAAAATGTCCACTTTCAGCCTTTTTAGTATAGACTAGGTAATGCCACTATCCGAGTACAGCATCCTGGAGGGTTTACCTTTAAGCTTGTGGTGGGAGGCATCATTTACGGCATTTACTTTAAATAATCTTTATAAGCAGAGCTAGATTAAAAACAAACTTTTGCATCTTAATTTCTATTTGCGACAGATTAGGACTCTAAAAGGAGTTGCGATTCTGCTGATGCGCGGTAAGTTATTTAATGTTAAATAAGGGAGAAAATGAGGTTAGACTGACAGAAGTGACCCTTCAGCCAAAGTCAAGTCAACCTGGAAGAGCAATCTGACTACGTTAAAGCATTTTGGGTTTCTTATAAACTTGGTATTAGAATCCAGACTTAATTTCTGATGAATCAGTTTGTCTTCAAAGTGATGGGGAAAAAATATTCTATGTGTTTGTATTTAGAAGAATGATTTTTTAATATCTATTTTTATCAAAGCCAGTATTTTGGTCAGTGTAACGAAGTATTACTGCCGTAAATAATAGCTATAAATGAAGCAACGAGCCAATTCAAGGCCTGGTTGGGTTTTATTTTTCTCTTAACTCCTCTTTTTCTGTTTGTTCCTGCTGAGTAACAGATGGCAAAGGTGGCGTACTCTGATTAAATAGGAGGATTGTAAGTAATAGGTAGTTGAGGTGTGTTAATTATCAGCAGCGATAGGAAGGGAAAGAGTAAATTTTGGGATCTTAAAGTCAAGTAAACTGGAATTTTATTTCCATCTTCCTGTGTGAGTCAGTTAATATTCTGCATATTGCTGAGTGACAGAAGTTTCTTTAGGCTGGGATTTGTGCTGATTCCAGCTACTGATAGAGCTGCACTGACGCCAGACCACAAGCAGAGGTGTGGAAAGCCGGGTTTGCACTGCCTTGATTTATCACAGCTCCCGACGCAGGAGCTGTAAATCAGGGCTTCCCTTCCCTTTTAATTGAGGCAACGGATTCACAGCCGTTTTTTGGTGGGGAAAGGTCTGTGCCTCCAGGGTGAAGGTATGCAGAGACAGAAGACGGCCCAAAATTCACCTTCTGTTGCAGTAGGTGAGCAGGAAGTGCTGCGGCTGCAGAACGTGCCCACCGCTGGACCATCCAGATGTGCCATCCCAGATGTGCAGTATGGACCATTCCTGGTTTCTGCCTGTGCGTTGTGGCAAATGAACTGGTGGAGCAGATTTGAGGATGAAGGCTCCCCTGGTGCACGAGGCTGGGATTTAGCCAATTTCTGGGTTTGGTGTCTTCTCCATGAGATCTGTCCCTCTCTTTTTATTTTACTGGACGGTTGTATGAGTTTGCGACGGTTGTATGAGTCATACATCAACTCATCTGAGTTGTATGACTATGTACCTGCATGTTCAGCACACACGCAACATGCGTGTACGTAGTCATCCCCAGTTAACGCTTAAAATTAAAAGATACTCTGAAAGCAAGTGGTTTTCTCTTCTGCTGCTTTGACTTGACATCGTGGGATCGTGGGCAGGCAGTGGCTGGTGGGATGTAACAAACAGAGAGAGATGTTTGTTAAGGCTTGGAAGAAAGGCTTGTTTCTCTTTTACTGTTATTTTCATGCAAGACACCGTTTTCTCTTTAGGAGGGTTAGAAGATATGCATTAAACAGTGTTAAATACGCTGAGGCAGTTGATGTTTACAGCCCTTGTAGAATTATTCATTAAAATATTAACTGCTAGACAGCCTCTTTTTTTCTTTTAAATTCAGTGATTTAGTAGCCCTCTTAAAAATCATGTTGTGTGATTCAGACATTCAAAGACTAAATAAGACAAAACAAAACCACCAAAATTACCCACAAAAGCACTAATTCTTGGGTTTACATTTCTTAAATTGTTATGGGCATGACGTGCCTAAGAAATTCAGATGGATTTGTGGAGCGGGTGAGCTGTAAGATTTGACTCGGCTCTCCCATCTGCACCAGCAGCTTTCCCTGACAGGCAGCGCTGGGAAGATCTGGAAGGGGCCGTATCCTTCTCCAGGCTTTTGCAGGCAATAGGTATGTGTGCGCACTAAGCTTTGGTTTACAGAAGCTTTTGGCATGAGGACAAGATGTTACCTTGAAGTGCTGGCTCTCAGCTAAATTCTGTTCCCTCCCCATGCCTTTTTAAAGATATTTTTAATGGCTTTGGTCCTCTGCGGAGGACATGGTTGTGTTCTTGTCTATAAACATATTCTGGTTTGCTTCCTGGGGCCCCTTGTGTCCAATTTTCTAGCTGAGCAGGTCAAGTCTGCCGTTGCTGCTCTTCTCACTGGCACATTTAATCTATGCTTTCTCCCACATACAGTTTTCCACATGATGCCCATGTTTCTTACCTCTGTTCTGAGCAAACCTACAGGTCTGGGGTGACTCTGGGGCACTCAGCCTTTTCAGTGCTTTGCCTTGTTCTGTTAAAGGTGCCAATTGGTGGTGTTATCGATACGACTCTACGAGGAACCAAGCTGCAGCTGCACACCTCGTTTTCCGTGGACTGCCAGAGAGTTATTAGCCAGTACGGTGTTTGGTCGCTATACATCCCAGATTTCACCCAGTGACCCAGAGGCAATCCCCCAGGCCACTGAGCCTGTGGTATTTAAAAATTGCCCACCTGGGGTCATTGCATCAATTGGGTTGCCTTTAATTTTGTTTTTGATGAGCTTTTCTCATTCAGTTGTATGGATAGAAGAGCCTGAACCCAGCACAGTGTGAAGCCGTGATGACAAATGCCTGTCGCGCTTTGTGTGCTTCATAGATACTGATGGTGTCTCTGTTGTGTGTGTTTTTGTGTGTTTCAGGAAAAAAGTGCCAGTTCAAATGTACGACTTAAATCTAATAAAGAGATCCCAGGATTAGTACATCAACCCAGAGCAAAGTAAGTTCAAATTTTATTTTTTTTCAATTGTAATACAAATAAACAAAGGATTAAGCAGTATCTGTGGGGCTGCCAATTATTGCCTACCAAAAACCAATTGGTTGTTCCAGCAGCCCTAAGACCATGCTCAATTTAAATAAAATAGGTAAGGTCGCCTGTGTCCTGAGACAACAGAGCGGGGCAGCACTTGTGCTGACATCCCTGCAGCATCCTCTCCTTTGCACGGCTAAGACGCAGGACTTAAAAATGTGTGAGATACATCTTGCCGTGCCTTATAGGAGTACCATACTGTGTTATTTCTCAGCTTTCTATACAACGTACACATAAACAAAATTATATACACACTAGTGTTCCTAAATATGATTGGTGAAGTTCCCAGGGAAGTTTTTGGTAGCTCTTGGCTTAGCTATACTGACTGGGATTAGGAATGGTAAACTTCTTCCATTTAAAATGGTCAAGTTGTTTCTTAAAATCAGGGTTGTTTTGTAGCTGAGAGTTTCTCCGTCCTTCTCTCGCAGTTCTGTGCCCATACCCTGGCTGAGATCCGTCAGCATTACATATGCCATGAAATATTTAACTCCTATGACAGAGTTGGTTATTGATATTAGTAACTCATTTCTTACCTAAATCACCGTTTCATTTTAATCACTAATTGGATTGAAAATAACAGATTACATGGAGCTGTATATCGGGTTCTTAACGAAGACGTGATAAAGCTTTGCTGTTGGATTTTGAACAGCAGCGGAAATGCTGTTCTTTATGCCATGCCTTTGGGGCGCTTATTACCTTAAACTTGCTGCATACCAAGTGCATTGTACATGGTTTCAAGTCTGGAAACTTTAGTTATTTCCTAATGAACTGACAGTATAATTTAGCCTCCTTTCAAAAGGAAAAATCGAGTGCTTCAGATGTAATTGCAAAGAAATTCATAGTAGGGAGGTGGAGGTAAAAATCACCCTTCAGCAAAGCTGTGTTTCATTATTGCCGTGGTCCTTCCCAGCAGGGTCAGAGATGCATTTAAGATGCTCTGACGTGAGGCTGCTCAACCTGGGCTAAAAAGGGGCTGTTTCTTTTGACGGGTCATCTCTTCTGGTGCATCCAAGGCAGAGGAACTGCATCCATTCTTTCATCAAACTCTGATTTTTAAAAGTCCCTGCAGAAATCAGAACTGACCTTCATTCACCAAAAAGCCTAAAGGCATTGCCTTGGCAGAGGTAAATGTTTCTATCACAGTCCTGCAAAAATAAGGAAACTTCTCAGAGCGTTACAGAATGTAACATTAGGTTGTTGGGTAAAACAGTATTTGCTCCATCTCTGCTGTTTACCCAATCTACCAATGGATTTGTGTTTATAAAGCGGCTACATGTGTTTCGAGTTGCTAATCACCAAGTCAGCAAATACCTGTTATCACGTGCACTATTTTAAAGGTTTATCATCTAAAACCATGACAATTCTGACTGCAAGGAGGGGTGGCATTGGCTGGAAAAGGGCTACTCAGCTAAAAGAGCAGAAATGAATAGATAAATCATTAGGTGCATCTTGTAGGGCCGTTCTTGAAGAGTAGGCGTTATTTCAAAACAAAGCATGGACTGTGTACCAAATTCTAAGTTCATTTACAAAGGAGGGAGTTTTAGTATGTCAGCTGTAAAAGTAAGCTTGTGAGGGCTTTTCCCGCTTGTAGGAGGATTTAGATTGTTATGTCTAGAGCCCTGGACTCTAAAAACAGAGTACATAGGGAGCCAGCAGCAGATTTATTGGTGTCTTTGACAGAGGCCAAGGTGTTTGTCTTTCGTCTTTACACTGAGTCCTGGTACCTGCCGTACCTTCATGGGGCTTCATCCTTGCCCTCTTAGGCACTTGCTCTGTTTGCTAATCCTCAGAACGCACTCCGCTGACATCTTTAACCAGCTACCTGATCTAGTATGCCTCATCAAGTACGCTGAGACATGTTCATAACTCATGGAGTAACAGCAGCCTGGAGCATAAAACGAAAGTAGTAGTATTTCACACCATTTTTGCCCTGCTAAATCACAGACACACAGAATGGTTTGGGATGGAAGGGACCTTTAAAGATCGTCTAGTTCCACCCCCCTGCCAAGAGCAGGGACATCTTTCACTAGCCCAGGTTGCTCAAAGCCCTGTTCAACCTGGCCTTGAACGCTTCCAGGGATGGGGCATCCACCACCTCTCTGGGCAGCTTGTTCCAGTGTCCCACCACCCTCACTGTAAAAAAATTTATTTCTTGCGTCCATTCTAAACCTACCCCCTTTCAGTTAAAACTGTTGCCCTTTGTCCTGTCACTACAGGGCTTGCTAAAAAGCCTCCATATTTCTTATAAGCCCCCTTAATATATCGAACAGCCGCAATAAGGTCTCCCTGGAGCCTACTCTTCTCCACCTTGAACAGCCCCAACTCTCTCAGCCTTCCTCCGTAGCAGAGGTGCTCCAGCCCTCTGACCATTTCCGTGGCCTCCTCTGGCCCCGCTCTAACAGGTCCATGTCTGTCTCGTGCTGGGGACCCCAGAGCTGGACGCAGTGCTGCAGGCGCGATCTCACGAGAGCGGGGTAGAGGGGAGCATCCCCTCCCTCGACCCGCTGGCCACACGGCTGGTGACGCACCCGGGACACGATCGTCTTTCTGGGCTGCGAGCGCACGTTGCCGGCTTGTGTCCAGTTTGCCACCCACCAGAGTCCACAAGTCTTTCTCTGCAGAGCTGCTCTCAATCCATTCATCACTCAGTCTGTACTGATACTGGGGAAAAAGATCCCATATTTTGGCAAAACATGTTTCATTGGCCTGCCGTGAAACATCTAAAAATGCATTCTTGTGCCTTCTGATGTGCTTCTTACAAGGAAAATTAAATCCACGTTTCTATTTGGGGAAAGTTTTTTTTCTGGAGGGATACCCAAGGACTCTGCTCAGATTTGGTGGTTTTCTGACTCTTCCAGTTGTTCATTAACTCTGTTGGTTCCCTGCCCTGCCATGGATTTTACAATTTTACACAGCTCCTCAAAATACGTGTGTGTGTGTGTGTGTGTGTGTGTGGCAATTTTACTGCCCAGCCAAACTTTTCTGAAGATTATGGCCTGCAAGGGCTTTAGGACCTCCTCTGGGACTTTTCATGTATATGGCAACACCATACTCCATTTTTTTCCGCCTTCATTTATTTTCCTTATAAATTATGGTTGGGTAGAGTCACTACAGGATCATCTCATGTTATTAGAAACTGGATCTGTGATGTTGCAACAGCAAGAATATCTTTCTAGTGCTTACCTACCCAGAAAGGGCCGTACTGCCCTAAAGCCCCTCTCCAAGACACCTGAATATACAGGTGCCCCAAACAAACATCTTTTCCCCATCTCAGGTGGAGGTGGGAACCTGAGGGACAGGCAGACAGCTGGGGACAGAAACTACCACAGCTGCTGAAAGGTGAATTGTTTCCTCTCCTAAATTGCCAGCTTTAGGTTTTAATGCCACTTCTGAGACCTCTTCTGAACTGAGCTTTCATTTATGTCCGGCATAAGCAAATCATTGTATATGTTCATCCCGATAGCAAGTGAAGTATGAATGCTGAGCTTTGTAGGGGAGCGCAGCGTGTTGTTGGGCACTTGGGAAAAGTATTAACTCGTTACAGCTGAAAGGATCATGCCGAGGAAGAGGGGAAATTCAGCAACCTGAACCAGCTTTTACTGCCAGAGAAAATCTCTCAGAGCTGTCCTTCTAACCATGTGGCATCACTGTGGCACTGGCACCAGTCTCCCATCCTTCCTTTTTCACATCTCTTTTTGTCCCGTATTGAGTCCCTGGTGCTTTTCTCCAGCCCCCCAGGGGCCCAGGCACTCCTCCCTGCTGCGGGTCCAGAGGATGCTCCAGCTTCACCTTCCTGGAGGGATATTGTTATTTCAGGAAGGAGGCTCTCGCCACCCCTAACGTAAATAAAGCAGACACACCCCAAATACCGTCTGCCACACATCCTCATCTTTGTCTCCTCGTCCTTTCCTTTCGGTCCGACCTTCCTGTATTTTTAGCTTGCAGGTTCCCCTTGGGGAAGGGTCTGTTGTCTTGTGCCACCACCAGTGTTTTACAGACGACGAGTAAGAGTATTTTCCAACCCTCTTCACTAATGCAAGATGGTATCACTAACCCTGAGCCTCTTGGTGCTGCAGAATCAGTTGAAGTGAATCATCTGCTGGGTCCGCTCAGGGAGCGGTAAGGAGCACCCGTCTGGGAGGAGAAGGACCAGCCCGGGCTCACAGACGTTCCTGGCCATTGAGAGCAGAGCCCAGCTGTAGCAGGGTATGCACGTCTTCCAGTGCGAGGCTTTAGCCTGACATTGTAGGCGTCTCATTTTGTGGTGCTGAGGTCGGCAGTCTTGGAAGACCTTCTGTCTTGACACAAAGAGGGCTCTCCCTGGCCCAAGGAAAGGTAGCGGGCTATTAAGTTTCTGCAACCTGCCTGCAAAAGGGAAGAGTCTCCTCTGGATGCACGCAGGTCCTGGTTACCATCCCAGGTGTAGCACACATACACAGAACTAACTGCAGTAATTTGTCTGTGGGCAAACCAAAAAAAGGAAAAAAAAAAAGATTGAAAGATTGTCATTGTAGACGAAAGTGTAAAGTGATTTATTTTTCCCAGTGGTGCAGGCTTACAGCTGAGTCCCTCAACAACCCTGGACTGCAGCGTCAGTATTTTAAAATGGAAGAAATGCTGTTGGTACTGATACTCTTCCTTTGCCTTTCAGCATGCACATCTCTGAAAGCCAACAAGAATTCTTCAGAATGCTTGATGAAAAAATTGAAAAGGTAAGACGCAATGAAGGGAACCTACATTTTCACTCAGGGGGTGGACACAGGTTTCCCGCCTCCACGGGGAGGACAACCAGACACTGTTGCAGAGCTCCATGTTCTCCAGTACTTGGAGGGGCTCTGGTCCGAGATTCCCCCTTACTGCTCATTGGTTAGATAGTTCCAGCGCAAAGAAGACCAAAAAGGTAAAGAGGTTGCAGGAGGTGCTGGAGAGAATCCTTTGGTTTGTGGCAACATCGCCAGTCTGGGATGAATGGCAAATTAACTCAAACGTTCAGGATACGCATGGATAAAGGAGAAGAACAAAGCGTGGGTTTGTGCCCTTAGTGATCTGATCTTTCATTTAATCTCTGTGGGAGACAACTGTAATCTTAATGCCGGTAGTGTCTGGGATACCCTGCTAATTTCTTGCTGAACCTCTTCAAAATAGCTCCCGGCTCCAAGGGACAGTGTAGCTGTATGTATGGGTAATCCTGCCTCAGGACCTAAGCTGAGTAACATAGTGATGCTGGAGATGTTTTGAAGAAGAGGGTGAATAGCTCTTTACATATCTTACTGTCTTGATAGCTGCTTTCATGTCTTTCACAAGTCTTCTAAATGAGAATCCCAGCTGCTTTGTAAGATAGTAGCGAATAATTGTACCACAACATAGATGGGAAACTGAGACTTGAGGAATTAAATGGGCTATTTGGAACAAGTCCAGATCTCAGCCTTTGCTTATACCTTGAGCTGATGTTTGCTCACCAGTATACTCTTTGCACTTCATATTTTGGAGTGGTATATCTTCTTTACTACTGGATATTAAATACTTGCTTCCCCAATTGGCATAAGGTAATTAGTACTCCTAAATTGTAGTGTTGGGTTGCAGAGTAGGAGGGAAATTTTCACTTGGATGACTCTGAATTTCAGCCGGTTTTGCCAGCACTCCTGGTCTTAGGAGTTGGAGTGCCACAGCGGGTGAATCTCTTATCTGTCCCAAGCAACAAATTTATTACACCACTCTCAAAAAAAAATAAATTAATGAAAGCGAAAAATTAGATAAAGAGGAAGAGTAGAAGTGAGGAGGAGTTTGTGAATTCCCGAGAAGGGTATTTCTATCTTAGTATTTCACAGGAGTAAGATCTTACTTAACCTATATGCATTTAAATGTAGAATTTCTACATTTCCATAATATAGCTGCCTCTCCTTTGAATAAATGCATTCACCTTATAATTGTTTAGATGCTTTTCCTGGACATAATCACCTTCCATAATGTCAAACACAGAATCTCCAGTGAAATGGATTTTCCAAAGATCTCTCTTACCTACATACCAGACCATCTGATGGCTGTATCTAATTATGAATTGAGGTTACTTTTTGTTTTCGAGATTTGTTTCAGGGCAGTAATACCATTCGCTCACCAGCTGCCACATTGAGATGCAGTTGTCCTTGTCTCCTCGCTGTTTGGGCCATGCTCTCAGATGCTTGCAGGTGTTCTCCAGGGCTCTTGTACTAATTTATCTTCTAGACCAGGGGATTGCCTGTTTAGAGGAAATACACAGTTTTATCTGTCAAAGAGAGAAAGATGGCTCCTGTGCATTTCAGGCTGCTGACAGTGGATGGGATTGGGAGGAGTTAATGCGCAGCTGAACATGGGATTTGCTTTCTCTGGGGACCTCCTGTGCCTGAGGAAATAGTCTTCCTAAGAGAAGTTTTG
This sequence comes from Sagittarius serpentarius, assembly GCA_034782735.1. Classification (NCBI taxonomy): domain Eukaryota; kingdom Metazoa; phylum Chordata; class Aves; order Accipitriformes; family Sagittariidae; genus Sagittarius; species Sagittarius serpentarius. Next base: position 30,695,106 of record JAVKLA010000090.1, on the reverse strand, counting down.
GGGTTTTTAATTAATCTTTGCCCACAATACATGGGTTTTCTAGGTATGCGCCACGAGCGCCAAAAAGATTGGAAAATATGAGGGGGTTGGTTTGATCCCTAAATAGCATTTTGAGTCCCTTCTCCAGGGAAATGGAGGACAGCCGTCGAACAATTGAAATAATTATATCACTGAGCAGCTCACCAGTTACGGCTGAAATAGTCTGCAGAAGTGGGGGGGGGGGGGGGGGGC
>JAVKLA010000090.1:30657394-30694865 GCA_034782735.1 Sagittarius serpentarius | reverse complement strand
GCCCCCGCCCCCAGTACCTGCGGTTGATGAGGTCCCAAAACATGTTGTAATGTTCATATGGTAACCGTGGCCATGAGTAGCGTTGGATTTGTAATGGAGACATGCTGTCCATCACTGACTCCATGGGCTATGTTCTACAGAAACACTACAGTCAGAAGCAAAACATCCCTCAACTTGCATTGAAGTCCCAAGGGGTGTTAGGTCACCTAATACAAGTGAGTAACAACAACTCTAACGTGTGTGCTACAAATTAGAGAGGAAAATTAAATGGGCGTTTTGGACTCAGCGAAACGATTAAATGGACAGAAGGTCAGCTAAAATAAAATTTCTGCGATCAAAGTGTGAAACGGAAAGAACACAGGCTGATGTTTTAGCATCTGAAAATATGAAGTATTTACGAAGCCTGGAGATCAAAAAAAGCCTTAATGAAATGGTCTGGAGAATTTCTCTGAAAGTCTAGCCCCTCTCGGTACCCAGCACGTGCCCACATTCCTGGCTGCCTGCACAAAGCTGAACTGCCTTCTGCAAATGCCCCCCAAAGGTAAAAACCAGAATGTCGACCCCAGTGCATGGAGCTTCTAGCTACCAAAATTCGGTGTCAAAACACTGCGAGGCGTTCAGAGGGAGGCGCCTGTTCCTGTCTCTGCGTGAGTATCTGTCCCTGCTCGGAGAGCTGGAGCTGAACTTGCATGTATGGAACTGCGTGTGATTACGGGAGTTCAATTCATAGGGTTTGTTGAAGGCAGAACTACTGAAATGAAGGCTTGGCGCTGAATGCCGAGGTAGGACTGGCTGAGAATGTAAAAGTCAGCCTCGCACGGAGGTTCTGCTGGAGTCAACCCAGTCGTTTCAGAGGCATGAGAGTTTGAGCTAAAGACCACCCCGAACCCCGATGAGAAGCCAGAGGTACAAAGTTATGCGGGAGGCAGGGAGTAGCTGGGTAGAGTTATGCAGTCGACAGCACGGGGAACAGTAGTTACATGACGTATGTATATGTCATATGTATATGACAGACCTCGGAGTGCTTCTTGTGATGGTGTTTCCGTGATGTCGCAACATGCATCCAGACAGATAGGAACCAGGTGATGAAAAGGTTGAACAAATCTCAGCGCAGCGGTGGGATGGTTTTCAGTTGGTGGGATGCTGGTGTAGTGGCAGAGGGTGGGCGCAGCTTCGGCGCGACGCCAGGGCTGGATGTGCACCGCACACTCGCTGAAGTTACTGTGAGTAGAGTCACGGCTTTGCTTTTGGAGACAAAAAGGCATGTGCCTACAAAGAGTTCGGGAGGAAAATGGAGCAGAGACAGGCAGCGGTAAGGGAGCAGCTCACCTGGTAACAGCGTTATCATCATTTTTTGAAAATTGGGCTTGCCTGAAATCACGTAAATACATTCCAGCAGAGGATGAGCAACAGGTAATATCAGCAATTAAGCTGAAGGAGAACCCCCCCAGAGCAGATTAGAAAGACATGGGTCAGAGGTGGAAGTGATTCACTTCAGCTGAGAAAGGAAGGCAGAAATACGACTTCAGAAACCTGAGAAGGAAGCGGAGAGTGACTGACACATCCCTCCTAAAGGAAACGCAGCAGCAGCTGGATAAACCTGAGATCTGCTGTGCGACGCCAGGAGAGGAGAGGTGGGCCTCACCAGCCGAGCCAGGACAGGGAAAGTCGCTGCATTCATCATGGTGTGATAAATCTGGTTTTTAATAGCGTCTCTAAGAAGACAGAAATACGTCCCACTAACAGTGGCCCTGTCTGCATGACACCCGGTGTTTTCTGCTGGCTGCAGTGAGAAACTAGCAAAATGAGGCCATTTGTACTGGTACTCGGGCAAGTAAGTTCATTACCAATGTTCTCTCTAATCTAATAGTTCAAGGACTAATTTAGTTAGATACTGTATATGGATTCACAAAGAGTGAAACACAGCAGAAGAATTACCATGTCTTTCCTAAAATGTCTCCAGTCTTTTTTTTCTTTTTCCCCTACATCTCAACTTTATTTGGACCCTGCTTGTGCAGGACCCACACGCAAACTCCACCTTACCCCCTGAGAAGAAATCCCATTAACTGAACAGGATGGCTCAGAGCAGAGAGTTAATCCTGGGCACAGTCTTTGCAGCTTCGAGTCCACAGACTTGAGGGGACCTTGTCCCACCAAGGCTTCCATGAAAATATGAAAATAAAAGCAGAATTAAAAGCTGTGACATATAAAATGTTGAATGTGGAAAATTTACCCCTTTTAGCCCTTGCTAGTGAAAACATGCTGATGATGGCTACCACAGAAAACGGTCTGAAAAATGACTGCTGTCTCTGAATCCTATGTACGGGGCAGTAAAGCGACCATCAGAAATTATCTCCTTTAAGAGTATTTTATTACTGTAGGCTGTGGCACAGTGTGTAGGCTGCTGTCTCACTGTAGGAAAAACTACCAAGGCTGAGGTGTAATTGAACAGTTGACAAGCAATTTCTGGGATTATATCTGGGGATTGTACCCTCAGAAAAGAAGCGTCTCTGGCTTTGTGGTTTAAGAAAAACACAAGCCCAAAATAATGCAAGTGAGCTGTACCAGAGGAAAGCATCGCATCGCCAGTCCCATCATCAGAAGCCGTTTCCTACATGGCTACAGTGGTTTATAAAAAACAGTCACAATGCAAACGGGTTCATGGAAAAAAAAGAGATTAAAAAATGTAGTAGCACATGAAGATGTCTTGCTACGAACGCTGATGCGGCCAGTGGATACCCCGAGCCCAAGGCATCATGTTTCTGCTGCCACAGGGGATGTCGCTTTGGGTTGAGAGATAACTTGGTCTTGAACACCGGTGTCGGGGCGGGTCTGCAGGGGTTCCTCGGCAGATCCACACACCTGGCTGCCAGGAGCCGGGTCGGAGACTACGGGTTTGCTGTTGGAGGCCATGGGAGAGATGCCCGGCGGCAGCTCGCTCCACCCCCTCGTTAGTAAAACTAGGCATGAAACACAGGGGGAAGACACAATGCCGCTCCTTGTATCGTATTTAAAGAGTGCCGTTAGAAATTGGGGGGGGGGGGGGGAGCGGGGAGTGTTGCTAACCAAAATGTATGCAAGGGCACAATTCTTAGGCTAAAACTCATTAGCAAAGTGGATTGCTCTTAATGACTCTCTTGATTTTTCTCTAACAAAATAAGAAACGGACAAAAATGAGCACAGTATACAATTATTTAGTGCCACCTCCCGGCATTTTCTTCCCATCCTTTCTGCTAGCGCCATAAACAAAACCAGATTGATGAAAAGGGTTCCCACCGCAGAGCCAGGCTAATGTTTCCCAGCGCTGGCCATCTCCTCTGAAAGGGGCCACTGTGTCCCGCAAACTCTTTCAGCCGTCGCAGAAGAAAGGGCTGCTTGGTGCAGCTCACTTCCCTCTCCCAGGCCGGCCAGCCTCCTCTTCCTCCTCTCCTCTCCTCGCCAGGGCCGCGGCGCGAGGATGCTGGTGCCAAGCTGCAGAGCCGTGGCGGAAGAAGCATCTCCTTAGCTGCCTTCTCTCCCTCGGCAAGTCCGCCAGCTGCACAAAAGGCTATTGAACTGGGAAGGCTTCTGCATTCGGGCGGCATGGGGTTTTGTTTATGGGCCTGTCACCCGCGACAATGGGGAAAAGGGCTTTTCCTGTGATTTGGTGGGGGTTTTTTTCCCTTTTTCTTTTTTTTCTCTAAAAGGATATCGTCAGCCGTGCTGTATGCCCTGGTACCATCAGGATGGTAGCACTTTCTAGATGCAGTGAGAGGAGAGAGCAGGGGAATGAGCCCTTCTGGTTTGGGTACAAGCAGCAGGAAAGGAGCATAAGGCTTTTTTTTAATTGCCTTAAATTCACACACTTGTGTTAAGGCATTTCTGTGGACATCTACAAAAGCTGAAAGTTGGGTTTTGAAACTGCAGGGGAGGAAGACGGGATTTCTCAGGAATTACCTGGACTTGGGTGTGCGTGTTCCTGTTCTTGTCTTCCTTGGTGTAGTTCATTTACACTCTCAAATCATTAAAACTTATTTAATAGCCCATGCTATTAAGGGCTATTAAAGGATGGCCCATACATTCTTGTTACCAGCTGCGCCTGTGGCTCTTCTGGACGTGGGACAGGTCCCCTAGGCAGCAGGGGACAGGGTTTGGCCAGCAATCCTGCACCCTCATTTTACAGCCACGATACTGGTTTATTGGGGGGGGTTGTCACCTTCCCTGTTTTCTTCTTTTCCTTCCTGACACACATCTGCTCCCCCCAAAAAAAACCCACCATCACTTAGGTCGGCACTCAGATGCTCCTGGAGCTCCTCTGCTCAGGCCATAGAGCTTGTCTTCTGGCTCCGGCTTCACACAGTCAGTATTTCAGTGCGGTTTCTTCAGAAGACCTTACCAGCTTTGCAAGCTGTTAGCTCACCATTTCAAGTGAGGTTTTGCCCAGCCCCACCAGGATAATTCCCCATCTCAAGCACAGCAGGCTTCTCGCTGATCGCAGGTGCAGCCACTCGAGGTATCATCTCCTCCAGCATCTATCAAACATCCTCTGAAACAACCAGGGGGTCAAAAATGGACATTTTTAAGGATTTCACTGGACTGGGGCCATGGTGCTTAGCAGGGCCAAAGCAGCCTGCGTTCTCTGCCGGCGGGGAGATGGAGACCTCTCCTGCCTTTCTGCCCGAGGAGCACTGAGGAGAAGCCCCTGTGTGTTGGATTTACAGTGCAGCAGGGAAGGCGGCTTTAGTCTTTCTCTGATCTTCCTGAGGAACACTGACCTTGTTAGTACTGATAAAAATTCAATTAGGGAATGAGCTTTAGACAAAAAAAAAAAAGGAGGGGGGGGGTGAATTGGAACTTCTTTGGCTTCCTTGTAGCATGGTTTCTCCCCCTCCTGCTCTTTTTAGGAGGATAAATAGCCATTGCGATGTATTTCCTCAAGGAGATCTCACTTACCACAAGCCCTGCCTCAAGAAGATGCTAAAGCACCTACTTGACTTTCTGCTCATGAGCTGCTCCAGGGCTTAAATGCTGTTTCCCTTGTCCTTAAAGACTAGTATGTGCTTAACCCCGCTGAACTGGGCCAGGACACTTCAGACCTCGCTGGGCTGAGCCCCACATGCTTCGGTTTTGTGCTGGAATTAAATGCCGGGCGTATGCTGGTGTGGGTCTTTGCAGCGTAGCTGGGGCAGTGGGTGTAGGACAGAGGGATGGGTGCAGCAGTACGTGCAAAATGGGGTGTTTGCTGTCACAGCCAATTCCCTCCCCTAACAAAATAAGCTAAACCTGCCAGAGCGGGGTGGTCCCCCAGGTTGTATCGTATCCCACCACTAAGAAGGTGGATGTGGCCCTTCCTTCTCCCAGGGAAAGAAAAGCAACATCCTCTTAACTCGCCATAAACCCCAAGTGAAAGCAAAACCCCTGATGTTGCATGCCAGCTGCCCGCCCACCATGCCTTTGCTCCGACGTTATTCGTGGCATGTAACAAACGCGTCCCTTCCCCTCACTGCAGCATGCTCCTCCGCGCAGCTCTCCGGCGGAGAGGGGCAGTGGATGTGAACACTTCAGCCAGCCGCCGAGCTGCTGTCGAGCCTTTTTTGGTCCCCTCGTCGCTTCCTCGTCGCGTCCTCCCGCTTCCCGCCAGCTGGCGTGTTGGCGGAGCCACCCCTGCTGAAGCGAGCACCGGGGCGAACCCAGATCTGGAGCATTTCCCTGCAAAAAATACAGCAGCCTCGGGGCTCCTCGTCTTGCTGTTGGGTGTTAGCGCAGTTTGGGCATCAAATTAGCTGGTTGGGTCGGGGTTGCGGGTCCGTGCCGGGCTCGGTGGGTGGAAAAGCCGCGTGTCACGCTGCAGGAAGGCGTGGGAGGTGGGTTTGGTGTTTTGGGCAGTTCTCGCCCTCCTCCTCCTTCTGGCTGTGCCGTCGCTGGCTGCATGCATTCACAGGAAGGAGCGGACTGGCGGGAAGCTTGGGATGGTGCCATCTCCCTGCCCACCAGTGACCGAGGGCTGCAGCCTCAAGGGCCACCTCCGAGACACCGATGTGTCTCCATCCGCACCGGTGTGAAGACGGAAATGAAGTGTCTGTCAGCGGCAGCCCGGCTCTCGACAGCCTTCAGGCAGTGGGTGAGAGGTGGTATTCCGCGCCGTGGCAAGGACTTCTTCAGCACGTTGCTTTTTAAGCGGTTTCTTGACATCCTGTTGAGGAGCGATGCACTTGGTTGCCACAGAGCAAACTCGGAAGCAGAAGAGCGGCAGGAGGAATGGGAGGGAAAAAATGCAAGATGGCTTTCGTCCGTGTTTTGGGTCCGTTTGAGCCTTTAATAGCACCAATGGCCACTGGTGCGAAGTGTAGTGGGGAATGATGAGCCACAGGGCTCCCTCTTGAGCAGGAGGCCGGGAAACTATGTAAAGGAATCCTGGAAATGCCCTGAGCATCAGTCGTCGTTGGCTGCGGGTGGCTTTCACAGCTCTGCAGCGTGTTGCACAAAGCCTTCATCACCACCAGCTTAGTCTCGTGGTTTTGTCCAAATGCGTTGTGGTCCCTGGCATGGAGAAAACCAATGGGTTTGGGCTTCACTGCCAAGTATTTCAGCATTCCTTCTTTCTGAGTCAAATCTTTTGCTTTAAAAAATGTATTTTTTTCTTTCTTTCTGGGTCAGTGATTGCTGAATTGAAATTAAGGCTGATTAGTCTCTTGGGTTGTTTTTTTTAACATACTAAGAAAGCCCTTTTCCTAATAGTATTGGGCCACAGAGAGCTGTTGAAGTGCCACACATTCCTGGGTGTGGACCCTGCAGCAAAGCAAGCTCTGCAGTCCCAGCATCACCAGTGGGATTTTAATTGCAGAGACATTTTGGAGCCTTTGTTCCTGACATGTACCCCAGCTGTGCATCCCAAATAAACAGATCGCTGCATCAAGAAACATCTCTCTCTTTTCTTTTTTTTACTTTCTTCTTTCTCCGCTCTCTTTCCAGGCAGGACAGTGACCAGTTTTGATTTGTGGGGCAACTGGGTACTCTCCCTTGAGTGAGTAGAGCTTCACCCATTTTACTGCTGCTGAGTTGGCCTCTTCTGCTTACAGGGCGTTGTTGAGTTTTTACACTTTATTGCAGGTCTGAGACTCTCGTGTTTCTCCTTTTCTTCTTCTTCTTTGCCAGCCCTTTGCTCAGCTGCTTGGATTTTCCGCACAAGCACTCAGGTGATAAAACCCGGCAGACGGGAACAATGCGGAATAGTCCAGAGGTTGAGGTGTTTGGTACTACATTTGAGGCACTTGTTTAACGCAGGCTGTCTTGGGTGGCTTGTGTGTTGAAAAGCTCAGCTCTGTTTCTGTGTAGAGAAACAAGGACAGTGGGTCCCGTTGGGTCCTCTTGCCACTTTGCAAGAAACAGCTGGTGAGGGACGGGGCTTGTCTTCTCCAGACCTTCCCGGGGGTAATACCTAGAGAGATGCTGCTGCAAGTCTTGTGTTTGGGATGGGACGGAAGGCGTAACGTGACTGGTCTGTAAGAAGTCCGTGTTTTGTGAAAGTTAGCCTGTTTCCCCCCATTGTGCAAGTGTAATTTCAGTACGAATAATATATTTTGCTCGTACGTTAAACTCTTGCTGACGTTATCGGGTGAGGTATTCTTGTTCACAGCAGGTGACTCGTGTTGCTCATAGATTACGTGCTTCGTTGCTTTTGCCTCAGAGATGGTGGTTTTGCAACAGATCTATAGGGTTGTGCCCATCAAGGTGTGTCTTTACATAAAATAGTTTTGTAAATCAGTTTATTGGACTTCCTTTGGAATTCAATATAGGGGATGAAATTTATGAGATTAACAGTGACGGAAAGGGAAGGGTCTCCTATCCTGGTTTCCTGCAAACCTTCCAGAAATGGTTGGAGGAGCTGTGCAAACTCCGTTCCCTATTTTTAAGGTTTCTACCCAGCTCTGAACTTCAATCATCTCCTAAGTTTAGAGAACTGATATGTATTATTAGTAAGTGCTCCCTTGATTTATGTTATCCCTGTCTTCAAGTAGTCATTTACAAACTGTCTGGCTTTTCTCCTTACAGGGTCGTGATTATTGTTCAGAAGAGGAGGATGTCACATAGTGCTAATTCTGCCACTCGCACCAGGAATACTACTGTGTAAATAGATTACAACCCAGTCGAGACCTTTTGGAAGTCTTCTAGAGCGAACAGCACTACATAAGAGAAGAAGATCATTTCCACATTATATGCTCCATTCAGTTACAGTGTTTCTTAATGAACAGATGAGGAATATTGCTAAGAACTCGTAAGGAACTGTTTTTGTTGCTGCTAGTTAAAACTTGTTGCAACTTCTCACTTTTTTCTGTGTCCAGATACGCAGCAAATCCTTAAAGTTAATCCAAAAGACATTGTTGATTTTATTGAGGCTTCTGGCCTGTTTTCTATCAGATGAGGTAGTGTTATACAAAGCTTCCATAAGTGAACATTCAAGCATCTAAGAAACACCCTTAAGCTGTCTGTCAGTCCGCGTTTCGGCCGGAGTGCTTATTAATGCTGGTGATTTCAAGCTTTGGAGATGGGATGTTTTTGCCATGGCAGGCCTCGTTTCTCTGCTGAGAAGAAGCTGAGAAACTATTATCCATTAAAAGCATGTTATCACTGAAATACTGGAAGTGATGCAGGAGCAGGAATTTGTATTTTAAGAGGAAAAAGAGTTTCATTTAATAGGTATCTTAATCAAGGACTAAGCTTGCAGTATTGGCTTTGCTGAGCACGAATGGGAGTGTGATCACAATCATTTTGAATCTCTTTTTTTCTAAGAAAATAAACATTTTACTGTTTTTATGTATTCTTGTCTTTTACCATTCCTACAACACAGTGTTTTAAGAGTCTGGGGACAAGGAAGGCAAAACCAGCCCTCCGTGTTGATGAGTCTATGGATCTAATCTCTTAAAGCAGCTCTGTGCCAACTGGGGGTATCTGTTGCGTGTCCTGTAGAGTTTATTTCTCCACATTATATGGAGAGGCTATTACCTTCTCAAGAGCAGATGTAATATTTTTAACAAATGCTGTCATGAGTAAAAACAACAACAACAACAACAAAACCCTTAACAAAAAAAATACACCTTTTGTATTTATTTTTTCAAAGGAGATTGTTACCTGTCCTGATGTTTCTTCCTGCTTTGACACCATATGAAGGGCCAGCTTTGCGCTGCATCCCACGGAGAAACTTTGTCAGGACATAGGTTTCTGTATTGCATTGATTTCATTGCTCTGATGTGTGTGATGTATGTGGAATAGACCATGAGACTGCATTAATGGCATCTTTTGCTGACGTGGCTGACGCTGGAACAGGGCCCGCAGCGCAAAGCCCTTCAATGTTGGCCATTTTTCACTGGACCTTCTGAAAATCAGATCCCTTTAAAGGGTTTCAGGTCCCTCAAAAATCACCTGTGACTTCTGAAAATCTCTAAAATACCAGGGATTTTCATGACTAAAGAGATTTCCTCCAGTGTTTCTTCCGAGTGGAGTTGGACAGTCCACCTCAGAAGATTTTCTTCCCTATCAGTGCTGTGCCATCCCTAGAATATGTCAAAAAAGCACGACTTTCTCATGCTTCCTTCCCTGCCCTGGATTTTCCTTTGGCTTTCGGGCAGTGGCGTAGGGAGGCCCCACCGAGGAGAGAGACCCGGGAGTTACTCTTGTTCGTGCGGCAGTGGGTGTGAGCACCTCCACAAGAGCAGCTTTCCGAGCAGCTTTTGTGAGGCTGCGGTATCAAGCTGCCTCCTGAAGGCAGAAGCTATTTCTAAATGCTACAGACTGCTCAGTCCCCTGGTGTCCTGTCAACCTTGGTTTGAGTCGAGTGGTTGCTGTATCGCAGGACTGGGACAACTCAAGCGCTACCTACCTTCAGTCGCTTCCCATGTAAAAGCTCAGTAACAGGGTCCTCTCTGGCAGGTTTCACCACACGCATCCTGATGCTGTTAATGGTCAAAAATTGCCAGCAAATTCTGATTTTCCTCAATCCTCGCTGCATTTCAGCAGCTGCTTTGACCAAGCAGCTGTTCCCGAGCATCCCGACCTCCTGGGAGATGAGATTTCACCACCTTCCTCCCATCACATCAGCCTTTTTAGGGCTGCTGGCATCTCTCGGTGCTATGGAGCCATTTGAGCTGTTAAAATTCTTCAAGGTGATAACTCTGTCCTCGCATGTATGATTTTCCATAATTTATGTCAGCTCTCAAGTAGGTAGCCACACTAAGGAGAGTCAAGAGACTGCACATTTCAATTATTTAAACACTTTAATTAATAAAGAGTCCTGGGGCTTGATCCCACAAATCCTTCTCTCTGAAGTGCTTTATAAATCTTTTGCAAATAGAACAAGAATGATGGAATTGAGTCGGTCCTTTTGAAACATGGTTCATTTTTTAGATGCTGAACATCTGATGATGCCCCATACAAAGCCTGTGTTGCAGACACATCGCGGTCTTTCCATACAGCAGCCTCCTTTTACATGGGGTTTCTTTCAGCCACCTATTAGTTTTAATTCTTTTTTTTCTTTTTCCCTTGCCGATGATGATGGCACCAAAGGCAAGAGCTTTGGTGGAAGCTTTGTGAGAGAGGAGAAGCAATTCCCACATTACCTGTGCACTTAATGTGACCAGCAGCAAGTGCTTTCGTCTTCTGTGTAAACTGTAACCTCACTGATGGACCTTTAGATGACAGTATTTATGAATGCCTGGGTGGACCGTCTTGCTGCTGGTTGTGGCGGCATAGGTGGGCAGGAGGTTTGGAGGGCATTAGTAGTTGCCTGTCTTTGGAGCTGACGTTCTCCAGGACTCCCCCAGGCTGCTGGTGGGATTGGGGTGAGGGTGACAGACTTCGATTTGCTCTACCCTTCTGCAAGAAACACGGACAGAATTGAGGTTTTGGGGAGAAGGGAGTTTTGCCTGTTCACATCTAGTCACCAACTCCTTGGCCATGGCCTTCTTGCGCCCATCACAGCGGGCCAGGCAGAACCCAGGAGCTTCTTGATGGTTTCCTGCTGAGACTCAACTTCTTGGTCAGGCAGGAGACTTGCTCTTAAACTCTTTGGGATATGAAAAGCAAAGATGAGTGCTGGTTACTTATTAAAAGGAGCCATGTTTATGGAAAAAAAAAAAACAAAAAAACTTAGAGCAGAAACCTTTTTCCAGTCTTGAATGTCTCAAGTCTTTGAAATATAAGATGGTTTCGAAGCACCTCAGGCCTTGGGTTGATGTCCTCTCCACACCTCAGCTGCTAAGAGCGGGCTGCTTTGCTTTTTGAAGCAGGATAACCATATCCTCAAGCCTTGAGCAACAACTTGCTGCAAAGACATACCCAGAGCAAGTGCAGGGACCTGACTGGAGCCGTGTTGCATTTGGGAAAGGGACAGGACGGGAACAACCGAACAGAACCTCCTTGCCATAGGCAGACCCACAAGCTCGCTCGGATGAACATTGCAGTTTAGCCCTCTTTATTTCCTCCACCTTTGCAAAGTCCTAGCACGTGTTGTTAGAAGTCTAAATATACACAGCAGCTGAGGATCTTTCATAATGGAAGCAGATTACTGTAGCTTAAAATGCATCTCTCCTTGAAGGCATACTTCCACGTTACTTTGCTCCGCTCAAATATATTCAGTGGGGTGGAAAAGAGGAGGGTGGGAAGAGAAGGAAAAACTGCTTGTATCTGATGTGCTGCACTTAGTTGTAAACGGGTTTTTTCAAGGTTTGTTCTAAAAGAAATACCAAGAAAACTATTTGGGGCCAAACTTCTCTTTAGGAGGCTGACGCATTATTTAATAAGCTCTGAGTCATAATCTGAGATCTTGGAGAAAATTGTAGTGAAGGGATTTTTGCAATCAACCTTCTTCCCTTGAAGTGCTTTTTCCTTTTTCTGAAGCCCTTTGAGCTGGGCCGGTTTTCCTCCTCAGAGCCTGCCCCAAGCATTAGCCCTGGGCAAGCGCAAGGAGAGGAGCCAGGAAACGGGAAGAGTTGCCCAAGAGGCCGGTGACCATCCCCAGATCCGGCCTTACGCCATGGCTGGTGTATGTCAAAGCCTCCTGAATCCCCAACCCAAGGAGCACGTGTCCCTCCAAGGGCTGCCTGGATGGCTGCCCCATCCCAGGCGGGCACGAAGCCAGCGTGCCAGACCTGCATCGTCATCTTCACCTAACGAGCGGGGCTGGCTGGGGGCTGCTGAGATTGAATATTGATGCTCGAGGGCCAATTTGGGTGCAGTTTGGTGCAGTGCTCGTAGGACATGTTTGACCTGGAGAGTGACACCTGGGGAAGACAATAAATCTGTTTATTGGCTGGCTGGCTGACATTTTTTGTCTCCGTCACTAGTAACCAGGGATAGGGACACATTTTTGCGTTCAGTCTGCTGCGAGGTTTTGACACTGTCTCCTTCGGTCACTGTCTGTCTCCATGTTGTATCTCTTGTAACACATACGTTTTGACCTAAAAAGATGATGCCTGTATTTTTTTTTTAATTATTCTGAATTTCTCTTCACCTGTGCCCCATCCCAAACCCTTCCACTCTCCGTACAGCATCCAGCTCACCAAGGGGGCAGGTCCGGTCGTGGCGGGCAGCTTTACCCTCCTACCTCAAGTGTGGTTGTGTGTGTTAGGATGATATTTTTTTGTTTTGTTTTCCTAATGTGCTTGCGTTGCAGCCACGCTGGTCCAAGGAAGAGCCAGCTATTCTGTGTGCCGCTCTGGTTTTATTCTCTTTTGAAAGCTGGTGTTTGGTATCTGGCTTTTTTCAGGGGCAAGGGGAAATCGTGCCAGCACCAACCCTCGATGCCAAGGCACTGTTTCGCCTCGACATCATCACCCTATAACCAAGAGCACCATTTCACCCAAGGCATAGCTTGAGTCACAGGAGTCTGCAGCTACATTAAAGAAACCGAAAGCCGTATTAGTGCTTTTTTTCATCTTGAAAGGCTGCAGATCATTTCACATCATTCAGATGCCGACACTTGTACATTTTTTGGTCAGAACCCCTGGCAGGAGATATTCTGGGCCAGGTCTCTGCGTGCAATATGAGGGACCAGGAGTGGGTTCTCTCCAGTGCCGGAACTTTGAGGAAACTATTGAAGGACTTGAGCAGACCCCCAGCCCGTCCCATTTGGGGAAAAAAAAAAGGGCAATACACCCTTGCAGGAGCAAGGCTTGCATGGTTGGATGGAGTTCCTGAGCTACTTCAGGATTTTCCATGATGTCCACATAGATTAAGCTCTGTAGGAACCACTAGAGAGTTGTAGACTGACAAACTCTGGGTTTCTCTAAAGTTTTGCAGAGATTCCCACTTTATCATGACGACCTGGGCAGGGTATCGAGCTCACTGGGCTTTCGCTGGTGTGGCTGGTGATTTTTAGGACGTCATCTTGGACTCACTGGGAATGTTCAGCAGATGCCCTTTCTGCCAAACCTCTAAGAAAGACTTTTACCTTTTTAAAACCATGCCTGGACTGACTGGAGCAGGAGCCACTTTGACTCTCCATGAAGGATTCGTGCCTGCGGGTGTTTTATTTGCCTGGTGCTGTTGGGAGGCACAGAGCCGTTACGGTATCAGTGGTGATTAGCAGCCTGGAAACCTTAACAGGCAGATGGGAGAGGGTGGACGTGCAAAGAGGTGTTACAGAGAAACCAGTCTGCAGACCTTGCCCAGAATGCCCTTGAAGATGATCATCAAAGCAGCCAGTTAATTACCTGACTACTAATACTGCTGTTTCCTGGATCCCACAAACCTTTCTCGGATAAAGGACTTCAGCCCCAAAACTATACCATCCAAAAGTTCACATTAATTTCTTCCTCTGCTTTCAGTCAGGGGTGGTGGGTTTTTTTTTTATTAAGCCTCTGTGCTGGGACCCGGAAGACCCAGTGTTGCATCCTCCCCTGCCGCGAGGCCTTTGTGGCCATGGATGGGCCACGCAGAACCCGGGTTGATTCGCTGCACCCTCTCCGTCCCTTTGTGCACAGCAGGCATAGCAGTGCTTTCCAAATCCTGGCCACACAGGTGAAAGCCTCAGCCCATGAATGTCCTCATCCCATCGTCCCTGCGCGCCCTTGGGCAGGCTCTGACCTTCTCTGCAGCCGGCGGAGTTGTGCGTGGTGCTGCCACGAGCCACGGCTGTAAGAGAAAGGAGCCGGTGATCGGCAATACTGCATGATCTTTTTCTTTCAGCGTGCCTTTTAACTGCTGTAAGAGAGACCAGCTGACGACTGGCACTGCCCGTGATGCACAACACGTACTTCAAAATCTGGATTAGTAAACAAGAGTGAATGGGTAGATGAAGCACCAGAGAGACATGTTTAAGCTCCGAAGACATTGCTGTCATTGTCTGAAAATTAGACTGAAGATAAATATTCAGTACTCAGCTCTTTCAGTTTTATCAAGTCTACAAAACAATAATTACCTGTCACTTCGATTTTGGAGTTAGTTAGCAGTGACTCACCTCCAGATCAGCTTGGCTGACACACCAGACCTTCAGGCTAGGAGTGGCTTCCAGCTGGGTAATGTCTGCATCCGCCAAGGAACAAATTTAATATGAGCTTTAAACAAAAGGGGATCATTTCCCATCGCCGTTGACATTTCTGTCCCACCAACAGCTTTGGTTAGCGTCGCTGCTTCACAGGTGACAGTCCACGATGCCACGTAGGCTTCGTGTCCAACACGCGTGCTTTATTCTCGCATTTTACAACGCGTCTTGCCACACTGGCAATTTCCCCTTTGTTTTATAAACCGAGGGCAAACTTGAGCTCTAGTGGCCCATCAGGTGCCTTCACCTCCCCAGTGTGGGGGTAACCTCCCGCACCTCCACGTCACGTCAGCCTGCGAGGACCAGCAGTGAGGCTCATCAGTCCGTCCCTGCTGCCAATGAAGAGCACCAGGCTCTATGGAGCCACATACCCAGCATAATCAGCTCTTGAAGCTTAAATTTTCTAACCCAACAGACTTTAAACAACATTTTGCAAAGCTGACACCATCTATAAAGCTGGATGAATGCAAGCGTGTGTCCAAATGCCAGGCCCCCCCACCCCGCACCGTGGCAAGCAGGGTGGAGCGTTGCTGCCGTTCAGCCCCTGCTCTGGGTCCTGCTACTGCTGGGAAACTCCCCTTTTCCAGGCCGGGATGTTTCCCTGTGTAATTTCATTCCGGAGGAGTTTGGTGAAGAGGAGACAAGGAATGCAGGGATGGTTTTGGAGGGGCCCGTTACTTGCTTTAGTGCTGGGGAGGAAACCTTGATGTCAAACATCCAAAAAGTTGGTGAAAGGGTGAAAATTCATATTAAAATTACTGTGCTGTTGTGGCTGTAGCATTTGGCAAAGGGAAACGAATCCCAGCACAGGGGAGCTGCGAAATGTGAAAGCTGGTAAAATAAAAAGAGTTCATGTCTCTGACATCCAGGTGAGTGCTCTCTTTGAGCCTGAAGATGGCACAGTCATCACCATCATCATCTTCATCATCATCATCATCATAAACGTGTGGGACTGTGAACTTGCTTTGTAAAAGCCAACTATAACGCTATCCTCATGGACAGCTAGTCCCTGTGCCCATGGCAGCCTCTCAGCAGTGTCACGAACACCAACAGAACACTTTAGCGGAAAAGTTTCTTTTTTTCTTTTTTTTTTTTTTTAAAGCTTTGCCCGCATTATCAAAAGTGACACTATTCGAGCGCAGCGGTCTCATGTGGCAGCAGGGCCAGGACGGTGCAGAGGACCCCGCCGATGACTTTCACCCCAGTGACTGAAAAGCTGGTTGAATGAAGAAGCCAGCCCCGGGGCGGGGTGAGCTCCAGGCTTCAGTCTGTATCTTTATCCGCCGGTTGCTGCCTATCGCCCGTTTATCCACCGGCTGTCACACAGCAAAAGGAGAAGCGTGTGATTTCTTCCCTCTCGGAACGATTCGCTTCCTCCCCGCTGCTCTGCCATCCTGGGTGGTTTCTGTTTAAATCAGGAGACCTGAGCTTTTATTTCAAGCTTTGTTAATAGTGGCAGCCTTGCCTTTAAGGGTCTGTTAGCAGGAGGCGTTGCCCTGACTGGGCAATGCCGTGCAGGGCTGGGGTCGGGTACCCTGCGACCCCAGAGCTGGAGCAACCAGCATCCTCCATCGCTGCAGACTTTCTCCCCCCACCTCCCCCCCACAAGCCTTCAAGACGTGAGTCGAACAGAAAATTTGTTCCCCCTGTGTGTATGTATATATATATATATGTATAAAAAAATAAAATTTTGAGACAAAAAGTTCTTGAGTGCGCTTGCTGCAAGAAACTAGAAAGCTACGTGTGGGAACTGAGTGATATTCTCGGGTTTTTGGCATTCTGCTTTTGTGTCTATTAATAATCCCCCGGAGTGAGTCATATGGAGATGCATTTATTCACTGAGTCGGAGAGAGCTGCTACCCAAAATAGCAGCTATGTAATTTTTTATGATGCTGTAATGCCAGTGCGGCGAAGATTGCCATCATTTAACAGAGATGCTCCCTGCCTGGCAATCGGATAACCCGTGTCAAGCCCTAAAATAAACGTGGAAAGCCGCGTGCTCCGTTACATAAAACAGCCGTGAGAGCCGACCCCTGTCGGAAATGCCTTTTTGCTCTTTCCTGCACATCTTTTGCTTCCCCCCCGCCCCGCCCTTGTGCCTTTCTAAGCCGCCTTTGCTAATTTTCTTAAACGGGAGTGTGAGTTGGGCCAGAGGAGGGACAGGGAAACAGCTTTTGCTGTGGAGGGGAGGATCACGCATGTCTCTAATGATCAACATTGACTGTATTACCACCCCGCCGCCTGCAAGGAGAAGAGGTCCAGAGAGAAATCCTAAAATGCATCAAATTCACTACGCCCAGCTCTGAATCGTTCATCATTTCTTCTCGCCCGCGTTGCCACTCCGCCGGCTGGGCCTGTCACTGCGCAGACCTCCGAGCATCCCCCTCGGCAGGGGCTCGCGCCCACAACCACGCGACTCCTTCCCAAGCCCGGCGCTCGCAGCCCAAAGCGCCATGAAGGCGATGGCAGCGCCCGGCAAAGGACCTGAAGGCAGAGAAACGCTCCGCTCGAGTTGGGCGTTTTAAGGACCGGTGAAAGTGGTTTTCTGTCCGTCTTCTCATTCTCTGCCCTGCACTGCTGCCATCAGGTCTGTCCTGGTGTCGCAGCAGAGTACGGCGCGCGCTTTTTTGCGCAATTTTGGCTTAAATGTCTCTGCGGTCGGACCAGCCCCGGTGTCGTGCCATCGCGCTGTGCCCTCCACCAAAGGATTAATGAAGGTGAATTTGCCCACGCTGGGGTTTAACAGCTTAGGTGAACTTTCCCCGGCAAACGGTGTTTTATAGGACCGTTCCAGCTGGAAACGTTTATTAACGTTACCTTTTTATGTAGCACTTAGAGAGAAAATGGGACTCCTGCCACCGACAGCTTCAGGCTGACATGACTGATGGGTCTTGGGAGGAGCAGCAGCTAAGGCTGAAGTTTTGTCAGAGCTGCTGAAGTCCTCCAGCTTCGCGTGACCTAACTGGAAAGTGGAAATGTGAAAATGGAGTAAGGGCCCATCAATACGACTCTTGGCATGAAGTCATTATTAAGGATGGTGCGACGTACTGGTGCTGCTGTGCTTCCCTTACCCTTCGTGCATCCGTGCAACGAGAGTCCCTGCAGAGCAGGAGAGTCAGGAATACGTTCAGAGGCGAAAGTAACTAACTAAATATTCCTGATTTCATGTTACAAAGGAAACACAGAGAGGGGCAGAGCTGGGAGGCACCTTAGCTGTTAGTTTTGCGTAGTATTTTTGCTCTTTAAGAGGCCGTCTGCAATGGGAGGGCGACTCCTTGTTATGCCAAAGAGCACCTGGGCATGGCAGCTGGCAAGGCAGTGGAGATGAACATGGAAAGAGAAAACCAGACCCTCCCAGAACATTGATTCCTGTGAGACAGTTTTTTCCCCTTTTTTTTTCCCCAATAAAAAGTAATGCAGTTTGCTCAGGGTTTGCTCCAAGATCTCTCATTTTCCCAGTTACAAGAGAGACAACTTCGCTGCCATTTGTGGCTCTGCTCTGACCTCCCAAGCCCCCGTCCACCGCCTGCGAGGCCCCCGCAGCACAGAGGGCAACAAGTTAAACCCTCCTGCACCGAGTCTTGGGCTCCCATTTCTCACGGTGAGCGTGTTGCCTGCCCGAGAGGACCAAGGTTGTGCAGAATTGCACCCTTTTCCTCTTCCCAGCTCCCTCTCTTTGCACGTTTCCTTGTGGTAATCTTTATTATTATCATTATTTTAATCTTTTCTGCAAAAACTCAGGTTTGCACTAGACTCCTGAGACCATTTGTTTGCCCATCTCCACGTCACGCGGCCCTGCACTGTCTGCCCAGCCCCGGTGAAACACGGAGCCGGTAAGGACGGCGGCAACTGCCAGGGCAACTGCAGAGAGTAGACATCGATTTGAGGAACACCTACTACTCCCCAAATAAATAGATGCAAAGGAAGCGTACAGGACTTCAGGTGTGTTGTTACGTACCCCACAGATGAAAAAGCTTTTCACGTATCCCAGCTTCAGGACCCTTCAAGGGCTGAGGAAGG
The DNA here is from genome assembly GCA_034782735.1 of Sagittarius serpentarius. Taxonomy (NCBI): domain Eukaryota; kingdom Metazoa; phylum Chordata; class Aves; order Accipitriformes; family Sagittariidae; genus Sagittarius; species Sagittarius serpentarius. The sequence goes on along the minus strand of JAVKLA010000090.1, from coordinate 30,676,330 downwards.
CAGAAGGTGCCTTTGCTCTGAAATATTCCAGTCCCTGCAGTCCTGGCTCTCCCGTAACCGCAGGCTGAAGAAATTTAGCACTTCAGTGGCAAGGCTGGTAACGATTTCTACTTAATGGGTGTCATAAACCCTGCTGAACACTTGAACAAGGACTTAGATTTAGGGCTCCTGCATCTTTTATTTTCTTAAGATTAACTTCCATGGAGGAAAGGCCCATAGGAGTAGAGGGGTCAGAGAACGGCCGATAACAGAGGAAGGATGACGGTACATTTCCTCCGAGACTGACTTAATCAGACCCAAGAGAAACCTGGTTTGGCTTTGGGTTTTGGTTTTCGGGTTTGTTTTTTTTTCATTTCTAATGAAAACAGGATCAGAAGTAGTCATACTCAAAATGAAATTTTGAGGATCTTTATTCTCACTGCAGAAATGGATTTTAAAAAAAAAAAAAAGGCCCAAGTCAGAGTAATAGAGGTTTAAATAGTACAATTAGATGAAGTTGCCGAGAGCCCTTCCATTCCACTTCCAATTTTACACTGCAAAGGTGTTGCTCGGATTATATATAGTGTCTTTGCACTTGGCCACCCTCACAGTGAGAAGTTCTCCCTCATTTCAGATTTTCCTGCATTGCAACGTGGCAGCGGCTCTCACCCACAGCTGTGCACCTCCGCAGCCCCCTGGCCACATGCCCCCATAGCCGCCGGCACTCACCGCTCGCCGCTGCCCTGCCTTGAACACGCTCCTGGCTCCTGCAAAGCTGCTTCCTTGCCCCACGACAGCCAGGACGGGGCTACGTCCTCCCAGACGCAGAACTCCCCAAGGTTCCCATCAGCGCTTTCTCCTGCCCTTGGAACATCCCGGCTAGCGGCGCTGCCTGCGGGGGCACCAACCGCTTCTCCAGGCTGGTAGCCAGGAACTTGCCGCATCTGCTCCATCCCCTCCATTAAGGCTGCTAACAGAGACATGGGACAGTACTGGTGCGACTGCCAAAGGTCATGCTAAAAAATCGAGGCAAAGAGAGCTGGCGGGGCAGTTCAGAAATCAGTGGCAGTTTAGCACTGCTTGACCAGAATATTTACATTTTATTAAATTCTTTACAATCAGCAATTATAATCAAGTACACAATTATGTACACAGATTATATACATTTTAGCCCAGACTTTTACATCACAGTACATAGTTGCCCTTAGAAATATTGTATACACTTATCACCAGACAGTAAAACCCAACAATAGTGTTACAGCACCTGTTATTAGACATCTTTTGTAAGAAAATATACGGCTGTAAATTGGGCTGGCTAAAAAAAAAATAATCTTATAAAATCTGAACATACAATATTTCATTCACAGAATGGTTTTTGTTTTTCTATGTTCTGACTGATGCCTTTTGCAGAAGATGTCCCGTTTTTAACCTCTCGACATACATTTACTCATGCCTACCGCGACGCCTTCAGGTACGCTGGCAGGAGGAAGAAAACCAAAGCTGGGCTCGTTTTGAAACTTCATTAAGAAACAATAAATGTAAACAAGAAGAATCCACTAAGATCAAATGAGAAATTAATTGGCTGCTCTGAATTACATGGCATGGAGTAAGTGCTAGTTCCAGCTGTGATTCCTGAATTCTTCAGTGTTCAATATACCAGACAAACAAACATACACCACTACACGACCAAAGAGGCGATTAGTGATTGATATACCAGCAATATTCCACATGGAGGGAGCAGACTTCTAGAAATGTGGGAAGAACACTTACTCCCCTCTACAAAAGGTTTTGTTTTTCTGATGAATACATTCTTTTCACTTTTTATGATGACAGTGACAGAAAACTGAATTCTTTCCAGAATGATATGAAAAGGTTAAACTAAAGCCTGTTTCCTCATAAGGAAATACAAAGTGAAAATAACCTGAATAAAACCACTCCCCCTGCACCCCCCCCCCCCAATTTAGTCCTCTTTCCCGAAAAGGTCAATCTTACCCGATTCAGTTCTGTAAACAAAAGCTATGGCTCTCACGATGGTTTCAAAGATAAAGTAGAACAAACTGAAACAAAAAAACCCAACCCACAAGGAAGGAGGCAACAGTTATCTGAGGTAGGCCACCACCAAAATGACGCTTCAAATCCATACGGAGTTCTGGGATCATTCGAAATCCCTTAAAGGAGAGCTAACATCTGCTGCTTTAGCAACAGAAGTGGAAAAACACGGTTAAATAAAAATGAGCTGGTGATGGCAAGGAAAGTGAATCTTTTACGAAAGTTTTACATCTACACCTAAATTTCTGCAAGTAAAAAACAAAACAAAACAAAAAAACCTTTAGTTGCTATACTGACAGTCTTAACATAACGACCAGAGGGCCTCTATAGCTATAAATAGAACTCTATTTCCACCAAAAGAGGGAACAAGTATGAAGACGCAGTCCACGTCAAAGAGCACAGGAACAAAAATGCTCCTTTTGTGGCACTAAGCACTGACAGATCAAAGGAATTACCAGAGTGAAAACTTTTGATCTGCACCTGATGGTTTTGACCCTGCAGCTGACTCTACTTGGCCATGTCGCTTCGAGCCCGGGCGCTACCACGGGAGCGCAGCATCTCTGGGGTGCGGCCTGCGGCTCCGACTAACGAAGGACACTTAAAAGGCTCCCAGGATCAAATGCCTTGCATGAAGAAACTCTCATAACAAAAAAAAAAAAAATTAAAAAATCCTCAACTGAAAAACCACCCCAGCTGCTTCAAGCCCTACTCATTCAGTCCAAACCTCCATACAGTTATTTGTGCAAAGGAATTACAACTACATTTAAAAGCTAAATTTATTTAAAAGGACACTTATTCACTATTCTGCTACCGCTTCATTTCCTCCTCGAAATTACCTCCTATTCTAGTGATTTAAAGTTATCATTCAGTTTATGGATAATATTCTGATTGACTGTCATGCTCTCAAAAGGTGCCTGTGCATTCTGATACTCTTGAAAGCAAGTGTCATTAAGTATACATGTATACATTTGCCTGGGATTTCTCCGTTCACACTGTACAGGAGTACACATAAATACATACAGTATGGCTGTACTAATTAACAGTTGCATATTCAACACGCATAATTTCACCAGCTAAATGAAAGGTGCACTTCAGATTGGGGATTTTTTTTTTTTTTTTCCTTCTTTCCATTGTAAAGATCAATATAAACCTTCATTTTTAGCCTGGTGCAGCATATAGGCAGTGTTAATTTACTCTTTAATATAAAACAATTCTTTGAACCACAATTCACTAAAAGCAGTTTATATAAATCAAGTTAATTAGTTTTTGGCAGTTTCTTTGGACACAGTCAGAAAGTCTCTCAGGTGTTTAAACATCCCCATTTTTATTTAAATAATGTTTTTCATAATAGGGATAACAAATTAGGACTCTCACTTACCTGTAACAAACTCCCGAAGCCCAGAGTAACATACCAGTCATCCTCGCAGTTCACGCCACTACACTTTGAACTATGGACCCAACAGCCAAAATTGTTGCACTTCGCTACTGGTACTGGCCTCATTGCCTTAAGTATCACACGTATAGAAGTTGCATATAAAAAGAATGACAACGCGGTCAAGCTGTTAGCAGTCAAACTTGTAGAAAAAGGAAGATTTTGTTATAGCTGATCTAGTTCTGTTTAGTGTCCTTTCAGAGAATATTGCCAGTTTAAATTCCGTATCTCGGGGTAGACTGAGTTTTTCAACCTGAAAGGCCAAAAGAAATACCTGGAACTCAACATCTGCCTTGTCCACTTTACCTTAACTGCCAGCATTAACTGTCACAACACACCGCGAACCTTTATCTGGCAGACCCCACGGCTGTGCTAGCTCCCCTGATGGAACCTGCTTACAAAGTACACATTGCCTTTGGTTCAGACAGTTTCTCTAGCTGAAAGCGGAGCAGAAGGGAACACTCGCATGTCATCACGGTCGTTCTTCACGGTAACAGAAGGAAGGAGCGATGAGCGACACTGCTACGTCAATTCTATGATTCTATGTCTCAGTATGGTATGTCAGGACAAAAATGAAACTGCTGCTAGCTGTGTCTTAAAGACACAACAACTGGAAACATAATTTCACCCGCTGCCATCAATGAAGGCTTTCAACTCAGCAGAGACCAGTGAAACTGGACCTTCGCTCCAACCGGAACAGCGGCTGACCTAGTGCCTTCCAGTGCTCTTCCCATCGATAACCGTTATGTGGTATGTTAACCCCACTGCACTCAACTTTTGCTTTCCAGAGACCAAGGGAGTGTGACCTCTCGGAGCCTGGAAGGCAGAAGTCGGGCTCGTTCCCTGAATGAGCCTCTTGGGTTACAGCACCACGCAGTGGAGCCAGACCAATGCTTCAATTGCACGTTCCCATTTTTAAAAAGGAAAAACTAAAACAATACAAAGAGCGCGTGCTGGATTTCTGTGGTAATTTCCAGGTGAAACCTGGTTGCTCATCACAATACTGATTACGTTTTCTAGTTCTCAGATATCAGGGCCTCACTTCTACCCAAAGAGTTCTCCATTTGTTTACTAACAAATAAGTTATTATTACAAGTCATAGCTCATCCTTTTCCATCATTTCAAATGCTTCAATATCTTCATTCCAGTCTGCTAATATGGATTCCATAGGTTGGACTTTATTATCCCAGTTAACTTTGGAAGTTGACTCTGTCTCAGTCTTTTGTTCCTGAGGCTGGCTATCCCCTTGCGCACATGCTGGCTCCGGAGCACTAGCCTCATCGGTTCCAGGGACGTAGGAATCCTGATTTGAAAAGGAAACGCTGTCACTGTCTGCGTTAGCAGGAGATAAAGAATCAGGGTCAGTAGCATCCGAGCTTTCTCCTTCTTCAGGCTCCTCACTGACTGCACCAACATCCTGAGATGCTGAAGCAGCTTCTTCCGAATTCTGTTTATGTGAATCATTTTCAGATAATTTCTGGTCCATATTCTCCATTTCTAAGTCTTTGAGAGGGGAAAGAAAAAAAATGTTTTGAAAAAAATAGGAAGGCAACACTTGATTATGTACTTCAAAAGCAAGGTCACTTCTCTTGGCCTTATTTCCTCAAGGAAGTGCAGACATGCCATTGATATGAAAATTTAATGTTATTAAAGAACATATTTTACAGAGGGAGAGGAGGGAAGACATTTAAACACATTTTAATCGAGGGCAAATAACAGAGTGAGACTAATTTTGGTTCCTCAAACTTGAATAGTGACTTCTGGGTCAGTACTAGTTACCATCCTTCAGTCTTAAGCAAATACCCACTGCGTGCACTGAACTTCAATATGGATTTTAAAGCACTCCAGATCCACCAGGATCCCACATCTAAGCAAGTGGGCGATGGAGTTTAAGTTTACTATCTGAATTAGAGAGCGCCAAAGCCAAAACCTCCCTCATCACATCCCCACTCAAAGCAACTACACATCTCAAGTACCGATTGAGCCTGTAATTTCACAGCAGCTGTCCGATTTAACCAGGCGGATTTCTCTGGAGTTTGATGTTTATAGCTAGTATACAGGACACTGGTATTTCAAGACTTCTAGGGAGTTTAACTGCATACGCCATGTTTAACACGGGATACTTACTGCTATCAATAATGTAGTTTGGAATCATTTTACCTTTAAAGATTGTTGCTGGGATTCCAAACGGAAGCACGAGAAAGGGGGAAGAAGCAGATACGGATTACAAATTCTCAAATGCAGGGTTATCTTTAGTATTTTGTTACAGCAGCTTAACCATAAACAGGAGGAATCTGTAAGCAGCTATCCAGAAACAACACTGAAGCTTTCCGCATATCACCTTTGCAAATGTGCAGAAGATAAATGCAGTCACCGGTTTACTAGAGAGACTTGTTCCTACCTACTCTGCCTGGACAAAGCAGTGCTACGAGGAAGGCTTACAAAAGGAAAACCGAGAATTTTCTGCCATATGCAAACGTTTTAACTGGGAATGTATTAGCTTGCAATGTCCCTGTATTATACAAGAAAAACTGCAAAACATCTGAGGTCAGCAGCCTTATTTCTCATGATAACCACTTCTCCTTACACAAGCAGAACAGTTGTAACAGTTGTCTCTTTCCTTTTGGATACCAAAAATGTCACTGGGGAGCTTGATAAGAGAGAGGCATTTACAATGTAGGGCACTGAAAACACTCACGCTATTCCTGACACCACTTCAAAGGATATTATGACAAAAAGGGTTCAAAAGGAATCCAAAAGGCTGTCAGTTTGACTACTGAGAAAATACGTTTAACTTATGAACAGCATTTCTGGATGTTAATATTAACTTGGGCGGGGCAGGGGGAGCAGATAATGACACATGTCAGATAAGGGCTTTCTTATTAAAAAAAAACCCAATACCAACGTCAAACAGAAAACTAGAGCTACCAAATAACGCATTTGCGCCTTTGGGTAGCGGTAGAAATCAGTATTGTACATTTCACATGGTGCCACGGCACAGATGGAAGCTACATTTGTATAAATAACCTCTAATCTTACCTCTGTCTTTTGCTTTATCAGAAAGGAGCACCTCCACAGCCTCGTACTCCCGGATTGCATCCAGTATAATGTTTCCTTCTTTGTTGAAGAGGAAGAGCATGGGAATTGTGATATCATCTGTATTCTTTCCATCACCGGCCATTTGGAAAAGAGGAGCTGTGTCACTACTGCTTCCCTCATTGTCATCTAGCCAGATGCACACAAAAGGAAAAGTAGCAAACCTCCTGTTAGACAAACAGACTACAACTCTGAACTTCAGCAGGCTTTCTGAGCCGCTTTCTGCTGCCCCGTCAGTTAAGAACATCCCAGGTAGAAAATAGTAAGTTGGCTGTAAAAACCAAAAAGCCAACTTGTGTACTTGTTTTCCTTAACATTTTTCATGTGTATCCCAAGTCTTCCTCAGCAGTTAGTAGACAGCACTATTGCAACACACTGTGATCCTTAAAATAACAACTTTAATCTGCAAAAACAGGGATGCTCACTCATCCCAATTTGTTTGGCTACACTTTCTGCGCAGAACCAGATAAACCCAAGACATTTCTTCATCTTCCGAAAGCACAATTTCTGCGTTGGAGTACTGTCATCTCAGAGAGTTTAACAGCTTCTTGTCAGCTCTCCGGTATCTTCAAATATGTAAAATACAGGTTACATCTACACAAACTTAAGATTTTAAGAACTCAAAGTTTTATTTACCAATAACAATGCCTCCTATTGCTCCAGCTTTTTGAATGTTTCGTGCCTTTTCAGCAAACATACACTGGCCTCTTTGCATCAGAGCAATTTTCTCTTTCACTGCCTCAGGATTAGTGATCTCTGAGCATCCATTATATGGCTTAATGGTTGCAACAAATCCTCTTGTCTGTTTGGAAAAACAAAATCAAACAGAGAATCAGAGCACTAGGTTCAAGCTTGCAAAAGATTCCTAAGCATTTTCATTTCTTCAGTTGATCTAATGCATTTAGTGTTGTCTTCTGTCAGCGCTGGAGTTCTAAGCAGCAAAGAATGACTGACTGAACACCTAAATCTCGTATTTCAGCGTCCCTGTCATTTTTACCACTGTAATCAATTGATCACCCTCTAGTCAGCCACCATGAAACAGTACCAGTACTGTAAAATTTCAGCTTATGCAATAAGGAAAGTAACAGAAAGCTAGGAACAGATCACATACGCATCTTACATACCCCTGCTTTGTGCTTGGATAAATCCATCCCAAATTGTGCTGGTCCAGCAGTCAAGACAACCCTGCCAAAGAATGGATGGGAAACAATTTGAACAGCACGAGGAGGTAGCTGTTGCTCTTTCTGTTGCTGACTGGAGAGTTCAATCATTTCCTGCATGAACCGTAAACCATCTTCAGCATCGAGTGAACTTGCTGCCTGAGTAGTAAAGAAACAATAAACAGTTTCTTCTTAAATATTTGAGAAACTTGAAAAAAAAGAAAATTTTGAAAATCAAAGTTCTGTGTGCTTGGACCTCTGCTACAAGGATTTTAAAATACAGAGCGGATGCTCACTGGCACTCATTCATCATTTCAAATAAGGAAGTTAACCTTTTTGCGCCTCCACCACCCAGAAGACTAAAAACATACAAACACACAGACCTCCTGAACAAATGGAAGTATCTCACACCGAAAGCTAGTATTTTCAGACAAGATGCTGTTGGCTACATCACTTTGACATGAACAGCCTCCATCTAATTTAATGGAAGACTAGTTGAAAGTGTTCCTGAGGCAAAATATTAACAAGCATCAGCCTGCTAAATACAGTTACGTATCCAGCTCATGTGCCTCCCTCTACAGTCTGGCTGTCCCTCCTGAACCTCTAAGTGTCAAATATCATTGCTAGTGGGATTTTACTGAAAGTTTTCACAAAAAGTACTGTCAGGTCTTACTTGCACTGCATGCTGTACTAATTGTACTCTTCCATCTTTCAGATGAATCAAACTGACTCCCATCTTCTTCAGTATCTCCAAGTGTTCAGGATTACTGGCCATGAAATCTCTGGCTCTCAATGGTGGTTTTGGTCCACTTCCCAAACTCTCTTCTCTGCCAAAAGATATTAGAGATCAAAGCTTTAAAACCCAGATTATTCTCAAAACGTAACTCTCGCGTCATTCCCACCACAAGATGAGAATTCTTTGGAATTGGAATAATTTGGAATAATGTTGAGTACAAGCTTCACCAGAATGCAACTTCTCAAACTATCGTTTTTAAAAGTTGTCGATTTTATCAATAATTTTGTAGTGCAAAAAAGCACATGCAACGCTGCTAACAAAACTACCATAATGCTATCTCTCATTTCTAAATAGTCTGCATTGTTGTAAGACTGACTAAAAACAGTTTTCCTCATCAAGTTGCTACTCAGCTTTACTCATTAAGCATAAATATCGAAGAGGTGGTCAGAAGGATAAGCTTCCTCAGCTTTAACAGACCGTCCTAAATTCTTCAAAGTAGGTGAAGTTATGTATGGCAGCGTGATTTGCTTACTACAAGCAAGAATGGCAGACCCGTTCAACAGACTACAGAAATTAATTTTACAAATCAGAGAGACATACTTCCTGTAATACCTGGGCTACAATTCCCACTTGGGAGTATGTGGCTCATTAAGCTACTTTTGCTTTGAAAGACTGGCCAATTCCTGCTGGAAATGAACTATGTCTTGCTGATGATGCCAGAGAAAATATAACTGTTTTTTCCCCATAGCTAGGCTACCCATTCTAAAAGGACTACAGACTCAAGCACAGCAAGCTCCGATACACCTCATATTTCTCCTTCCATGCATAACAGACCCTATAGCACTCACTGCTACACTAACAAAAGACAGAAAATATTCATCTTACGCTCTGGAAATACCCCTAGGACAGCTCTTATCCACCACATTTTTCAAAGGTTCACGAATACTCTGAGCAAACATAGGGTCATTTGGGAAAAGAATCTGGGTGTTTGGACAGGTCCAGTCAAAGTTGCTGTCATCCAGCTCTGTGTATTCTGTAGTCTAAAATGAAAGAGACAGATCACCTATTAAAAATGCAAGTTACGTTTTTACACGAAGAAAATCAACAGATTGACCTACCCTTAAGTAATCCGTGTACTCAGCACATACAGCAGCTGAACACAATACATGTCCTACAACCACACAGATTCCAGGAACGAAGAATACATCACTCTTCTGTGCCACACTTTGTAATAATGAAGGGTAACCAGTGCACTATGACCCCTTTCTAGGGATAAATAAATACAGCACCAGTTCTAATTTGTAACTTACCAGACTTGTATCCACAGTTTCTAGAATTTTTCTGCAGAAATGGCCAATCCTCTATTGGCAAACAGAACTTCTCGAGCCTGCTCATGACCTTGCTAGTGCCCCTGTACTTTGATGTGCTGGACAACTGAAGGAAGTAGTTACAATTTCATTTGACACTGCCTTTATGCTGAGTGGACCAGCTGTAGGCCTTAGGTCATTCTTGCTTCCTATTACTAAGAATGTCACATCTTTTCATATGAGCAAAGATTCTCCTCCTCAGGAACCACACGGGCTTGGAAGTCTGAATGGGCAAGGATGATCTATACAGAATTCAAACAATCTCTTTATTTTTAGAAAAGATGGCAGAGTTAACAGTTGCACACATTGCTGTTTTGTAACACGTGAAACCACGTGGAACACGTACAGTGATTTGGAGCCATATTTAGCCTGTTCTTAGTTTTGCAAATAAGTGGCTGGGTAACTGGCCAGTTAATTTTCCCACCTATAAAAATTAACGTAGTATTTATCTACTTGCAAAAAAAAAAACCGACAAAAAAACACATTTGCAACATATTAGCTAATTAAAAATCTAGTATTTAAAGGCTCCCTGAAAAACAAGACCTAAAAGGGTATTAGTTCACCAGAATAAACACTTTAAAGTACCTGTGCTCTTAGTGTGACAAATAGTAGTCACGTCACTTAAGAAAGAAGGTCTTACAAGCACTATGGCAAGCATCAGCATAGTAAGACATGACTTATCCTGTTTATGAGAATAAATACAAACAGGATGTTGGGTTGATACTACCAAGTCTCTCACAGACATTTCAGCTTAACAGCACTGTGTTTATATTAAAAATAATTTACACATTCCATTTTTTCTTATGAGTTTTTTTTCCCCATCAGATAAATTCCGTAAAAAGAGTAACACACTTGTCTTCACAGCCCTTTAGCCGTTCAACGCATTTCACTGACACCATTTGCAATGGATCTTTCTTCCTTGTATTATGCACGTTAACAGCTTTGACTTAAAGAGATTAAGACGACTGCATTTGAACAGTTTACTCTATCCTCTTTACTGGCCTTTTATTAACAGTTGCAGTTCTCAAGAGAACTACATATGTTAGGCCAGCACTTCTCGCTGCATCAGCTGTGGAAACCCTGTCTGTCTCAAAAGTATCAACTTCTCATGCGGGGAACAAAAGTTATATAAAATGCTCCTTCAGACCCTTCAGAGAACTTCTCGCATAGTTTAAAAAACATAGTCTCCATTTCTACAACTCAAAGACAAAAGGTGATAAATGCTAAAGGAAAGGACATTTCAGAGGATGCAGGATCTCCACCATCAGGCAACATGAAAAAACAACCCCATGACCCATTAAATGTATTACCAGTGTTAGACATTAAGAGCAAGTAATTAAATTTTTTTCACTGTCTAATGCTAGAGTCTATAGAACAGCGTGCTTTCCACTCAATTTTAAGATTTCTCCAGAACACACGGCTTGACAAACAACATGAGCATTTTCCTCTGATCCAGGCATTATTGTAAAACACATATTAAAGGGTAAAAATACAGGCACACTAACATACGGGAATTTACATCCCTGAGGCCTTAGACACCTCCCTCTCTGCTTTCTCACGCATTTCTTTTACTTGCCAGTAGTATTATTGCCTTAAAGATAAATTATGTCAGCTTATTGAGCTGAACAAAAAAAAAAAAAAAGAGACGAGTATTTATGATGCTTCATGGCACTGTTGTATTACTATACTTAACCTTCCAAAATAACATAATTTATAAACCCATAAATGTTCTCACATTTACACAACAGATGCCTATTGCATGGACTAAAACAATTAAATATCCCAAAAGTTACAGCTGTATCTTGTCTAACTTTGCAATCTTTCAAAAAAAACTTTCAAAAACCTTTCAAAATTTGCCAAGGGTGTGTGTAGTAAAATAAGCAAAACTTAGGCATGTGTTGCAAATGTTTTAGAAAAAATAATAAAAAATAAAAATGAAGATAAAGATATCACTGTGTGTTATTTTCAAATTTATACAGAGATGGGGAATGATTTTCTTTTTAAATATTGCTACTATTCCACAGCTTTTTTCCCCAAGATTCAGTGGTGCAGTATCCAGTCACGGAAACATTATTCATACTCATGTGACTGTCACCGTTAATATGATGAAATAGTTCATATTAAATGAAGTGTTAAAACTGGTGCACTTCTTCAAACTACAATTTTTCCTGATTTTTCTTTCATTTCCTCTCATAAAAAAAAGGAACTGCTTCAAAGCACCACTAAAACTGATTCAAATTTGCACTGTTACTTACTGTATTTTTTTTAGAGATGGTTTGGTTTGTAGTGGAAAGCCAAAGTGGTAACAGATGAGCTTCTGTAGTGAAGATATAATCTTCAATGTCGAAAATCACGTCTTCCTTATCAGCAAACAGCAGATAAAGATACTTAAACATCTCGGCCAGAAAGAAAGAGTCCATTCTATGGAAAAAATGGATGTCCTTTAGGAATACCCCCTTTTTTCTAAGACATCAGTAAAACAAATACTCATATTGTTCCATCTCTGAAGACTTCATGACTATGATTATTGAACTTAATTCCATTAGCATTCCTTCCACTTGGAAGAAACTATGTTTGGAGGGAAATCATTCAGCATGTTCAGTACAGAACAGCATTATAGAGAAAACAGATAAACCTCTTCACAAACTTCTAGTTTTGAGGTATATTTTGTCTGACAGTAATTCATCTATTGCTCTGAGACAAATGAAACGTTATTAAACTAAAAGTACTCATGTAACAAACTATAAAAGGTATTGAAATAGTTTATAGACTACGACAAACAGGTAATTTAAGACTTGGGTATCAAACTGAAGACAAACACAGCTACTCAAAAGTCAATTAAGTCAGTTATATAAACTGGATAATTAGTTTTTTTCTATAATTTTTATGAAAAAAATAATTGCAGAAACTTTTACCTGTCTTCATGACTTCCTGTACGAACATCCTTCATTGCAGCAAACCCACAAGGTACTCTTGCGTACTTGTTCAAGTTTTCAATGAGTGTTTTTCCTACTTCTAGATAGTAAGGGTCACCGGTAGCCTACACAAGAAATACAAACAAAACCCCAAACCAAACATATAAATGCACTTAGACTTACTTGTACAATTAGCAGCTTTCATTTCCCTAATGCTAATTCATTGATTCCATACCTTCTCAGACAGCAGTAAAGTCCAATTTATTAATAGTGCCAAACAGGCACAAGAGACTTCTGAGATACTGCTGCATTACCTTTTAGGGATATGCAGATAAGCACATGGAAATACTCAACAGAAGTGCAAGACATTTAGGCACTGCTCTTCTCTGCAAGGTACAAACAGCTTTTGCTCTTAGTCTCCAAGATCTCTTCAAGAGAGATCAGCAACACCTAAGTATCTTTGAAAACATGGGCCTTTGTCACTTAACAGTTTTCATTCTAATTCCAGGCACGTAAAAAAAAATCCTGGAACACTTTTTCATAGCCAATACTTTCGTCTTGTTTATATACAGAACTAGTTCCAGCAGGTAAAATAAGCTGGAGTTACACCACTCACTCTACACTGAAATAAAACATCAGCAAAATTCCAGATGCTAGACAAAGTGACCAAACTGATCTTACCTTATACAAGAAGTAAGTGCTTTCAGCAAATTCAGGCCTTAAAGGATGCTGAGCCCAGTGAACTCTAAAGTCTGTTGTGAATGCCTGAGGAAGAAAAAGAACAGACAAAAATAAATGCAAGAACGAAAACCGAACACAGGTTTATTTTGAATCCCACATTAACTGTATTACAACAGCTAAAGTACACACAGCAGTGGAGGACTGAAGGCCCAACATCAGTCTTGGGATGCTACAAGAACCTCTGTCCAATTAGCACATTTAAGGCCAAAACCTAAACCAGTGCTCTAGCCCACTTAGTATGAGCAAGAGAGATTTAAGCTTGTGTTAGTGCAGGAATCCGGACACCACCCGGCCTCTTGACAAGTGTCCAGCGAGTGGAGTTCTGGCAAGAGGTGCCAGATGAGAACTTGTGCTCCAGACGCAGGAGGCAGGATGCGGCCTCCCGTCGCTCCCATCAGCACAAGCACACAACTGCTGCTGCAATTCAACCAAAGCAGCCTGCTGAAGGGCTGCTACGAAGAGACCACCCGAGCTTTGACAAATACCATTTTTGCAAACATACCTATCACCTGACACTTCCAGTGCATTAATCTGTCATTTCAGACTGACAGATGGTAAGCAGCTGTTTCAAACACAAGAAATACCACAGACTAGAAGTCAGTTATCTAAAAATTTCCTAGTCTATGTAATCACTCTTGATATGCACTGGCAAAAGCCACTTCTGTGATGGCTTACACTCACTACTAGTTCATGCTAGGGTTTAAACTAAATCTTTGCTAAAGGAGATAGCATATTGGCTTAAATACAACTAACTGACCTTTCAGAGTTTCCTTTGTAAGTACAAAGCATGGGAAAAAAAAACAAACAAAAAAAACCCCCCAGAAAACCCCACAAAAACCCCAAGGAGCCAAATCACACCATTTTAAAAGCACTCAAAAAAAAAAAAAAAATCATTCCAGTGCTGAGAGAGCATTCTTTGGTCTCAATATCCACATTAGGTGAATGCGATGTTAATTAAAATGTTCTCTGACAGAAATAAGCTTACACCAGAGGAAAGTCAAAATTAAAACTGGAGTCAGAAGCTCTCTCGTATATTCTGGGTCATCACAGAATAAAGACGCACACTTCAGCAGGTAAACAAGCTCTTCTGTGCAGAATTAACTTGCTTAAAGACTGCACTTGCAAAATCCACAGGTAAGTTTGCGTACCTACTTTCAAGGAGATTATGAAAAATTTCAGGACATTCTCTTAGAACATTTTGCTCTCTAGTTTCCCTCCTTGGGTTAATAAAGATGACTGTGATCTTTAGCATTAATGCTATTACTAAGCACCTACTACTACATGTGCTTATACAAGTTTTACATACTAAAATGAGTCAAGGTCAATTCTGAAAGGCTGAAATATAAAGCCTCAGCAATTATTAATAGCAGCAGCTTCCTATTATTGTGTTAATTACAGCGTAACTGAAGGAAAAATATTTCATATCCAAAACACAGTTGTCATACATGCAGAACTGTAAATCACATAAGAATGCTGTGGAAATGAGCCTTTGGTTTTAATAACCCATGTACCTACTACTTTTTCAAATGGATAGCTGAGACTGCTCAAATTGAGGTAAGAATTAAAAAAATTACTACCTTACCTCCGGAAGAAAGTTATGCTTTTTTATAACCTGATACAGCATCTCATGAGTTTCAATAGCAGGTCTAATATCACCCTTCAGCACCTAAAATTAAATAATAAAATTAACACTAATTCCCTGTGCATAGGAATAATATTCAGAGTTAGGCACATTCACTGTGTTCACGTAAAGCTACAGACCAATTTCTACATTTTCAGCAGATACATACTATAAATATTACCCCCTTTCAGTGTAAGCCATAGATATTCCACAAAGGCTTTTTAAGTAAAATCAGTGAGCTCACTAAGACTATTGCCTATTTAGAAAAAGGATCTCTATCATTTACAGAGAACTATGGTGGAAATGTGATTTAGTTTATCTTAAAAGATGTAAATGGCACATAAACGAGAAAATTTGTCACTGGACTACTAAAAAGGCAGCTTAGTTTGAGTGTTTTCATGACTAGGAGTGAAGGACGCAAATCATACGGACATGGTTTTCTTGATACTCAACATGGCCAGAAACACACGTTAACTTGCATCATAGCATTGAAGTGACAGGAGGAATGAGTACAGAAATCCTCATTCAGTATTTCTGAAAATCAATTACTAAGCTTGACTTGTCAATTACATATCCAGTCTATTTAATCATTTACTTGTTATTAAAATCATCTGCACAGGGGTTTTAAACCTTACCTGCAATCCAGGGAAGAACGCTAGCAAAGAATCCATCCAGGTCCTAGCATTTAGCATTGGTTTATGAATATGAACATCAAGAAGAAGAGGTGGTTGGCTAATGTATCTCATTATGGCATCATAGTGCTGAGAAACATCAGAAAAATCATGAGTTTATATTGTCAATACATTTTACAAAACAGACATAGATCACCAGACTATGGCATTTTATTTCAGTGGGAGAACCAGTACTACACTCCCAATCATTATTACATTTGGCAATGCACAGCAGTTTCTAGTTTTGCAGACTAAGGAGAAGCGTAGTAAATGCTGAAAAGCTCCACAGTATTGCACATGCAATACACATCACATTTTCCAAGTAATACACATACACAAAAGTATATTCAGCAGCCACGTGATAAACAGGTAACTATCAGAGTTAAGGCACATTTGTTTTGGCTGAATCTTTAAGTCCACGCTAAAGAAAGCTGAAATTGCTTTCTCTGAACAAGAGAATTCTAAAGTAAATGCATCTCAGGAGGAGAAGGGGAAAAGGAGGTATAAAAAACCCCAACAAAGCAGCTGGACTTGATGGCTCAGAAGAATTTTAGAACCCACTAGCTCACTTGTCAACTTGCTGACTTCCAATTCTATACTCCCCAAGATAACCGCCTTTCTTGTTTTCTGAAGCACAGAAGGTACAATCATGAGCATACGAGCCCAATAGTTAGGAAACAGTTAACAGACAATTGAAGCAAAATATAATGGTGGCTGCTGGTTAGGAATATGAAATAATTATTACACTTAAAGTGTTGCAACAGGCCTTTAGCTACTAAGTTATTCCAATTTTAATATTGCTTATGATATAAAATCATGCTACACAAAATCATGTTTTAAAATGTTTTTATTGGATACTGTTATTTTCAAAAGAAAGAATACTTCTATGAAAGAATAATGCTGCTGACAAAGTTGCTTAGTAATCTTATGAATTTAGTAACCTGAGTGTGTTTTTCAGCTTGTAAGTGTACTTAAACGTAGGATCTGCAGTGCAATGCAATCCAGACTTTGCTTTTCAGATCTTTTTTTGTTGCTCCAGGACAGAAAGACAATGTACCATGGCTTGTAACAAGAGGCCCTTAACGTTGTTTTACAGAAACATTTGCAGTATTACACTCTCCAAGGTTATCTTGAAATACAGCTTCTCCTGTACTGGAAACATGGAAAAAGGTCCAGAAGATTCCAATTTTCATTGGACACAGTTAAAATAGCTGCTCAGGTGACAGTTCACCCAAGATTAGCAAAAACTCGTAGTAAAAAGAGCTGGCACTAGACACATCAGAAGTCATAGAAATTCTGCTAAAGATCTCTTCCATAGGCTTCTGAGGCTAACAGCTGACTGACAATACAATTAGTCTTAAATTTGTCTTACAGGAGGCACAAACCTGAGCAAGGTGTTAACTTACCGTGTTAAATCTTTCCAGGAAACTGTCATCTCCCAGCAAGACATAGGCTTTTAATAAATATTCATAATACGAATCTATTCCTGCTCCAACTCCACTATCTAGAAACACGAGAAAATGAAAAGGTGGTTTTACTTTAAGAAGCTATATGGATATTTTCTCTCGGTTTCATTTTGATTTTAAAGGCTCCTTCAGTAAAAGGAAAAGCCTTCTATCACTAGAATTAAGGCACAGATGGATGCAGAGACACAATACCGTATGTCTACGCTAAAGGCTTTGCAGTATCAATGCACATACTAATAAGAACAGACGTGCATTGAAGCCAGTTGTTTCACTTTTCTCGTATGAAAATATTTCTACTGGCTGCTATAAACAACCACAGTCCTGTTTGTATTTTTCCTATATATTTATAGTAGAATCTCTGAAAATTTATCCCAAGGCATTCCCCTCTCAGTACTGAAGTGAATCAGAGAACACTTTCTTTGCAATGAATAAAACTAGTTTCGCTACCAAAACAACCTTTCAGAGCAAAGCCAGGCTTTGGTGTAGCAGGCTTCTCCAGCGCCGGAATTATATAACTCTACTTGCCTATCTCCTTAATATTTATAAATAGTCTAGATAAGTATGCTGGGGGCAGGTGAGGCTGTGTGTCCATTTTTTTCTTGCCCAAAACCACTCGTGGTCACTGATTCTGAGTCAGAATACCACACACCTTTGCGGACCCAGTCTCCAGTATGAATATTAATAGTAACGCCCACTAAATTGCTGCTGCGCTGTCTCTTTTCCCAAATAAAATCAAGCGCTTTCCGTGCGTATTCCTGCAACAACAAAAAAAGCTCATCAAAAGAAACCAGAGAAACACAGATACTAAAGACTTATTATTTTGTTTATTGAAATTAAGATCCTAGGAAGTAATAAGATGTTTCATATCTAACAATTATAAAACTCAGTATTACACACACTTAAAATAGTACGATGTTCAGTCCACATTTTATATAGTTATTCAGTTGCTGATTAGAAAGAACGATGCGTGACTACACAACTATTTGCCAATACACTGTATGGTCTTAAGCAAGACAAATGTCCTTCTGCGTGGATTTCCTACTCAAATTGTGCATACAGACAGGATAGTGTAACCTAACTAAAGTATTTCAAGAAATAGAACATCCTTAGAATCAAAATCGCTGTGTCTTTTCAGACATCTCAAGGTGAAGCAGCACCCCCTGTTCATTAGTATACAAGTTATATACAATCTTTATATACACAAAGTTAACTTCAAGATAACAACCTACCCAACAAAAATGGCTTTAAATCACCAAACACATGCATGGGATTTTAGGAGGCAAGTTTTACCAAAACACAGAACACAGGCCCAGCTATGTTTCCACTGAGTTCCACGACATGAAACAAAATACCAGGCCCATACTGAAAGATTTAAAAAACATTCTATCTGAAAAAGAGCTTGCCTTTTGGGTTTTTTTGTATCAGATCAAAGAAACCATACCTGCAAGCATTTTCATTTAGCTTTCTGCTGACAATATACCCTTAGCCAGGTCTTGCACATGTTCAGTGGGACTATGCAAGTCACAGAATCACGGAATGGCTTGGGCTGGAAGGGACCACCAAAGGCCGTCTAGTCCAACCCCCCTGCAGTGAGCAGGGACACCTTCAACTCAATCAGGTCGCTCAGAGCCCTGTCCAGCCTGGCCTTGAGTGTTCCCAGGGATGGGGCTTCTACCATCTCTCTGGGCAACCTGGGCCAATGT
>JAVKLA010000090.1:30643381-30657294 GCA_034782735.1 Sagittarius serpentarius | reverse complement strand
CATAGAAGAGGCGTTCCAGCCCTCTGATCATCTTCGTAGCCCTCCTTTGGGCCCGCTCCAGCAGGTCCATGTCTTTCCTGAACTGAGGACTCCAGAGTGTGGGGTTTTACCTTTTTTTTTTTTTTTTTTTAAAAGCTGCATAAGGACCAAGTATCCTTTAGCTACTCTTCAGTGTATTTATCTCGTTTACTTCTTTATTACTATAACTACTTTCAAACAAAATTACTTCCTGTGTTTTTAAAAAAAAAAAAAACACAAACAACTTAGAAAAAAAGCCCACAAATACAACTAATCTGAACACATGCAAACTTTCTGTGCAGAACGGCTAAGATATGGACCCATTTCATGAACTCAAAATCGCTTTTCCAAAATTACAGAAACATAACAGAACACTAATGAATACCTAATCAAAAAAATAAGATATCATAGAAAGCAAACCTCAAATATAGATGTTCCTGTGAATCGGCTTAAAGCTGCAAACTCAAGGATCAAGGTACCTGCACAAGCTGTACAGGTATCAGTTTCTGTTCCTGTTCGTGCTTCCGGATGTCTTACACCAAATTTTAAGTTAACCTAGAGAAAAGTAGAAAATATCATCTTTATTTTTACTAGCTGAAAGAACTTACACTCCCGTGATAGATCTGTAGAGCAACTATAACACCTATGCTTTTTCTAAAGGTAAGAAAAAAAGATCGCGCAGCCCCCTTCAGTTTTGCTCTGCTTCACCACACACTGTCAACTCAAACATGCCCATAAAGTTATCCAGAAGTACCCAAAATACTCAACCCTCCAAAACAAGGACCGGCCCAAATACCTGTTGCCTGGTTCACTGGACATCTGAATAACAGAATACCACTCTGAAGATCTAATTCTAGCAATTTATTTACCAGCAAACCAAGAACTCAAAACATCACAAGTGCTCATGGAAATTCAGCTTTGCAAGTATCTCACTACTCCTGGTTCCAGAGAATACCTGCTAGATGGACCCGCTTTTCTTGCGGGCACAGCGTAACTTTCTGCATTCTGGGGAGGGCTCTCTCAGCAGAAGACTGTCAAACGCTGACCATTTTGAGTTAGACATTTTCACTAGAAAAATGCTGGTTTACTGAACCTAATTTTTAATTTATGGGAAAGCTTCCAATCAAAGCCACATCTCACAAACTCAATGAGACACGGGAAGTAGTTTTCTGTCATTCAAAGACTACGTACTATGCCTTGTTTGAATACGATTAAAGTTTTTACATTAAGTGAATATTTTTACATTACAGATACCTTCGCTCTCTTAAAAATGCAGATGTAGACCTTGAAGATTAATCAGTTTTGTGCTAAATTCACAAGCAAGTGCTTGCAAGTTGCTCTTTCACTTAGTGAGAGATGAGTACCAAAACCAAAAATTACTCTCCTCAGCTACTCGGTGGTGCCTATAGTAGCAAGGAGCAAGAAATATCAGTAGACGGTGATCGGACAAGATTTCTGCTGTTACTATTTACCCACAACAATGTATATTAGAACTTACAGAGCTAGAAATGCAGGGATTCGGAAAGCCTAACACTGTATTTTAAAATACCAGATAGCATCTATTACGAATGAGCAATTTATCAGGTTTTGATTTTCTGTACACTTAATAAACATACAAGTGATTTTTAGAAACAGAGATAACCAGAGAACTTACTCTTGGATAAGGGAGACCACTAGTGGTGTTAAAAGCAGGTAAAAGCTTGTAGCCTAGTTCCTTTGCCATGTGCAGAAGTTCACCACTGTACCACTGCATATATTCACCTTTTTCTTTCAGCATAATTGCCACTGAATGCCCACCTAGGAGACCTCTAAACACAAGAAAAATTATCCACATCTCAAAAGGTATATTCATCTGAACAGCAATGCAAAAATTTCTACAGTCTCGATGACTATGTACATGACTGTGCTATATTCATATGGTCCTAATTTTCAGAAATGCAGACGCAACTCCCAGTTATAATCAAGATTAGCTGCCAGTGTTTTGGAAGCAATTCATATTGTTTAGGACTCAGTCCTAAACTGTACAGGAGTCACTGATTCACCAATATAGTTAGTCAAGAATAACTACCAACACCTCTAAAACTGCATATAACAGCTTAACACTAACCTGCTCTGATCCTGCGTTCAGCAGCGTTAGACTAGACTTCCAGAGGTCCCGTCCAACCTGGAATAATCTATTACACTAAGTATCAAAATGTTCCGTCCATTAAATAAAGTATTGAACGGTGTAAAGACTGTTTCCAATAAGAATAAACACTGCTACCTCAGCATGGACCATTTTTTTTTAATCGAAAAAGCTACGCCTGCAGCAGTTAGATGGGGGTCAGCTTGATTCAGTACCACCACCACATCAATTCCTGCCTATCATTATAAAACCTTTCTTAAGGCACCTGTCGAGCTATGCTGAAAAAGGCACAACCGCTTCAAATGAGGTGAAATAGCACAGAAAGGTATGCCTTAAGGACATTCAGCTAAAACACACATTTTTAAGAGTTATGAAAACATAAAAGTTACTCACCCAAGGACTCTTATGTTGGTTTCAAAGACAGATACAACTATGTCGTTATCTAAATTAACATCCTTTATTACTTTTTTTACAGCCTCTTCAAACTCTTTGGTTTTATTTAGCACCTGGAATACAAATGTAACCAGCTGTTTAGGTTCCAACATAGCTAATACAGTCACACTCAGGTGCAGAAGAACAAGTGCAACGAATTAAAAAAGAAAGCATTTAACATGCCTTACATTGATATTCCGGTCCTGCAGGGGCATACTCCGATACAGTGCCAACAGACATTAGTAGTATTGTTTTTCTCATGAAATTCATGAAAGAGACTAAAAGCTGTACGCAAAGAATAAAGTCATTGAGAATGTACCTAAACTATTACCCAGGGATTTATTTGCTTGTTCCTTCCCCTACTGGCACGCCATGACCGTAGTGTGACAGGACTCCGCAGGCTGTGCTGGCAGAGTGGGCAAAGACCGGCCTGCTCCCAGCTCCTCCGATTTTACAGAGGCCTTCCAACAATGGACTAAGGAGCCACATTCTAAGTTCCGTCAATCGTCCTAGCAGTCCTCCTCCTCCCAAGAGTTCCCCTTGTGCCTGAAGAACAGCTTGGACATTTCCTACAGATTTGCTTTCACACTGACTGTCTTTTAGCTCAATCTATCTTTAAGAATCTTTGTGACACACCCAATTCGTTATCATAAATGCATTTAAATTCCACAAGTGTTAATCCTGCTTTAAGACAAGAGAACAATAAATAAATGACAATAATCCATGAGTCTCCAGTAGAGACTGGGAGTTCCAGACTCCACATTTTCAACATTTGTGGTCCTGATTCAAAAGAGCCAAGGGTCATCTCACAGCACATCACAAAAAGGGAACGGCGGTCAGAAAAAGAGCATGATATGATTCACACACCAAATCAGTGCAGTAAGGACTTTCAAAACTTTAGATTTACCCGTAGATGTGAATGGCCAAAAATCCCTGCTTTCTGAACTCTACCTTATGATGACAAAATATGTCAGAGATTGAAATCTAAAAAGAAGTAATTTATTAATGATTGGAATCTTTTAATAACAGATGGAATATACGAAGTTTGGCAACATTTCCTGGCAAACATGTCCAGGCTTGCATTTTTTTTAACATATATTTAAGGGCACGCAAATTCATCCATGAAACATGTACATACAATTTAAAAACATAAATAATTCAGTAGGTATTAAGAGGTGTTCACCTCTAAGTCAGAATGTTGCTTTAGACTACAACGGGAAGCAAACTCACATACTTTTTTGTTAAGTTACAGCCCAAGAAAAGCAAAATAAGAAAGCACCAATGAAATGTGAAGGAACTGTTCTAGTTTTCTTTTTGCAAGAAACTCTGACCACCACCATCGCAGCACTTGAAAGTTCTTACAAGCAATAGCCACGTCAAACAGATAGCCAGTGATCAAAGGTGAAGAAAAATTAGTGGTTTTAATGTATAATTTAACAAAATAGAAATCTAAAAATAAGCCTGAGCATCAGAAGCCAATCTTTTTGTTTTAATAAAGTTCATCAATAGATTAAACTTACCACAAGAGTGTCCAAGGTATCAATCAAGGTCAGTGAAAATCTACGAAATAAAATTTAAAACAGATTTACTACAGACCGGCATGTGTAGAAATTCAATAATTTTTAACAGTAACCAATACCGTGGAAGAAACTAAGTTGTCACAGACCACTAGCTGCTAAAAAATTAGATGTACACAATATGTTTAATATCAAAACACCCTACTAAGTTTCTTCCCTTTGTTAGTGATCAGAATAGGAGCTGACTGGCACAAGCTATGAATACAAAGATACCTTTATTTACTGCAAAGCTTTTGAAATTCTTGTAAGTGTATTAAATTTTTATTTCTAGTCTCCAATCAAAGCTACTAAGAAACCCAGTAGAATGGTTGAAAGTCTTTTTCCAACCTCTTTTTTGAAAAACAAAGAATGCTGACTTAGTAAGTATAATAATAAATAGATTTAGGAAGATCAAAAATGGTTCCAAGCTAAATTTCTCCTACCAGAAACTGTTCCAATTACCTACATCAGAAAAAGCTGCAATTTGTTGCAATCAAACTCAGTGTTAAAATTAGTGATGAAAGACTAAAGAAAATGCTGTTATCTTGTTATGAAACTTCTGTGTGGGATAAAATGGAACAGGAAAAGGTACAATGAAGGGCAGTAAGTGGGGGCTGAAGGCACATAGCAGCTTCTGTACTAGGAACTAGTGAATAGACTAGCGCTCTTCAGTCTGCAAGTGCAAAAGCTTAAGTGTCATTATATGAAGATTTTAAAATTGCACATGGCATGAAGAAAGTGAATGAGAATCTGCTATTCACTGTTTCTCACGGCAAGTTTCACCTGGTGCCATCCAGCACTAGCAAGTGGCACGGATTAAGATAAAGAACTACTTATTCCATAAAAAGAGAACATCAAGTCAGATCCATACTGTTTAAAACAGGAATATCACTATAAGGCTTGTCCTGTTCATACATTCTTCTCTAGGCCTGTTCTAGTGCATACCAAGCTGAGTGGACCTTTAGGCTAACCCGATAAAATTGCTCTTTCGTTAACAAACACACACTACACATAGAATACAATTTACAGAACATGATAGTATTAAAATTTAAACCTTTGGAAACAGTTACACCTGCCTATTGAAGAACAAGTGTCAAGGATTTAAGCAAGTGCCCAATATTTGAGACCCTGTAAGGCAACATGTGACTATGCATGAAGCGCAATTAAAATTCTAATTAAGTGGTCATATATTATAATTTTCTTTAATTTGTAAAGATATGAGGGCATTCAGTGAGTGTCGTTCTACAAGAGAAAGAGATTAACTAGTGGCCATGCGCAACTGCATAACAAATACTCAACTTTTTCCATACAGAAGGTGGGGGAGATTATGCACTGCCCAGCTATAGGGAAGGCTGGTGTGCAAGTATACTCCCTAGCCCTCCAGGGAAACAGAACTGACCTAGCCTTCTCAATCTGTCATTCTGTGATTGCAAAGGCTTGTAGAGAACATGGCTGATGAGCCAGCTGGCAAGAAAAAGGATTATATAAGAAATCTGATAAATAATAATGTAGCTAATTATTAAGAACAGAAAAAAGCATGTATACAGAAAAATAATAAAGACACCATTCAATGCATCCAAGGGGCTGAAGGGTATTTTTACTCAAATGATACTACGTTACTAAGGGAAAAAAGGTCATTAAAAAGAATGCATGACCAGGATTAAAAATACATTTTCTTGACACTTTTTTCTCATCAGTTGTATCTCTCAATACCTCCAAGGCAGCAGGCTTATATAGGAATCTCTAGACTAAGGAACTTTTGTACGTAACAAAAAATAACCCAAATGACATGCTCAATATCATACTGTGAATTAGAAGTAGTATTTAAGACAAGGACTTCAGCTTTATTTAACATTATTCTGCTTAGGGACACTAAGCAGTGATACCAATAAGAAAAAAGCATCAGCTATTTGTTGTTAAGTATTTGCTCTATAAACAAACTGCACACATACAGACAACAAAGGAATCAGTTAGAAACAGATAAGAGTAATTCAACTTTGTCTTCGATTGTTCAATTTAACATGGAGAAAAACAGTCCTTAAATCTACATTTTGCTGGCCAAAGGATCAGTACTTTGTATTATAAGGTATCTTAAAAGAAAAAATATGAAGAATTTCCATGTCTGAAATAATGTTTTCTAGTTTGGCAAAGGCCTCAGGCTACCACACACACATGATAATCATTTGACTAATGACGTTTTCAGAGAGCTTTCTACTAAAAAAAAAAAAGGCATTTTAAATATCACTTATAAGGCCAGCATAATGAGTAACAGTCTACTGTTCTGTGCAGCTGATAATTAACCCTAATAACATCTACTGAGCAGTCAAATTTAGTAATACCATAAATGTCAGCTCACATGTAGAAGGCCTTCCTATGGAAAATACTTGGAGAATGATTAAAAAAAATTATCTTTGGATCTCATTCAGTGGTCAATTCTCTTTTTCTGATTAAAGTGCAACTTCACATCAGTTAACATCATGGGAGGAAATAATAAAAGTATTTCTTACTAATGTAAGTTTCTGGACATGTCAACTGAACAAACAGGTTTTATGGGCTGCAAATTGTACTTAGATTCCTAGATGTCTGCATGAGACAGTAACCATTTCAAACACTAACTTTCCCAAGGCATCATCCACATCCCCTCGACTTGGTTCCTGACCCCGTACTCGTCCACGACAAGTTAAAGGCATGAGTTCATCAGCTGGATACGCATGCTCCTGCAGGGAACCAAAACAAGGGAGTAAGTTACAATTGTTACAGCCATTTCAGCAAGTCTTCAGAGCCTGTTAAAAGGAAGCCCGATTACACTGTCCTTCAGAAAAACTGCATAACAATTACAGAACCTTTGAGGCAGGAAGGTCATCTTGTCCAGCCCCTCTACTCAAGCAGAGCCACCTAGACCCAGTTTCCCAGGACCATGTCCAGACAACTTTTGAATATCCCCAAGGAAGGAGACTCCACAACCCCTCTGAGCAACGTGTACCAGTACTCGGTCACCTTCACAGTAAAAAAGCGTTTCCTGATCTTCAAAGAGAACCTCCCATGTTTCAGTTTGTGCCTGTTGCCTCCAGGCCCGTCACTGGGCACCACGGAGAAGAGCCTGGCTCCGTCTTCTTTAGATCCTCCTTCAGGTATTTATATACAGTGATAAGATCCCCCTGAGCCTTCTCTGCTCCAGGCTGACCAGCCCCAGCCCTCTCAGCCTTTCCCCATAGGAAAGATGCTCCAGTCTCTTCATCATCTTTACGGCCCTTCATTGGACTCTGTCCAGTACGTCTGTATCTCGTCTGTACTGGGGAGGCCAGAACCAAACACAGTACTCCAGGTGCAGCCTCACCAGTGCTGAGTAGAGGGGAAGGATCACCTCTCCCGACCTGCTGGCAACGTTTTGCCTAACGCAGCCCAGGATACCGTTAGCTGTCTCTGCCGCAAGAGCACGTTGCCGGCTCATGGTCAGCTTGGTGCCCACCAGGACCCCCAGGTCCTTCTCTGCTAAGCTGCTTTCCAGCTGGGCGGCTGGAAACGATTAAACTGTGAACAGAGCAACAGGACCTCTTTGTCTCTAACCTCCCGGAGAAGTCTGGAATAACTAACAGCACATGCAAAAAAAACCCCCACCAACTAACTTGAATAGTTAATTGTATGCTTTCTGCAAAAAGGTGTGTATGACACTTCCTATAATGTTTCTTAGGCAGAAGTTATCATCTCAAAGATGAGTTTAAAACTTAAAACTAATGCAGGCATTATCAAGTGGCTGCTATTTCATGGAGAAATTAGTGGGAACTAGACTTTAAAGTCACTTTGGAAACGTTTCCAAATGAACATAAGTGACTCAGGGTCACACTCAGGGACAGATAAGAGAACTTACTTAGAAGGCAAAATAATAAATTGGTAAATCACTACACAAGGCATAACAAAAGATAACATTCACAAAAAAGCTTACCAAGACTCAGCCTTTTACAAACATAACTTTTTTTTTTTTAAGAGAGAGACATTGCTAGATTTTTTGGAAAAGCAACGGTTACTTTCTGTATTTCTAGAAAAAGCACTCTGCAAAGCAAGCTGTATTGTATTATTATTTCTTGTTAGTCAGGCAGAAATAACAGGAGTGGCACCATTGCCTAAGTCAAGCACACTGAATAAAATGCCTGTCCTATTCCCTCTCAAGTCAATGCAGGTTTTGTAAGTTTAACACTACCACCAAAACGGGATATCAAATGAGACACAAATTTGAAATTTGTCATTGTGCAACAGGAGAGGTGTACTGAAAAATTTCCACAGTGGCCACTGACATTAATAAAGATTAATCTTAAATATATCTAATTTCAACAAATACACATGAAATTGCCACTCCATTAGAAGTCCAATACAAGTGATTTGGGATGGAGCTTCTCTCTTGATTTCATCAGGAAACTGGCTGCTGTACTGTGCTCTCCAGCTTTACTTTTAGTGGAGAACTAACACGTGGC
This sequence comes from Sagittarius serpentarius, assembly GCA_034782735.1. Classification (NCBI taxonomy): domain Eukaryota; kingdom Metazoa; phylum Chordata; class Aves; order Accipitriformes; family Sagittariidae; genus Sagittarius; species Sagittarius serpentarius. Next base: position 30,648,694 of record JAVKLA010000090.1, on the reverse strand, counting down.
AGGATAAAAAAGTTCAATTACTGCACTGGAACTGCAAGTAAACACATTCAAAGTCTTTCCAAATATATGGTACGAAAAATAATCTATATTCAAACATGAAATAAAGAGGAAAAGAAGGAACATGCTTCCATAAATAAACAGCTCTTACAGCAACTTCTTTTGAAACTGATGGTTTGTTTCCCTGTCTACCACCCTCTCAAGTGTTTTGGTCTTTGCACGACTCTTTGTTCTCCTCAAGTTCAACTACAAAGGCCAGAATCTAGATCATTTTAATATGGCTCAGATGTTTCTGAATATCTGTGCAAAGTATTCAGAAAAACAGATTAAAGAAGTACACGACAAAAGCAATATCAAAACTAAGATCTCTGGCTTAAATTATGGAGAAAAAAGGTGATAAAAATTCTGGAGAAAATGGACTTTTAGTCTTACAAAATCTTAAGGAACTAGAAGCATTTTGAAAAATAAAAGTTCCCTTATTCTCTGTCTACAGCAGGAAAGGCTACTGGGTTAAGTGATTCCCGAACTTGTAACTTCTCCCCTTTCAAATAACTTCAAAGGAAGGTAGCAAGACCCATTAAATATAAAACATAGAACAAATGTTACAATAAACATACTTCTGGAAGATATTACACAAATGAAGCTCAACAGATACGCTGGAATTTCTACACATTCTGACCAAACAGATGATCATATTGCCTAATGTCAGGACTATAAATTCAGGGCAGCACAGTACCTGAATAATGAAAACAGACACATTGCTACTAGTGCTGTAAACCAAGAAACACTTACTGGCCTCAAGTGACTGACATTTTCACATATTCTTTCTGACAGTCAAGAAGAAAAAAATCCTGAAGGACTGAAAAAAACCCAGCAGCTTTTTACTCAAAGCTCCTGTTAGCAACTGAAAAAAGAGACAAGGGAGTTTCCCCCTTGCATGCAAACATGAATTTTCAGTCTTCTAAATATGCAAGTCTAAAACGCATATTAATAGAAACAGAAAATCAAAACTTTTCAGCTGGCTGTTTCAAAAGCAGCTGCAAAAATACTTAATGCTCTCGCTGTCAGAATCAAGTCTGATACCCTAATCTTTCCTTCAACTTTAAACAAACAAGTCATATTTCTCTGTTTGTTTAGTGCTCCAGCATACGTGGCAAGTAAATATCCTTTTGGCTTCAAAGCTTCCAGGATAGCTAAGTTATTCTTCTCTTTCATCCAGAATTTTCTTGCTTCAGATGCAGCAAGACACCTACCAGTTACCAATTTATCAGACAATGAAAAGTAGGAGCACAGATCCTTTCTACTGACATGTTAATGTTTTATCTAATTTTGCCAAATATGTAACAGTTTTTACTTGAGAATGCCATGGGAAATTCAAGCCAAGTGTTTTTCACGGAACCAGGTCCCAAGTAAGTAGTTACACATTATCACCAAAAAACCTGATGCTTGTTAAACTGCTAAGGTGTCAAAAACAAGAGCTAATGTTAAAAACTACACCCACTTTGAAAATACTGTTGTTTGGCTTTCCATTCTAGAGCTCTGTAACTCCCACGTACTGTATAAACTTGTAACTCACCAGCTTTTAAGCTTGTATTACATATTAAAGCGTTAAACCATAATACAGAAACCAGGACATGTGGCAAGATACTGCCAAGGGACAGCAGTTTGTCCTGCAGGAACTGGTGCAACTTGAAAGAGAGGGGTTTCTGCAACAGCCACAAAGAATGTACAAAAAGACTGTTAATGTAAACTCAGTAAGAAAGTATCTTTTATATTTATCTTGAGGAGAAACTGTAAATGTGAATAAAAGTATTACTTACAGTATATTGGAAAGTAATTACTACTTGAGGAAAGTTAGTCCACTCTAAGTAATTCTTTATTCTTAATCATATCTAAACTAAGCTAACTTATTTCAAGATTGATTAGCGTGCAGAATGGCTCACATAGCCAGAATGCAAAGACACCTGCACAGAAAATCACAAGTCATATTAAAGGAAACTACAGTGAGTGTGGCTCACTGTCATATGATAGTCACATACTCAGAAGAGCCTATAATCCGTAGATATATACACCAGATTCCCTTTTTGTTCTACTTTGTTCTACAAATGCTGTTTGTTTGTAAAGGAGCTACCAAACTGCATCGAACGTATCTTACCATAGAAGAAATATTGTACATAAACTTCACCTACAAAATAAGCAAGATCAATTTGTATTCTCCAGAATCCGATGACTACTGACAGCTCTTCTTGAGCTTCCTTTTCCTAGTATTTTTAGGAGTCTGGAATTTCAAACCAAGTACTTTACCAAAAATGAAAACCGTTCATAACTTGACATGAGATAAACCAGTTTGAGAAAGACCAGGCACAGATTAACAGAGCTACCGCTAGCAATTCCTAGCTACCATTCTGAAAGCCACCATAACCCTCCTGACACTGCTCTTCCTGAAAGTAACATTTGCTCATTTCTTTTTAAAGGCTATACAGGTGCTCTTATTTATTTTAGCTTTGTTTTTGCCTCTACCTCCCTGCTATTTCTCTAGAATGTCATATACTGTAGGTTGCTTTCTCTCCCAGGTCAGCACTAATAACTCCAAAAAATTAAACAAGTATTTTACTTACCATATAATTGCTATATGCATGATCAAACATTTCAAGCACTTGGTTTCTAAAAAAGAAAAAAGAAAAAGTGTTAGTGGTCTGCCTTACAATGGCCTTTAACACACCATCTTAGAACAGCAAGATGTATTACACTTTAATATCCGAGTATCAGTAACAGGCCCTCTACTAATGTACTCTACTCAAGTAAATGAAACATAGCATAGTAATTTTTCCTAATTTGGCTACTTTTGTTCACTGCAGAAAGGAAAGAGTATTTCTTCACCTAACATGAAACTAAGTATTTGGGGATCTCTTTCAACCTCCTGTGCTTCCCCTTAAATAGCTGTAGATGTCAGCAACACATTAAAGCTAGAGATGGGACACATTCCACACTCAGCAAAAAATGGCTAATAGAATTATGTTCTGCTCGTAATCACCAATACTAAAACCAACTGACACAGCACAAATTCCAGTCTGTGATTCAGGAAAGGACTATTAAGTTATGAGGTACACCTCTTTCTTGCATGAGAAGTCTTGCCAAGGAAATACTAAAGAAAACCCTTGTGGATACATTTATTTTATATGTTTGAAAAGCAGTCAAGGTGAGAAACACTACTATATAAAAAAAGCACTGGTTTTTTTTGAGACAGCACTACTTCCAATCATTCCTAACTGTTTTACTGAGGAGCCCTGCAAGGCAAAAAAGCATGCTAATTTCTAAGCTACCATCAACATAATTCACAGTCTCTGCTGATAAGACTGAACATAGAAGAGACAAGAATATGACAACTGTATTCTAAATACCTGATTTAGCTCATTGACTTAGAAATTTAGGAAGTAGTTTTAACTCATCAAATGCATTAAGTCATCAAAAGAGCAAAATATAATGCTTTTTTCAGATACTTCACAGACTACATCCCGTCTGCAGTTCTGCGATCAGCTGCAGTTGACAAAACCCCAAGGTTTGGCACACAAGTGCCACATCCAGATGAACTAAGCATACAATGCTGTTCAGTGATGTAGCACACAGAAAGCTTAAAACTTCTGTCTCTCTACGCGCAAGTTACATTTACAGGGCATCTTCTGAAAGAATTTCTGTGACTGACACGATCTTGTCATTAAATAAATACACAGATTCCCTGCTGTTATTCAGGAATGACCCGTCTCAGTGCTCCCAAATACAGACTGTGGCAAGACATTACTTGCATGTGCCTGGGGCATCAGATGATACAGCAAGTGCAAGTTATGAATGCAGAAGTTTTAAAATCAATTGGTGAATGAAATTTAAACTCCTTACGTAGTCACATGAAGAAAGCATACCAAACATTATACACACAAAGTACCCTGAGAACCCAAGATGGAAAACCCCAGTAACTGTAAACATCATCAGAGTTAAATATCAACTTATATTTAACGATTAATAACCATGAGAGTATGCAGAGTGTTTCTCCGGCAGACTTTTTGCATCATTATTCTGTACAACTGACCAGTAGATGGGTAGAGGATGATGAAACTGCCCCAGTAATGTACTAAGATCATGATGTGCTTGATTATAACGTGACTAAAAAAAAATCCTACTCCATGCAGTGCAGTACATTGCCACCTATACTGTAATCTTTATCCTTCAACTAAAAACTATGCTAAAAGAGAATCAGCTTCTTGCATGCACACGCATGGGGAACCAAAGTAGCTTACCGTACCTACAGGGACCAGGCAAGAATACACGTAAAGATTTACCTTTTTTATGACTCCCAAACACTCACATGCTCCAGAGGCATAGCTGTAATTAGACCAACTGACTATGGGTTTAGATTTACCTTTGATCACTTTTACCCATAATTACACGCAACCACTGGCTGCAGTCTTCCAAGACCGGAGCTCCCAAGCATATGGCAGAAGGGTCTGACCACATACACGCCGCGGAGGCAACAGGGGGGCTGCCTGCCCCAAGCAGCCGTGGTGACTTGACCCGAGATACCGGCACACACACCTCAAGCAGCGACGGGAGACAGATGCTACGCATCTCGCCGAGTCTTCGGCAGGGAAAGGGAGGGAGAGAAGAGAGGTTCCCGGAGCTCTGCCGGGCGAGGGGCACACCCCTACCCGTCAAGCCCAACCCAACGCCCCGGGGGTAGCGCAGATCCCCCTGCCCCAGCACGGCGAGGGCCGAGTGAGCGGCGAGGGGACGTCGGTGCACCGCAAAGCCACCGCGGGCGATGGGGTCGGCCCGGGCCCCGCCGGCCTCCGCCCCGGCCCCACAGGGCTCCTGCGGTCCCGGGGACGACGCGGCGCCTCCACCATCGTTCCCGTTCCCCGGCCCCTTCCCCGGCCCGGCGGCGCTCACCCCAACCGGCGCTTCTCCTCCTTGCTCATGGCCCCGGCGCCTGGGGCGGCCGCCAGGACGGAGGAGGCGGAGAGCAGGCCAAGGGCCAGGAGCTTCCACGGTCTCCTCCAGCGGTGTCCCCGGTCGCCGCCGCCGCCGCCGCCCCCCTGGCAGCCCGCAGCTCCGCTCCTGGCCGCGGCCGCCTGCCCGCGGCCGCTAGGCCCAGCTCCGGCCCATCTCGCCCGCTGCCCGCCCCCCGCGGCGCGGCGGCCGCGGCTCCCAGCGCCGACGCGCAGGCGGAAGGGACCGGCCCTCCACTTTCCTGTGGCGTAGCCAAGGAAACCGCCTCGCTCCGCCACTTCCGGGTCCCCCCGCACGCGCCGCCCCGCCGGGCCA
>JAVKLA010000090.1:30577335-30643281 GCA_034782735.1 Sagittarius serpentarius | reverse complement strand
CCGCCGGGCCAATAGGAACGGGACGGGAGCGCCGCGAGGCGGGAGGGCGCGCGGGCCACGTGACGGCAGCAGGACGCCGGGCGAGAGGGCGACGTGGACAAAAAGAAGGGCGGGAAGGGCGGGGACGGACGAGGAGAGAGGCGCGCAGGCGCGGTGGCGCCGGACTACAACTCCCGGCATGCACCGGGGCGCCTGGCCGGGCGGGGGCGGGCGCTCGCCGGCCGGGATCTATAGTTCGCCCTCCGTGAGGCGAGGGGCAGTGGCCGGACGCTGCCCAGGGACGGCTGCTGCCGGGGGCCGGTCGCCGAGCGGGCCCAAAGGGCAGCCCTCGGCCGGGTGGGAGGAGAGCGGGAGGCAAGTGCCCCCTTCCCTTCCCCGGCAGCAGCTTGAAGTGTGTTTTTTAAACGCAACGCCACCCTATCCCCCCACCCCCAAATTAAATTACCACGCATAGGCACAAAAACCAACCTCCCAGCGAGAGAAAGGAAGAGCTGCTTTTATTTCCGTGACAAGCGGTTTTTACAAAGTGACAAGCAAGATACCATGTGTTTCATATCCTGTCCTTTAAAACCGGCAACCCCGTGAAATAACACAGCGGTAACAGCCCCCGGCCCGCTCCCCGCCAGGCACCGCGGCGCTCCTAACCCTCAACCCTCCTGGCAGTGAAAGGTGATTTATTGCTGTTCCTACTTTACAAGCGAAATAATTCATTCCAGGTAAGTGTAGGAAATTCCAAGAAAGCAACAAAAATTACTGAAGGGGTGGGTTATTACAATTTTTGATCAGTGGGCCAACATAACCTTGCAGATTGCTGACGTCTAAATGGCTGTCCCCTCTACCTAAGCCTGGTTAAAGACAAGAAAAATGCTACTCTTTATCCATTTGCAAACATCTGAAGGTACAGAAAACACCTACAAAGGCAAAAAAATCTGTCCCCTAGCCAGGAGGAGCTTCAATTTAAGTTGCAGAATAAGGCAATGTACAGGCTAAATCTTCCCCGTTCTTTCCCATCCTACTTGAGAAAAACAAATATGCTGAGCATCTGTATTCAACAACTCAGGTCTTTAATATTACAGGAAAATACTACCCAGATCTAAGTCTGCCATAGAAATAACTCAAAAATTACTACGATGGGAATGTTTATGCTACACACTTTCTGTACAGATGTATCTAATTCATACTAGCCATAAACAGCTTTTGTAGGAGACTGCAGCCTTTTTCGCAGAGAGCTGCTGTCTTGCTAGTCCTCTTTTGTACAAAACACCGTATTAAAAAAAGTCATGTCCCCTAATTTTAGCGTGGCTAAAAGAGACTGCTGCTGCTTAACTGTAAAGCACGTTATAAATTTGAAGTCACTGAACGTTCAGTACCAATTAGAAATAGCTAACGTTTCGTAAAAACAAAGCTGACAGTGAAATAACTAATGATTTGTAAAAAAATTGGCTGACAGTGGTTTGTGTGTTTACAAATTAGTATTTTTGCATGAAATATAAGGAGGAAACAAGTCAAAGTACTTTTGCAAGGAAAACATCTGTGACCTTCATGTTTCCATACCAGAGTATGGCTTCTAGAATAAACAGGAGTTGCACTTCTTTTACAATAGTGACGCTGCGGTTGGTCCAGTTACTCAACAATGCTCCTTACTTATGCAGTAATATTTGCCTGTTCCTCTAGTGTCAATTCCCTGTTAGTATTATAGCATATTTTGACAGCATTAAATAATAGACTTTGCACAGTTTGTTGAAGTTAAATGCCAACAAGTATTATGCTCTCGGGACTTTTTTAATTCTTCCCATGTCTTTATGGATATAAATCCCGCAGTCCCTACTGTATTTGTCATTAATCTTTGCTGTCCTGTACTGTATTATATTTATTCAGAAACAGTCTGAAACAGCAGGCCAAATTTTCAAGGTGCCTTAAACTGACCTTTAAAGTGAGGTCTTGAACTCTAAGGCCCATTTTATTAAAATACTGTTTTTCATTTCCAAGCTCTTCTGTGCACAGTCTGAAAATTGTGCATGCAAATAATGCATATAAGCAACTTTATGCATAGATCATGATTTGATACAGATGATACTATGCTAGCTATGAAAGCAATAGGTCTCATTTTTATAACCTCTTTCAAAATGTGATTCTGCCCTCCAAAACCTAAGCACATGTGAATAACCTTTGGCTGCTTTTTGCTTCAGTTAACAACTGTATTAGAAATTGTATGCAACGATTATGATATTTCACAATTATTGCAATTTATTACATAGTTCCGCACCGAAAAAGGCCTACAGAACTGGGTAACTCAGTAAGAATGGGAATGGCAGGATTCTTAACATTCTGTATTGGATAGCTGTAAGTGAATATATTTTATGGTGGGATGTAAAACAGAAAGATGCTGCCTAATGGTTATAGTTATTGTAAACATTCTCATCTTTCCCTTCCATAAAATAAAACAAAATAAAATAGCCGTAAAGTGCTCTGGAAGGCTAAATAACCCAGAAGTGCAGAGTGGGACTGAGAAACCTGCTCCCATATTTTCCCCATTTTAAATATAGCAATAAGAGAAAAAAAAATCAGAACACTTGCTTGTCTTTAATATCCATCAAAACTTTAAAATAATTAAGTAATCAGTTTGCAGAGTTTGCATAGAGTGTGGCTTTTGAGCAACCTACTAAATTAACTACTTGGTTCTGTTTAACTACTAAAAGTTTTATTTATTTCCCATATGCTGCATGCAAATACTAAAAGCACCCTCAAACAGCAACGTATGTACCAACCACCTAAGAATCATAGCAGTACTTGTCAAATCCATGCATTTAAAAATCATGAGCTACTCCCCTGCTGAAACACGTAAGAACAGTTAAGTTGTTAAAATAACTTTATAGTTGGGGGTGAGTTGCTTTTGAAGCATTCAGTGGTCACATTTTCAGACTTTTTCTATAACCATAAAAGGTAGCAAGTTTTAAGTGAAAGATGAGGTTCCCCAACAGTAACCTGGTTTTCAACAGTGAGGGCTTTAACTGAAAAGAAACCTATCACCCGTCACTCAGGAAGGGATCTGTGCTAAAACTGCAAGAGCTGGTAATACCACAACAAAGCCCATTTCCTCTAGCCCTGACCCAAGTAAGTATTCACAATTAAACAGGGATTACTGGACTAAACAAATCCTGCAGGGCTGGGCTGAAAAATGCTTCTTACTCTTCAGAGTTTTGTTGTGCATAACTATCTTCTCTGTTTTCTTCTGTGAAAATATCTTCTACTTCTGTGCTTTTTTGTTCTGTCTGTGAAAATGATTCATCTTCTGGCTTCCCTTCACCCTCACCAGCTTCTGTATCTCCTGTGACCTCGCCCTGCTCCAGCACCAAAGCAACTGGCACGTCTAGCAGTCCTGTTCTTGGGTTTTCTGTATCCAAGATGGGCACTTGCGTTGTGTCTGCATCTTCAGCAGGATTATGAAAAAACCTCTCAGTCCCTACCTCCGCTGGGACGGCATGGCTATTCCCTGCTCCTCCTTCCTCCCCATCTAATCTTTTGCCTTCAGACACATTTTCAGTGTGTTCCTCTGGCTGCAATCTATCCCTTTCGCAGCTTCCCACACCTGTGTACCAAACGCTTTGCTTGATCTCCACCTCTGCCTTTGCTTCTGGAGGTGTACATGAGCTATCCACCAGCCATTCTGCTTGTGCCATATTGCAGACCCCCTCGGACACATTCACTAAATTAGTACCATCTGTCCCTAAACTACATGAAGATGGTCGGTCCTCCTTGAACTCCACACATTCTGCTGCATCTTTATTCATCATCGTCTGGCTCACCTGAATTTCTGCAGCAGCTGTTTTGCTCAACTCATTGTTCCCTTTATTGTGCTCCTGCAACTTTAATATCTCACTTTCACAAATCTCCTTTATGTTCTCAGCTGGAGTATCTGCTGGTATCTCAACCGTTACCATCAGCAAACTCCTTATCTCATTCACATCATCAGGGGATTTACAACTCTTTCCCTCTGACTTGCTTTCTCTTTCAGGATTATCCCCAAACGCCCCTTTCCCTGTGTTTTCATCCTGGGAAATAACCCTTGTCTCAGTACTTGCTCCTTGGTCATTGCTTTCTTTTTTACTATCCTCTTCAAGCCCTATTCCTACCGCATTTTCACTCTGAGATAATTCTTCCATAATTTCTTTTTCTACCTTGATTTTCTTTTCAGCATTCCCTAAAATCTCAGCTTCTGCTACACTATCACGTGGGGAAGTCAGCTTGATGTCAGAAACTTCTTCCTGTGCTTTGCTTTCTTTTTCAGTGTCACTGACAAACACAGCATCTGTCGCCATTTGACTCTCAGAAGTTACCTCTTCCTCCACTGCTCCTTTATGTACCTTAAGTTCTTTTTTAGAGCCGGCTTCAAAATCTTTCACTGCAGTTTCAGTCCCAGGAGCTACTTGTTCCTCCACAGCCTGTTGCTGTGTCTTAAGCTCTTTCTCAGTGTTCACTACAAACTCTGCTTTCACCGTGTCTTCATTCTCCAAAGTGCTTTTTTCCTCTGCAACTTCTTGCTTTGTAAGGGTAGCTGAAAGGGACTCCTGTTTTTCACCGATGTCTGTAACGACCGCTTCTTCACTTTTGCTTGCCTGATCACCAGCCGTATTAACAGAAGTGACTGCCTCTTTGTCTGGTGACTTTCTATCATCAGCATCCTTCTCCCAAGAAATTTTTTCTGTCACAATGAGCGTTTCGTCATTTTGAGTTTCAGTGTCTGACATCTCAGCTCGGGCGGTGGAAGGTTTCTTTGCGGGAGTGGTTTGGGCTGATCCTGAAGGGGTCTTCAGGTCTGTTAAGCTGGACACACTTTCACAGGGCAAATTCAAGTTATCTTCAAAGAGGTTGTGCTTCTTCATAATGGCAGCTTCTTTTATCACTAAATAAAGCAGAAAGATTAAACTTTTGGAAACTGACAGAAGTACCTTGAAGAAGGTACACTGTTTTCTCAAGTTTCTAATGTCATACATTTTGATATTACAGACAACAGTAATTTTCATTTTCAACTTGCTTTTTTTAGTTTACATTTCTTGGGGGTGTGTGGGGTGTGTGTTTATCTGTTCTGAAAAATGGAACTTCAATATTGACCTAAGCATTGCTGTAACAGAAAACTACCAGAGGACCTGCAATGCACAAAGGTAATGTTTCGGTGCAGAAGTATTTACACTGAACATATGAATAAAAGTGTGCTCGTTACATTAATTATTATACCGATACTTTTGAACAGGAGTGCCAAAGAGGGTCTATTAAAACTTACTGTGCAATACACATGCTTGTCTTCTATCTAGGTTATAGACAGACAGATCCAGAGAGATAAAAGTATTTTACGTATCTGTATATGCCATCAGGAATAGTTTGGTTTTATGACACAAAAGCAGAGCAATCTGGAGGGACTACTGCACTGGCATCAGTGATGTACTGGAAACTGCATCCAGCAGTACATTTCATTTGGGGAAATTAATTTTTGCTGCCATTAGATATCACCAAGTCTTTGCAAATAAGAGGATAATTTCACTCCTTGGCCCTGGGAATCAAGATAAAATGAAGTTGGCATAATTATATTTTGTTAGAAATAGGCTTGTGCCAAGCCATCACTTTGAGTTTCCCAGGTTTAGTAAAGTTGCCCCATAATTCAGGTTTTAGGGCTTGCCACATTTTAGTGCGCTAAATGAGAACACTGTAGCATCGTTGTCCTGGTTTTGGCTGGGATAGAGTTAATTGTCTTCCTAGTAGCTGGTACAGCGCTGTGTTTTGGGTTTAGGATGAGACGAACGTTGATAACACCCAGATGTTTTCAGTTGTTGCTCAGTCGTGTTTAGACCCAGCCAAGGACTTTCCAGCTTCTCCTGCCCAGCCAGCAAGGAGGCTGGAGGGGCACAGGAGCAAGGAGGCTGGAGGGGCACAGGAGAATTGGGAGGGGAGACAGCCAGGACATCTGACCCAGACTGGCCACAGGGGTTTCCCGTACCATGGGACGTCATGCCCAGTATATAAACTGGTGGGGAGTGGGCCTGGGGCGGGGGTCGCTGCTTGGGAACTCACTGGGCATCGGTTGGCGAGCAGTGAGCAATTGCATTGGGCATCGCTTGTTTTGTGTATTCCAATCCTTTTATTAGTATTGTCATTTTATCGTTGTTGTTATTATTGTTAGTTTCTTCCTTTCTGTTCTATTAAACTGTTCTTATCTCAGCCCATGAGTTTTGCCTTTTCTTTCTGATTCTCTCCCCCATCCCACTGGGCGGCGGGAAGGGGAAGTGAGTGAGCGGCTGCGTGGTGCTGAGTTGCTGCCTGGGGTTAAACCGCAACAATCGTAACCACCAGTCTTTGGGAAAGTGGGAGCTGGGTCTGAAACAGCCAGGTTAGACTCCGAGGAGCTCTGAAGGAACAGCTCATGGGCCAACGGCCGAAATGTTATTACTGTCACCTCAAGAATGTTCTCACCTTTCAGGGCTTCTTCAAGCAGTGTCTGATACAAAATCTCTTCATATACATTCTCTACTTGGATCACGCTAGTGTAATCAGCAAAAATGAACTGCTCGTACTTCTGCAGCTCCTGTGCAGACAGAGGAGAGAGGAACAGACATATAAAAATGAGAGATACTGATAGTCCTACTTCAACAGAGCACCTTGGGCATGCCATCTAGCAGGTCTTGCAATGCTCCTTGCTGGCTCTTGAGGTGAACTATTTGAACTATGACTAAATGAACTGTGTATGTTCACAATTTATTGTGCACTTATCAAACAGTATTCTTGCACTACAAGTACATTTAAAAGCGCTATAGATAATTGCCATCTGCACTATAATAAACAATTCTGAAATAAATAGCTGGTGAGGAAATGCCTCACTTACTGTTTGTCCAAGGAGGCAAATCCATGGTGAGCATGGGAGATAGTGAGTTTGTTTTTGTTTTTCTAATAGGTGTGTAACATTTCTAGCTTACTGATTTATACGCAATAGCTGTCTAGACAGTAACTGAGTCATTATCACTAAGCAGCTGCTTGGTGGTCTATAAAAAGTAAATTAAGGGACTACCCACTTCTAGAAGAGGCGCCTACATACAAACATCTGGTGGTTTTCAAGTAAAAGGTCAAGACTTGACTGGGCTTCTCAGCTGTGCCACACATTTGTTTCTAGAGCTGGCTGCTCATTTCTGGAGAGGCACAAATGCAAAAGGCTCATGGGAAGTTAAACAGAAAGGTCTTGGGGGAAATTTGCCCCACCACTGCTTCCCCCATCCTGTACGACAGAGACACCATGTGGGACTCCACCCTCTCTCCATATATTCAAGGTGATGAAATGCTTGCCCCTGTGCATAGACAACATGTTTTGAAGGCACTGCTGACACCCTACAAGAGACTATTATTTGGGGGATAGTAAAAAAAGTAGAGTGACATACAGAAGAGAGTGATTTTAAATACATTTTTGTAAGTTGTAAGTTTTAATAATCCATACTCAAAGACTCGCAAGCATAACTTGGCAAACGACTTGGTTTTAAACTTGGTTTTGAAACTGAAACAAGCTGGAGAGCATCAGCAAGAGCAGCACACCATGCGTGAGAGCATACAGCCGCCGAGAACTGATGAGCATCAAGGGAAACAAAAGGGCCGAGAGGCCAGGATGGCTTAGGGGAGTCATCTTTCAGCAGGTACAGTGCAAATGCAAGAGGATATGCATGGGCTTCGAGAAGGGTACAGGCTATTTGTTTTGAGCCAAGGGGAACAGCATTCCAGCTGGCCCCCGATATAATCACACCGATAACATCTCCACAAAACTCTGGTAGTCGCATTTGCTGAGTACTAACCTACCCGTATGATTAAGGGCAACAGAGATCGTCTCTGTATGTTTGTTTCCTGATTGTTAACGCAATTACTTCCATTTAAAATCACGGAGAGCACGTGCAGGGCCTGTCTGTTTGCTGCTCCTGCTGCCCAAGCAGGCCTTTGGCTTTCAAGGTGGTTGTCAGCAGAGGCTGTGTACAGCCACAGCCCTGCCCCGGGGTGCTGCTGAAGAGGAAAGTGCCATCTCCCACAGACTGAATTTCAGCCCCTGAACAAAAGGACAAGCTCATAACCTACAATTGTAACTGTCAAGAGGAGTCCAGTTTGAGGGGACTTCAGATCTCTAGGGAAGAAATGAAACATGGATGGGCAAAGGTCTGCAGCTATCTTTGAGAAAGCAAGCTGTATAGACAGCTTCCCTGTTTCCTGAAATCTTCCTTATGCTCCACATCTACCCAGTCCACAAACTGGCAAATCTAAGTGTCATTTGGCCAAGCAGGCAGCCAATCTGCATAACTCTCCGAGAGAAAACGGCTTTACAGAGTTGAGGACTTACTGACAAGGTGTTAATCCTTCCCTACATTTTTTTTTTTTTTTTTTTAAATCACAGAAACCTACTGGTTTGCACGTGGAAGCCAGTGCCTTTTGCATTGTGGGCAAAGTAATCTGTACCAGTGCTTCTTGAAATATCTTCTTCCGGATAGTGCTGCTGTCATAATCATATTGCTGTCAAAACAGACAAAAAGAGAAACAAGCCCAAATGTGTTTGGGGTTATTCATCACTCACAGGAGGAACTATTTCTTGTTATCTCGTAACTGGTGATGGGTGAATCCCAAAGGATACCACATCACAGGTGCACTCAGGGATTTGAATTCCCATGGAGGTTATTCCAGCTTTTATAAAACCACTCTAAAATCTAGTTTTCTGGAATCTCTTTCCCTTCATTATTTTTATACCCAGGCTAGAAACAGCCCCCTGATCACTCTCTCCAGGTATTTCAGCGCTGCCTCTTCTGAGAGTAGTGAATTCTAGGGGCATGCTAATTATAAAGCTAATAAAAAATCATTTACCCAAATCCACAGCATTATATCCAGCTGATTTAACTGCAATTAAAGGGACTGTACACGTAAATACTTCTACAAGTGTCTGCCCAGAACTAAGTTTTACCCCACAAATGAGCAGCTTTGCTAAGTGCCACCAAATCAGTATTTTCAGCTGGATGGTAAGAGGTATCTTCTTTCAAATACTGAGATAAATTCACATAAAATATATTCTCTGTTTTCAAAAAGGCAGAACCCAAGGTCTTCCTGTGCAAATGCTGCTACATTACATTTACCTTCAGTACTCTCAGCTTGACTTTTTCAATGGTTGTTGCAACTTTCACCGGGTCTGCCTGGCGACTTGGAGAGAACAACTGCTCGAAAGTATAAACTGCATTTTCCATCAGCTAAAAATAATAATTAAAAAAATCTGATAAAGACCAGTAACATAAAAGTCCCACATACGTAAAGACGCATGATAAATGAAACCGTTAAATTATATTTTTGAGACGGTGAAACGGAGAAAGACTAATGGGCCTAAAATCAATAAATGTTTCAAGTACTTTAAATGATTGTGGAAGGGGAAGAAAAGCCTGGTTTAGTTTAGACTGTAACACTCCATTTTGGAATGGGAAACCCAAAAGAAGATTATCTAATGCAAGAAAATAAGAAAATGAAACTACAGGCAGGTCAATACTAGGAAATCTGCTAATGTAACTAAACTGTTGTATCAGCAAACTTACTCAGAGTAGATTATTTTATAGTGTCCAAAAATCTTCTGCTGTATTTCAGTTCTCTGAAGGCTAACATGCACAGAAATGTTGCAATAAATAAAGAAAATTAAGCCTTGGTATCATTATTATGCTATTATAGCTTTCTTGTATAGATTTAATCTCATGTCACCATCCAAACTGATGGTGACAAAGACAGAAAGTAGAATCGATCACCCTATATATAAAGGCCATAGACAAAACTCATTATCCCTGATAAGAAGACTCCCATTGACTCCTATCAGATTCTAATGGTCTTAATCATTAATACTGCAGATAATTTTTTTAAAAAGTACTCAATCAGTAGCTTTCCTTATGATACAAATAATTATCAGCAAAAATAGCAGAGTGTGCAATGATTTCTCACAGAATTATTTTAGGCTGGCATTTGCCATATTTTCAGGTTATCCAGACGTTCATTAAAAATATGAAACCCCCTACTCTGAAGTGCTATTTCAGAAAAACAGTTCTGCAAGTGGTAATTATGTCTACTTAATGAGGTTTTGCCTTTTTTACGTAAGAGTTTCCATTCATATTTTAACATAATCTTATTGGAGAAGTACGGGGACATCCACTGGGAGGCTGTCCATACGGCTGGGTCTTCCTTTGCATCACGTGGAACCATCCCAGTCGATATACACAGACAGCCATATACTATAGAGGACTTCTTGTAGTTTGTAAATGAGTATGTACCTACTCATGGAAAAGACATGCTTTTAATTCCTCCTTGGCTAGTAATATTCTCATAAATGAGAATATGCAGTGACAAATGTTGAAGGCCAGTTTTTATAACTGACTTTGCAGATAATGTAGGATTGGACTACACAGACGGTATTTACAAATGGAAATGGAGAAGATGGAGGTTTACGCAATTTGTGCATGCATCAGAAGGCCGTACAATAAATGCCCATGCACTGCAAGACCTTGGATGCAAGAAAAAGACAGGATCAGTGTAGAGTTAAGTCTGAGGCTAATTAAAAGATGAACTGCTCACTTTTTATTTTAATTTTTATTTGAAGCAAATCATAAATTGGCGTAGTTCTGGTGAAGTCACTAAAGCTGCTTTATTTATGCCAGTCGAGCACTGTGCTCCCAAATTTCCTAAAATTGGCCACTAGAGGATGCCAAGCTCCTAATACAAGGAATCCTGCTCCAGCCTCTGCCCGAGTTAAGAGTTGAGCCAAACGCTTCTTCTACTAAGACTATGCGAGCTAGACATGTCTGACCTTACGTGTTAATAAAATAAATGTCCACGGACACAAAGTGAAACCACTTACTATTTTTATGAGAAAAATACCAGCCTTTTAAAGAGAGAGAAGCAATTAACAGCATTTTTAGAACAACTTGTGCTTTAATTTAACTTATTTATTGTTAATTTTGACTCATGTTCTGTTCAGAAAAAAACACCACTTGTTTTGTATGGGATCTATTTTCTGTCTACTTCTTTGTCTTGATTCATGATCTTCCCTGACTGAAAGACATTTTATTTGGCAGCATTTTGGAATGGTGCCCCCTGAAAGACCCAGACATGAAATCAGAATTTTATTTCTGAATAATTCTTTGGCTGCTGATCATGGCCGGACTTAGAAGAGCTGCTTTCAGGAAACCCCTATCCCAGCACTGTGCTACAGACTCACTTTCCATATTCGTAACTCCCACTCCACAGAACTGGACCAGCTCCATTTCACAAGATTACTGACTAGATTATTTAGTTTCTCAACTACGGATTAAAATCGCAGGATTCAATGTAGAGCCACAAGGCCAAATCTGCCTTGTGATCTGGCAATTGAAAGAAGTCTACTAGCCAGCTCCTAACAGATTTCTGGCCTGACATCCAGAAGAAATAAAAGTAAAGCAAAATTATAGCCTATGCCAACATACAGCAGAGGGGAAAAAGATGTGGAATTCCTTTTTCATCTGAAATGATGTAGTCACTTCAACCATCCCCATGAGAAGTGAAGTTGGTTAAAGCACCTACATGCAGCTACATCCCGAGACGTCATCTGTGTCCAAGTAATTACCAGTTTTTAGCATTAATTGCCTTACTTTATATTAATGAGAAAATAAACTACGAAGGAGGAGACATTCTATTTTGGTAAAATATATCTAAGACCCTTCCTGAAAAATCAACCCTTGAGAATAGAAATCAGGTAGATTTTAGCCACTCCATTGGTTACAAGCACAACTTTCTTGGGTGCTGAGACATGGAGAATTCAGAACATGAAAGTTCAGGGGAAGAGATGATCCATCCAAAATTTTTATGCCTTGCTGAAAGACTCACACACACACATGTAACCTCACAAATATAAATGTCAAACAGCTTCTAGCTGTGATTTTCTTAGGTTTTGTTATCTGTACTTTGATTGAGAGATACTGTGGGGCTCTTGCACAGCTTTTTATCAAGATTACTTTGAAGCAGATTAGAAGGACAAACCTAACCTGTTCTTCCAGGAGGAAAAACTGGATCTTACAGTACCTCTTGCATGAAGTTCTGCGTCCTCTGAATCACAAAATCAATGTGATACACCTTGAAGCGACTCTTGAGGTCTTGAAGGAGCTCCTGGAGGAGGTTCACTTTCAGATAGCAGGGCTCCATTTTCACAGAGTTGAATGGTAGGTTCATAAGCTGATCCATGTTCTGCATTCCAATTCGAGAGAAAGCAACCAGAGGCGAATTTTTAATAGAGAATGTAACAGTGGCCCTAAAACAAATTCTGGTATCTGCACTCTAGTTGCACAAATACCACAAGACTTTCTAAATGACAAAAGCAAGTGCTAACATACTACCACCTGGGAAAGCAAATAGTGCTGTCAGTCAAGTTCTAGCTAGAAGGTCCTTGTGATAATAAAAAAGGCTCAAAATATATTTTTTTTCTTACCTCCTTTAGCTTCGTCATATCATTTGTCTTCTGGAAGTCCTGGATGATTTCATTAACTTCTTTATCAAAAAGTGAACGGACTTCAGTGAATCCAGAACTCACTGGACCCATGAGCTCCTCTAATATGGACGTGAGAAATGGCTGGATATTTTCTGTGCAGCACTTCTGGGCAGGCTCAGAAACAGTGGCTGGAGTGTCAGACAATACAACGGTTGCATTTAGGCTACTAAGAGATACAGTGAAAAAAATAATCTGAACTGATTTACTTTACAATTAACTAAATGCCTCCATATTTTTCCCTGGAGTCACACCTCCACAAAGACAATAAGGGTGGTGAAAGGAGAGTTTATATTATGAGTGACAGTGAAACATCTTTTCCCATGCCCCACCTAACCAAATGCTAGCAGCTTGGGGGCACTGTGAGAGCAGAGGAAAGGGCAGCTCTAAGTGTTGATACGTACTGGCAGGTTTGCACAGCACGTGGCCACGGTGACTCTGTAAGTCAACAGAACATCCTGAGTTTTACCAAAACAGCTCCTAAATTATCAGCTATGTATTTATTTGCTAGCTGAAGCAACATCAACTAATGTTTTGCTTGCTTTTTACACTCATTTGTCTATTTACACTCATAACATTGTTATAATTACTTCACATAGCAAAGTCATATTTACTTCACATTAGTTTAAAACCACCTAAGAAGCCCTTGGGTTTAAGTATTCTTTGGTAGCCTATGAATTTGTCAAATAACCAGAACCTGGTTTTGTGGTGCATTCCTAGACATTAGGTCAAAACCACTACACTTTTAATTATGCTCATGTGACCTGTATCTTAATTACATAAGGCTGTCCAAGTGAAAATGAAAACAGAATGAGCAACTCTTAATCAAGATACTCAAAACCTGTCAGCTCTAGCTCCGACTTGAGAAGACCTGGCATTTTCACAGACACAGCGGCCACAGGTTATCAGTTCCCATCAAAGGCAGCAGAGGCTCAAAGCATTTGTTTTCTGAAAATTAGTGTCTCCAGTTGGATTTTTCCAAACACATGAGGATTTCAAATCAGTGGCATATGGTAATATGAGCAACACAATGGGAAACATTAAAAAATTGCTCCAAAACACAGCTGTTCCTCGACTAACCTTTGATTTTTCCAGCTAAGAAGTTCTTGGAGTTCAGAATCTGGTCCATGTCTGAACGAATGGTTCCTTCCAGAGTTTTTGCAAAATCTCTGCATTCTTCTTTCAAGGTACTTAATCCTTCTGACACCTGCTGCTGGACTAAGCCATAAGTTTCTTCTACCATCTAAACCCAAATTAAATTAAGAAGCATAGATCGGAATCAGCACACACAGACAACTACTACGAGAAACAACTACTCTGCAAATATCAGTACTTACACCAAACCAGGCCCGCTTCCTATCGTTCCTCTTTCCTTTCATTTTAGGCAGTATCATTGTCTGAAGGTTAGGCAGGAGTTCCTCCATCACAAGGTTGCTCAGGATCTATACAGTCAGAAAATTAAAATGACGTGTTCACACACTGTTCTTCACCTGAAAACTGAGCACTTGCATCACAAAGTGATGTGCAAACACAGGAAACCTCAAATAGACAATGGCTTAGCTATCGCTGGTTGCCAGAAGGACTGGATTTAAAATATCAGGTATGCCTGAGGGAAGCTCCATGCATTTCATCTGAAGCATTTTTCACTGAAAGACCAGGCAACAACTGACAACAGAGGAACTAAGATGCTGAACTAAGATGCCCATTAAAATTTACTGCATGCTATTAAGAAATTGCCATATACAAATCAATGACTGATATCAACTGAGCAACCAGATCAAACATTTGAAAAGTTGGTTTCCTGACTGCTGCTTCCCCAAACTGACCTTGTTCTGGGACATTCACACCCTCCCAGAGGAGGTATCATTGAAGAGAAATTGTTCTTAAGAGTCATCAGACAAAGGATGCTTCTGATAGGAAGATAATTGGCCAAGAGAAGAAAGATACGACTGTACCAATGTGAATCTCTAGCACTTTTTCGGGTGAGCACCAACTTCACAATGCAAACAAGAAAAGGAGGAGATCCCAGGAAAACAGGATATAGGACAGAAATGGAACTCAGAAATGTGGGTAATCTGTGAATCAAATAATTATACTCTATCTGATTTTTTTTCAAAAATGTGTAACATGATCCAAAAGATTCATTAGCTCCAGCCTAATCCTAAGGCAAAAGGGATAAAATAAATAGCTGTTGGAGTTTGTGAAAAACTTTTCAAGCAATTTCTTTTGTCACTAAAAGACAACTGTACTGGTCTAAAAGCAGTAAAACTTTCACACTGTAGGATTCTTATACTTTAATGTCTCCTCCCAACCACCCCAGTTTCTTGAACAGAAAACATATGAAAGAAAACCTAAGAAGATATTCTGTGACAAAGGTGCACCACAGCGGAAAGGCAGGGGGAAGAAAAGTGTCAAAGGGACTTCTACACATCAAGCATTCATGATGGAATGTAGGAAAACTGAGAAAAAGGTATCATTGCCCCATTTTTTTATTATTTCCCTAAGTATATTATCAGTCTACCATTGCTGTATTTTTCTAAATTGACACTGAGTACTTCTCTCCCTCAAGAACATTTTCACTTTGAAACAGGATTCAGTGGTTGTAGGAGAGACGCATCACCCTCTCTGATCCCAGCATCTAACTGGCAATTTGGTCTTGCAGATGGTTCCAATTAGAAAGAAAAGACATCAGAATGGGAATACAGATGATACCAGTTTGGGGGAGTGGTCAATACGCTGGCAAGCAAGGCTGCTATTCAGAGGGACCTAGATGGACTGAAGAAATGGGTGGACAAAAACCTCATAAAGTTCAGCAAAAGCAAACGCACAGCCCAACATCTGGGATGCAACAATCCCGTGCACCAGTATAGGCTGGCAATGACTGGCTGGAAAGCAGGTTTGCAGAAAAGGACTTGGGCATCCTGGTGGACAAGAAATTCAACATCAGTCTGCAGGGTGCCCTTGCAGCAAGGGCAACAGCAGGTCGAGGGAGGGGAACATTCCCTTCTATTCAGCACTTGCCGCGACTGGCGTGGTGTCCAGTTTGGGGCTCCCCAGTACAAGACAGATCTTGCTGGAGTAAGTCCAGCAGAGGCCACCAGGATGGTCAGGGAACAGAGCACATAACGTGAGGAGAGGCGGAGGGAACTGGGTTTGCTCAACCTTAAGATGATAAGGCTCACGGGAGACCTTATTGCTGTCTACAACTACATAATGGAGGATGTTGGGCAGACAGAGCCAAACTTTTCTTGGAAATGCACAAGGAAAGGAAGAAGGCGATGGCTACAAGTAGCAACAAGGGAAATAGTAATCGGGTATTAAGAAATATTTTTCACCATGAGGGCAGACATGGGAACAAGTCATGCAATCTCCAACCCTGGATATCTCCAGGACTCAAGTGCACAAAGCCCCTAAAGTTGGCTCTGCTTTGAGTGGGGGCTTGGGCAAGACAACCTCCAGAGATCTCCTTTAAACTACATTATTCTGTGGTTCTCTTGGTAGCGTAACCCAACTTTGTACAGAAGAAGCATCAAAGTCTGGCTTCTTCGATACAGAAAGAATGAAACGGTGTGAGACAGGTTCCTGCTTTCATTCACTGGCACCCATTTCAGAAGGTTTCTTCAGAATCGCCCATTGTGTCAGACTTTGCACCTTTTCTGCCTAGATTTGAACTACAACTTCTTTCTTGCCCATCCCATTCAGATGCACCAAGCTGGCAATAAATACACAGAGTTACAGGCACGCATCTGGTTTTGAGAGTCTGGGGGCTTTCCTCTCCATGTGTTTTATTTATGGATGCTGTATCTCTGGCCTGAGAAAGCTGCAAAACCTGTCTTTCTCCTCCGCTTTCCTCTTGCTGTTGGCCAACGAGGCAAACTATGCAAGCAGAGGGAAGCAGTTCATCATGGGACCTGCCCTGTTTCTATTTCTGTGTGATCTCAGGTCTCTGAACACGTTTCCTATGGAGGCATTTATCAGTGCTGGGGATATATGCTGGATTCTTGAATTTCTCTACTTAAAGCATCTTGATTTTTGAAGTGAAGACCTCAGTCCCGTATTTGGTTCAGTCATTACTCATCCTCATGATTCAGAGGAGGGAGGGACATCTTTTATTTCTGGACATGTTCATTTTCTGTTCATAGATCTTGCCCAGGTATGTTTGTACTGGCCCGCAGTTACAGAGGCACAGCTGCCAATTTGTGATGACAGAGGCAATACTATTGTGCATGGGCTCTACAGAAGGGCACATAACCCTTTCATCAAGGCTTTTTATCTGTCCTGACTGTACAGAACATATGAGGTTGTCCACAGCCTCTTGAAAGCTTTGAAGTGCAGTGGGTACCCTGCAGATCACAGAGAGACATGGTAACCCTATAAAAAAGCAGACAAAATGCATCTTAAGGTTCTCTAAATTTCTCATTTACTCTGGGTAAGGGATTACTGCCTTGCTCAACAGTTTCAGTAAAGTCTCACAGACAAAGTACACAGTCCTCCTCCCTTTCCAGTGGGGCTTGAACATGCTAAGTGATGCGTATGTGAACCCAGCTCTTTTTCTTGCTTCAACAGCAGCCCAGCATGGTCCTCACTGAAGGATCTCTGCCCTGATGCACCCAGCTGCTGCCTGAGCCAATACAGAGTGCAAAAACTCCGCTCAACTTTACATTCTCATCATGCCAGCGCTTTTTCATTCATGCCACTTCATTTGTGCTGGTGCCTTCTGACGTTCAACCTCATGTATGACAGCTGCCTGAGCGGGTTTTAGGCATGCACCAACAACACGATAGGGAAATGGCAGGAATTTTAGACACCAAAAGTAAGTAACAAAGGGCTCTGACTGCGTGCCATGTAGTGTAAAACAAAGTACCTGCTGGGCATAAGACTGCCCCTACAGAAATACACTTATTACACTTAATATACCTATAATATGCAATACCTTATTATTGTTGTTGCGTATAACCTAAGTACTTATAGATTATGCCACAGCAGCACTTTGGAGTCAGCTATGCTGACCCCAATACCTGTCACAACCAATGGACTAATTCAGGTCCTAAACTAATGAGTCACTTAAAAAAAATCTTATGAATAACCCAAATTGGAGCACTACAGTCCAAATAATGTGACAATCAAACATATTCTGAAGAATCTGAGCTCTCTGGAAACATTTTTAGGAATGCTGGATTGGGTTTATATTTCTGCACTGAAAAGCGCACTGTAGGGGTTTGGGGGTTTTTAATCCCTTATTCAGGCATCCTTGATTTACCAGTATGTTATTTCTACGTTCGTGTAGTACTGATCAATGGAGTTATGCTAGTATAGAATTGGTGCGTTGTAGTGCTCTTACTATGTGGCTGTACTGTTGCTTATAACAAGCATTGTCAAAAATTTCCTGGTTTTAACCCTATATTTCAGCACTTAACCTACAGAAATACCATCTACAATTGAATTTATCATTTATCAGTAATGAAACCTTAAAAATGAAAAAGAACAAAAACAAGACCAGGAAAAGGAACTTTTACAACACACAAAAAATTTAGTAGGTCTTCCCCTCAGTGACTGGCTACTTGCTAATGTTACATCCACGTTGCAGTACCTAGGCAGAACTCCATGAGCTAATGCTGCGGAGACTCTCGTCATTATAAATGAAGGTCAGGGAATATATTTATCGGCATTCTGCAGAGATTTTTACAGCAACAAATTGTAGCTTGCTTGTTCCAAACCATTCACTTAGCTTGGGTATTCGCCTAAAATAATTATTACATTTGGTCAAAGCAGGCATGAGAACACACTATACTTACAGAATGAATTATTACTAAGAAGATAATAGCGTAACTAGTCTGGATGTCTTCTGATTACAGTTCTCTTGAGGTATATGGGTTATGAGTAAGTAGTTGGCAAGCAACAGGAAAAATAAAACATAAAAGGAAACTAGCACTATAATAGCTCTGTAACTGCAGGGAGGAGGGGCGAAGAGAAAAACCCTCACTCCCTCCACTGGAAGGATGGAACTCCTTATACTAAGGAATTTATTATCAGATGTTAGCAGGAAATTTCAATCCCTGACATGATGGCACAGGGAAAGACGCCGTTGATAGATTCTTCCCCAGTTTCCACATTTTTCAGCATTTCAAAGGTAGACTTCTCCTAAAAGAATAATCTGGTTTCTTAAAACAAAACCCTGGATCATGAACTCTGCATCAGGCTTTCTTCCATTTTCCCAAAGGGAAGCCAGATTTCATCACGGAAAACACCCAGCAGCTGGTACTACAGTAAACATTTGCTGCTGAGTGCTCAGTGCTTTGGAAAAAAATTATAAATCAGGGCCCACATAATGTCTCAGTTGCAGTAAAAGACATCTGGAGTGATGCCAGGGGGAGCAGTGGAGTTACTTCAGCTACCATCAGTGTTCCAAAGCTGCTCACTCAGGTGCCCAAATATGGACCCAGACCCTCAGCTTAGCATTCCGTTTCTGAAAAACTGAAGTACACCAAAGTTTTGGTGTTTAAGTCTGACTGTTACTATGCAAGACTCTGGTTTCAGAAGTCTGGCACAATGAGTAGGTCTAATAGTTTATCTAATTAGGACTAAAAGCTTCATTCCCAAAGAACGCAGAAAAGCAAAATGAAGAGATTCTTCAAAATTTATGTTTAGCTGCTATTCTGTTCTTTGTAAAACCTGATGTCCTATGATGGCACCTGGAGGCATTAGAGGACAAGCAACAGGAAACCACTGTGTTTAATAACAAAGGTAATAGCAACAGAAGAAAAAAGTATCTCTTTCCTGCAAAATAGCTGTCATGAAAGACAGAAAAACAGAGCACAGCCCAGTGCAGCTGACAGCGAGTATCTGCTGCATACAGACCGTGGGTTCTGAGTTTGGTGTGTATTGCTTTTGGTCTCACTGATTTACCAAAACTATAAACAGCAGCAAATGTGGTAGCGAGATGTTAGCAAGTGCCTTGTTTCAGACACAGCATTTATTCACCAATTGACCCCGTGGCATAAAACTGAAGTAGATGTATGAATTTTTTGTGGAAATATGGCCATCCCTACATTCCAGCACAACACAACCTCAGTTCACAGCACACTTTCTTTCACTTTCTAGCAAAAAACGCAAAATGGGGTTTATTAAAAAAGAATCATCACTTACATATCAGTAAGAAGTATCTTGAAATCTTGGGTATTTCTACCGACTAGATTTTCTTTTTAAAAATGCCATTTTTTCCCAAGAGGCTTTACAACCTTCGCTATCCTCAGAGGTGCCATATCCAAAGCCAAAAAAAAAAAAAAATCAGGAAGATAATTCTTTTACCTCTTTTTCGTTGCCAGTTATCATTTCCCACATCCCATAGTGACCTTTCTCCTGCCGGAAGAACTGAATGGCTTCTAAGAACGCCTCGACTTCATACGTGGTCTGCTTGAGAAAATCTAAAGAAAACAAAAAGTAACACAAAAGATTTACCCATAAATAACCTTTAAAAAATAAACATCCTTTTTTGATCCATTTTCCTGTTCCATGTGCATCTAGCTGTAATATTTTTAAATCATTTACTAAACCTGAACGTCTGAAGACCTTGGGCTTTCATTAAGATTTAGAAGCATAGTGTTGAACTATCACATTGCACATATGTGCCATCACAAGCCATCTCATCTAAGCTGGTAAGTTAAACCAACACCAGCAAATGTTAACATGGAGCACATGATAAGGTAAGAATTTTACAGCAGCAAGCCTTGTCTGGGGTAGACTTTGATAAGACGGTCATTAACATACGAAAGCTCATCCCTTGCCTTTATACCTATGAGCAATGTAAGATGGTACATGGGAAGACTTTGACAGCACATACCAGGGCTAAGAGTTGGGAGCTTCTGCTTCTTTAAGATAAGAATTAAGAATTTAAGATAATGATAGTCAGCTGATGGTGGCATGTTGTACAGCCTTGATAAATTGCTAAACCCTGAGTTAATGCTCCCCAATAATCTTTTATTTCCTTTGTTTTATTAAGGAATGGATGATCAAGATGATTTTTCATGGATGTACAATAAAACAGACCTGGACAAAGTAAGCTCTGTGCTCATATCAATTCAGCACAAAAATTCCTGAAAAAATAGTGCTGCTTTCCCTAAATATTTCAGGAACGTTTAACCACAGCTCTGGAGTATCTGGTTATCGTCCATGGCTACTGCTGCTAGATGGTGGCTCTTCCCAAGAGCAACGTGGTAGCCTGGGGACACTCTATTGTACAAATGAGACCACAGCACAGAAAAACCTGAGAAGTGGCTGAGCTAGTTTGCTCTTACAAACTCCAGATAACCAGTCGTGCAACAGAAGGTACATCTCATGCAACGTGTTCTTTCCACACTGCTAAAGGCTTTCAAGAGGGTTGCAGCCAACACTCTCCTTCACATGAGAGCACACAAAACCACAGATAATTAAGACTGCACCAGCGGTTACACAGCAGAACTAGTTTGTCGTGATTTGGGGAGAAACAGTCCCTCTGCCTCAAAATGTGGAAAAGCTCCCTAGAGCAATCAGGCTGCTTGACAAACCTGAGTAAGAAAAACCACCACTGAAATACTTCAGGAATTCAAGTGCTGCATCTTTGCTATGAAACAGAGCTTCAGGATTATTGTGAGGATTATTATCTTAAGGGAAAAACAAAGTCACAATGGTTTATTGTCCCCTCTTCAAGGTTGTCTACTTGCAGCCTTGATCAGCTGAAGTCCTGTTGTGCACGTTAGGAAGAAAGGAGGGAAGAAGAATGTTAATTCTCTCAAAGATAAGTATGTTGCTTGAAAAGATACTGATTGTTATGTAAAGAGTCAGAAAGTTCTCAAGCCTTGCCTGTCAAGCAAGACACTTCTTTTGACTTGTTTATGAAACTTCTAAAGAGAGAAGCTTTATAGGAGGCTTGCATACATGCCAAGGGCAATACAGGGATTATACAAATTATGGGAAACACGAAGGATTAACACTACAATAATGCCTGAAATGTCTCCTCCTTCTGCTTTACACAAAACCAAAAGCTACAGAAACCTACAATTAATTTCATCAGTGCTTCACCCTGGCTACTGCTTGAAAACAGCACTGTATAGATTGTATCTACATGGCGGGCAATGAGGTTTCAGATCAGCGAAGAGCCCAAATGTCAGAATTTGCCCTTTCAGAGTTTCCCCTGGGCGTAGTAATTACTTCATGAAGGTATGTTATACATACTGAGGTGCAGTAAACACCCTCTCAGTGCCACTCTAAAGATACCTCCCTGTTTTGCAGATATTTGGAGGTCTAGAGAGAACACACAATTTCTTCAAGCTCACACAATGATCAAACAAGAGAAAAACAACCAGGTAAAATCCCAACCATATCTTCACTGCTACCTCCATGATTTATAGCATTTCTAATAGCAAGTCACAAACCGGGATGCTAAAATATCAGTAAAAGAGTTGTAAGTCAGGCTGTTCACTGCCAAGAGAACATCCCCTGACGGCGGCTTTAATGAAAGAATGGAGTATTCCACCTGAGAAACTGGTGAAACATTGCATCTGAAAGCTTTTGTCCTCCCCAAATTAAACTCTGAATATTTTGAGGAGAACAGGGCTGGGCTTGGCTGGAGGAAGGGAGATCTGCAGCTCCTGCAGCCCTCCAATCGTGACTCACATGTTTTCCTTCTTCACAGCTGTGCTCCCTCCTAACCAAAAGGGACAACAGACCATCCAAAGGGCTGGATCTTGGACCTGCTGAGACGATCATGTGCCAGTGCTGACTAGAGTCTACCCTCCAAGATCATCAAGTTTTAAACTCTATGCTCAAGGGAGTACTTTCTCTCTGTTCTGACTGTCCCCAACCCCTGCAGAGAAGTGGGAAGAAGATGCTAAAAATCCAGGAGCGATTCTTTTGAGTAGTTCACGGGAAAAATATCAGGCTGTAAATACCACAAAGTCCCAGTCACGCATTCTTTCCTATGCCAGTAAACACAGGAGAAAAACACAATTATGGCAGTCTTACTACAAAACCAGCTCAAAGTAGAAAGGAAGCTTTATCCTTCAAGGCTACTACAATTGCTTAATTTAGGCGATTTCATTCTCACTTTCCATAGGAGGAAAAGATTACATCAGCGATAAGGCACTGAACAACTAGATCCATCCAGCGTTGCGCTGTGCAGAAGCTGTTGGCGAGGCACACAAGACAGAGGCACATTCATGGGATACGGCTCAAAAAAAGGGAACTGTACCAAAGCTGAAAGGAGCTGCGGTGCACATCCTCCAGGATTTCAGCAGGGAAGAGCCAGGGCTTCTGTAAATCAGAACTAGCAGTTTATGCAAAGCCTAGAGGACTGCGGCTGGCTTGGCAGCCAGCTCCATTATGCCATGGGAAAGCAAGGAAAACAATGAATAAGCTGTTGGGGTAGCCCTGCTTGCGTGCAAGAGAGCGGATGGTGCGTGGGAGATGGAAGCAGATGCTGCAGCTGCAAACAGGGCAGGTGGTAAACCCCCAGTGGTATCAGGAACGATTGTTCAGCAGCAGAAAGGACGACGTGTGCTGCACTCTCCTGAACACCCTCGCAGGGGCTTCCCCTTCAACAAATCTGGCTGGCACCTACCATGGGTGAGGCATCTGTCCCTGCTATTAGTAGAAAGTGGAGGATGTTAGGGGAGTTTGGTGCAGTGGTGGTTGTAGGTCATCCTTACCCAACTCCCATACAGAGACATAAAGTTTACTAAGTGTCCTCCAGCAAAAGGCTGGTGAGGCTTTACAGGTACCCAGAGTGATACTATGTGCTTAATCCAGGCTGGTCTGCACTTGCAAAATTACTCAAGCAGCTTCTCCAGCTGCTAAAGAATATAACATCGCTTATTTGTGGAGAGCAAAACAAAATTCTGTTTGCTCTGTTTAATTTTAAAATCAGAAAACCCACCTAGAGTCTCTGTCTTTACACATCCGAGTGTGGAGCCTAATTTTAATAACAGATAAGATATTGCTAACCATAGATTCCTTTTATAAACATAACAGAATAAATGCTATAAAGCTGCTTTTTAAAAGATGGAAAGACATCTGGAAACACCATGACTTCATAAATCTCCCCAAATCTGCACATCTCTCAAAGGCACGGCTGAGTTTGTTCAGTACTGCAGAAAGCTGTCTGAGCCTCCTTGCAGCATATACACAGTTTAAATCCCTCTTTTAAAAAAAAAACCAAAACTCAAACCTTAACTCATCAAAATGATACACAGAGGACCAGGCTACTCGACGTCCACTGAGTGCACTTGCACCTGGTGTTAACTTCGATGGTCCCGTTCCTAATTTCAGCTGTATCTGATGTTTCAGCTGCTGGGGGATTTGCAGTCTCCTAACGAGGTGCTCCAGGCTATGAGCTGCGGCTCCTTCTCTGTCACTTGGCAGATGAATGTTTCATCATATGGGCGAGTAATGAGGAAATCTTCAGTCCCAAGTTCCTATGTGCTCTCCCACCCATGGCAGGACAGCTGCACCTTTGTTTGAAAAGGCACATTGTTTAAAAGCCCCCTGGGAAAGGCTATCTGAACAATTTTTCCGACTCCCTAACACTTCTTGTGTGTGCCTAAAGACAGCAGCGGAAATTAATTGCCCTGGTGAATCTGGTCTTGTCTGTAGCCATAGATCGACCAGTCTTACATCAGTCAAAACACTGAAGACCTCTGTGCAAAAACTTCTATAAATAGGCCTCATTACCAGAGAGGATGAGTGCTGCAGACCTCACTGCCTCTAGGTAAAATTGTGGATTTTCAGCAAATCCAGATCATATGAAATCTGTATTTGAACATTCCAGTTCAAATTTTGTATCTGTATGTACTACAGACTGCTGCATTGGGTGTCTTGCTGTGCTTTGCAGCAGAAAGCTCAAAACCAGCTGATGTTTAATCACTTAGATGATGATTTTTCTTAATTACCATCAAAGGAAGATGCCTCTTTAACGTTACATATCCTAACCTGCCATGCTAGCTGTTAAAAAATAAGTATTTCGATATCCAGTTTAAACTGTGTGCCCCTCTGAACAATAATTGTCATTAATGAAGCTATTCAAACTCATCATTGCAGCATGAAAGAGCCTAAAATGGTCATCAAACAACAGGAATGCCAAGATGACATACTGTTTACCAGCTTAACAAATGCAATGGCGACAAGTCCAGTCTTCATATAAGGAGCAGCACAGCTCATTTCTGTAGCGCTCGTGTAACCACACGGAAAAGTCTGTGTTTGAGAAGAGCAGGGAAATGTTTCTCCAGTTCCTGGTGGGACTTCAGTCAGATGCGATAACCAGACAGTGAGAATTTTCCACCTCCCAGAACTGATGGGGTGGTTTGCTCTACTGAGACACCAGTGGTTCCCAGTTCCCTTCTGTGTCTTGGCTAATTCTGCAAACTGGGACTCGCTGATTTTTGGACACAGCAGAAGCATTACTGCGTTAAACTGTTCAGAGAGCCAAGGAACTGCAGTCAGGATGTTTTATGATGTGTAAAAACTGAGTATGTCATTCTTCAAAACAAACTGAGTACGCCTATTGCAATCCAGTAAGTGTCCTTCTCCCATATGGGCTTTTCTTACAATAAATTTATGACTTTTATTGTTAATAACAGTGAAGGGGCATATTGACTGTGGACAAAGTGCTTTACGAAAGGGAGCTAAATCACTAAGAGTAATGTAAGCTTTTTGGCTGACATTTCACAAAAGGCTGAGGCCCAAAGACGTAGATGAACAAGTGTTAAAACAGAATCCAGAAGTCTGAGCTCACAGAGCACGGGTTTTAATTAAAGAAATGCTGATTCTGACATAACGCCCATCATCTGACTACCAAAACTCGGAAGTAATCCACCCCGGCTTCATCTGTTTCCTGCAGCACTCACATCTATATATACGTTCCTGAGCTGGAGAGCTGCCTATGGTTTGGTAAAAGATTCTGCATTCAGTGAATATTCTTTTCCATACGGTCTCTGAATTCTTCCTGCAGGTAACTGCAATTGGTATGAAAGCAATGTGGCATCCAGCGATGGCTGTATTTATAAGAGAGGGCCATATAGAGGCCCATAGGTAGGAAGGCAGCCTTGCCTGGCTCTTGCCTACCATCCTCAGTAACTGCAGCTTTGGTCAAATGTCTCTTCCCAACACAAGTCGCTAACAACCTGACAGACTTTTTAGTTCCCTCCTACAAGACAGCAGGGCCCGTGAATACCCCCTCAAATCTTCGAAAGCCACAGGCTGACTTTGGTTAAAGGGTGGGGAAGGCAAGAGGACAGTCACTGGAAGGAAATGAAGATGACCGAGGAGTTCAGTTTGGTGGCCTTTCACTGATGGGGAGAATGTTTGTCACTTAACAGTAATTTTTGGACTATGACAAATTAGTAGAAACTCCATTTACTCTTATGTGATCTCACAATAGTATTTCCTTGCTTCATCATCTATTTGGCGGAAAGCTGGCTCAGGTGAACACAGTGCCAAAACATGCATTTTCTAACTCTTTCTTGTGTAGCGTTTTCCTTATATAGCATTTTCCTGGGACAAGAAAAATCTCTGCACAGGTATTGGTGAAGGGCCTTCCTTCTTGTGACACTACAAATAGATAGTAGGAGGTATATAAAGCTGAAAAATATTTGGAATTTTAAGTGTCTTATATTTGCTTTTAGCAGTCTCAAAAGATGGTGCTTCCAGCATTTAGTATTTCCACTAGACACTGCTACCCTCAACAGAACAGATTTCATGAATTTCATGCATCAGAAATGCAAATTACATTTTTCCCTATTTTGTTATCCTTCCAAGTCATCCCCCTCTCACCTTGGCATCTGTTTCTTTCAAATATACTTAGATTGTTGTTCTTACTCTGCTTTCCGTTATACGTTCTCTTTAATAAAAAAAAATAAATTTCTAATTGAACTTTTTAAAATATTTAGTTCATTTAAGATGAAAGTTGGTAAAAAAGAAAATACACAACCCCAAACCAGAGGGAAGCTGCTGAAAGAAAAGGCTGCCATTTTTAAAGACGGTGGTGTCTTAACCATCCAAATACACACGACATTTCCATCGCGTGTACTGGTACTTCAAAGAAAGCTATTGCATGCTGCCAGCTGCCGAGGGATTTGGGGTGAAGGCAGCTGGAGAACACCAGGAAAGAAGAGACGTTCTTGCAGTTAAGGAGTCATTCTGCCAACCTCCCAACACCACAATCAGGGGATGCCTATCAAATAAAAATAAATGAGCATGACAAAGAACAATTTCCCTTTCTAAGAGTGACCTTTGTAGCACAGGTTTCCTGCAATAGCATTTTTTCCAGCATTTCTGGTAATACCTGCCTGGAATTTATTTGCTGTGGGTATGGACTAGTGATTATTGTCTGTTGCTCATACAGTTTCTGTTTAATGATGAGCAACTTTCTGCTGTGGGGTGTATGAGTAGTATCATCACACAGAGGATTATCGACAGGGCACAGAGAATGGCTAAGAGAGGGCGAGACTATCCGATCATCCTGTTGTTATATGGCAAAAAGCGGCCACCTGAGGTCCCACCACAGTTTAATAGCTGTTGCTTGTAAGATATTACAGAAAGTTGGTAAGAAAGGCCATGGCCATCAGCTCCAAAAAATAAGGTTTTGAAAATTTCTGTCTCCAAAAAATAAGCAAATGGTCCGAACCTACAGGGGACAGCAGGTAAGAAAATGGGAGTGAATCCATCTGTTTGAACCTGGGAGATGAGGAGAGCTCAGGAACTGGACCTCAGGAAAAGACAGTTTGCCCAGGGCTTCCAACACAGCTCCAGCATCTCTGGAAATGATCCTCTGAATGAAAGGACACACCATTTACTTTTACAAAATGGAGTCCTGTCATATTATTATCCAAATGGAGAATGAAGTGAAGTATAATGCCCTGGGTCTGAGAAGCATCAGCCTCACAGCTCTGATGTTTTCCTGAGAGCACTGTGCTATCATATTATTCATAGATCATGCGGCATGAAGCTGCTAACCACTAACAGAAGCTAGATGAGGTCATTTCCAAACAGGATACAACCCTGCAATAATACGCTGTATTTATAGCAAAGAAAGTTTTGCAGCGCAAGTTCCCTCCAAGACCATCAAACCAACATTCAGCGGGTTTAACTGTTTGCTTTGCAGCACACAATGCCTGTATTAAAGCTGTTCAAAGCAGCACGAGTCAGATTACAAGGAACCTCCCTCTGCTGGGACCAGCAGCTTTATGTTTCATCATCTAGAACATGAGTGCACCATATAAACGCACATGAAGAACGACAGTATCTTTTATCTCTGACAACTTCCAAGCGCTTTGCAAACCAGCTACCGTATTCCTGGTGCAGGTGAGAATTTTTCTGCTGCTGAACTTTGAAGCTGGAGCCTGAATACAACCTTACACCCACACAAATGAGTATTTTCACGGCTCCTAAAATAGGCTCGGGTGGTGGGCACAAGGCAGCGGCTCTTCTGTACCACTCTGTGCTTGGTAATAATGTAAGAAAAGGAGAATCAGCCCAAGGCGTGGAGGTGAGAGACATAGGAAGACTGTAACCTCAATTAGAATTCTAGCACATTAATCATCTTGGTGTTTCAGAATGAATGTAACTCCTACAGACTGAACATCCTAACTACAGTATCGGCAAGCAGGCTTACTGGAAAAGTAAAAGCCACGCTGATCGAAAGAACTGATGTTGTAGAGCAAGAACATCCCAGAAAAGGAAAAATAGTCTTATTTTAAGCAAAATATTTTAAATTATACAAAAAAAATTTCTAAATTGTGTCCTAAAACATTTAGTGAGTTTCATAGGCACCCCACAAGCCTCATCAAAGATATTTATAGCAAAATGTTACGACAGCATTAATGTTTCTATGGAAGTTTACACATCAGTTTTGAAAAGCCCATTTGGACCTCGGGTATCTGTCTGGTGAAAGACCAGCCATGGTCTCAGCCACTCACATGGATCACAGGAGATTTGATCTTACTAACCATAAAGTGATTTAATTAATCAAAATGCAGCAGCTGCAGTGAGAGAAGCCAAGACACAAGACCCGCATTTGAGTCAGGCAGGCAAAGGGCTGAATACTCTGTCTCCATTCACACCTTTTCCCACCCCAAATCATCACGCAAACCTTCAGAAAGGTCTTGCTTTCACCCCAGTGCAGAAGGACATTTTTCTTTAATGTCAAAAAAAGCAATTTCCTCCTCAGTTCTACTTTAATTGGTCCTTCCACACGTCATCTGAAAAAGGCAACAAGAAAATCCTTCTCTTCAGCTGCCTTCTCCAGAGAAGAAAAGCCACGCTGTTTGCAACATGAAGACTCAAAAATCTTTCCAAAGTCCTATTTGGACTCGTGACAGCTGCTTTGCTCTGTACATGGAGATATATAACCTTCAGCTTAAGTATTCAATGTCATCTTCTCAACCTTTATCAACGCTTCCGTAATTATTCTGAATTACAGTCCAAGAGTTGGTAAGCCCTACATGTACTATATACATGTAACATAGGAAAGCTAGGCATAATTATGAGAAAAACACCTGCCAGCTAAACTTAAGAGTTGAAAAAGGAAATGTGGACACAGCTAATGGCGACCCTAAAAGCCAGCGATGGAGAAAAAAATCTGAAGCTGTCCTAGTTGTCCTGACGTAGCCAAGCTGTGACAGAATGCTCTGCATGAGCTTAAAAGTACATTTGGTATTTCTCTCTTGCCTAATGTATTTCCTTGTCGTACTTCTTTAATGTATTTATTTTTCTACAATTTTTTTTGTTATTTACAGTGAAATTGGAGATGACAGGATATGGTTTTGAAAGTCCCTTAGCTTCCTGTGTCATGAGGGTGATTATCAAGATAAGGATGTGAAATCAAACCAGATGAAAGAAAATAAAATCATGAAGTGAAACTCCGCGTCTCCCAGAACTAGCTAGTTGTATTTTCCTTCTCATCGCGCAGACTTCCCTCTATCCCAGCACCAAGTGGTTGGCCTTCTTCACTTTTAACAGCAAATACTAAGTGAAACACAATAGTTGGTAACCTCATATCGGAAACGAGAAGACCTCCTAAAATAACAAAAAATTAAATAAGCTTTCAGAGGAAACTTCAGTCTGATTTTCAGGGCATACAAATGTAAAGACTTAAAAACTGGAGAATGGGAAATATTAGAGCACGGTGAATATTTTGAGCATTTCCCTCATTATTGCCAATTTGGGACTGACAGTGCTTCCCCACTGGGTGTTAGGTGGCCATTTCAGCAGCAAATTTCCCCCAAAATTTCAGCTGTGCAGTTCTCACCATTTCACCAAGAAAATGGGGATGGAGAGGGAACCAGAGTAAGTCCAAGCTGTGGATGAAAGTGGAGGGACCATGGAGAGAAACGCAAGCCAACGAATCGCATGCTACAGCCCATATCTAAACTGGGAGTGGCAGATTAGGAAATTGAAGGAAAAAATGAAGCCATTTCTTTGCACACTCCTCTTCAACTCAAGCACAGCTTCTTTAAAAACCTCAGAAGTTTTTAAAACTAAGTATTACATAAAATCCTCCACTGATGAAGGTCTGACCTCCACAAACGCTTGAGAAGAACAGGCTCCCTGGAAGTAACAGTGAACAGTCAGCAGCTCCTCTCTATCAACCTAAGAAAAACTCAACTGAGGCAAAACTTAAGCAGGGGAATTTAAAAAGTAATATTATGGGCAGAAAATTCTCCTTCTTGCTGCCCCTTCTGTCAGGAAGTTGATACAAAAGTGGTATTAGGATATATATTTTTCTCACATGCTGTTATCCTCCTGAATTGATTACGAATCATCAAAACCAAAACAAATATAATAATACATTTTATATAATGATGTAATGCAGGATCTTTAGATATAAAAAATTCTAATGTGGTCAACAATACTAATTATTTACTAGAGGAATAAGGCCACATTTAGTACACTGTAAATGCATGCCAGCTGAGATCAGATCAGAAAGCAGGAGTTCTCCAGTAACCCTTGAAACTGCTTTTTTTACAACAACTATCTTTTGTCTTGACACATTTATCATTTGAAAAATATATTTTTCAGTTTTACTAAAACAGTGAAGGCTACATAATCTCACTGGGAAAATACAGCAAATGTCCTACAGCAAAAGGAACAGACGAGCAAAGCAAACGTTGAAGATTTAATTGTGTAACCCTGTACCCAGTGAACTGTACATTCTTCTCTGTATGTGGAATTATTTCCATCAAGAGCCATCACTAGGTTGCATTACTCTACACCACCATATTTTACTACTGACTCCTCTGTATTTGTTGGCTTGCTGTTCCTCTGCAAAGAACATTTTTTGGCTGACCTGTGTTATATATCTAGAGACCTCCCCTCAACATTATCTTTCCATATGCACATTTATGCCATTTAACTCACCCTTTCATTTATCATATTCACTGATCAAAGCCCAAAAGCTTTGAAATCAGCAAATATGCCATTTATAATGTTTTATATCCTATGCCTAGGTAATAAATTCAACGAGAAATGAATCATGGCATTTCAGAGTGGCACACAATGTTCTTTAATGCAGCCCACTGAAGTCCTTAATTACAAAGCTGTCGCTAAAGAATGGACAGTTTGGCGAGCAGGAAGGTTTTTGATGGAGCTTTTGAGATAATGGCCAAGATTAGATAGTAGCACCTCTGTACTGGGTATGCAAATTTACAGTCATCTTTTTTTTCCTGGGAGCAGAGTTACACAGTTGTTAATTTTCACAGAAGAAGAGTCATACACTGAATGGCGAAAAGCAATTTTGAAATATATTTGACTCGAACTCGGCCAGAAAAGGGACTCAAATGCAAGTACGGCTTATGTTAGAGTTGCCAAATCTGGGGGCCCAGCAGCTGCAGCTCTCATTACATCCTTCCGCACCTGCCCCCACCGACAGCAGGTCCAGACCTATGTTCCCCCAGCAGTAACTCTCAGACCCCTATGTCTCTTCAGTAGCTGGCTCGGACTTATGTTCCCCCCAGTACTGGTCCCAGTCCTATGGTGTCTCTGGTTGCTGGCTCCCACACCTCCTCTCCTACTTGCCAGATAGTCCAGATTGAAGTTTGCTAGTGAGTGAAGCCTACGGACACACATGGCTGGTGGAAGCTCGTTAGGAAAGCACTCCGGTCTCACCAGATGACAGCCCTGCACCTACGGGCCCCTGTGCTCTGTGGTCCCGTCTCCCATTGCTGGCACTGGGACCTCACACCCACCTCTCCAGGTGCTGGCACCTCAAACCTGTGGGGTCCCCATGACCCCATGGCTCCTTCTCTACTTGCTGGCACTTAGGACCCCAACACACACACTGGAGAGCACCCTCACCCTGGAAAAGAGAAGTGGAGTTTAGTAAGAAGATAGGACAGGCCGTGGTGATGAAGCACGGACAAGCTTACTGACCAGCCTCCTGTTTACACCCAACTGATCCTATTTATCCCCTTTTTCCTTCTGTTATCCCACACGTGTTCCTCTCCAATCCGCTTTGATCCTCCCCTTTTCCCGCCTTTGGTCCGTCCTCTAAACATCCCATAATAAATCTCGCATATTCCAACAGTCTCCAGGAAAACATCCCATAATACACTTCACACAATCTCCAAATGCTCCTCTCCTCCATCACATCGTGAGTCCCATACCCGCTTATGCAACAACAGCCCGGCAGACTGCGCGGTGGCCGGGGAGAGCTGCTGGTGGCCCACCTGGGTGGGCTTCACAGCGGGACCCTGAGCTGAGCCTCCTCCTCGGAGCGCCGGGGCAGCCAGGTCAGGGTCCCCTCTGCACCCCTCAGTTTGCTGGGGTTCCTCTGCTGCTCCCTGGCCACTTGTGGTTTCATTAATTAGCCCTTAATCGCACAACCTCACAGCTTAAAAGCCCCAAAACATTCGATCCCCTCCCCAGATCCTGAGGCAGCACGAAAGCCAACTCGCAGAGTGCAAAGCGGGAGCTGCCCAGACGAATCACTGAACTGGGATGACTTCTGTACGCAGATTAATCAGTCCATCAGCTTTCAGAATGAGGGTAATTCAGAGAATCTCAGCGTACGCATCCGGTTGTGCTAGAATATTTTTAAAGCCGTGACCAGTCAGGTCCTGATTGGCTTAGGCTCATTTTAAAGGGTTTAAATATGCTTTATCTGAACTGTACTCAAGAAAGGTGCAAAAGATCTACATATTCTATTGATGAGGAAGGAAATCATTGTCCCCTCGAACTGCAAACCTTTTTCAATTAGTATAAAGGACAAACCCAACAGGAAAATTTGCAGGGGGAGGAGAACCTGCAATCCGTACATCTGAATCATATTTACAAGCGGTAATCACTAAATCCAAATGCTTTTGTAATTATTCCCCTGACCATGAGTTCTGACCAGAAAACCCAGAAACACAGGCCGGACCGGTTATTTATAACAGAGGGACTCTTAAGAGAGGAAATAGCTGAATGCCAGGGCGGCTCCCATCGCAAGACCACATGCCGATTCACTCCAGTTTTCTGTTCAGCAAGAGACCGTATTTAAGCCTGTTTCCTGGGAGAAAACAGACTTTAACCAAAAACTCCTCTAAGTTTTTGGCTAAAGCCCAGTGTGATACATTCCTCTCCAGAAGTGGTAGATTACAGAAAAGACAGAAAGGCAACTTCTGATCAGACATTACATCTGGCTTTCTCCCGCCCTTGCCAAATCTGCCCTGGCAAAAGCTAACTCGGCACTTTTTAGAGAGGTGGGGCAAGTGCTGCCTTGGCCGGTGCTCCTTAGCCCACTAAATTATATTCCACAATCGAACTCGAAGGATTTTTCACATCTCTTCTCTCTTTTCAGTTTTTTTAAATAAAAGAACACACAGCCAATGTCTATATCACGAGCCTTATTACCCATAGTATTGCTGCACATGCCTGTAACTTTGTTGGATTGTTCAGACACCTGTTTTTTGTAGGCAGAATTGTTTGCAAATAAGGCTTTAAAAAGTATTAATAAAGTAACAGCTTTCAGTCCTGTGAGAACGAATATAAATCAGTATGAAGTCCTTGGAAAAAAACCCGGAATAAGTTCACTCCAAGGGCAGAGTTAAGGTTACTGGGGTGCTTGTCAGTGATCATTTTTCCATGTGCAGCACCTACGTTTCTAGGAGACGGTATAACTCCAAGAAATCCAGAAAATATAGGCTCCCATTTCCCTAGCTGTAAAAAATGGTTCATTTTTACCAGTGGAACAGTAAGTCTTAATCCAGGCTGTCTTTATCTACCAGTAAGTCTGTTGAGCAGAAATAATGTGACAGAAAGGATAAGCCTTTATGAAGGCACTCCGGTGTCACTAAGCATCTTTTGTCAGATAAAAACTTGACCACAGAAAAAGCTGAGTGGGATAAATCCTGGAATAGTTGCATAAACGAGCAATAGCCGAGCCATAAGAAATCTAATAAAACACAGACTCGCAGGCATTGGAGATGGAAAAGACCCATTAGGTCATCCAGTCCCAGCTTCTGCCAATTCAGAACTGGTCCCTAGAGTGATGGGCTGAACTTTAAGAAAAAAAAAGGTTGCCAAAAGTTTTGTCAAGCCTGTTACACTTGCTCCAGAAGAGAGAAATGAAAAACCCCAAACCTATTGAACAGGCTTCAAGTCATGGAGGACTGACAGTGCCAGGAAAACTTGACTGTATCCCCATCTCCTTACCAAATCCCAGTGAGGAGCAAAGGGGTGGCTTTCCAAAGGCTGGAGCGCTTTCACACTGTATGACTGCTGCAGCTAAAACCAGGCTAATCAGAACCAAAAATCACAGAAGCAGGTTTTGCCCTCAGGCACACTATGGGAATTTGGGTTCCTCCGGCAGCTACGTAGAGAATATTCATTGAGACTCAAGCTATTTGGACGTGCCAAGTGAAGGCGTGTTCCTTCTAGACTGATGCCTCCAACCTACATTAATCTAGCCATGAAATGTCTTTATAGTCCCCGTGACTGGGTATTTGCCTAGCAGGGTGTTTTAGCCCTCAGCCTCCCCACACCTACACAGATTTGCATTGGAGTTGCTTCCTCTGGTTTGTACGAGGCTGTCAGAGCTAGAAGGGCACGCTGCACCTCACCATCTTCAGCACGGCTTGGCAACGAGCTGGAGAGAGGGACCACTGAGGGTCAGGGGAGTGCGTACGCTACCTGGCTAGCATCAGGACCGAGAATCCTGCGTGTCCTGCGAAGAAGGCACCTGCCACCAGCCATCACTGAGCACCACGCAAATAACTGCACATCTTAGGAAACTGCTTAGAAACACAGTAATGTGTGTTTTCATCATGGGAATGGAGCCCTAAAGGACAGCAGGAATGTCTTTGGCAGGGGATACAAGGGAAAAGAGATGGCAGTTGAGAAGGATCCGGGGAGGACAGCGTGAGACAGCTGTCTGAGGGTAATGGAGTGAAGCTGATGACCAGGAGCCAAAAGTGACAGCTAAAAAAAATACACTGGCAGCCACTTCTGTACGTAAAAGTGACTGTTCACACACTGCACTCTCAATTCATTTATCAACAAGCACGGGCTTCAGGCCCAAGTAGCTGAGACTGCTGGAGA
This sequence comes from Sagittarius serpentarius, assembly GCA_034782735.1. Classification (NCBI taxonomy): domain Eukaryota; kingdom Metazoa; phylum Chordata; class Aves; order Accipitriformes; family Sagittariidae; genus Sagittarius; species Sagittarius serpentarius. The sequence goes on along the minus strand of JAVKLA010000090.1, from coordinate 30,608,189 downwards.
AGTTCCTGAGTGTTCCCATCTCCCACCAAGGGCAGCAGGAGCAGATGGGACTTGAAAGCAACACTAAAGGCATGGAAAAGCCTCGACACCAGCGGGGGAACCAGGTCAGCTTCATGGCAAAAGAGAAAAGTCATCTGAAAAACAGCAAAGCATTTCTTTTTCTGAAGCATCCAACTCATAAATGGTCTTCCAATTTCATGGGAGCAAAGTTGTTTTTATAATCCTAGCAAGTCACAAGTTTTGAGGTTTTTTTTAAGTTTTCTAGTCTAACACACTCAGAAAGTGAGATTTAAAATTTATCCTTGTGCAAACAATCAATACCACGTCTTAAGACACCATTCATGTCCCGGTTACAAGGCCTAACCATGGCTGGGCCTTGAGCTGCCTTCTAAACACCCACAGAAAACACCAGATGTTTGACCATTGGTGACATACGTATAACATTACCAAAATGTACTGGGAGACTACTTTCCCCGCACATTGTACAAACCTGGTCTACTGTATCTATGATGCATTTGTCAAGCTTGCAAATGCAGGTGAGAGTTTGCCATGCCATATTTAATAAACGTCTCTTATGATTTTGTATCATGATACTGGATTTAGATGAGACGACAGAGCAGGGAACGCCACTTTCAAAGCAATTCCCACGTTTTCTACCCAAGCTTACTACACTGCAGCTCAAATCCCCCCTAACTTCACTCCCATGGAAGTAAGAAGGGGTATGTTAACGCATTCCTCAAGGCACTGAAAGCCAAGTCTCTTTCATAAGTGACTTGCATTTTTCCACAGCTTTTTTACTAAAATAGCTATTCAAATCTTCACTGGGGTGAATGACGTACAGGAAGAGGCCCTTTCGGAACTCACCATGGTTTGAGTGCCTCACGCAGTCCCCCAGCACGGCGCTGAACTGCCTCTGAGCTTCTCGCTCCGGGAAGCAATAGTAGCTGTGCCGGGCGAAGGGCTGCCACAGATAAACCGGGAACTCCCTCGGCAGTTGAACGAAGGCTTGAGCAACCTCCTTCTCACTCGACCCTACACAAAAAAACACATCTCCATTTGAAATCTGCAGATTTCTCAGGGGGTTTTGGCTCTTTCCCTCTGCTATGACAGAGAGAACAGACCTTTGCTAGCAGGGAAGCATGAGACCCGAAAAAATCAGGTCTCCTCGATTCAAGTAGTTGGGCACAGAGGGCAGGGGAACACAGCTGGGATGGGCAAACTCAGCAGGCACCAACCATCTATCTACATTATACCACAGCAACTTGATGTCCTCTTGTTTTGTATTCCAAACAACGTGTATGTGGCCATAAACTACGCATTTTTGGCAAAATTTCAAAGGAACTATTTCATTGGATTGTAGCTGCTAAGGAAAAGGTTTTCATGGCCAGTAAGTAAGTTAGTGGGCACCTCTGGTCTCTTCCACATAGAGACCATACAGGAGCACATGGTTTTCCACATAGAAACAAACTGCATTAAACCACGTGGGAACAGCAGCTGTTTCCCTGTCTCCAGGGTTTCCAAACAACTGCAAGATGGCCTTACGAACTGTCACTTCAAGCCCTTGAAGGTGAAGCAAAGAAAAGCATTAAGTGTCTCCAGTTTCCAGCTGCCCTGAGTCACTGAGCACAGGGGATGCTGTACAACACTCTTCATGGATGACCCAACACTGCTCATGGATGACCAAACCCGATCTTGTCTCAGTGCCATGCGTCAAGAGCCCAGCCACAAGAGGTTCATCTTGGAGGGTCTTCAGCATCGCACAGAAGGGGAGAAGGGCCACAAAAGATTAACTCAGCCACTCTTTGTGAAGGGAGAGCCATGGGAAGCCCACAAGCAGCCTTGGGCTGCTCCACATCGCTCAACCCCAGCTCCTGCGGAGCTGCGGTGTCACACAGAGGACACCCCCAGGCACTGCTGCCCGATGCTGCCCTCTGACCACCCTATGCCTTGGGAAAGGGGTGTAAGGGGGACACCTCCCAGCAGTCGTAACTTTAAGCAGTATGAGACAGGACTTAAAAAAAAAAAATCCTTGTCTGCATGTTGCCCTTATCCCTTTCCTTATGCGGCGGCCCGTTTTCCAAATCTGACTCTGCAACATGAGATCGGGTCCCTTAAAGCTCAAATTTTCTCTGTCTTTGTGGAGTGGGGGCAGGCAGGACCACAGCGGTTCCCATCCCAGAAACAACAAATTCAGCAGCAGCAACCTTCCTGCCCTCTCTGTGGGACTTATTATCAACTGTGAGTCAACACAGGCAGCTGGCATCTAAAAATGGAAACAAATAAACCAGGAATATTAACAAAGCCCAGGAACAATGGCGGTGTGGTTCCTGCCCTGCTCCTGCACAGCTTCCAGCGGCTTTGTGTCAGGATGCTGGAAAAAAAAGGGAGCCAGCGTTTCTCTGAACGTTAGCTTGCAGCATCTTCTGTGTACGTCCTCTCTGGAGCTGCGCTTCGACTTTGGAAAAGGGCTGCGTGCATCCTCTGTTGCCCCGTTTTAAAGTCTAGCCTGAAAGCCTGCCCAGAAGAGGTCTGTGTAAGGAACAGAGCCCGGGGTTTGGCAGTTCCGCTTCGAGCAGGGCTTACCAACAGGGTCTGGAAAATGTTTATCAGACAGCAAATTGTAATCTTCTTCTGAAGTCAGTACTTTGCCTCCTGCAGGAAGAACACGATATTTAGGGCTGGCTCCTTTCTGGTAGGCCTGGAAAATCAAAAGAGAGGGAGTCAAACAGAGATTTAAGGAGAGGGAAAACATAAAATATACAACTCATTGACTGAGCTAATGTATGGGGATATTCCCCAAAGGGAAAATTTTTTTGTCAGACTGAACTTTGGATATATTCGCTAGACACGTCAAATCTAAAATATGGTTAAATGTAAAAAACATATTTAAAAATACCCTCTCGGTGCTTATCAGCCATGGTGAAGAGTCGGGGACAGAAGGGAGAGGAAAAGGATGGGATTTTCTTCTAAGCTCTATTTGTTTGATTTGTCAGCCAGGACTAGTTTGACTATGGCAGCTGCCAAATGAAAAGCTTCACTGTAGTCACCTTGAAGCCACCCAAAACCTGCTACTTAAAATCCAATTGCAGAAGCATGGGGACGTATTACAATGACATACAGGTAAGAAACCTTCTGTGATAGGCAAAGGAAGGTTCAAAGCGCTGTTAAAATCATTTGCTAGCTCTTGCAAACATATATGGCCAATGCAAGGCACTTGGTTGCACCCTCAGACATCCGCATGGAGCTTCCAGCTAGCTCCGCAAGGCGGCTCCAGCCTCGTGGAGGATGCAGTTTCATCTAGGACTGCTAAAAGAAAGGCAGCAGCAGTGGCAAATTCACTTGGTATCAGTTTATTTGGGAGCGTAGAAGAATGTAAGAGGAAGAAGCATTTACCTCTTTAGTCTCAAAGCAATCCACAGTATAGTCATTTTTTATAACGACATATCTGTCCTTCCACTTCTTCAGATCCTCGGCAAAATGAAGCAGTTCTGCTTCGTACAAGACCATCTCAGCTTCCACCAGGGGCTACAAAGACAATTTTTGAGATTTGAAATGACTCTGGATTACTGACGATTATGAAGCTTTTACGTCTACATTTCTATAAGGCTGCTACAAGGGCTTCTGAATCTTCAAATGCAATTTGGAGTCATAAACATGTCTCAGATTCGGGCAGATACTACAGACACAATTAAATTCTTGTAGCCTGAGGAGAGGAGGCAGCAGAATATCTCTGCCTTCCAAAAATAATTCCAGATTTCTGAGACAGAGACATTCTTATTTACCTTTCGGTTGGCATGCTGAATGCAAGACGACTTGTAGTTCATCATCTCCCATTTTCCGCTACATACTAAAAACATTCGTTGATGCAGTGAAGAGTTTTATTACAAAATAGTAAATTATTTCTCATTTCTTTGTAACACTTTTGCACCTGTGCTCTTCTAACTGATATGCATCTGTCTGAAAGACGCAGCTCTTCTATTATCCCGCCTTTTACATACCGCCTCATTGCCTTACCCTCCTCATTTCAAAAGCATTGGAAACCTGTGATTTCCAATATGGCCGAAAAATTCAGAGTTCTGTCTTCTTAATATTGAAGGCTGTTTCTCTACATTTTCCTCTAGTAAAGAGACTTTTGTCTCTCCTCCTCTAATAAAAACCAGCTCTCCATAGCTCACTTCACACACAGGATTATTGCCATCTTCTTTATGGAACTCTGTAGCCATGGCTGAAAGGGTTAATTAAGCTTCCTACATAAATTTCTGCTCTGAATGTATGATCTCTGTCCCAAGATTCTTGCAAAACCTTGCAATCAGCAGAAAGCAACTAGTTTTGTCCACGTGTCCAACTCTACCTTGATGAAATGCATGCTTTGTACCAGAAACTTGTGTCATCGTTCTTCTCATGCTACGAGACAACCATCAAGATCAAAACAAAGATGAATTTTCAAAAATACACTTCAAACCTGCACCCAAACGCAACTTTTCCACCTAAAACCTAACTGAATCAAATCCAACATCTGCATTTGCAAATCTATTGTGTACACTTGGGTTATATATAAGAAAGTACACACATAAAATATTCTAGATACACATTTATTATGTATTCAACTATCCAATATAAGAAGCTGAAGGAACACTTCTGTACTGTGCTTGTATATATAGAAACATTTAAATAACTTTAAAAATACTTTGGGTTTGATTTTTAGAAGCTTTGAGTATCTGTACCGCCTATTAACTTTACTTGAGGGCATCAAACACTGGGAAAAACAAGAAAACCGAGCCCAGTCGGTAGCTGATACGCTTCCAGCTCATGTTTTTCATACATTATGACTACTAAATGTGTGATTTAAATAGTTAATGCATTAATTACTTCATGCAGAAGAGCAGAGCTGTGTGGCAGCTTGAGGCTGGGGAAGGGCTTACGTGCCCTCCTACCTTGGTTTTCAGGAACCGGGACTGGGAATCCCGGTGCTGCTCCAGCTCATCCTGCACGTGCTTGCAGAAAGCCACCGCGTACTGGCGTCGGTAGTGTGGGCTGAAGTTTTTGATGACGGCCTCTGTTTTCCCTGAAGCAGAAATAGAGTTTTAATTGTACTTGATGTACATGGGTTCAGAAACTGTAATGCAGAACCAAGGCAGTTATCACCAGCGACCCAAAATATTGTCCAAGCGTACCAACGGCCACTTGCTGCACAGCAGATCAGGAAACTCTCGGAGATGCATTCAGCTGTTGTAATAAACAACCGCAGAGGGAATTCTTCCAGGAAAACACTGGGTTTTGGACATTGTTTTTCCTTCTAAGAGTGAGCAAAACATACCCCAAATCCATTTCTCTAAGAAAAGATGCTATCTGCCTCTCCCTGGGAGATACCGCCGCAGAGCCGTGGGTGTTCCAGAGTTGATAAGGTTTTCAGAGAAACACAGACAAGTGATACTGGCTGATGTTTAGCCATATTAGCCAACTTTATCACATAGTGAAATTCTTAAAGCTGACTCAAAGCTCCTACAAAGGATGTTTTCTAGGCTTGGGCACTGCAGTCCCCTCTTTGTTTTAATGTAAACAGATACTCAGTCATGCTGCAATAAACACCAATCTTGTATTGTCTTGCTATGATCAAGACCTCATCAGTAGCAATAACAGCAATAGACACACTGACAGTCTCATTTCTGAGAATCTTAAAGCAATTTACAAGTAATTAACTCATTAACCCTATCAAAGAAATAATAATGCTTTACAGACAACAGGGAAGCGAAGCTAAAAGTTAAAGCCACGTGCATATACGTGACTCAAAGAGCCTGTGGCAATGCAAAAGAAAACCAAAACTTGGACTATGGTCCAGATAGCATCCTGGCCATCCTGGATACTGGAGAGATCCCTTTCTTCCTTGTATTAAGCAGCCCCATGACAAAGGTTGTTTTTTTCTGAGCGTACAACAGAGAAATGTAGTTTCCCACCTCAAGCAATTACGATGCTTTCAAAACATTATTTTGTTCTGCTTGGGCAAAAAAAATACCAAATTTTCTGTATAAGACAAAAAAATGGTAGTTCTCACACAGAGATTTCTTGAAGCCTTTATACACATGGGCTCCTCAACCAGGATTGGCATTCCGCACTCCTGAGGGGCCAAACAGGGGAACCAGCAAGAAGCACCGTGACCTCCAGAGTCCTGGAAAAGCTGAACCACCTGCATCCTATAATGATCTTCACAGCTCAACAAACTCCTCCCAGCCACCCACCAGCACTACCACCAAAACGGATCCACTGGGAATTTTCACGATGGTTCTGTATTTTATACAACGGACTGTGAGTCTGCAGCAGCTGTGATGAAATCAGAGAGAGGTCTCGACAGTTTTGCCATTTCAAGCCTAGAAGCATAGTCCTTCGAAAGTAATCATGCAAAACCTCCTGGATTACTACTGATTTTATTGCCATTTCTCACCAAAAAAATGGGGTTTAAATGTCAGTGCAGTTCCCAGAATGTTCATGCCTTTTTTCATCTTAAATAATTTTAAATACAGTTAAAGAAAGAGAAAAGCCGTGGATCACTATGAGAGTAAGTCCACGGGATTTTACGGGAGAAAGTGCATGGGATGCTCTGGTGTAGAAGATGCTATCATCCAAGATTTACCACTCCTGGCTACCTTATTTCCTTTTAAAAAATCCAAATACGTGTGGCTGAGACTGCAATGGAAGACTAGCTGGTTTGCTAAGGAGTTCGCAGAGATGGGCAATGGCAAAAGATTTTGTAAGGTGCTTAGTTCAGGTCCAGCTCCGATTTGCTCCAAATGTGGGGCATTACCAGGCTGTTAGAGGTAATTTCATCAATTCAGATAGCCACAGTATTTCATTACTCCATAACTTCCTGATAATTACATTTACACCACTGTAGTTACATGGACGTGCATGCAGAAGAAAAAGCTACACATCAGCTCCTCTGCTTCTGCAATTTTATTTTCAGTTTGATGCACAGAATTTGACAAATCTCTCAAGTTTAGGAACAACACTGACATGGCCTTTCATCCCAGCTACTCCCGTTTAACCACCTCTGAGAACTGAGCTGGAGCCTTCTCCTTCTTAAGCATCAACGGGATCGCTGCCTTCAACTAAACTGAAAGCCCTTTTTGCCCCACTCCTGCCCCTTTCCAACCACCCGCCACAGCTGGGTTACAAACCCGCCACCCCTTCGAGCCCTGCCCAGGTGCGCGGAGGAGACGGCTCGGCCGATTGCTGCGTCTCCAGACTCATTACACAAAGCTGGAGGGATGTCAGGAGGCCAGGTTAAGTTTTCCGGTATGTGAGCAAGTTTTTCGCAGATTTACAGCACCAGGTGACAATCTGGACTCCAACTCTCCAGTTTTAAGAGATCAGATTTTTTGAGACTTGCCGATTATAGGATGTGCTGACGTGTAATAGCAGGATACTGGTGCAGCTGAAGCAGAAAATCCCTGCCCATGTGATAGCCTTTAAAAAATTAGCCTGCTTTGGGCATAGGCATAAACTTATTCTCCAAATAAGGACAAAGCTTCCCAAAACCTTCTTTATAGCATTTATTTTTTCTTCTTCTGGTCCCAGCCAGCAGTAGGATGTTGTTGGCCCCAGCCCCAGTGGAGTTTCCTGCTCAGGGTTTGCCCCTATTTTCCACCGCAGCTTTTTCTTTTCCAGCTTGCAGTGGCCTCTTAAATCTGTTACGGAGGGCTCTGGGACACTGGACCTCACTTGACTGCTGCCTGCATCCTGCAGTAAAAATTTGTAGAGGAAGTGGGACAAAGAAGAAAATTCTGGTGTTAGGAAAAAAACTCCCAACAATCGCAGGAAATACCTGTAATTTTGGCAAAGTCTTTCAATTATGGCTAATCGGCTCAGAAGTGTGATTCTTCACTGTCAACATTTCTTAGCTCAGCTTAAAGTACGATGACCAAAGAGAAAGGAACTATGCAATTCATAATATATAGGTGAGAAATGCGACATCAGTGTGATTTTTATATGCAGACTATATTTACAGTCAACCAAAACATGAATTGAGGAGCAAATGTTTCAGGCTGTTTATTCCAGTCTTTGTACTAGTTGTTGTAAAGGATCTCTGCATTAAAAACACTACCCCCTCTTATAATTAGAAGAAAAGGGTTTTTGACGAGATTGTTAGTGGCACCACACAAGGAGCTGGCCTTGCACCGCTCGGCTCAACAGGAATTGCACCACTACCTGCGGGTGGGAAGAGAAGTGGACAGACCCTTGATCCATTGTTTGCCGATGGATCTTTAAACTCTTTCAGTTTACAGAAGATAAAAATACACTATCTGAAAACAAACATGATGGAAACAGTCATGAGTAATAGAAATTCTTCCCATGAAATGATAACATGGGGCAACTGGTGATAAAATACTCCAGGGCAGTTGAAAAATGAGTTCCCCTAATTCTTTTCCAAATTTAGTGTGGCTTGCTTAGTCAGAGCTGTTTATGTGGAGCAAGGCCAACTTTCCCACTTGGTTGGTCTGGCAACGGTGCAGCTCCAGCCGATATAAATGTGATCTGAAACCCAACAGCTAGGATGTTTACCCTAGGAGAATACGTAGTTTGATTATCTCCAGCAGAAGTCTGCATGCAACCGAAATCACCACCAGGAAAAGATGACAGTGATAGAGGTGGAAGGTTTTCTGTAAAATTAACATAGCCGGGGTCCATTCCCACTTTGCTGAGGGTTTAGATCCTGCTCCAGAATAAACTTTGCTAATGCTTCATGAAGCATCTCCTGTTCCACAGGACCACCCTTGCACAAGTATGGTATGTCTTTTAAGACTAAAGCCAAATGTCATTGCACTGAGAAACAAGAAACATCTGCCAACTGCCCCACTGGAAATCAGGAATCCTCCCCCAAACTTGTTTCTTCTTGCTTCTCCATTGCCTCTGACCTTCTTAACTGTGCGTCACCCGTGCTGGACACTTGTACGTAGCTCCAAGTCATCAGACCCAGAGCACGTCCTCAAATACCCAACTTTTTATTTTGAGTTTCACTGCTTTTATTGAAATAAACTGGCATACAACTTTAAAAAATAAAGGCACTCTTTGGCAAGTTGTCCCACAAATTTCTGCTGGTCTAGCCGCTGGCTTTCAGCCTGGTGGCATGGCTGTGTGCAGCCCAGCTAGCTCGCCCTGCCATGCTTCTCCGCTCTCAATGACATGTTGCCAAGTAGCCGCTACAGATGCAGATCAGGAAAATTCAGATAAAAAGGTCAGAACACAATAACTTCTTGGCTGGCATACAAGGGACAGGTTGCTCACGCTCACTGGACTTCAGCCATTTGGAAGTTAGGATGAGAAAGAGGTAAGCACTTGCCATAAAAATTGTTATTCCACTTAAATATTGGTGTTGGGTAGTAAGATGACCTTTCCAAGGGCAGCAAGATGACCATGACCCTTCCTCTTCATAGTGCAGTTGCTTGCACTCAGCACCTTTTGAATGGGCTTTTCAAAAAATACCATGATCAGTGATATGAATCTCTTTGGAGGGCTGAGGGATTTATCTTCTTAAACCTTTTAAGCCTGTCGGCAAATACACTTTGTGCCCCGAGGGACAGGAATTGCAAAAAAGTAGATGCTTTGCTGTATCAAAGCAAACCCCAGACAAAGTAAGACCTAAAAGAAACAACAACCATTGTGCATGCTGAATGCCAGTACACCCAGCACTTCAAACAAGTGTGAAGTATTGAGAGAGAACAGGAACGAATGACTCTGTCCTTGTATTTCTTCCACAAGGCCACAAGCAAAGCTGTCAGAAGCAAATATATATCAGTTGGTCATACCCATACGCCTTCACCAGCCAGGAGTGCAACCCAATACTGGGGACATGCTTTTGAACAATAAACTATGAACTATACTGCGTGCCTTAATGTTATTCAGCAAATTCAGTACCGAGCTTTAAAATTACTACTATCCATCCATCTGTCCATCCATCCAGATATATAATCTTATTCTCATAGCCCATCAGGGTAGCAGCAAAATGAGTTAACAAAATAATTTCAGTGTTCAGCTCATGGGTCGACTTCATCCCAAGACCAAGATAAATGCAACCTTTGATTGAGATAAACGTCTAAAATTGTGGATGCTCTACTTGAGCCCTGTGAATTGGCACAGCTGGACATCAGTATTGGCAGCTCTGAAATGGCCTGGATGCTCGCTGTGAAGAGAAAGAAGCACCCTCTGCTGCTTCTGCTGTGACACCATGCATAAAAGCTGCTCTTCCTGAATTCACCTGTTCATTTCAAACATCATTATCACTTATTAAATGCATCTGGTAACCAGAAAACCTGTAAAAGCAATTCTCTTTGGCACATCCTCTCTAACAGTGCCCATCACCTTCCAGTGCTCTGGAACACGTAACAGTGCAGCAGGAATTACCAGCGATTCCTTCTTTCCTACAGTCTTCCTTCTCGTGCAGTACTTACCGTACCACCCAGCAACTCTTTAAATCCAAGTGCTCCCAGGCTTTATCCTACACGTACAGGAAGGCAATATAAAATACTCTTTGTTGGTGAAAGCATAGCTCAGTTTGAGCTTTATTTATAGAAACAGTATTTTGTTTATTCGTGAGTCATGACTTAATATCTGTTCTGACAAAAAGGGATGACAGACACAAATCCCAAGTTGTCTTCTGGCTGAATCACCTCTCCGCAGGTTAGTCTGTGCTCACTCAGCCAAACCAAGAAGCTCTCCGGTGGAGCTGCCCCTATTCCCCACGCCGACACACTGAAAAGCACGGCTTGCACCTGATAAAATACTCAACCCAAGTATTTACTCTCAGCCTTGTTTTGTATTAATGGAGACTACGCTCATCAAAAACTTGTAATGCTGTTAACTACACTGGCAGGCACGCGTGCTCAAATTATCCATCTGCAATGCGGACACTGAATTACAGTGGTAAAATTCCAGTTAGTCACCCAAAACTCAATGCATAGGAGAGAATAATACCCATCACACCTCGGATCATCCTCTTCCTAAATCTCAGCATGCAAGCACTCCTTGGGTGCTTAGCCCATCTTCTCTACAGGACGAGTGGGAAAGCTGATGCTGTCTTGGGAAAAAATCAGATTTCTTAGCAAGTTTGCCAGCTGAGAAGGTGGGTGTGAAATTTGTGCTGCACCAGAAGCGCAGCTTCTCTCTCGGGGCAAGCTAAACAAACACATTTGTAAGTTCACGTAAACTTGATCCACAGCAAAGGAGGAGCCAAAAATAACACTCCGTTCCAGCCTTGCAGATCTCCCTTTCTACAATTCTAGTGGAGTACTTAGCTCTTCCTCAAGTGCTCCGCTAAACAAGGCTAAATTTTATACTGAGCTGCACAATTATCCCATAAATTTCAATAGGTTTGTGTATCTATAATGTTCTCCTCGGGCAACTTCATGAGCGTCTCATATTTCAGAGGGAGCAGACAGACCTGAGTGAGACAGACCTCATACTCTATAAAAACAAGGCTTGTTTTCTTAAGAGTAGCTTGTGATTTAACTATGGATCCTGCTATTTTGAGTTAATTCTGAATACTGTCTCATTATTAAAAAATGCAGAGCAAAATACAGAGCACTAATCCTGCTTAAACACCGACTGTCTCTTGGGTCAAACTCAGAGACTCATTTCTACAGCCAGGTTTCCTTTCCCCTTTCCGCTTCCCTCCCAGACCGGGATCAAGAAAATTCTTCTCGGGAAATACAGAGAAGGACTATCACACCGTTGATCTATGGTTAACCATCATTATCCTAACAGTGCATCTTCTACGCCTTCACAAGCGTCTCCTATGACCTGAAACTCTTTGGAGGATACCTCGACCGCAATCACATTATTTCCACGCCGCGTCCTTCGCAAGAAGCATGCGATTCCCTCCGACTGCACTACATGTTGCCAGGTTTTATTTGAGACCAGCAGCTGTTAAGATGGAAATGCCCAGGGAAACGTATTTTAGCATCAATCCGCGATTGCAAAGCAACGGGCTGGGGTGGCACACATCTCGTGCCCGCCTGAAACAGAGAAGTAGCCTCCATCGGGTACACCTACACCTTCACCACACGCACTTCACAGACACGTGCCAGCTCAGGGACACTGCACCTCCAGCTCCTTCACACCTTCTCCCATACATGTGTCGTCTCTCAAGCTGGGGGAAACGGATGGCCAACCTCTCCAGCCAGAGACAGGTCCTGCGCAAGCAGCTCCACCAGCGCTGCAGAGGGGAGCGGCAGTAAACGTCAGGAAGCCAATCAATGGCAGCGCTATCGCCCTCCTAAACCTGTAGGCCTGGAGCAGGGGATAGGGAAAACAACGGGAAGGATTTGAATTTTAACCTTCAAACACCTGAATTGCAGGCAGCGAGATCAGGCACTGCTCTGGCGAACGGCGGGGGCCACCAGCCGCCAGCTCTGCAACGCTCCTGCTGCCGAATCATTATTTAGGGGAGAAACAAGATTTCACGAGTTGCCTTTGCACTTCTGTCAGATTAAAAAATCCTAATAATCACAAATTACATAAAGGCTAAAGCTTGTGGTTAATCAAGCAGAAACAAGCCTAACACGAGCCAAGGGTTTGATTAAAAATGTGTCAGATAAGCTTATCCTTAAGGCTGCTGAAATTTATCCTTTATTGGTAATGGGGTTAGAAGCAGCAACGGTCTGTCTAGAAACAATTACTGATGGTCAAATTCAACAAGAATAAGGTCTGACAATCCTTTATTTATAAGCTTATTTCACAGAACCAGAAGAACTAGGGATTTAATAAAACAAATGCACCCAGTCTAGTTCCTGGGGGCCAGAAGCAGCTAAACTATGCTCTGTATTAAGTAATTTGGTGAAGGTGAATGGTTTTCAAGTTTTGGAGTTTTTTTCCAACTGCCTGATCCATCAGCTGAGCCACTAATGGGGAAAGAGGCACCAAGCATGCCTTGAGCAGCTTTCTCCAATCCACATCTGAGCATCACGTTACACGTCACGTTAGGCCGTGCAAGACTGTTTCTTGGGAACATTTAAACAGCTTTCCAAAAATGTAAGCCAATGCCACATCGCCCTTTAAATTAAGATTATGTATTCCCTCTTCCCTCCCTTTCAGGTGAGAGGCGTTGCAGCCAGTTACTTCGCTGCCTGACCACCCACAAGCTAAAACAACGAAAACCATTCTCACATCGGAGACAGAGGTAACAGAAATAACCATCTTCATGATACTAATTGAAGTTTTTTCCGAATATATGTATTTATACAGACACACACACCTGCACAAGATTAATTCTGTGCAATGCCTGGAGTGTGCTCATATATATCCAGGAGATATTTTTACTCATTTCTTTTTTCTTAATTATTTTTCCAAAATTATGCCATACTAGGCAGCTCTATTACAAAATTACTCAAAGGCGTATATGACATTGGACATACTTATGAGTACACACACACGTCTTTCCATGCAGGGCCTCATTTATGCTGAGGTTACCTTGCGTTAGTCTTAAAGTTCCCTTTATTCCCTTTACATTATAACTCCTTTCACCATCAGTCTAACGTAAGTCAACCCAGATGGTCAACCTCAGAGTACCAGGTTTCCCCTGAAGGTATCACTTTTTAAGCACTGTAGCAGAAGGCCATTATCCTGTGGTAATATTTTATTCCATTTCTTTTCAACAACCACACAAACCCACAAAATGGAAAAGGGCTACATGTAGGTAACAAAATGAGAATAAGGGTACTGTCAGGTCCCCTTTCCTTGCAATTTTTCTCACCGAATTGTAAGGGTTTGATTCTCTTTTGGCTTCCATATACACTAAAAATGAGTAAATGCCATGATTTGCAGAGGACAATATTTCAGCTAGCCTATGTGCAAAAAAGGTTAAAAACAAGATTCATCTCTGAGCTAAATTAAACAGAGGTCTCAAAGTATGGGTGTTTATTTTAATGGCTTTCCAAGACCACAGCCACGTCTCTTAATTTTATCGCAGGAAATAGTTTCAGCCCCAGAGCTCCTCCTTGCCATTTTGAACCCCAAAAGACCAACTGGGTAAATACACAGATTTTAACGCAAACAACTAGCACTGTTCAAATTTTTGAAGCCAAGGCCATACACATGTCACCAGTACACCAGCTGGGACCATCTTCCGATTTTACCTATGTTTCTTAGCCTGTGCCTTAGTCCTGTGCAGGGCAGCAGTCACGGAATGACGTTTGGAGGGGGACTGAAAGGAACACACGCATCTTATCCCTGGGAGGGGTACATTAGAGGAGCAGTCTTGGGGGTGGTCTCCTTCCCATTCCCAGCTTAGGAGACTGCAAAAGCCTTTTGCTGTTGTAACCTCTCAGGTAAAGTCCTCTTTTGGCACGCTGCTTTTTTGTTAAGTAAGTATGTATTTTTAAAATTGCATCTCTGCTACAGCATCACAGGAAGTTCTTTGAAGTCAAAACCACAGTGATACTTCTGCGGCAGCCTTCGTTAAGCAGAGGGGGAAAAATAACAAGGACACAGAAGTGTTTATCCCTATTAGATGTAGCTGACAACATAGGTCTGTAGATGGACAAAGAGACAACTCTTTGCGAAAACCAAGAATCAATTTTAGTGCTCTTCCCCCTTTTTTAAAAAGGACAAACAAATTAAAAAAAATATATAATTAAGCTTCTAATAAAACTTTATATTACAGGAAGAGGAATATGTAAAATGCAGCTCACATCCCAAGGAATTTTTTTACCCCACCTCCCACTTTACATTAAGCTTGGACAATGAAAATGGGAAAATATTTCATTTGTAGTGCATTTTTAGTCATTTGCTTCAGGTTCTCATTAATTTCATGCTATAATACTGCAAGGTGAATGCAAGGAAATTTAACTTGTCACAGCAAAACATTATTGGGGAGAGGATAGCAGGACTCACTTTATGAAACCTAGAAGTTTGAACAAAGCTTCATTTCAACATCTCTTTAATATATCATCTATTTTGTCGTTACAAAGCATGGTGCTACAATGAGATCACTTTCTGACGCCACACGGACTGTGTTGGCCATCAAGAAGCTACAGTAGGAATTGTTCAGGGCTGACACAACCTGTAAGACAACAATGTTGTTTCACAGCATTACGCCTCAGGGTGCAATGTCACGGTCCCACCAGATAGTCTGCGTGCTTGCCCTGGTAAAGCCAGTATTATTCACTATGACTTTGAATAACCTGTTTTGCATATGTATTAAACATAACTGAAAAAATATTTCCATCATCTCATCCATTCATCTGTACACCCAGCAGCTGCAGACCAGCAGCCAGGGTGGACTAGTGGTTTTAAGCTGGGAAAATGAATCAGTAGATGAATGTTTCTTAGTTTTGGCATTTCTAAATGATTTTCCCCAGTATATGGTTAATCTTTCTATGCCTTAGCTAAGCCAAACTAGACAAATTCTCCTTGCTGATAGTCTGTTCTCAGGTTCAGAAAAATAAGAGAATACCCTTGAACACATTTGCTAAATCTTTATAAATAAATGGATTAAAAAATGATTGCATTCACACTTTGCAAGAAATACTTCCAAGCATTAAAGCGTCTATATTCATGCAATTAGAAGTCTCCCTTTCTACTAACAAACCCTTCTCTACTTCTCTGTGGATGATAGTATCTCCCAGCCAGCAAAACCACACTGTTCACTGCATTTTTAATTCTGCAGAAGAGACAGGAGGAAGCGTTGGCGCCTCATCCTGTGGGGAAGGAGGTTTCTTCCCACGGCTGCAAAAAAGCATCAATTAAGGTTAAGAGTTTAGAAAACAAGTGTGTAATTACCTGAATCTGCTCACCAAACCTCGTGTAAAACAGTCTCTTTTTCTGTGAATATTACAGATAGGGAAGGGAAACTACAGCTCTGCAATGCAACAGATAAGCTTTATAATTCAAGTTAGCTGAGAAACACCAAGAAGTGGTAACAGAGCATTAGCCGCCCGGATCCAGGGTTCTTCAAAGCTACGGAAACGTCTGGTTTGACACGAAAGGAGGAAGACGCACTGATGCTCAGCTGTCAACGGAGACCTCAACCAAGTCTCCTCTCACCCTTCAAAACAACCTTGGTCTGAATGAGTACGTCTGGTTTTCCCACTCACACTTTACTCGGACTCTACTATAGTGGCTGCTACTGCCCAAAAGACCCAGTTTGGGTTAAGATGCAGCCTTTTGATTTCTTCCAGCTGTGAAATGGGTGCAAAGGAAACAGAAATGGCTGCAACAGAGCAAAGGAGGTCTTCCCTTGCCTCATGAAATCAATGCAATCGCTCCAAAAGCCCCTGCTAAATTTAGTCCAGGGACAATCCATGGGCAGAAGCAGAGAAAATGAGGCAAAAGGGCATGAAAAGAAAATAAAGGGGAACAAGCAAACAGAAGACAGGAGACGGCCCTCTGGCTGCCTGGGGCTTCTCAATATGGGAGACCTGCCAGTGGCCTCCTTTTCCCTCTTTTCTCCCATCCAAAGTTGAGCAAGGCCATAATCAAGATCCCAGTATTTCCAAAGCACTGTAAAAAAAGGAAACAAAGTGATCCAAATATTTTGGGGGGTTTTTTTGCAAAGCTAAAAGGACCCATTAAACTTAGTCATTCCTTACTTGGCAGAGTTTATGCCTTTGATTCTTCTGGATTAAAGTTGGGGCCAGACTAATCAAAGTATACCTTCTGCTAGCAAATTCAGAATTAATTCTGGAAATTTAATCCTGAAAAGAGGTCAAGTAACAAACAACCCCTAGCTTTCTGCAACTGCAGCAGTATCACAGATGAAGGATTGCCTTCGCGTTCACCAGGTCTGCTCTTCCTACAACCAGCCAGTGCCAGCAATCCAGATCACCAGAGGTAGAAGAAATACTCCCAGACCACAAGGTCATAGGTTAGAGTAATTCAAGGAAAAAAAGGATAAAAAAGAACTGTGTTCAGAAAGAATTAGATGTAAATATAACAGAGGACACATACAAAGCAAGACCTTTTTCTTATAGTCACTCCTGCACAAATGCTGGTGTTTAAGGTCTAATTACTCTTTGTCCCAGCAAACTGTTGAAAAGTATTTATTTTCTTTTTCAGACTTCTATTTTTAGCTGTAATTCAGAGAAACGCCAGAGCCCCACTGGGTGTTTGACTGCGACTCCCAGACAGGCGTAGCTACGGTGTCGCTTGCTGTGACGGGAAGGTGGTGGCATTCAACTCCGCAGGTAGAGTCTCAAAGTGGTCTTATTTCCTCTGTGGAGCTGGTTTCACTAAAGTCCACTTATACACAGTGGAATCAAGCTCAGAGGGGTTACAGTCCAGCCACTTGACAGTCTGCCAAGTGTTGTACATTATTCTTCCACCTGGACGAGTTTCAGTTCCTCAAGCTCTCATGAAAGCATCACTGAGAAGACAATAGAGTTAGCGCTAGTGTTTGTTTTTTCCATTTCTAAGAAGACTTCCAGGGAAGAAGCACCAGTCAGCTATTGTCCCTCTTGCTAAACGTGTTTTGAGTCTCCTCAGCAGCTCAGCTCTTCCGCGTCAATATTTCAATGCTCCTTCCTTCTTGAAAAAAAAAAAGATAAGTTGCCTCATTTCCTCTCCATTTATCTTTCACATTCAGAAGGGTTTGCAACAACACGACACAACTTGAAAGGAAAAAAACAAATCAAAACCACCTTGTGTTTGTACAGTAGGACCACGTGAGCTTCTGGGCTTGGAAAAACAGCCAGGCAGGTTATTATTAAGAAGAGGAAATTTGTTCCCAAGGATTTATTTGGAAATGGTTCGGCAAGAGCTCTCCTGCTGGTTTGCAGTAACCCCGTGACCCTTGAGCTCTTCAGCAAGACGTCCACGTACAGGCACACCAAAAGTACTTGCTCATATGCCACAACTTGTCGCAATACACCACCAGAACATGTTCAAGGCCTGGTTTTATATCTGTGGTGGCAATACCTCAATTAGTGGATTTAACGGTTTGCTTTCATCGTTCTTGCCTTTGTACGATCAATTATGGAGCTCCAGTTTTGTAAGTCTCAGTTCTTCCATCATGGGTCTCCATAAAGTTCTCGCCATCAATCCAAGCTGAGCTCCTGTGAATGTGGATGCTGATACTTCCTCACTTTTTGGACAAGAATATGGTCCTCTGTTTTGTTCATCCATACCATTCTCCACCTTTCTGTGTTTTGTAAAATTTTTTATTTAGGAGACTTAAGAAAAAAAACATCCTTAAGAATGCAACGTGCAAGAGCTGATAAAAGAAAATAGCTTTTGTGTGATAGGAGGTTTATCTGGCAAATTTATGTATATCAGATTACATTTTCATTTTCTGAATGCAGAAGTAATCATTAGTAATGCTACTTTAAACATACTTAGCTCCTATCTACTTGACTGCACTTTAAGCACGCTGTCACAGTTCATTTCACCGGGGAGGCAGCCAGGCAGCAGTCTCATTTACAGACTCGCAACCGGGGAGAAGGATGCAAAAGGCACCCCTCTGTGGTAAAAGGGGTCACAAAATGTTTATGTTAGTGCAGGCCTTCACAAGAAAAAGCAGATTTTGGATAATAATAAACAACTATGATTACGTGGTGTTGCTTTGAAATTTCAAAATTATAAAATGTATTTTTCTTTCTGTCTTTCCCCAAACTCCTCAGTTAAGCGACTGCAGAAGATAAAGCAGAGCCTATGAGACGGTCTAGTTTTTGCTCCAGCCTCTGCAGGGCTGCTCTGCAAAAATTTGCCATGAGCCCACGTAAGCGTCCAATATCCACAAACTGCCTCTAACAGAGTAATACTCATTTTGAATCTCATCCAAATCTGAATTCCTCCAAAGGCTGCCTGCATTTACTGACTACAACTAAATTTCAAGCCATGTTTGCATTCTTCGATGGTGGCTTAAAGTCAGCCTGTGGCTTTCTGAGAAACAAATGCAGGGAAAGCCACATAAATCCATTTTCTAATCTTCATTTGGGCTGATGGGATTCACCAGTCTGATGAAATGCAGGATGAACACTGAATTTCTATGAAAAATTTTCCCACTTAACAGTTTCCAGTGTGGCTTCAAAACACCCTCAAGAGCTCTTGAATCCAAAACCACCTTTCAGAGACTTTTCTATCCCTTACCGTTACTCCTAAAGACCTCTACTATACAGTGCAATCATCTCTTCCAATGAGACACTACTCGGGCTGCATGCTACTCATGCAGTAGCTAAAATTCTTTGTACTCTGGGACACTACTTCACTATTTACCCTTTCAAGCATCACTAAGCAATTATTTCACCAGCAGTTTCACCATAGGTTTTGCATAAAACCAGCAGCTTCATATAAACAGGCAGGCTCTTGGTTAACCAAAAAGCAGATCAGTGAAAAGGACCATAGAGTAAGAATAGGCCAGGAATTCTGGAAAACTATTCACAAAAACCGCCAATATGATTCATGGATTCTTTATAATTTCCAGTGCAAAACCACAGCAACTAGGAGACACAGTGTTGAAAAAGTGCATCTTATGGCTTCTGCTTTATGCCAAGCTTGACTAGCAAAGATGCGCCAAACCACTGAAAATGAGCCAGTCAGGTTGAACCTTCTGGCTCCAAAAGGTTGGGTTTAAATGGAGTCACGACTTTTTCTTTGCATGGCTCAGAAATTCAGAGGCCAGGACAACAAAATACAGGCCTCAGATTTAACAGACTGGTTGCCAACTTTGCTTGTAGGCCTGTCCCTCTGAGGGACATGTGCCTTAGCTGACAGCCACAAAAACTATAGTCTAGGAGACAACAGTCTTCCTACAGCAGCTTCTGAATCAGTAACGAGGTCAAGTCCTTGTATTGTAATTATTTCACTTTTAGAAGTACCTCCATTGCTAAGAGGATAGTATACATGGTTGGAGATTCAAAGGCATTTTTGAAAATTACTTTTGCTGCCACTGGTGTGAGGCAACTTCTCATGTTTCCAGAATGGCTGGACACCAACCACCGGCGCCAGGTGGGTGCTCAGCACGTCCGAAGCCAAGCTGAAAGTCTAAATGCCAACTGAAGTTCTAAAAATTACAATTTTTGCTTGGATGTATTAAGAGTAACTGCTTAGTGTGCTTCAGAAGAACGTTCTGTGAGAAAAAAATGAAAGCATCTGATCTTCTCTCATTCAAGAACTACTAGAACAGAACAATATGAAGAAAGTCGGAGGAGATAACGCAGCCTTGGCTTCAAGATGGAGCAGATACCCTAACATGCTTTTTAAACTCTTTATTTCCTAGAGTTCCTCTAATTTGTAAAATAATGTATCTTGAAATTGAAAGAAAACATATAATTATAGTAAAGAACCACGTAAGATACAAAAGTAAAACTGCTTCACTAGCCAGCACACGTTTGGTTTGGGTTTTTTTTTAAGTTGTTTAAACAAAAACAAAAGTCTTCTAAATGCATTAGAACTACCTTTTTTGCAAAACTGTTCTGGAAAACTGATTTTTTAAACATACACTCTTCTTTGCTTGTCTACTGTTTATAAATTGCAAATCTTCTGGTTACCATATTATTCAGTCTGGAATAATTACACATCAGAGAGATGCCTAATAACCTAATCTTTGAACTCTACAGATCTAAAAAAAGATCCCAAGGCATATTTTATGAATATAGAATGGAATCAGTTGACAGATATATGGCACAGTCCATATTATTGTGGTTGCAACCAAGAACCACATGAATCAATGTTATGGGCTTGTTTTTGCATTATTCAAGATGACAGGACTTCTGAAGGAAAGCAAGAGCGTGTTCTACAATCGTGAGAAGCCACTATGAAGATAAAAGAAAATTAGCCACACAATATGGTAAAGAAAATACAGAATATAAGCAATACTGCATTTTATCAGCATGGTGGCCTTCACTGGAACACTCCATAAGGTTTTAAAAATTGAACAGCTGCTACGAGAAGCAACAATGAATAGAAATACTTGGATTTACAACTAAAACTAACAGGGGAGAGAACTGACAAATATTTTCAGTTAGCATAACCATATTGTTTTAGACTTACATCAGACAAAAGCTATTTCAACAGGAAAACCTGTCTTAGCCAACAGCTGGAAAACTCATAGCCTTATTCTGGAAGGAAAGGGGACTTATTACTTTTTACAGATGTCTCCATTCCCATCATCCAAAAGAAGTTAAAACTATGAATAGAGAGATGGGCCCCATCTGAAATATGGCCTTCACATCCTCCCAAGACCGTGCACGCTCACATCTCTGGCAGTGATTCAGCCTACACTACTATATGTAATGGTCATAGAAACACAACCTGACATTTTGTACAGCATCCTCAAATTCAGCTTTAAATTTATTTTTGGTTCAGTCTCTCAAAAAATCGTGTGCCCCTTCCAACAGCAGGACTTCAGACACCTCAGCTATCAGAGAGGCTGGATTTGATTTTTTAAGTTACTATTTTGCAGGCAGCAACAAAAAAAACCCAGCCAGCATTCGCCCACACCGTTCAGCTCCAACACCCTGCGAGACGTGGCTGTAAGAGCACCCTCCCAGGCAACTCTGATTTCGGTTTATATTCACAAAAGTAACACCTGCCACTGCCAAGTGTTACGGAAAGAGCACAGCAACTTTTCAGTTGACCACACTTCCTGCTGCCTAAATACTTAACGCACACTAAGGAAAAACCATGTAGCAAGATTAATAACTAACAAACCACAAGCTCTTGCTCAAAATTACCACATAGTATTTTATACTCTTACCAACACATTGGTTTTGTATGTTTGTTTACGTTGGTAACTCCCTTGTATCGCGGTGTGGTATCAGCTTTACACATCCCCATTCTGGTATGAGATGTGCTGAGCAGCTTCATATTTTTTCCATGCATAAGGGAAGTTGGTGATAAATTAAGACGGGGACATTCCTTCTTCATTCACTTTGAACCCAACTTCTTCTTCCTCCAACAAAATCCAGTGCTGCTTCTCACTGGGCTGTTTCAGTTTCTGATTTGTCACCACCACTCGGCCACAGCTCCCAAGGGATTACCACAAACACATCAAGCCCTTAATGCCCAATCTCCAAAGTCTTCTTTTGTCGCAGATCCTGGGTGTGTTTCACAGCAAATATGGCCTCAATTTTATTCTGGGCACTCTTGCCCCCCACCACTTCCCTTGGGTTTGGTAGGACATCGTCTGAAAACAGCTTGCTGCTGGGCCCTTCTGCTCTCAGCTAGAAAGCAGTTGGAACTCAAGAATAGGAGGAAGGAACTGAAGCTGTGGTAGAGAACGGTGAAATACACACAACAACATGGAGACCTTTCTTCTACAGCTTCTGAGGAAACCCCATAATGAGGACAACTGGACTGGCAAAGGAACTGCTGTGCTAATGAAACACCCACAGTCCCTCCAGCGGCACAGCCATTACATACCGTGAAACCAAGCATGTACGCTGCAGCCATTCCCCAAGGAAAGCATCCATCACATAATTAAAATACTTATCCCTAAAGGAATGAGAGAAACGGGAGCCGAATCCCAATAGCGGCCCTGAAAATGCAGTGTGGCCAGCGCAGCAGACTGGTGAACTATCACACATCTAGAAGTAAAGTTAAATTCGGATTCAAGTTTTCAAGATGCCTTGATTTTGGCATCCAGAGAGAGAGGTGCTCAAATCCCACATCAGTCCACACGGACACTGACATCCTTCCCCATCCCTTCAGTCTGTTTTTGATCAACAGGCTGATGGAAGCAGCTATTAACATCATTTTCTACTCAGCACGTGATCTGCTTCTGTAGTTCAAAAAGTTTTTTGAACTTCCTAGAGATCAATTTCTTCTAGTAAATACACTGTGATGGCTGAATCAACTTTGGCACGGGCTACAAATACCTTTCACATATAGGTCAGACTCAAATGAAACTCATGGAAACCGGCAGCGATGCCTATCCTGTGGCCTTTCACCAGTCTGCTTGAGACCTCTCTCCAAATCGTAATGTTTGATTTGTACCACAAGCTGAGTAAATGGTCAAGGAGGCTAACATAGCTTGCCATCCTGCTTTGGATAGAAAATTTCAGATTTTTGAGGTAAAGAGATGATTTATTATGCTTCATATTCAAATGGATATATGTCCCTCCTTCACAGAGTGCACACTTGGATTAATCGGGTTGATTTCCCTGGATTAAATCCTCCTGTGCAGCACATATAGGTTTGCTTCTCAGGATAATTGCTTATCTTTTTTAAAACCAAAAGATGCTGGAACAACCCTTGGCTCCAGTCTATCAAGCCTCCTGTGCAAGGTATAGGAAGCTAGAGCAGGTAGGTGTGCACCCACCTACCCCTTATTTTGGTCCGTTATAATACTGAGCAATGCCTCCAAGGTGCCTCTGAGCCATGAAATGCCAGAGACTGGTTTGGTTTATATAAAACACAACTCCCCATGAACAACCCAGCAGCTGTGTTGCTTTTACACATAGGTTTTTCCAAGAGTTTACAGCTTCGTTTTAGTGCGTCACCCTTTCCTCCACACACAACTGATCTGCTAATTCCAACCTGGACGGGAGGTGGACATGCCTTCACCATGCCTACTGACATTTGCTACTTTCCTTTTCTTTTTCAGGCAATGTTTGGGTTTGGAATAATTTTTTCAACATCACGTTGTAGGAAATGGCATAGTCTCAGCCTCAGCCTTTCCTTCTTCATTAAAAATACTGCAGCATTACAGACCTGCGCTCTTAGCACAATTTCATTACATGATCATTTTTGCCTTCTGCAAATGAGGGTCTTCACCGTGGGCCGCAAGAGGGGTAAAGGAAACTCCAGCTGATTCCTTGTTTCCTGGCCATAGCTGGAAATAATATTGCAAATTATCAAGCTTGGTAAGAACACTAATAAATAACTAAACAACCGTGATTATATTTTAAAAGCACAAGAAAATCGGGAACTCATTACTTCCCTGTATCTTTAATTCAGAGAGTCCCCTTTTCTAGGTGCATTTGAGACACTTTTAAAGGGCGGTGAGGCCCTGGCACAGGCTGCCCGGAGAGGCTGTGGGTGCCCCCTCCCTGGCAGTGTTCCAAGGCCGGGTTGGACGGGGCTTTGAGCAACCTGGGCTAGTGGGAGGTGTTCCTGCCCAGGGCAGGGGGGTTGGAATTAGATGATCTTTAAAGGTCCCTTCCAACCCAAACCGTTCTGTGACTCTATGATCTTTTCTCCTCCAAGAGCACCATAAAACTCACCGTCAACTTAGACCAGCTGACAATCTGGATAAGTTTGGGGCTCCTCCTTGCAGACCCGTCAAATGCAACCCTGACATCGAGATACCTCCTCCTGCCACGCTCGCAAACCGTCACTAACCTCAAACGCTCTTTGCGTCAGTATGTTTGCTGCTGCTTCCCGGAGTCAGAGCAAAGTCTGATGGAGCACAAGCAGCAGTGGTTAAAGCTACTTTACAGTCGCATCTGAAAATACCATCTTCTGATCAACTTCATATGGTACCTGCCCCATTCATTGCAGAGCTCTGAAAGTTTGTGGCATAGTTAGCTGGAAATAGCAGGGACTTGATTTATATTTAGGGCAGGTAAATACCACCCCAAAGAATCAGATCCTGTCTCTGTCTGCTACAAAATGTGAAGTTGGACAAAACGTATGTCACTCATGGGAGAAGCTCCCAGATGGCTCCCGCCACCTTCTTTTTCTGATTTACAGAAGTGCTGAGTGCCTGCAGTCACAACTGAGCACAGCCAGAGCCCGGCTGGAAATCTGGGGAGAGCATTTAAATGGCCAGTTCCCTGAAAAATTAAGCACTAGGTTTGTCAAGCCCCAAATTACTAGCCATAACTCCTCATGCATGAAATAAAATACCACCGCCTATCACAGTGTCTCAGCAGGAAGATCAGCTGATTGATGCCTGCACGGCGCTTTGTAGCTTGGCAGGTGTACAGGAAATCTCCAAAAGGAAAAAAAACCTAAACAACAAACCTGGGGCTTCCTACTGAATGAAGCCAACAGAAAAATATACCAAAAAGCCACCTTTGCACCCTGGTCTCCCTCAAGCATCAGCAGTGAGTTCAGGGCTTCAGATATGTGGACTTTCTCAGCTAACGCAGTAAGCTTATACGGCAGAAAGTTGTGTTTGCTTTGTGGCATCGCCTTTGTCTACAGGGGTGAACAGCTGCTGGTAGCCGTGGGTTTCGCAGCTATTTCCTAGACTGCACAGAGGGCAAACATGGAAACAACAGGGTTTAGGTCAGCAGGTAAACACTGGCAGTGATTAGAAACCCTTCCCACTCGCCTCGGGTTTCCCTTATTCCAGCTCTATGGCCCCCAAGCCCTTCCCTCCTCTTGCAGGATACGCCTGAGCTGCTCAACAGAACGTTTTCTTTAGCTTAATTCTCAAAAAAAAAAAAAAAAGCTCATCCATTTTAGCTGCAGTTTTCTCAAAAATGCAATTTGAGGCAGATGCTTAGCATGGAAACTTCAGTCTGAAGAGCTGAAGACTGGCAAAGCCTCATTTGCAACTGAAAACAGTGGAAAGTGTCTGGCAGACTAAATTACAGACAAGGCTATTACTTTACAGAATACCCCTAAGAGCAAAAAAGCCTCTTTTTTTTTTCTTTTGCACAGACCCTGCCATTAAATATTTGCTTGGGAACGATAAAAGCTTGCCTTTCCTCTAGTGTGACCACTACAATATGTGGAATATCAAGTGAAAATATGCAAGGATCCTCCGTATCACGTTCAATAAAAGCAAGTCAGTCTTTAGACAACATTCACCTAAGATATCTGATGTCCCCAATGCTGCTTCTAGAACCAGTGCTTCAGTTACGAACATCGCCACAAAGTTCTGCAGAGAATCACAGCACAAATAGCAACTGTGGTTTCATGCAGAGGAAGGAAAGTCTCACGTAAAGCTTTAAAAATTGCTTCCTAAGATAACAGATGAGAGGGGCTGAAGAAGAATGCTAGCTAAAAGGACAGGGACAAGTGAGCTGGACGCTGTGTGGCAGGATGGTGGTGGCACCTTTTGTAAATTTGAAGCAATGATGCCCGTGTATCTCTGAAAAGAGTAAGGAAAAGCTCCTTGGCAGGCAGCAAGTTTCCAGATAAGGCACATGAGGGCAAATTTTTTTAGCTGGGGACCCCAGCACACAGACCCAAAAACCAGTAGTAAGTCCAGGAAGGCATTACTCCAGTGAATGAGCCGTCCCAGGCAGCGAGCAGGGAATCTTTAGAAACGGTACGCATGCACAGAGCTGGCTTTTGAGCACCACAAAACCTGCAGCTACCTTGACCTGGGGAATATAAACCTCCTTGGGAAATCCCAGCTGTTTTTATAATAGAAAGAAGCCGTAGACATTTTTTCCTAAGGTTGGCTGTGAAAGTATTTAGTGATCACGAGTGCTTAAAGGTCCAGCTGGTCCCTAGCATGTATCATAGCCTGGCTGGGACCCATCAGCACGGTGCAGCCGGAGCTGTTGCAGAGGCCTGACCCTGCACCGGGGATTGGCACAGGCTGCTTCTCCTAGTCCTGGCACTCCTTGGCCCCATGCCTTTATTTCTCCGTGCCTTTGCTTTAGTTTCATGTGTTTTGCCTGCTTCAACAGTAAACAACCAGGAGCAAGGATTGCCTTACGCTGTTTGTACCATGAACACTCTTTGTGAGGACCAGCATGTCCCCTACACAACTACTAACATGCGATTCAGGCGCAGATGACCTTTCCTGCAAGTTGCCTGTTGCAATGCAGGAGACTCGCGGTCAAAACGTGCATTGACCTTAGAAGCACAAGACAGAATGAACCTGGAAAAAAACCGCAGCATTTCTGGGGAGCTATGAACTGCTTGTCTTACGCCATTACCAATGACCTCCTTACAAGTCCACTACCATTTGAAAAGGCATCACCGCTGCTGGTGCTGTCAGTGGAGAGTCCAGAAATGGGCCAGGCACTGATACGGGTGGCTTTTCTCGGTGTGCTGCCTGGCCAGAAACCGTAACAGGGAGGATGCACCACATTCACTGTTTAAGCAACGACATGTAGAAAAAACAACCTGAAGATCGGCTGACATGCCCACTTTGCATAAATCTCAAAAGCAGAATTTATTTGAAGGACAGATCACGGCTCGCTCCTGGGCAGATATGTAAAGCGGGTAACAAGCCAGAAACCTTTGCTGCTATTTTCCACCCTGGAGTTACTGCATTGCTGCACCCCATCGCTGCAGCTATCCCGGCCCATCAAGCAGTGCGGTGCCACGTGTGGTTTGAGGCAGTCCCGAAGGAACGCATGCTGCTCCAACCTGAAGGGTTGGCACAGCACCCTCCGAGATCCCGGAGCGTGACCATGCACCTGCAACAGCCAGCGGCAAACATCTGCCAACCACCACGGTCTCGCTCT
Source organism: Sagittarius serpentarius (assembly GCA_034782735.1). Lineage (NCBI taxonomy): Eukaryota > Metazoa > Chordata > Aves > Accipitriformes > Sagittariidae > Sagittarius > Sagittarius serpentarius. The sequence continues at coordinate 30,580,890 of JAVKLA010000090.1, read as the reverse complement.
GATGGTTGACGTCACGCCTCCCCCTGTTCACATCACACCCGCCACACATTCCACAGAGAACTAACTACCTGAGAGACACTTGACTGGTCTGGCACTCAACAGGGATTGCCCGAAAACACCGAACATGTCATCCGCAACGAAAGCCTCTGTGGCAACTGCACACCCCTTACGAATCACTCTGCTCAGGGCAAGGCAGAAGAACAGGCTTAGAATCAAGATCATCACAAACAACATCAAAGAGTTATTTTTAATAACTATTTTTGGATTAGAAAATTTATTTAGAAAATAAATTAACTACTGTATTCCTTATTTCACTTATTTCCTAGAAGAATTTCAACCATACAAAAAATAATCTATGTGTTTTTGAAAACTATATTGCTTTTAACTTTTTAATCATCTAACCAGAAGAACCCAAGAGTCAGCCTCGCTTTTCTACTTCCTGATATTCATAGCTAAGACAACTACCTCGTTTTAAAAAACCAGATGCAATAACTAAATAATAACTTCGGTAGCACTACAATGGCCTAACATGTAGGCTTAAAGCTTTAGTACTATCCAAAGTGTAAAAGCAACTGTTCGTGTCTGAGTTATTAACTGGTATCACAGAAGCATGATGATTAAAGGCTTATGATTTCAAAAATTAACACTTAATTAAATACCTAGAGAAACTAATTCACCAAAATCTTAGGTTATGCATATCAAGTAAGCATTAGTATAGAATCAGTACCAAACTTTTTTTTTTTGTATGTAAGACTAATAAAAAAATACAGGATAAAGTTTTTAGAAAACCCAAACTGGCAAATCCTTTCTTCAAACAAATTTGAGCCACTTCCACAAGCTTTAACCTTGCTTTTATGCAAGAGCTGGCCTCGTTTCATCACTGTCCTTTAACTGCAAAAGCAACTAAAATGCTTGCATGCATGTTCAAAAACTTGAAGCCACTTTTAATTGTTCTTTAAGTGCGAGGAGAACAGCGTGTTTACTATATGGAAAGGAAAAAGCTGTCGAAAGAAATGCTCCTGTACTTTAAAAGCAGCCATGACTACACTGCTTACAAATATCACCCTTCCTGATCTAGACACTGGCTTTTCAGCTGCTACTGCCCAAAGGCATCAACAACAAAGCTGCTTTAATCATCTCAGAGCTTGCTTTTTCTCTCTTTAATATCAATAAAATTTCTATCAGATGCAAAGACTGTCTTATAATTTGTGGCCAAGCTGCACTAATTAAAGAACCTCCAATCTTCCAAGATTTCGGAAAACATCAAGTACAAAAGAGTTCGGAGACTCCATACTTACAGCGTGCCTCTCAATTACAGTTTTTTTGGGCAAAGGTGAGCATATTCCTCACTTTTTCTATTGAGAAGCTGCTCTTTCTGTTGATACCCGTGCTTAATTCAACATTGTACATAGCTTCGTCTACACAGACAGCAGAAAAGCATGAAAAATGCCACATGCCTTCCCCTACCACCCAGCAGTTTCCCTTCACTCATACTACCCGAAAAAGGTCCTCTTTCCCAGAAAGAAACCACCTTTCAGTTTTCAAACCCAGGCTCTACAGCAAGCATTACGTAGCACATCATCTTTAAGGTTAGTTCCTATGCAAGCAATATGGTTTGCTGTGGTGTAAGGGAGCTTGAGACGATCCTGCTGCACGGGCAAGGAGCCTAACCCGGCTTCCAGGATGCTTTGGCAGAAGGAGGAGCCGCGCCACAAAATGGATAACTGAGATTTCTGGGTTTATGAAAACCTCAAGCCATTTACGGAGGGTAAACGGGATGTGATCATGGACAATCCTTTTATTGACAAACCCAAGAACAAAATCTTACCTCCTGCTTTCATTAGGGAAATTCTTGACCATGCCCGTTGCAAGATAACCTGACTGCGAACTTCCAAAATTGCTTGGAGTACTTTTGAAAGAAGTTAATAAATGGGACTATATGAGCAATGGAAACCGAATAGAGAAGGTATCTCCTGCCTTAATCGCCCAAAGCTGAAATCTGGAAGTTACCAAGTACAGCAAATTCTGTTCAAGTTGGGTGGCAAACACCTTTCCCATCAATCACGTCCCTAGACACCTTTTGCTTGCATTCTGTCCAAGATAAAGTGCCTGGCCCCCTGAATTAAAGAATAAAAGAACCAAAGGCAGTCTGTCTCTCCTTTCCAACACAGACAGGCACCATTTATTAAAACTATGGGATGAAAATCTGCCACTGGCTCCAACAGCAACAACCTCTTTTGAGGACTGAATCTTCCGAGAAAGCAAGTAAAGCCAAAAGGATTTTTCTTTCAGAATCTCATTTCTTAAGGTCTTCAAGAACTTGGAAGCTTAGCAAGGTGCACATAATGAAGAACAGAGTCTCATATCCACACTGAAATTTGAATTTCCTGTGCATTTTACTTCATTTTTTCATTCCGTGGGTATTTATGCCTATTTGGATTGGACTAGATAGTACCTGCTAAGTGCTAACCCGCAATCATGAATTCCGGATTCAACACATGTTTGTAAAAGAGAATATTACTCTGCCTCTTCCTTAGATTATGGGAATCGCAGAAAAATGGTATCAGCTTTTACTAGAAACCTCAGAAGGTGAAAATGAAAAGCACCCTCTAAGAGCTACGAGGTAGATGCTGGTACGTCCAGAGAGACACCATGCTCCTGCTCTATACGATGCTACAGCCACACTCACCTGCGGAAAACGAAAGAGAGGATTTCCAAAACACGGCAAGACATAGCTTGTAACAGGCTGAGAGAAAAGGCAGTAAGTGCAGCCAGATTTTTTACAAAACTCTGTTATACTTGCAGTCGTACACCAAATTAAAACCAGAAGGACTATGCGACAGTTTAAAGCAGAAAATCCAACATCCAGTCTGACTGCCTGTCCAAAAAAGGCCAACTTTTCCACAATTAATTCCAAGTTATTCTTCCATCCTCCAGCATCCCTGCTCATGGCTATGTGCACGCCGGCTGGCTGCTGGCGAGAATTTCACTCCAGAGCTTTATCAGGCACTTGGGTTATCTCCCTCCGAGTCAGTGGGACTTATCTCCGTACAACCCATGGTATTTGTTCAGACAGTTTCCTGTAAAGCCAGGGACAAACTTCCTTATCTTGTCTTTTAAGTAAAGGGCAAACCAGGCTCCTCTTCAGTCTCTAAAACCTGACAGAATAGGAGGAGTCTATCTGCTTTTTCTAAGTATGCTGCATCTTCCAGGAACACATCTAAAGTGTTTTATCCTCGTGCAAAAAAACCCCATCTTAATTAGTACCAAACTGAAATTCATCGGCAAAACAAATGACTAGCAGGAAATTTCTTACAGACGTTAAGTAACAGCTTTCACTGTTGCCTGAAAAGCAGAACAGCTGGAAGGTCTGCTCAGCAAAAAGTCCTGAACAATGCGGAAACCCACAGGGTGCATCCCTGGGCGCTGCAGGGTCACAGCGCCATCGCTGCGTCCCGCGGCCGGACTGCCCCATCTGCCTGGGTGAGGAAAGGGATGGAAAAGAAGGGAAAGGGAAAGGGAAAGGGAAAGGGAAAGGGAAAGGGAAAGGGAAAC
>JAVKLA010000090.1:30556149-30571650 GCA_034782735.1 Sagittarius serpentarius | reverse complement strand
CGGGGGGGGGGACGACGACACGCGGGCGTGGCCCTGTCCGTTCCCTTTGGGCTGTCAAAACCGACGGCGCTGCCCTCCGCCCGTTGTTACCCCCATCTCCAAATCCGCATCCCCTTGGAGACACGCTTGGAGCCTTCGCGCTTCCCGCGCAGGCTGCTTCAAAGACCGTTGGCTGCACGTGTAGTGGGTATCGTGGGACTGAAGTCCATTAGAAATATCCTCCAGCACTTTTCAAGAAGAAGGAAGGAAGGAAGAACCACCTGAAACGTCCTTCAAAGAGGACGCCGCCTTCTACAAGGCGTGTCGAGCCACCATGGGACTCATGCGGCCATACCTTCCCACCCCACTCGGCCTCGGACTGGGAATCCTGGTGGCCTATAGAGGACACCATTGAATATACGATTCCAGGGTGAATGACAGACCTACACAAGCAGGCGCTAAAATGCACGTCGCTTCGGTAAAAACAGCCCGGTGGTGGAAGCAACCTCCTAAAACATGCAAGGGCACCAGTTTGCAGATCCTCAGCACAGCCGTGTAGGACAGTATGGAAGAGCTATCCGATTTTCCTTGCCCCTGAACAATAATGGCAGTGAGGCTTTATAGCGTATGTGACTTTCTAAGGTATTTTCTTCGGTTTTGCTGGTTTTTTAATGCTAAGCCAGCTGACCGGGAATGGGCAGCATGCCGTACGTTATTGTGCCTCGTGTGTTTAGCGTGGAGTTGATGAGTTGCAATGAATACGGATTGTGCTGACATGCTGGAGATTCATAGTGACTGGAAGTTATGTATTTTAGACTTAAATACTTTTCACTGAGCCTGTACGCATCTGTCACTTGCTGAGAAATTGCTTTAACATAGTTCAGTGGATCGTGCGGTAGGTACATTTAATACTTTGGCCACCCACTCGGTTGATCACAGGATGGTTAAAAATTTGGGGGCTGAATCTTAAAACCTTTTAAACCAACGCTAGACCTGATCAGATTTGAAATACTGAAGATGATACCTGACATCAAGTTCAGTATTCTGCTTAACAGCCTCTTCCTTCAAGAAAGCTCACTGAAGGCAACTCCAGTATCAATTCGCACTCTCTGGGCACACGCTAGTTGTACCGAAGCGAAACAGAGCAATTGTTTAACTACCCTGAGGAGACCACGTTCATCCAGAGCATCTCTAAAACAGAGTTTCACAAGTCTACAGATATCTCAGCTGAGAATATAATACTAAATCAACAGCACTTCTAGAAGTCAAATGGGAATCAGACTGTTATCAATATATTTGGTTGTCAAGCTCTGCTTGAGAGCTTTGCACTTGCTCGCAGAAGGGTGGATGCTCGCTGCACATCTTTGAGCTGTGTGAGCAGACAACGATGAGGAAATACCGTTTACTGTCGTGCATTTTAAAGGTGTTAACTCAGAGAAGAATCTGGCCCCCGCTGAGTGTAGCATATCTTTTGTCAAATGTATTTGCCTTTCATAATGTACAGTCACATGTAATATGCAAGTCAGCTCCAGGAGTCTGGAGAGATAAACTATAGAAAATTCATGAGCTGTAAACTGGATTGCTATTCTGTCTTGTCATTTAGCAGATGAAAATATGCCAAATCCCAGAAGCTTTATACCCAAGCACAGATATCAGTGTGCATACGGAATGGGAAACCTCCCTGTCTAATTACACTTAGGGTAAAAACAAAATGAGAACAGAATAGTTTTTTTAATTATAACATTTTATACTTCAGTAATACCTGATCCCCAAGATCCCCAAGCATTTCACAAACGCTAGCTAATTAAAGACCATAAGTTTCCTTTTAAGATAGGGAAATGCTGTGTTTTAATGGCAAAGTTTTTATCTTAAGCATCTTAAAAAGATGAGAAATGTGAGCAAATTCAGGAACAGATATAAATTACTCTATTTCTGTACTGCTTAATAACAAAGCCATCCTTCTCTAAGATAAGAAATTGGCCACGTTAGATTTTACTCTGATGTAACGTATCTGCACTGCAGCTATCAATGATAAAGTAATGCTATCAAAACAAAAATACCACAGGAGGCAAAACAAATATTTCCCCACTTTTTCTCCTGTGAAGTCCTGATCTTTGGGTTCTTTTTTTTTTCCCTTTAGTCTCCCAAAGAGTTCCTTCTTTAAACACCTGTTTTGTATTATGTCCTACAGGGCAACATGATGGGTCTCTTCCATCCCACAGAGAAAGTGAACTCACGAGTGAACAGGACCAGGAGAAGCACCTCCTCCCCAACAAAGGAATGAAGATCTGTCTCTGCTGCTTCTGTCGCTTCACTTGTGGCAGCCTGACATCAGGATAGAGGTGATTTCTTACATCACCAGAGTCCAAGCTTCACTTATGGTCTGTACCCACAAGGCAGCCAGTGAAAGTACTGGGAGCTCTCGTAGCCATAAACTGCAGTGTACAGTCACTACACTGCCTTATTTTGTATCGGCTTCCAACTCCATTTTGGGAGGGAGGGAGAAGGGGGTTTTCTCCACAATCACTTCTTTATTATCTCCCTGCAGAGGGAACTGTAACGTAACCCTGATGTGCCACAGACATAGACATGACAACGAGATCCGTTCTCCCCGCAAATGGGCGTACCATCGTAATAAACTTACAGTGGTTGTTAGTCAAACACACAGTCCTTAACGCACCCACGGGGCTGACAAACTGCAGGTGTATCATCAGAGGGACTGAAAACCTTAACAACCTTTGCCACATTGTTGGCTACTTCTCCTGTGTACCAACACTTGTCTAATTGTAAATAAGACATGCCAAGGAACCGGTTGATTTGACATGCTGCATAATAGCACTTGACTGCACCCTTTGCTTTAGAGGGAACCGCAGGATTCATCCTGTGTGTACTCTCCCACAACCTTCTTGATCGCCTCAGAAATGCAGTTTGTTATCAACCAGAAGCATTTAAGTCAAATGCGTATGCAATCCATTGGGAGAGAAAAGTAATTATCCAAAACTACCTTATAAGATTTCTCCAGGGGAAAGCAGCCATTTTAAGACTGCTGACTTCTGTAAGCAGGATAACAAGGTGCTGTTGACAAAGACAGCTGCAAATATAATAAAACCATCGTGGATAAGTAATAATAATCTACTGCTAGAGGAAACTGTTAATCATTATTGTCTGCAAGCCAAAGCCAGGTTGCAGAAAAGTGGTACAGAGAAGTGTCAGAAGATAAAAGCAGCCCTTTTCCCAGGACAGGCTGTTGGTTGAAATATGTTCTGAACCCCTTCCATCTTAGTGATACAGAAGAATGTTATTCTTCTGAGTTATTTTCAAAAAGTTAGAAGGAGGTCTTAAAATCTAGCTGGGGAAGATACTCTAAGAGAATCACAACTGTTCTAGCTGGAGAGCCAAAAATAATATTTTGATAAAGTAGCCTTAAAAAAAAGTTAAGAGTTGGTTGTGCTTTAGCTGCTACCCTAATTCTGAGAGACCAGCAAGAAGCACTGAAAACCCACAAACAGAAGAGTGGATTTTAGTAGATCCTTAATCACAGAGTCATAGAACAGCCCAGGTTGGAAGGGACCTCAGAAGATCATCTGGGCCAACCTTTCACGGGAAAGGAAGCCTAGATGAGATTATCTAGCACCCTGTGCAATTGCATCCTGAGAACCTCCAGCGATGGAAACTCTACCACATCCCTGGGGAGGTTGTTCCAGTGAATGATTGTTCTTACTATAAAAAAATTTCTTTCTTGCATCAAGATGAAATGAAAAAGCGTGATGTGGAGACAGTATATGAAGTGCTACGATGTTCTAGGGAAGAGATAAAAAAAGGTGTTTATGGTCATTTTTCAAAGAACGAAATCAGATAAACTCCCTTATTTTTGTAACTTCAGAAAGTATGGATGACAGTCTGAAGTACCGATGAAGGAGGAAAAGCAAGGCAAAGGCATATTTCAGTAGCAGACAGTATCTTGGTGGTAAAATTATATACTTCGTATCTCTGTCTTTCACTAGTTCTGTAAAAGAACAGAGTTTAAAAGGTGGTGCAGGTCAGAACGTAACCAGGCCACTGAGTGCACCACCTAATGCAGGAGGAGGCTCTGCTGGCTGCCTTCCTCACTCCTTCTTTTCTTCCCAGTTATGTTTTCTTGCCCTTCAACACGTAAACAACATTCTTTTGAAAACTTTTTGAATACCAGTGCTCATAAAATTCCAAATTCTAAATAATGTTCGTCATTTTACCCTGCTTGGTTGCAAATCATTCATAAATGTCAATTTTGTCCACAGAATTTAATCTGATTTGTACTCTGAAAGATTTTTGACACTTTTCAGCAATGCAAATATACCTAGCCCATGGCGAGGCTCAGCTAGACATTAGCATTGCTACAAACTAGAATTTCCATCCTCGGTATCCAAACAGCACACATCTTGTTCCTCAAAAATAAGTACTTTTTAGTGGAAGGGCAGAAAACTTGGGGTAAAAACTCTTTTTCTTAGTTGTCAAGGAGTGAGGCGGGGTCAAGAACACTTAAGCTGTAAATGAGGACTAGAAGCTGTTCTCTCTTTTAACACCTCAGATTCTTGAGTGGGAGGATTTAAGCAGCTGGGCCTTAAAGACACTAGGTAAGCAAAACATGAGAATGCTGCTTACATAGAATTGCTTCTCAAAAATTAGGAGAATAGCACACTGCTAATGGTATACACTTGCGAGAATGTATGTTCTTTTCTTTCCTATCCATAAGGGCCCTTGAGTGTGTCTTAGCTTTCCACTTCACATGGAGTACAAACAAAAACTTGTAAATATATTCTGAGCAAGTTATACTCTTTATAACAAAATACACAAGCTCTTAGTACTTAGGGTGTATTACCAAATTGCATGTCAAGGAAGCTTTTTAAAAACAGATTCTAAAATTGATTTACTACGAATAAACAGATTCTCTCAAGTACAGCTCTAGACAGTGGCTGTGGAGAAGGAAAAGCACTCTGCACACCATGAGTGCTTAAGCAGAAAAATCCTCTGAAACCAGTAACCTCACGAGAACAAGAGACTTCACTTTACCTTAACTTTCAAATAATTGATCTTCAAGGCCTGTGGTGAAAAGTTCCCCTGGTCTTCTCTCCTTCCCTCTCTGGTTTTCCTGCCAGAGTGCTGTGGGCCCTGTCACCTGCCATGTCAGGAACCTAAGCAGAACAGTTTTAGGCTTGTTCTTTTGATGTCAGCCTTGTGACTCTTTGAAGCTGGAGTCTGCTTTTGGAAGGCTGGAGGGGCAATGCTGGATCTAGAAGAAGAGGAAAGTAAAGAGGTGCAGCAAACCCAACACAAATGGGAATGGGTAAGGAGGAAACTCTGGTTGTTAAGATACGACACAGGACTAAGGCATTTGGGAAAGGAATGAAGAGTCTGAACAGGGATGTGAAATTCAGAATCTTTAAGATGTGATTCTTGATTTTATTTCCTATAAATTAAGGAACCCTAGAGCTGAGCTGAGAATCGCCTCCAGCTGTTGCATACTCCATTTGCCTGTCCCCGTGGCCAAGTAATTTCAGGGGTTTGTATATATGTAAATTAAAATAAATTATATGTGTTGAACTTTTCTTGTTTACTAAATACACAAATCATATTTGGTAAATTCAAACACCATTTTCTTCTCTGCTTAGTCACTAGGTTATGAAATCTGTTAAATGACACAGCTGGAAGTGATCATCCCTGCTCAGTTGCCATTAGAGGCTGTATTTTAATTAGTTAGGAGATCCGTGTCAAAGCAGCTAACATCCAGGCCTTCGCAAATTAATTGTTGCAGCAAGCTTCCTCATTGTCAAACAAGACATATTGATTTGTTCCCTCACCTTGAAACAGAGGTGGTGTACCGAAACCAGAAAATAAACCCCCAGTTGACTGCACTTGCCACTGCCTGGTGCTCACACAGCTACAGAGGAGCAAACAAGAAGGCACAGCTCAGTCTGTTGATCTCAGCAGAAAATCCAGGATAAGAATCCATCTGTCGGAGATCCAATGGATTCAGCCACACCTGCTTGGGAAGACAAAAAAAACCAAACCAAAACCCTTCATAAATGGTGGAAATGAGTTTATAGGGTGCAATTTGCAGGAGGCAGCCTTAAAGGCTTTCAGCTTAGGTAAAAGAGGAAGGCTCAAGGCACCCCACTGTCTTTGAACAGACTTCAGTGAGGCAAGACATCAAAAGCTAAAAATTAGGCCTGTCATTTTTTCTTCTTAATTAAGTAAACTGTAGTGTGACTCTACTTAGAGGAGTAAGAAATTCTGTTTCCATTTGATTAATAAAGATGTGATCGAAACTTTCTTCCCAAGTGAGCTGGTGTTCATGTATTATTAACGACCCTTCAAAAGTACAGCAGGCATATGCTGCAGAAGCTGAATGATCCTGCAGACATGATTAACAAAGGAGAGGACTAAATCCCCATGACATCTGGATTTGCTTCTTCTGGGCACAGATGGTTTTGGTTGCTTTTTATTCCAAGTATATTCATTAAGACTAAGCACGGGGTTTAAACGCAGCCTTCCTGTTCCAAGTCTCCATTTTCCGTGGAGAAGCTTCTCACCGGGAGCCTATCCAAGCAGGCATATGTAGTGATTGAAATGGGATTTGCTAAACCATCTTGCACACTGAATGGGCTGCCAGAGTTCAAAAGGAGGTAAACAAAGGAGAGTGGAATAGTTTGGATTTTTGATATTTTTCCCCTCTCTCAGAAGTGATTGTCTCATCTGCTTCATTTCTTTCTAGAGAATTTTATAAAAACCTTAGCACTCCTAGGTTTTTAACTTACAGTAAACAGATCCCAAAATGTTTACAGGTTTTTTCTGTTCATTAAGTTCAGATGCTCAGAGCCTAAGTCCATCCGTCCAAGCCTAGCTTCTGACATGGGAAAGCCACACAGTGATAATAAGCCTTCACAACAAAGGACACAACATAGTAATCATGTCAGTGGGTGAGGCACCCGCTGATCCTTGTAATCCTGTTAGCCTCATGCTCCTCTCCAGCTCATCTGCAGTCACACAAGAATTTGCTCAGACAAGAGAAGGACATCACCTACTCGACGGCACCGGCACATACAGGGGGCACTTCCCCCATTCCAGTACACGCTGTGTCACGATATGTTTGTTAATGGCGTAGGATCTGCCACACAGTAATGCTCGTTGGTATATAAATTGCAACAAGCATCTTACGGTGAAGCAGGAAGCAAGAATCTTAGCAATTAATTATTACCAAGGCTTATTTGGGTAGTAACACCTGGACACAGAGCTTTTCATTGTCCTTTAGGAGAGCAGATGTAATTAACTGGTATATTACTTCACCTCTGCACTGATTTTCTTACGCTTACTGTGTTGCTCTTGTAGTTGTTAATGTGGGTAACAGGTAATCTGCTTTTTTAGCTTGTTACCTGGCCTGGGTTCTCTCTAGCTAGCACCTTTACAGCAGTTGCTGTATATTGGGAAACTTGTATATGTCCATCTGTAACAAAATGGGTTGCATTAGCTTTGCTTCGTTATACATTCTTCTATGTTAACTAATGCTAAAAAAAAAATTTAGCAAAAAGAGAAAAATAAACTCCTGCAACTCATATACACATGTTAAGTGCCTGGCCAAGCTAGCAGTGTCTGTTATGTCTGTTAAAATGCTTAACACTAATTTGTACAACACCAAACACCCTGGTTTGCTGTAGAAGCAGTGCAAAATGCAGTCTCAGTCTGTAGAAATTAGAAAGCATCCAGTATCTCCTTTTGCTCTAAACTGAGCATTTTTATATAATAGCGATCCACTTAGAACTGATAAACTCTATCAAATCACTAGTAAGTCTGTTTTTTTTCAAAGCAATTCAAATGTCAGTGTTTATTTGGCTTTTATAGGAAAGCATAATACTCATTAAAAAAATTGTTTGCTTTCGTATACACATCCATCATTGCAAGTCCAGCTGTTTTGCTGTACTGTATTGAACATACTGGTGTATTTACTGCATTAAAGCAGCCCTCTGCAGAAAAAAAAGATCATTTTATTACTTTTTTTTATGAAGTTTAGCAGAAACCTATATTCTGGTTATTTATGCAGTTCAACTTTACCAGATTGGTTTTCACCACAGTCAGTTGCAATAATGTTTGTAAGTGAAATGCAACTATTTCTTCTCCTTCCTTTTCTATTTCATAATAAAGTTAGTATTTCCGTAGGCACTGGAATCCTTATTTGCCTGACATGAGAGAAAATAACAGCATTCTTCTGTTATCCCAACTTTGAAACATGATGATTAGAAGTATTATCATAGATCACAGAAAAATCTGGGTTGGAAGGGACTTCTGGAGACCATCTGGTCCAAACTTCTGGTGGAAGCAGGGCCATAGAGTTAGGGCTCTGTCAAGCCAAGTCTTGAGTATTTCCAGGGAGGGAAATTCTACCACTTGCCTGGCAACCTATTCCAGTGTTTAATTGTTCTCACTGTGACTTTTTTTTACTTACATCCAGGCAGAATTTATCCTTGAAGCAACTTTTATTAGCCTTAATGTGTTTTCCCTTGATGTGTTCAGATATGCAAATCAGTGCTTGCCGTGTCTAAATAACCAACAGAAGAAACAGCAGTGGCCTTGTTTTATTTCTGATGTCATGCTAGATATTTAGCAATTGAACTACCTGAAGGCTAGCTTTTGTCCAAGTCTTTCATTCCCCTTTGCACAGCCTGCCTAAGTACTGGACAGAACTGGGTGGTCTTTAAGTACTCTGTCAAGTACCAGAGAGCCGAGGAACACAGAAGTGGGCAGGAGGTTGACATCGAGGGCGTTAATGTTCTACAACAGCCACCCACCCCATTTGAAAATGAAGTTTTTCAAGGACTTTTTCCCTATATAGTGTAATTGAGCTGTAAATGTCCCAGCCGCTGCCTGAAGGCCTGTATTCGACCCTCATTTTGTGCACATACATCACCGCTGCAGACTGAAAGCAGTATGGAAAACTAACCTTGTAGTCCTGCCAACAATTACCTGTTACTTGGCGCGCAGCCCAGAATAAAATCTTGCAAAATTTTAGACTCTAGTTTCCATTTCTCTGGTACATTTCTATAGCTATTTAAACAACTGCCAAAAAAAAAAAAAAAAGAGATGATAAAAATGTTTAGATTACAGAATAAGCATGCATCACGCATAATGGTTTGGCTACGGTTCCCTTCTCTTTCCCCAAATACTTGAAAGAATAACAAGAGGAAATACTAAAAAGAACCAGCAATCTAAACAAAGGTTGTGAGGTCAAACTCTCACTTGCTCCTCCTTCCTCCTCTTTATCGCTGCTAGCCACTTGGCTGCTGGCTCTCAGCTGAAGGGATCGGTTGCATTGTTAGTCCACGGACAAAAACAATAAACGACAAAAAAAGATTTTGTGGGTGCTCGGTGATATCTCGAGCCATTCCAGAGTTTTGCCTTGTGCAAAATGAAAATCCTTTGAAAACAAGGAAAAATAAACCGAAATTCATGTACATGAAGTACATGAAGTACCAGCCTTAACTCTGGTCACCGTCGATGGTAGTTATCACTAGAATGAGTTGCACAAATGACAGCTACGTCTGCTGCGTTTAGATGTATCTGCAAGGGGTGGTGAGGAAAAGGGCCGCATTAGCTTGGCAGGACTGTAGTTGCAGCTATTAGGGAGGCAGCGGTGGAAGAAAGACACAAAGACGAGTGATGAAGATTTTTCACTAGAGGGGCACGAAGGTCTTCCTGCCAATAGGTTGTCATAGCAGTGAAATAGGAGAGAAGTTTGAATATCTGAATTTAAAGACAGCCCGGAGAAAGTTTTGCATCAAGCGGCAACCTATACAAATAGATGGAGGACTGCAAAAGTCCACCAAGCGTGAAGGTGTTTCTAAGCAGCCTGCTACATTTGAGGATAGGATGGGTATAAGTAGCTGCCACTCAGTGCAGTTCACGTAAATGCTGGATTTGCCATTGCAAAAGGAGTCGGTAGACCCTGTCTGACAGTGCTCCAGCGCCCTGTGTCCTGAATGTTTCCGCTGTCTGCAAAGCGCGGGCACCTTATCCTGCTACGGCCCTGAAAATAGAGACCAAGTGCCAACCTAGTTGCCTGTTGCCTAATTCAGTATTCTGGGAGCAGAGACAGCCAGCGCTAACTATCAATTTAAAGTCCTTGTAAGTGGAATTTCTAGTTTACCACGGAACAAGTTCACTGCAGAGACTAGTATCACATGGCTGCAATTGAAGTACTAGCGTGACGCAATAAAAATAAAGGAAGCAATACAGTTCCTACTGAGCTTGCTCTCACACATCTAATTACAGAGGAGTGATAAAGATTATACTTCTAACTGATCAAAGGCGGGAGTTGCTGACATGAATGACAGGAATCAGATTTTCCGTCGATAGTCATATATCCTGACTGTTGCAATGAATGCTGAATGCACTAGCTACCAAAATCATGGATGCTCAGTTGGCCGCTCTAACGCCCTGAGGTTACGCAAAGTGTAACCTCAACCCAAACGCTGAGCTAGCAGTTCTCCTCCTGTTTCATGAAGAAGTTACCGCACCAAAAGTGACTCCTTGCTGTCTGGCGCCCTCTCCCGCACGTTTGCTTGCGTAGGCTGTTCTGGGGAGCGAGGACCTCCCGCAACACCCTCCTCCTCTGCTGAGGTCCTTCAGGGCAAAAGTCCCTCCCGACCCCGCAAACCTTACCTCCCCGTTTTTCAGGTGCCTAGGTTGTGGCCACTCATTATGCTCCAAAAGGCTCCCAGGCAACGTTAGCTTTGTTAATGAAGAGCTGTCAGGCAATTAGGTTTTCTTTACAAAGCAAAATTATTCCTAGCATCCTCAGCTCACCGTGGTCCACCCGGTTGTCTCCGGTTTATTGACAACAATTACCCTTGCCACAAAATTCACTGAGCAGCTATTAGTGTCTTTACCTCCTCAAGGTAATCTCTCTCCCTCTTCTACCTTTCCCTTCACAGGGTTCAGCTGAAGTTGAAGCAAAGCGATCTGACCCTCACTGCCTCCTCACCACCATCGTACCGCCTTCAGCCTTCTTGCTAGTCCACCTCCGTAGCAAGGTAGTGATAGCTACGTAGCGGTGATTGTCCCTGCACTCAGTAGAGGCAAGAAAAAGCAGACAGATTTTGTGTCTCTGTTCCAAATCAAAGTGTTTTGCACAGAAGGACCATTGTATCTGCAGCAGAGGAAGTTCAGAGAGGTGTGACTTGACCTCTGCCTCCTGATGGCAGGTTCTCTGGTCATCCAGCTGAGATTTTAACAATCTGAAACAGCAGCTCTGAGATAGAAAATTTGCTCCACGTATGGGTCCTCTTCCCCTAGCGTGAGAGAGAACGAATCCACTTCTTTGTCTGGAGGTGAAAAATCAATGGTCCTGACTCCCACAAAAGGCAAGGAATGGGGCACAAACGCTGCGGAGTTTCAGAATTCACGTAAGAGGAAGCAATATGGGGCTAGCACTTAATCGCCACATTGCTACATTCTGCTCTCATGGGCTGATTGCCAAACCACTTTCTCTTCTGTTTCCTTCCTCCTTGTTGTCTTTTTTACACTCTGTCAAGTCGTTCACACTGCTTCCTCATCCCCGCTCAGTGTTCCAAGACTTCTCTTTATCACATTTTTTTAGTTTATCATCAAAAAGCTGCAAGAAGCTAAGAAGAAAAGAAATTGTGTCTTAGGGAACAACAAAGAGAATGCTTTGACTTTTGGCTAATGCTCTGCTGCAATGTTTACTGTATTTGATCTATTTTAGAAGGCTTTTTACTTGTAGGTTGGGGATGAGAAGTAGATGCCTGTTTTCAGCAAAAATTCATAGATACTGGCCATTTCTGTAGGTCTGAAAAAATCTTTCTGCAGGGTGGCCTGTTTGATTATTCTCCGATCAATGGCTGTACAACACTACTGTAAATGCTTCCACAAGAAAGTACATTAAAAACTTGTTTTCAGCTGCTTTGTGGAAACTTAAATCCAGCTGCTTTGTGGAAACAGGTGTGTACTCTATAGTTTCATTGTCCAAGAACTGTGTGTCACTGACTTCTTTAGACAGTTGGGTTTTTTTCTGTGGACTTCCTGGACCAGTGCTGAGTGACAGAATGAAGCCTCCTAAAAATGCTCTTGTAATTTTTGTTTCTCTGACTAACCTACGATGCGATGTTATGTCTCCTAGGTGAATAATGTAGCGTGGCTCCAACTGTTCCTGCTGGAGGTAAGCGGTTAGGACCAGGACGCGTGCTAAGTCTGGAACTCCGTGAAAGCTTTTTCTTTACTTCTGTTGTGGATTTAGGTCGTTCCTCCCCCCAAAACCTCCTGATGCACACCAACCCACTAGACTTCTGCAAAATAAACCACTGAAAGTAGTGGGGAAAAGGAACCCACAAAGTTTCCTGAAATGAAACTGCCTACTGTATGATTTACTTCAGCATAACTGCTCCTGAAACACAGTAGGTAGTTCTGTAAAGAATAACAAAAGCTTCCAGCAATGCTTACTCTTTTATGGTAGTAAATGTTTTGGTATCTCTTGACAGTTTCCTCCCACTACCACTTACCTTATTACTAGTGATGCCTGGAACTCCTTTCAAACAGTATTCTTTAAATTGTTTCCAGGGTTTGAAGTAGGCTTGTTTTAACTTTTCTTAAGGAGGTGTTCTCTATTGTTGCTAAATTGTTACCAAAACCCCTGATTTTTGTGGCTCATGGAAAAAAAAAAAAAGACGTCAGCATTCTCCCACCTGCTTCCACTAACTTCAAGGTGTTTCAAAATCTTTAGCTTTGACCTTTGAGAAAATATATCTTTCAAAGCGACTTGTGTTCTTTTTGAAAGTGGGTATGATTTATGCATCTTAATCACGTAGATACTGTGGAGTCACTACCTGAAGAGAATCACTACATTTTATTTTCTTCCTTCCTTCCTTCCCAATTTTTTTATTCCAAAGTCGTAACCGAAACAGTTTAAAAATAACAAAACAACAAACCCCAAACTAATGAAGATCTGTTTTTAAGAACTTACAATCAGGTTTTTGTCTTTCTGATTAAATCTGTCAAATCATACCTTCTGCAATTTCTCTTTCTTGGCTTTCTAAGCTCATCATCAAATTGTATTGTAGCTTACTTTCACAAGTTTGGACCTGGGCAGAAATCTAGAACTTCAGCTTTAGCTCACTTACACATCTAACTTAGGTATGATTCAGAGGACCAAAGCTCTCTTGCTAGCTTAGTCAATTCAGAGGCATGTAAACACAGAGAGGGCAATTCAGAATACCTAAGGTAGGTGCTTAGAGCACATTGTGTGGGAAAAAATCCCAGCTTAATGTTACGAGTACAAAAAAAAGCTTCTTTGACCTATTAGTCACCCTTGAGCATTCTCCTGTTCTGCATTCATTGCAATGCTTCTCCTTTCCAATCAGTCACATTGGCTACATAATAGAAGAGTTCTTTAGTGCTTCTAATTTTTATTGTCATTGTGTTCCCACTGTTATGTTAATTAGATTAAACCCGTCTCCCACTGAGACTGTAACAATGATAAACATTGTAGTAATCTGTCAGCGCTCTCTGAAACCACTTTCGATGGCTTTGTAAATGTGCTGCCCCAACAGACCACACCGCTGTGTAATGTAAATAATCTGGTTTGATCACACTTGCTCACATACTTTGCAATAATCAATATAGAAAAATAAATTCATAATGACTGGGAACCTGAGGCACATTATCAATCTTTCCAATCAACTAACCGTGAAGAGGGTAATGGAAACAGAATAATTTTAAACATGTATTAATACTGCCATTTTTTAACTAAACAATGCAAATATTGTGGGGAATTATCTCCTGTCAGAAGTTTAAAATGACTGTACATTAATACTCATCATTTTCTTTGTCTGGAAAGATGGGCTTGTTCCATTTTTCCCTCTTTGCCTTAAATAGGTTGTAGCCTTTCCACCACTTGTTCTGAAGATAACAGTAAATTCTGACAACTTTTAACATACACCCTCAGTTCTATGGGATTTCACTTCCAGGCAGCTAACTTCTAAATCCATATTCCGACAGATTTCATCTGAGGAAAAAAGAACAACGCACGAGTAAGTGCTGAACTGCCCTTCTTGTCTTACTGCATGAAGACGTTCAGCAACAAGGCACTCCTCATTATCAGACCGTATTGAGAAGTAGGGTGGACTTCACAAATGCCGGTTCTTTACAGGTGATGTGGAAACCATTATAAGAAATGGTGATGTACTTCTCACGAGCCTTACGCCTCATTTAACCGAATCCAAAAGGTTGTCTTCTGCATCCAGCATGCATGTGTGTGTGTGTGTGCATGTACGGACAGACGGATCTGCTGTGTTCACACACCTGTATTACACATCTCATTTCTCCTCTTATAGCAAATTTAAATCAGATGTGTGAGGCTGTAGACAATAGGTGTAGGCTATTTTTCTCTAAACTGTGTTCTTGCTGGTGACTTGGAAGGCAAAAATTTTCCGAATAGCAGAACCACAGACTTTAAAAACAAGTAACGTCATACAGCCAACATGTCACTTTTCCGTCCCTTAGCCTGAAAAAAATGAAAGAAGAGTGGGGGTGGAACCCAAAAAGGAAAATTTTTTCTTCTTTAGACCTCTACCCTAACATACTGCCTGCCCCCAGCACCTGTCAAAGTCCACTACAGATCCCTAATTCATACGGCTGTTTAGAAGATTATCCAACAATTGTTACCTTTGTCTTCAGGTGTGGGAGCTGATTCACAAACCTAAAGTGACTTGCTTAGGTTCACAGAGGCAGTCTGTAGTACAAGTGGAAATTGGGCTGCAAAATCCTACCTAATATATCAGACTGAAATGCGAGTGTGTGCAATATGCATTACCACCCCCAAATAAATTAGAGCTCAGATCTTTGTGCCCCAAATTCAAGGGCTGTCCAGACTATAGCAGCAGGACTGCCTTTGAGATAAACACCTCTTAATGTTTATGAGAAAAGAGCTGTGTTACGAGGAAGCGGTCAGAACTGCTTTGGTGAGTCACTTGCTGACTTGGAACAAGCACACTGGCATACTCCTATTTTTCACAATTTCTTCAGGCCACTGCTTAAGTTCAAATAATGGAAAAAACAGATAAGTTAAAAGAAAAACTCATTGAATTATATTTGAAACACATAGCTCAGGGATAGTATTGCAAAATTTAACCAGCCTCCGAAAAGTATGGCACAACCATCTGTTGAGCTTCTCCACTTAGAGAAGTTAGCCCACACTTGATGATACAGTCATATGGGGATCATATGCTTTGACCAGCTACAAAACAAGGTAAGTCTGTGTGGTGGGTTGACCCTGGCTGGACGCCAGGTGCCCACCAAAGCCACTCGATCACTGCCCCTCCTCAACTGGACAGGAGAGGGAGAATATAATGACAGGCTGGTGGGTCGAGATAAGGACAGGGAGAGATCACTTAACCAATTACCATCACAGGCAAAACAGACTCGATTTGGGGAAAATGAACTTAATTTATTGCCAATCAAACCAGAGTAGGGTAATGAGAA
>JAVKLA010000090.1:30532781-30546267 GCA_034782735.1 Sagittarius serpentarius | reverse complement strand
GAGAGTGAGGGCCGCGGGCTGAGGTAAGGGAGGGCGGCGGTGGGGGAACCCCGCCGGGCTCGGTGCCGCATCGCTCGGCGGTCGGGACCAGCGGCGGGGGAAGGGGAGTGGGAGCGCGGCGCTGGGGCGGACAGCGGCGGGGAGCCGGGGGCTGGGCGGCCGCAGCGGAGGTGTGGGGAAGGCGGGGAAAGGAGCGAGCAGCCCCCAGCCGCCGCCGCCGCCGCGCCCCGGCGGGGAGGGTAGGAGGGGGAGGGAGGAGGGCGCTGGGCGGCCCGGTCTCGGCAGCCCCATCCGCGCTCCCCCTGCCCAGCCCCGGCCATGAATATGTAACTCCCCTCTGTTTCCCGAGCTCCATTGCGGAGGCTGCCGCTCGCCATATTGTGCTGCTGGGGCTGCGGCTTCACCGCCGGCGAGAGAGGGCGACGGGATCGAGCGGCGGAGTGAGGTGCGGCGGCCTGAGGCGGGAGCCCGGCGGGCGGTGAGCGCAGGTGGGGGGCCGGGGGCTGGGGCTGGGGCCGGGGCGGCCGCTACCGCCGGGTCTCTCCCCCTAGCGGGGCCGGGGAGGGCGCGGAGCCGCCGGCAGCGGCGGGGTGCCCCGGAGGGGTGTCTGGTGCCGGCAGTGGTGCCCGACCCTGGCGCGGGGGAGGCGGCGGAGGGGCTGCGCCTCCCCGAAGTGGGTGTTATGGCGGGGTGGGGGTGTCCCGCAGTGGGCCCCCCCCCGCCCCACCAGGCTGGGGAGGGGAGGGGGGGGCTGTCCGGGGAGGAGCCGTGGTCGGTCTCCCCCGGCCTTGGCTGAGCAGCCGCCGCGCAGGTGGGTGCGCTGCCCGCCCCGGCGTCAGGCGGCTCCGTTCGCCGTGAGCTCCCCCCTGGACGTGCCCGGACCCCTTCTATTTGCCCCCCCGCCCAAGGCTGGTGCCTTCGGCGTTGCTGCAGGGGCGCGGGGAGCTCCGCAAGCCCTGGGCCATCCCCCGGGGAGGGGGCGGTGTTTGGCCGCCACACCTGGAGGTGCAGGAATATATATATATATGTGTGTGTGTGTATATGTGTGTGTACACGTATGTGCACTTGCACACGCTGGAAGCTGCAGGGAGAAGGTGCCATACACAGCTCCGTGTCACGACCGCATACCGTTAACACCAAACCAGCGAGCGAGGCATTGCCAAATGCCTTACTTGGGAAGGGAGAGCTGATTAACAGAGTCACGAGCCGTTATTGTTGTTTTTATAAATTGCCCCTGCTTAAAATGCAATATTCAATATGATTTATTGCTCTGCATTCCCCGTCTTTTGTTTCTTTTAAAGCCCGTGTACATCACCATGCTGAACAGTATTTGCGAGGTGTGATGCTGATAAAACCGGTACTGGGAATGACCTGACTGCTCTTGTGAAAATGTCATCGTTTCCAGCAGGGCATCAAGTGGCGAAAGACACTGTGTCGGGAGCTTTAGATGTGCCCGCTCCCTTCACACTCTCTCACAGTGCTTCTGATACGAATTTAGCACCTGTTTCCTGCCAACTTTTATACTCTGTGGTAGCTGGCTCTTTGAAATTGTTTGCCTTCTTTGGACCCACCCCATGGCATAGTGTATATATGAAATGAACACTGAGCAATAAATGTTCTTCTTCCTGGGATTTTTGTTAAGGTATTTGGTTTTCAGACTCTTTTTCTATGGAAAATAATTGCATCAAGTGCCTAATTCCATAGAAATCCAGAGGATGGCTAGTGGAGAAAGATGATTTCCAGTATGATAAATCATAATCCTGTCCTGTTTGGAAATGTTTATAGCTGTTTATAGCTCTGTGTAATAACTATGCATTGCATGCAGGGTTTTAAGGATTAAAGCAAATCGCTTGCATTTGAAAAAATGTGACTGGTGTGCGGGTGAAATTATTTTTGCTTGGGGAAAATTCTTTAATCAAATATGTGATTCATCCAGTGACAAAGACTCTATTTGTCATAGGAATTCCCTGCAGAGGTACTCTCATTTGTATTCATCTATATTCTCATTAAAAACTTTTCATAATGAGTTAATTTGACATTTTTATACATCATGTCAAGCTCAGAGCTGGCATTCAACTTGTCAGCGAAGGCAGTGGTGCTCACTTTGAAAGTAGCAGATATCAATAAGCAGTATATTTTGCATTAAAAGATACACTTCTTTGAAAGATTAGCTTTGTCATTTGTTTGGAGATGGGAGGAGTTTTCGCTGGACAGACATTAGCGTGAGCCGCAGTGTAGGGTAGCAAGCTTTGTGGCTGGATCTGACTGTTATGGTGTGCTTCAGTGACGGTACTTAAATAAGTTTAGAACATCTTTAGACCTTATTGACCCTGTGAATTGTCATTTCTGATGTTTGAGTCCCTTGTTATTTTCTGCATTCAGCTTCATAATAATAGTGGGACGCAGATTTTGCATTGGAGGAGTTTTTTAACTTCTTCAGTGGGTAAAATTTTGACCTTTGGCTTCAGGGCTTTGAAACACCAGCCCCACTGCAGCTGCCAAGAAAAGCACTGCCTGTCACGTCTTAGAGTTGAAATAATATGCAAGTGCTAGTGAAATAAATTGAATGGGTCTCCCTTTATCAGTGGTACTTTGTGTTTTAAGAATGATGCATGGTAGTATGTTGAGTATGAAGACTTGGTTGGGCATCTTGGGCTATTAGAGCAGAATTCTGCCACTTTCAGGGCTGTGTTATCATTAAATAGAAATGTGGTTGGCACCTGTAGGAAAGCCATCAGTCTTCTATGTGAAAGAGATGTTGGGATACGTGAATTTCTTCAGCTTTCTTTAAGCATTTCTCTTTCCCTTGCTTAATAAAAAGAATGCAATTGGGGGAAAAAGGCAAGTGGAAAAAGGAGCCTCAAAAAATGAAACATAAGCCTGTAACTGCTCAGTTGTATTTTTCTGAAAAGGAGCACTGGAGCTGCTCTTACCGAAGCACCAGTTCAAAGAACATGTGTGAAAGAAGTATCAGAGTAAAGGGGTTCTTTCCACTTTTTTTTTTCCATAAATACCCTTTACCTATTTTTTACTAAATAGATCAGCAGTTTAATAATGATGCGAACAGAAAGAGATTGGAGAAGGGATGTTGTTGAGCCTAAACTTGGTTCTGCTTGTTGATGAAAATAACTTTGAAGCTGGCCTTTGAAGCTGACCTTAAATTCTCAATTTTCTGAGGAATGAGCAGCGTTTGGTATTATGGAGCTCTTTAGACTTTTTGCAGTGGCGAAATATTTTAGGAATTATCCCCGTCTGCCTTCCCCCCACTTCTGGATCGTGGAGCTCTCTTGCGAACAGCTGGGAGTTAGCAGAGTAGTATTCTGCTAACTAATTAAAAACCTAATCCATTCTTTGCTCTTCACCACTCAGGGATAACATTAAACTATTTTGGATGATTACTGGGTTTAAACTTAAGTATTTAAAACTAAGTAATTAAGTATTTAAAACTAAGTATTGCTCCTGTAGTACTGTTTACAAAATGTTCAGTTTTATTTGGGAGAGAGTCCTGTAATACAAAGTGTTCTTAGCTGTCACCCAGCTTTAGATGAAAGTTGTCTGGTTGCCAAATTAACAATTTTATTTCTGTATATTTATTGTAGCTATTAAGTCAATCATACATAAGATGACTTGAGTCTTTCTTTTTGTCTCTCAAGTGTTGTGAGGGTGTTTATTTTCTGTTTATTAATAACCAAGCCGTCTTTTGTTCTCATTAAGAAAATTATGTCACTGTTGGTTGTGGCTAGCTTCACTATGATAACTGCTAAGTGGGTGAGAAATTTTTGTGGCTATCTAACATGGCTCTGGAAAAACTGAAAACCAAGCATATTTCTTGATCTGATATTCTCAGGATTTCTCCTACAATATAAACTCATAGAATACTACTGCTTAGTGCCATTGATATTAATAAATATGATGGATAGTAGATATGTTGTATGCTGAAGAGGATAACAAAGTGGCTCACTTGATGTGATCCCAGTAGCCCGGGGAGAGCAGTACACCCAATTTACAGTATATTTGGCTCGAGCTTCTACAACGTTTCTTAAAATGTGCTTAGAAGCATCTTGGATCCTGTGGCACTGTAACACAGCGGTCAAAGCAGTAATCCAAGAAGCTGTTGAGCAGGCTTTCATGTTTTCTGCTGGTGGAATGAAAAACAACAACCCACGTTGGTTTCCCCATGGAAGTGGAAACAGATCTGTGCTGGCTCCTAAAGCATTGCACTTCAGGGTCTAGCGTGGTCGTTCCAATGTGCCTTTAGTTTCAGACTGTCTTGCAACTGGATGGTGAGCGAGCTGTTCTGCCCTGGGCTCAGGAGGGGCATCTGAGGGCTGGAACAGCCACTGTGCTGCAGTGCGGGGAGCAGGAGGTACAGCCCTGAAGCGTATTCTAACAAATTAAATGTGGAAGTAATATATCAGTTCTGTAGCTCCTGTTTATTAATGCCACATTAAAGTTATCTTCACGTTTGCCATTGAACAGAGTGCAGGTTTTGAATTTGGCAGTGCCTGACACCACCACAACTGTCAGGAAGGAATGTGAAAGCTTTGACTACACATACCTCTGGCAGGAGTGTTTTATCTGGCTGAGCACAGTGTTGTATTAAAACTGCAGAGTCCTGAAGGTGAAAGTGAATCAGTGTGTTTCATTATCACCACCAAAAGTGGGTTTAGCTGTTGGGTAAGAAACAGCTGCCTTCCCCCCGCCCCCCGGTGTAACTGTAGCTATAGAAGTGATTTCTACCCGCAGTGTCATCAGTCAAGGACTGCGTTTCTCCACGTTCCCAGTATAAAAACTGAAAGCAGAAGACTAGTTTTCTAGAGACCTAACCTTTGCTGCTGAGCTCCTAACAGCACTTGCAGAGGCGGGAAAGATCATTTGAATTGTTGTGCAAGTATGTTCTTAGGATTTCTGTTAAAATGTACAGCAAACTAAAAGGCTAACAACAGGGCTAGTGAAATGATCACACTTAACCTTTATTGATTGAAGCGGTCAGTTTGCGCTTTCGACAGCTGTTATTTCAGGGAGACAGCAAGAAGTTGGTTAGCCTCAAAAAAGCACACCAGCAGTGCTGTGAGGCTAAGAAAGTACTGTAAAAACAAAAGCGCTGCTTCTGAAGCATAATTCTGTGGCAAGGGGGTACAGTCGACAATAGCAGGGTACGTGGTGTTTTGTTACAATCACATCCATGTAAACGTGGTCTTTTTTTGCAGACTGTGAGGTCTAGTGCACTATAAACATGCTACTAGATGATGAATTTAAAAAAAAAAACAAAACAAAAAAAAACCCAAACCAAAACCCAAAATCAACTGATTAAAAACATCTTAAGGCAATGTGTGTCATTCCTGGCCTGTTTGTATGTATTTAGTTGCTGTGACAGATTCAACTTTCTGGAGTTTGAAGGTTTACCTTTGGTCCAAAAAGTTTCCAGTCTGTTATCCCTTCTACTCTGATCTGATACAACACTGAAATGAGTTTTAGGCAGGATTTTAGAAAGGCGTTTTTGCTTTTCTCTTTCACAGTTGGTTATTAATTTTGGAGTCTAAGGTTGATTTAACTCTTAAGAGCTGAAGAACTTTGTTAGGAACTACAGTAGCGTGCTTCATAAAATGAGAAACTTTGCATAAAATTTAAAAAATGAACAGAGAAAATGGCAATTCTACTCACTCCCCCAAAGAGTTCTGCTTAATTGCTGTTACTTCACAGGGCTAAATTATGGCTCTTTTTCTTTTTGTATGAATTGTAGGTAAAGATCTTTGGCAAATTGTAGGTCAAGTGTTTGTCTGATTTATTGGCCCACCTGAGGAGTGAAAAGGTACTGTTCCCATAACAGTTTTTGTTTTCACTCCTGGCAGAAGGTGTTACTGTTACATCATATTTAGTACGCACTTTGGACAAGGTATAGATGGTGTAAAAGGGTAAGTACCAGGATTTTTTAGCTTTAACAATTAAAAGAATCTTACTACCTGTTGTGTTAGAACAGTGGGCAACGTTTGCTTTTTTTTTGTACGAAAACCTGAAAAGTTTTCTACTTAATCCCTCTGAGATAAAAAAAAATCTAAACTTTTGAGTTTAGGAATTGCCTTGTTTTGGAATATGATGAGTTTGAGCATTTATAGGTATGATAGGTACAAGAAGATGGGTGAATTCTGGATTCCCTGGAGGCAACTAGCATAATATAGGGAGAGCTCTCTGCAAATCTTGTGGTAATACTGTGTATTCCAGTTTTTGTAGCTCAGGAGATGTCCAGGAGAGTATGATACAGAACTGTAAATAAGAACTTGAACACTAAGGACTGAGGCTATCGACAGTAATGGAGTGATCCAGGAGACAGTGTGAAAAGGCCACTGATGCCCCTAGCAGGGAACATAGAACTCATTAGAATAAACTTGAATTTAAGCGTCAGCTATATAAAGCAATGTGCACAGACATATAGGGCTTACACGCTATTATACTCTACTGCTATAAATATACAGAGAAGCACCAACTTAAAATCATGTACTTCTGTCATGTCCAAAAGTACATGACTGTTCTCAACACTGTGATGAAACAGCCTTGAGTATGATCAAAAGTTTAATGTGGTACTTTTTTTTTCTTAATGCTCCTAACATCTAAAATGGGAGGATCATCTCTCTTTGGTCACTTCTGTTAGCATTAGATTCATTGAATTCTTCCATAGGTGTACATATGGATAGCAGATGGTTTGTATGAGGTCATAGCACAAATGTTTCTAAAGGCCAGGATGAGCAGCTTGACGGCCAGATTGGAAATGCTGCCATACTCCATGGATCAATTCATTTCAGGTCTAGTAAATTGTGAATGGCAATTAACTGGAAGATCCCATGTCTTTAAGCACCAGGCAAAACGCTTTCTTCCTTAGGAGAATAAGTACAGTGAAGAAACTGTAAAGGACCCTGTGCTAGCAAGCTAGTGTGTTTCAGAAATGCTAGTATTATTTTTTTTCCCCTCTGTCAGGTATCATCTGTCTGGTAGCCTACTCGATGTTTCATCATCACAGCATTAGGTGTTACTTGGTTTTCAGGGAAGGGCTTTTTTTATGTTGAAGAGAAATGCCTATTAAGTTTATGGGGCAGGTTGTGGGAGAATGAGAGTTTGGGACTAGTTATCAGGAAAACTAAAAACTCAGATCTAGCGTGATTGAGAGGGACAGTTGTGCTGGTAAAACATCTGCAGTGTTACTGACTGTTGAGGCTATTAAACTGCACCGGTGCCTCAGATTTCTCTGCATTCCTCAGTTTTACTGGCTGCTTTGGGACATTTTTGAGTCTGTGGTCTTGAATTAATTATACAACAATTTTTTATTCCCCCCCCCCCTCCTCTCCTGGCTGGTAGTGCTCTAGGGCAGAAATGAGGTTGTCTCTCTTTGCTAACGGCTCTTCGTAGACTGACAAACTTTGGATTTCTCAGTTTGACCATCTGAAAATGCGGAGCTTTATAATACTTGCTTTGGGAATAAATGCAGCTTCCCTAATTTTTGTGTACTTCCAGTGTTGAGTGCCATAAAGTAACTTCTCATGTAGTCATGTCTCTTCTGGGTGAAAAGCTTTGTTACTGAAAGTAACGGGGTAAGAGGAAAAAGTATGCATCTTCCTAGGGTGGCCCTTACAATGGGTTTCAATGAACTTCACATTTTGAGAAATCTACACTCAATTTTAAGTGGCAAATGAGAGAATCTGACAAACTGTCTTAAAGATTATGCACTTCCAAGCAGCCTGTAGAAATGCATACTACAGTGTCTCTTAATATGCGTTCTGGTGACGCAGTACTATGAAGAAAAGGAGTGCGTTATTCTTTCATAAAGAACAGGCTGGATTTGTATTTTAAATGTAGAACTTGGCACAACCTTGAGTGTGGGAAACATCTGGCACTCATGTACGTGCAAATAATTTTATTGTATTAGTAACTCCTTCATTGCGCCAGTCAATCAGTTATCTAACATGCAGTGGGAGTTGCATGTACCCATCTGAAAGTAAAATTTGTGTTTCATTTTAATACTAGTTTTCTGGTTTTATTATAGCTACATTGTTTTCTCGGCCATAGTGGGGCTATGTTGATATAATTCATCAAAACATTTGAATGTTAATCTCTTCATTTACTTCTGTAAATAAAGTAGGAAAATACGATGGCAAGGAACCAGATGGGAACACTGTTAAAATGGGATTGTCAGAATGGTTATCACATTGTGTCTATGTCTCAGTGTGCATCACGCTATCCTTCAAGTGTAACTGAAACTGGAATGACTTAAAGTAGTGAAAGAGTAGACCTGCTTGACGTTGTTTCGTTGTGTTAAACGTCGACCATAACATGCACTGCAGGCAGATTGCTTGCATTAATATACATTATTATTTATGGTAATGTCTGGCCTTAGGATAGTTCCAGCCGTTCTTTATTTTCATACATTTTTATTCGGACTTAGTTTCTGTTTATTTTGTTTAGCTCAAAAACAAGTTTCCAGGTTTGCTCTTTAAGAAGGAAATACAAAACCCCTTAAAAATGGACCTGGGGAAAAAAGGAGAGAAGATGCTTAACTATGTGAGTGCCTTGTGACTAAGAGCTTGCCTAAGGTTCAGGTTATAATGTCAGCCTTCGAGCAATCATAAATGTGGTCTTTGTACCGTTATTCATTTGTCCAGGGAAGAGTGTATGGGCAGCAGTGGAATCTGCAGTGGAGGTAGCTGGGGGTTTCTCTCTGGGTTGACATGATCTTTGCTCCTGCTGTAGGTTTGGAGAGAGGTGGAAGAGCAGAGGCTTCCTGCTGTGCTCTGGAGGCTTTGGGTGATTGCAGGGGGACGTAGGGGTAACAGTGCCTTTCCTTGTGGTTTTGGGGACGGAACTGGGGGAGGACTGTGCTGGCATTTGTGAGGAATTTTTGGTGGTGGCGAGAGTTGTAATGATGCAGATGGTTTTAAACATGCACTGCCAAAGCCCAATTCAGGATCCAAGGACGATGCTCTGACAAGAATCTGATTCCTTATTACCCAGCAACACCATTGCCCCTGGAGTTGCTGGTGTGCTGGTTTTATTTCTTTCATGGAGCACATAACAACAACCTGTAGCTGTGTCTCCACTCCCTCGTTTTTTCCTAATTCAGTGTATCTGTCCCACACATAGAGTCCTAGGACGTGTTTGTTTGCAAGCCGCTACATCGTAAGGGTGGAACACACAGTGTAAATCATTTGTTACCACATTTGACTTCTGGAGCATGTAATTGCTATTTGAAGTTTCAGCTTCATAGTTTGTATTAATTTGGCATCTTCAATAGTCTTTTAATTGGCTTTGGTTGTGCTTTGCAGATGACAGACTTCTAGTTGATGTGTACAAAAGTATTTTAAACACTGGCTTTGTGTAAGCATTACTAACCACTCATTTTTAAATGTAGTAGGCATTTACAAAGGAGCTCACATTACTGTAGAGTATTAACTGATAAGGTGTTTGGTAATAATTTTGAGATTATCCCATACTTTTAGGTGTTCTGTGATAGTAGCTGAAACTATTCACTTGATAACATTCATTTTGTAATCAGTATCTGATCCTCGTGAATTTGCAGATTGACTACTAATCCATCGCCACTTACAGCTCTACTCTAACAGCTACAAATATGAAATTTGGGCAGATACCTTCAGCTCTCAAGAGGCCTGCTTTTCAGTAGGCGGTCAAACCCCAAGGCATTTTTGCTTGCTCTTGGTCAATTTAAATGTACATCCAGGAGAAAGAAACTGTATTCTCAGAAAATATTTGTGTGGTGTTTTGGGGCTTTGTGAGTTTTGTTGCTGATTCCACAAGTTCTCAGAAGATACTTAAGGAAGGTGTTCTCTTCCTTAAATATGTGGTTATATCATGTGTTTACAGAGGAAACTCCCATCTTAAGCAGACTTGCTGGATGTTTTTTATAGTGTATTGGGTATCTGAAGGCCCAATTCCCTTGGTGCTGTTTTCACACAGTTCAAATAAATGCGTTCTACTTTGTATAAAGCTAGTGGTCACTGCAGTCCCAAAAAAGCCTTTTGATGTTTCTTTTGTGGGTAAGGAGGATGTTCATATAATCATATTCGGCCACGTAGACTGTAAAAGGTGTGTGGAGTAGGGGAAGGTCCTGTTCAGGTTTCTTAAGCTTTTTATTATGGCTATGCTTTATTGGCTGATCAGTGTTAGTTGCCGTTGGTTTTCCTCGGCTGTGTCAGTTTCCATACAGCAAAACTAAATATAAATGTCTCCAACAGCAAGAGAACTCCAGAATTAGAACAATTTGGGTTGGAAGAGGCTTCTAGAGGTCATCTAACACAACCTCCTGGTAAAAGCAGGGCCAATTAGATCAGGTTGTTCGTGACCACATCCAGTTGAGTGTGACTGTCTCCAAGAGTGGACATCCCACAGCCTCTGTGAAATGACCATTTGTTAGTGATCCTCTTGCTGTGGCTTTATGCTTTCAGTATAGAATTGGCTTCCCTTACGAATTTTACTGCTTGACAATTACCAGTTTATTCTGTCTGTCCATATGCCTTTTGTCATGGCAAATACTTTCTCATTTTGGTTTTGGTATCTTACGTAATTGTTGCTTTATGGCTTGCTCATGGCATGAGTCCACAGCACAAGGTCCTAAAGATTTTAAAAGGGCTTTTAATGACTGTAGGAGATTATGATGGATACCACATCATACCTTATCTCTTTGATGTCTGCAAGACTGGCAGCGTGAACCTTGCACGTTGGAGGTGAGCTGGACTACAGAGGTGCTGTGTTTTGATTACAAGTCTGAACATGAATTGATGAGCTTGAATTTGTTGTTAGCGTAGGTCATGACTGATTGAGTCAAGAGAAGATGACTGTAAACGTGGCTAATGTAATACTAAATTCAATTTGCAAATACAAAGAAGTGGAAACCTTCCCAGTAAGGGACGTTGTGACATTGAATTTGATATTGGGAGGACAGGGACTGATAGCTGAATGAACTAGAATGACTTTAGTAAGACATTCCTCTCTTGAGTTTATCCCCTTTTGAGATCAGTATATAATTATAGCGAGTGCAATGTAAACTTACCGGGAGACAACTTGAGGAGTGGTGGCAATATGAGTAAACAAGCAGAAGAGGAAGGGAAGGCACAGACAAATGCAGTGACATACTTGTTCAAGATCATCGAGCAGTTAATTTCAGAGCTGGGAATAAATTGAGCTCCAGGCCAGAACCTGATTCAGCTGTCTCCCAGGGATTTTGAGATCCAGAGATGAAAAAAAAACTTCAGAAAAACTAGAAGTACTGGATTGTAATCTAGTACTAGTTGTCCTAGATTACAACTGGATGTAAAACAATCTGAGCTGCCAGTGAACTGCGGTGAACATTAATTCCTTCAAATAGTGTGTATCCAGAAATGTTTGGGGTTTGTTCTTCCCCCCCGCCCCCCAATCAAGCTCTTAGCCTGAAAGTAAAAGCAGAAAAAACTTAAATTTCAGAATGCTTTAATTAAATAAATTGAAATGAATGATTGAATTGAATACTTTGTCAAAACATGCAATTTGTCCCTAATACTAGTTACAGTATCAGAGAGAGTAAAACATAAAAGTCTAATCCTGTTAAGCTTCCAAGTAACTGCACTGTGATGCCTGTTTTTAAAAGAACTAATCCTTTGGAAGAGAAAATCGGAATGGTTGAAGGTGCTGTTGAACTTGGCATGGCATACCAAATAGAGGTCTAACTCTCTTACTGTTTTAAGTCTAAATATTTATGTTTTAAGACTTGGAACAAAAATCAGTTGATTTCTGAGGATTTAATACTGTGTAAAAATGTGTGTATTATTTTTTTAAAGAACCTGATGCAATTTTTCTCCTCAAAGATGTTTTTTCTTGAAAGTATCAGAGATCAGTACACTGTTTTGAGTTAAATAGCAGCTGGTACGGTTGTGGCCACACCTGAGCTGGGCTTGTGGGTTATTTCTTGCAGCTGCTCGGTACCATTCCACCCTTTCTCTGATCTCAAGGTGTGCTGACACAACCACACGTGTAGTTGCTCTTTAGCCTTTGCCTGGGCTAAAACAGGCACTGCAGGGTATCTCGGAGAATAATTCAGGTTGTGAGGGATCTCTGATGGCATCCAGTAGGAAGTCTCCTGCTCCCTGGTTGAAGCAGGACCACCATCAGGGTTAGTTCCAAGCTAGAGCTAAGGAAGTCTTAACTTTTCATGAATGACCAATTTTGAGAAGTAAGACTAGGGAGCGATTCTACGCTGGTGAATCTAAGGGTGGTAAACCTCTGAAAAGGTAAAACAGGGTAAAGGTAAAATAAAAATAAAGGTGAAATAGAAAAGGGAAGAGCAGGAGCAGTGACAGGCAGCTGCTGAGCTCCTCCTTTGGCTGCCTTGCAGCCAGAACAGCCTGCCTGCCCACAGCTGAGTGGTCTGAAATGTTACTTGTTGCCAGTTGGATTTTATTTTTACTGGACAGTTTCAGGAATGGGATACCCAAATGCCCAACCTGCTGTGACTCGAGACTACATTTGAGCAAATAATTAAATGTCTTTCAGTATAAGAGCTTGTAAAGTGGATGTGGTGTCTGACAAGTGCGGATGTTGCTCTGCTGGAGTTTTTTTCTAAGCATGTTGGAAGGGCTCTCCGGCATGAGTTCCCCAGTCAGTAAGCAGGCAGGAGATCAGAGCAGCTTTTCTGATGGGGTCTTTCCTGCTGTTATTTTTCCTGTAACTGCTTGCCTGTTTTCTAGTGCTTCAGGAACAAGACTTACTTTGTTGTTATGTTTTTAAACCCCAGCTATTTGTCTTCAGATCTGTCGTGGAAAATAGTCTACAGATGGATGAGCACAAAGAGTGAGATTGCATAAGCCCTGTTTTCCAAGGAAATCAGGCTTAAATAGCAAGTCTTTCAAATGAAGTGATGCGGTACTTTTTACTGAAGCCAGCAGGCTCATCTCCCAGCTCTAGTTGGGGAGCTGTTCAACTTGTGGCTAAAGTTTGGTTATATAAAGTTGATCAAAAGTTTCCAAAGCTCCTAAAGAACAGCACAGGTGGGTTTTGTTTTCTTTTGTTTTTAATGCTCTGGCAATGTGGAGGACTGAGAAACATCCTGGGTACAAAGAAATCAAAATTTACACGTTCTGGTAATCTTTAGCAATCTCCCTGTTTCATCTTCCAGTTTTCTATAAAAGACACGAAGCAGCTAGGCAAGTTTTATGCCTACATACTAAATGTTAGCTTGTTTCCCTCTTTTCAGATGCTGTTTGGAACTGGGGAGTGCCAAGGAACCAAACCTGAAGAGATTCATAACATTTCTGGTTCCCAGATTTATAATACATTCTTTTGGTTGTATCAGTCAGCTCTTGATAGTGACAGATGTGCGTACTCTGTAATTACAAAGTTTGTGCTTAAAGAGTTAGTTTTACTGTGCTTGAAGACTGAGTCAGTCTGAAGGATTGCAGGTGTCCTTATAATATTGGCGAGGGATTGTTTGGGTTTTTTTTAATGACTGACA
>JAVKLA010000090.1:30510704-30524572 GCA_034782735.1 Sagittarius serpentarius | reverse complement strand
AGAGAGCGATAAGGTCTCCCCTCAGCCTCCTTTTCTCCAGGCTAAACAGCCCCAGCTCCCTCAGCCGCTCCCCATAACACTTGTGCTCCAGACCCCTCACCAGCCTCGTTGTACGACTAACTTCTGGCATGACGGAGACCGGGAGAGGGAGGAGTTGTACAAGCATTGTGGGCCTGTACATCAGGTGAATTCTGAATGTGGATCAGCATTTATTTCTACCTCTTTCTGATCCAGGTTACAGAGAGGCAAGAAACAACAGATTGAGAATGGCAGTGGAGCAGAAGATAACGGTGACAGTTCACACTGTAGCAATGCCTCAACGCATAGCAATCAGGAAGCGGGGCCTAGTAATAAGAGGACCAAAACATCGGATGATTCTGGGCTAGAACTGGACAATAACAACACAACTGTGGCAATAGACCCCGTAATGGATGGTGCTAGTGAAATCGAATTAGTCTTCAGGCCTCATCCGACCCTCATGGAGAATGATGACAGCGCACAGACGAGGTGAATGTCTTCTATTCCTCTTCATGTATTCTGCTGTTATTTTCTGGTGCTTTTGTTTTCTATCGCTCCTTGGGGCTTTTTAAAACCTATTTACTTTGGTCATACCTCATCCTGTTTAACTGTATGCACTCTTTCCCTCTTTCCATTGCAGGTCAGGTAGATGGTACTGCTCAGCTGTTATCAGAAATACAGTAACAATCTGTTTTAAGCCTTTGATCACAAATAAAGATATTTTTCAGGGTTTCTAGCATTGCAGTTCACAGTAGGTACTAGGACGAAGGTCATCAGCCCCTTTCTACTTATTCTAAGATTCTTTGGGAATAAACAAACCTTGCTTAAGTGTCAGCAGTTTTCAGAGCAGCTTTCTGTCAGTGGGATTTGTAGGCTGGAAGCTTTTCCTGGCATTTTCTTTCATGATCCAGTCCAAGCGCAGACTGCAAATTTTGGATCACAGCAATGAGCAGTCTCGTGGAGTTTCCTCAGATCTCTTCCTGGCTTTTTCTCCTGATGAGACATCTCTCTGTAGTGTCTATAAATATATTATAAGCTTCAGCCAGCTTTTCTTTTTGGCTTGGTACTGCAAGGGAGTTCTGGTGGTTGTTCTGAAAGGCAAAGAGAAAGCCAAGCTTCTGGGGGAGGACCCTCTGCAGCATTTGTGTCAGCCTTTAATTCTTGCATGAAGAATTGAAATGAGAACAGATAGTGAGACAGTAGGGGAGAGTAACTTTGAGGAGGTGCAGAGTGTCGCGTGTATAGCTCTCGCACCTTACAGCTTTCTGTCCAGGCACTTCAGACTTTATCTACGCTCATAAGATTTCAGCAGCTGTGAGTAGTTCTCAGAACCCCTTGACAACCTGTTATTAGGTTTTTCATTTTGAGTGGGCGACAGGGCAGTGCCGTCTTCTCTACAGAGAGCAAGAGGGCCTGTGGGAGAAGTGTCAAAAAGACGTAAGGGCGCTTTGGAACAATGTCATTTGGTAAGCCGCTTGTATGTCTTGGGTGAAAGCAATTAATATTCTTGTTTGTGAACTGTCTTTAAAGGCCTTTTCACACTTGATGCTTAATACTTGGTGGTGTTCCACATGTCTTTTTCCTATACTGCAACTCAAACGTCTTTGATTATCTTCGTGGTGGTTGTCACAGATACATCAAGACCTCAGGCAATGCCACCGTTGATCACTTGTCCAAGTACCTAGCTGTGAGACTGGCTTTGGAGGAGCTTCGTAGCAAAGGAGAATCAAACCAGATGAACCTTGACACGGCCAGTGAGAAGCAGTATACCATTTACATTGCTACCGCCAATGGGCAGTTCACTGTAAGTAGAACTTCTGTCTAAAACTGAGCATCCGTATCAAATCTTTGATACAGATTTGATAAAAATTCACTCAGCTGGACTTTTCCTGAGTTGGTTTAGGGGTAAAATTCATAGCACCAGGTTGTTTATTTAGAAGCCCATCAGTTGCTTTTTAGGAAAATGTATACAGCAAAAGCTTGGTTAGTGGAAAATGAGGTACGTAAATTACTTGGGAAAAATCCAGCGACGCCAGCAACTACTAGCTGACTTACACCATTGCTTTACAGTTAATATTGAAGAGGAAAAATATTACTTCATCTGAGAATCTTGTTTCAGGAGCAGATCGCTCTCTAGCACCAGGAAGCGTCTATTGTAAGGTGGCGTTTCTCCGCTTCTGCGTAGGCTTCCAAAATTCTACTATGAAACGGCTGCAAGTACGCTTAGGGAAGAATCCCTCCTCTCGGTTGCTGACGTCAGAATATACAGATACAGCAACAAGGCAGTATCACGATCAGATTGAACTCTCAGCCTGGTCTTACACTTGGGCGTTTATCTGAATAAAGTAAGTCTTCTGGTTGAGACAGGCAGATGCTTTGCAGTAAGAGTCTACTTTGAACATGACTACAGATTGTCCCTCAGACAAACGCAGAGATGCTTCTGGTGTAAACAGACATCTACTATTCCCTCTGTTTGCAGAGAGAGGAAGGAGGAAAACTAAAGTTCACTTTATTTACAACTTTATTCACTTTGCAAGTGTTTTTCAGTGCTGTTTTAGTGAGATCAGCAGGAGTTCGGAATAGCTTGCATTGTTGCTTTTTGATGCCGAGTGCTTAGCTAGTATCTTGTGCCACATTATCGGTGACTTCTTTAAAGTCAGTGCATTCCTCTGATGTAAGTAGTCTGTTTCTACAGCGCTACCCGTGCAAGCCATCAGATTTATTTCACTTCTGTTTTGGTGTTCTCTTCTAGGTGTTAAATGGGTCGTTTTCCTTGGAACTGGTCAGTGAGAAGTACTGGAAAGTGAACAAACCCATGGAACTGTACTATGCACCAACAAAGGAACATAAATAAGTTGTGCTGGAAGACTGAGATGGGACTAACTTTTTATAGCTATGACTTCTTTAATATTAGAAGAAGGCACCACCGTTATCTTCATGGACAATACACGTGATGCCTTCAGGCTCTCTCAGTATACTTATTAATATGACTAGACAGTATTCTGGGTTGTATTTAATTTAGTCTTTGGTTTGGGTTTTTGGTTTTTCTGTAGGAGACTAAATGACCTTCTCCAGTGCATTCCAGTGTTTGACATGCTTTTTTGTTCCTAATGCATGATAACTGAACGAGTGTTCCAGTTTGGAATGTCTTAATTTTGTCCAGGTAAATCTGGATTTCTAATACATTTGACACAGTTATAGTAGCCTCTGTGAAGTATTGAGCATTGGATGGCTAAGTAAGTCTATTCAATAGTAACATATGCCAAGGAATGTGTTAAATGTTGTAATTTGCTAATGGTTATCCATATAAAAGATTGGTAGAGAATTGATTTCTGTTAGTCTTGCAATGAGAGGTAATCCGATTCCCTAGAAAAGATGCATTAAGTCATTTTCTTGTGAACAAACAGAGCTGTAGCGAAAAAACTGACACTTTAAATCCTTGCTGTTTACTGGGCTTAATACTTCAGTGCAAGGTAATTCCTGAGCTTGGTTTGCTTTTTAATGAATATTTCGGTCAAACTCTGCCCCGAACCACCCAAACCCATAACTCTTCCCTGTGCAGAACATGCAAATCTCGATGCACACTGCAGCTTCCCATCTGGCCCCTGTTGCAGTGTTACTCTGTCCTCACAAGCTTAACTGAAGAAAATCTTCTGGAAGTTTTACGGCCCTACTCCATTCCCTGTAGTAACAGGTTTTTATTAAGAATGTATTAGAATGTTCAGTAAAGAACTGTCCTGAAGACTTCTTTTTTTTAAAGCAAATCGTTGACATTCCAGCACATGGCGATAATGCAACATGGAAACACTTTGCATCATGGAATTTGTGGCACTCCAGCTGCGAGCTTATCTCGGCTTCAGTTTGAGTAGGGAGGACTTCAACCGTAAGCTGCTCAAAGATGGGTTGGTTTGTTTGTTTTTGGTTTGGGTTTGGTTTGTTTTTTGGTTTTTTTTGGCCATAGCTTTAACGAATGTGGCTTAGCACTTTGGAAGACAATTTTAGTACTTGACAAAGTTTACCATTTAGTGTCTTAAATTTAGGTTCAAGTTTTAAAACTTGGCAGTAGGCTGTTGTGTAAAGTCCAGTAGCTACCATTCATTTGCATGTTAAACTCCTCTTCCCTTGCCCTGGACCTTGCTGTCACTTAAGGGGGGTTGCTTTATCTGTGAGCATTCTGTCTTAGGGGAAATGTTGTTACCATGAGATCCCCTTTGCTGTAAGACTTGCTGATGAAGCCTTCACCCGTTCACACCTGAAGCTAGAAGCAAAAATGTTGCTGATAGGTGAGAAGTAATATACTTTAAACCATACGGTATTGTTCCTTCTTTGTCTTGCGTGTAGTTAGACTGGTTTTGGCATGTGGTACGTAAGTATTCAGATGCTTGGGGATTCTCTTGGGAAGGAAGTACCCTTCCATTGCTCCTGTCTTTCAAGCCTAGCACTTGTATATACGCGTCCATTCCGACTACTGTTTCAGATCAGCTTTATCCCGATGTGAAAACTGCACAGGCTTCTTTCAGTAACTTAATTATTTTCTCTTACTGGAAAGACTTGGGGTTTTGTGACATGAAATGGAAGTGTTCAGGCCCCAGAACACAGAGGGGGCAGTTTTTAAGGAAATACATTATTCATGACTTTCTGGTGAAATGTTGCATTGTATAGACTAGTAATGCATGTCCACTACATATAATCTGGGGGGTGGGGGAGCAGTGATTAGAAATGCTTTAAAATTTATGGGGAAACGTCTAGATTAGTTGCAGCGTACCTTCCCATTGTGATAGCTAAGGTAATGTGCAGTCCCTTAAGCAAGAGAGGTGTTTGTGAAGCTGAGCAGTCTGTCTAGGAGCTGTCTGTCACTTTGTCCCCAGTTCTTCAAAAAGCGTGGGAGAATGTGAAGCGCTTATTTTCATGTTGTAGTGAATTTACCGAATATTTATGTTCTTTAAATATTATATATATAATGTAGTTGTTTGATTAAACCATTGATTGCACTGTGACTCTTTAGTGCTATAAACTATTTTATTTTCAAAACAACTTTACTCTTCCACGTTTTAAAGCCATGTTATTTTTTAAGTACATAATGTGTGTTAGGTATGGGTAAGCCTAATAGCTCTAGTATCTAACTAAAGTCACACTGAAATTCTCAAATTGACAATAAAAGAAAAAATGTAATCAACAACCTATTGGAAATTCCAGTGCTGCTTCCTCTTACGATTCACAACAGAAACCCTTCGGACAGTTTTTGTTGGTTAGTGCCACTGTGTTTGCGGTTGTCCAGAGGGAAGGGTGAGGAGGTGCAGCTGACTTCCACTGGTGATCTGAGTTGAGTCTGGCCCTGAGCACTGTTACACTCTGCTGAAACCAGCTGAGCTCCTCTGTGTGTTATGTGCCTTGAATGAGAAATGCAGAGGCATGTAGAAGATAACAGCTTTTCCAGTGACCTGGCATAGGTGCTGCTGTTCTCATCTGATCCTGTAGCCTGAGGAATGGGATGAAGGATTTTCACAGCACTCAGGTTAAACTTGGCAACTTTGGTTGCGTTTAGCCGTGTATGAAGCAGCTTCAGCAGAAAACAGTGTAACAAATCACTTGCGTTGAGGTACGTTATTAAAAAAAGTGAAGTTTTGTTCCTTTCCTTGTTTTCTCTCTACAGTTACTACAACTTTTAACCAGAAGGATGCACCTGGAGTTAAGAGGGAATGCTCGTGTACGCTAAGAGCAGGGTTTCTTGCGGTGTACTGAACTTCAGCTCTCTCTTTCTGCAGTCAGAGGTCCCTTTCTGCCTGTACTCCTGCTGCTTGCTGGGCTGACACCGATTTTCAGAGCCTTGTTTGGAACAGCTTTAACCCCCTTAAAGCTTCTCTCAATCGCAGCTAAACAGAAGACACCCAGAAAGCTAAGGTGCTCATGGGCAGCCGCTCTCTGCTGTATGCAGTGGGTAGGTGGGCATGTCCCTCAGCTAAAAAGCATCAGAGGTGCCACTGTACTACCCCTACTGGTAACTAGATCATACCCTAAAACTTAATTTTCCATCATCCTCTCGTGTTTGTCCTCCGGCATGCTGATGTGCTGATAACCTGGTACTGATTTCAGTACCCTAATGGTTCCAGCGGTTAATCAGTTCTGATTTTCTGTTCAGCAGAAGCCTCTTGCAGTAACACCTTGATCTGACAGATGTTTTGCACGTTGAAGGTCTGTCATTAGTAACAGTGGCACAGAGTGCCTGGCAAAGTGCTATGCCAAGTATCAGCTCAGGCCTGGTGGTAAAACATCAGCCAGCTCTAAGAATTGAAAGAGAATCAGCAGTAACCTCGTCACCAACACCTGCATTATCCTAACTAACTTACTCCTGTAATAGCCAACCGTGGCAGTATGGGTTACCCAAGCTGATCAAAACAGCACTGGGTCATGCTTTTGGGTGCAGAGTGCTCTGCAGTGCTGTGCCATTGGTGACTTGTTTTGAGGCACAGCCAAGCAGACTGCTGTGTTCCCCAAACCCTGTTTCCATACAGCACGAGGGCAACATATTAGTCATACCTTGTAGAACAACCAAGAAATAACAAGAGGCCCCCAAACACCAGCCTTGAACCAAGACTAGTGTTCTGTTAATTAATTATTGCAGGACTGACCCTACCTGATGAACAACCGAGACAACTGTTGAACAGGAAGAGAATTCTCGTAGGGCCAAGTTAGTTACAAACACCCCTTCTGCTGGTCACTTAAAACACGCAAAACTCCTCATCCCAGATGATAATGGCTTCTGCCCATCTGACAGAGGGAAAAAAGCCCAAACTGTATGGACAAGCCTGAACTTCACTTTCTCTGCCCCTCCTTGTGCACAGCTGCAAACACAAAGGAAGAGCTGCTTTGACTTGGAAAAGATGCACAATACCTTTGGTTACTTAGGAGGAGCTGTAGAAGTAATCACAAGTATTTCCCACAACAGGCTTCAGTTAAACTTTCTTTTCAGCCTACTTTACTGTAATTGGAACACTCTCTTTTGCCCCAGTTAAGTGACTTTATGACTGATTCTATCCCACTTACATTAACACTGAAGGGAGCAGTGCATTATCTGCAAGCAAAGCCTTCCAACAGTCTCTCCACTTAAAAAAACCCAACACTTAGTGTTCCCTAGTTGTTCTGAACTAACTTTTCTTCCTCCTTGCATTTATCTTTCCAGTTTGATCCCAAGTTGTCTTTGGAAAAGAATGATAAAGCACTACCTTTTTGAAGGAAACAGTTTATTGCTGCATCACTGCTGAAGTGCAATCTATTATCCCTTTAGTGGTCTCTTTTTTCATTAGGACAGAATGAAGATAACTCCTTACCAAAGCAGTCCTGAATTTAAGATGGTATTAAGAGGCAGTAACTTAAGTTTAACCTGATAGGAGCTTAGGAAGTTTTGCATCATCAGGATCATATCAGTCATGTTACCCTTGGTTGGCACTCAGTGAGAGAGAAGCAATACTCTTACAGTGAAGTTTGAGATGGGTAAGTAAGAGTAACAACACCTCATCTTCTGCTTTTAGATAAACCTAACACTGGGGGCCAGGTTGAACAGGAAACCAGTGAAAAACTGGAGCAACTACTTCAATTGTGATCATTGTTCCCAATTCAAGGGAAATAGACGGAGGTATCTGAACAAAGTTTGGGGGAAAGAAAGGACAACATCAAGCTTATTTGGCTGGAATGCTGCCATATATTTAAAGAAACCAGAACCGACCACCAACACACAGCATCTTTGCTCGTTCACAGAAGAGATCTTTTTAACAGCTAAGACTGTATTATTGACAAACTCATGGCAAAACTTCACCTGGAACTTCAACTTGCGGCACCTTGTCAATGTACCTTTTTGTAGTACACAACCAAATGTAATCTCTGAACAACCAACCAGCTACCTAGGGTGACTAACACAATTCACTAAAATTTGGTTATAAACTGAAGTTTCAGTACAGTCTTGGAACCACTTCTTCCTGTTCTTGCTTGCATTAGGTCCTTGCTTGTAGGCAGAACTATGAAAACAGAACTGAATGCCAAATTGCATGTGCAATCCGGAGTTAGAAATGCACCGAGTCAGGACCTTCTGGCTTGCTTAAACTCAGATCACATTTTATCCTGTGATACTTTATCATCTTAACATGACCTCTCTCTCAATTGCAACCAGGCAGGTTTTAGGAATGATTTATTTTAGGAATATTCTGTTTCATATTAACCTCATGTTCAGAAACACTGAAGACTTTTGGCCCCATCCACCCTTCTGGATTCTGTGCTAGCAATAAGGCTTTAACAAAGACTCGGGAGCAGCCACAGTGCCTCAGTGTGAAAGTGGACGTGAGCATAAAAGCAAGTAACTGTCTCTGAGATCTTCCCACAGTAACAGGACCTCGACCACACTGGCTGTGATCAGGGGTAAGTTCTGCTACACAGTTCTAAAACACCTTTTCAAATTAAAATAGCAGGCAACTCAAGTTTTCAAAATCCAGTTTGGTAAGAAGTACTGGCTTACTTGAACAGGGTGTGCTTGCAAGTCTGTTCCTGATCTCTGAACAAAATGATTTGCCTTAATCAGCTGCACAGTGAGTAGGGTAGTCTTTTGTGAACGTGGCAGCAGCGACTCCAGATTTATCATCTTCCAGAAACTCGGCGTCTTCTGCCTTGCTGTCTGCCGCAGCCTGAACCTGTTCTCCTGCCTGGACATCTTCAGCTAGATGGACAGGGCCTTCTGCCTGTCCCCCCATGTACGTGGGAGTGCTGTACTTCATCAGAATAGTCTTAAATTGTGCCAAGGGCGCATTCGTGCGAACTCCCATAGGATCAAAGTGGGTTCTGCTTACTCTGTATCCAGCTTCAGAGAGATAGTTTAAGAACTTATTTAACCTGAAAAAAAAGCCCAGAACAAGAAAACATTTAAAAAGGAGTTAATGCTAATAAGGCTGATTCAATAGAAGTATAGATCAATTGTCATAGTAATGTAAGACTGGAACTTAAACGAAAACCTTACTTTGGCATGTTCATTCCTTTAATACTGTGTCTGTGGATATTGTAGTAAAATGCAGGGTGCTCAGCACTGTTCTCAGATTTTTGTCGCTTGGCTGCATTTCGAATCACTTCATCGCTTTTTCTTTTTCCTGGACCACAAAAAATGCCAGTAAACCCAGTGAATATTCAGTGAGACTACAAAAAATGCCACTGAAGCCAAAGACAGTACATACAAAAAAAAGCCGCATAGCAACGACACCTCTGTGTCTGCTTTTATAAGCTAACATTTTGCAGAGTTAAAATCTACCCTGAATTTAATTAACATGCCATTTTCAGTAATAAAAAGTGAAGTCAAGAAGGCTTTGTGGAGTATTTAGCATTCTGCTTTTACCATTGAATACGATTATCAATGAAGGTAAAGTATAATCAGTAGTCGGCAGGCAAATAAATCCCGAGTACCAGTATTGTTAAATATAAAAAAAAATATGTGAACACTACGTTTGCTTAGCCATCGCTTAAACTATAGTTTAATTTGAAACTGCTAGAGCGACACCAAAATGATCTACTTACCATGTACCAAGTAGGATTCTGCAGAAGTATTTGGTGTTTTAATATATACGCCACACTCTTCTAGAATACAATTAAAAGTCACAATTAATTCTACTGTAAGACAGTAAAATGGCAAAATGCCTTGGTTAAACAGAAAGAAATAATACGACGTTCTGGCCTAAAGAAGGAAGTGTAGTAAGAAGCATACATACGGGTAACTTTTACTTACTAACTCAGTAACTTGAACTTAAGAGGGGATATTCAAAGTACAGTTTCATTTAGCAGTAGAACAGCAGTGCCATACAGAAGGCCTTTTCTTTTGCACACTGATCTGCAATCCCTGCGGAGCATGCAGAGTGTGACAGCTGGAGTCCTCTCTTCCGAGCAGCATGTGCTCTCAGGCTGGGATCGGGATACACCAAAGAACTAGCAGACGCTTAGTATTTCCATCTCCTTCAGGGAACACGCTGGATTTCACGGCAGCCCACCTGCCTGCATTATGTTTATTTGGTTTAGGACATATCATACTGATTAAAAGATGTCTAAATCCAGCACTTTGCCTCTGACAGACCCTACTCTCTTTGCAGCACCAAAGAGCATCTGACAAGAGCTGACAAGACCCACACTGCATTCAAAGCAACAAACATTTCCTTGACCTTTTTATCTATACACTGCTGTTAGTAGTCAGTTATTGAAGAGCAGTACCTCTCTAAATTACCACAAAGCCAGTCCTTTTTGTGAACAGTCTGCTATTTTTCTTACCTTGTTTGTTCTCATCGTAAGGACTGTGGGTAGAAAAATGTTTTAAAGTTGTGCAGTCTGCTTCGCAAACTAATGTCTTCAAAAGTGGCTGAGCTTCATCCAAACCATACTGGACAGCCTCAAACAGCATTCTTCTGAGGAATCCAGTGTTAAAGAGGGGTCCTGACCTATGAAATATAAGACAAGTGAAAAGTTAAAGACTTCTTCATGAAAGCAAAAAAAGTTGCTCTAAAAATGTCTCGCCCAAATTGATCAGCAACTCCGATCACCCCGATGCACTGCAGCAGGCTGACTGTGTTCTTAACTTAGCAAGACTGAATCGCTTTGTTTCCAAGGACAGTAACATTGGTCTGGTGCTAAAAAAGTCAAGATCTCAACAATGGTAATTTTATTTCCATCACTGACTTGCCCTTCTACATTGAGAAAGTAATTTAACCCCCAGAAGAAAGGTACTGCCAATTGTCAACTATTTTTAATACTGCTTTGAAACAGTTAAAAGACTTAAAAGGATTCTTGTTTCTTGCAAAAGAAAATTCTAAGTATTAATTATCAAGCAGTGTTGTTATTTACTACTGTCAGCACATGTAAGGATTTACTAAATAAATTCTCCACAAGCATCAAGTAATAAACTGTTGCTTAACATTTGGCAACTAGAAGAACAGCCAGCCAGCTTCTCCTGTGCAGGATGCATTACACAAGTTGCAATGAACGTGAAATTTAAAGCAAATTACTTACTATTTACTAACGGGTTTGAACTCTATGGTAACAAAAGCAAAAACTGAATACCCTACTAAATCCCAATCAGTTCAATGTTTGTTTCCTGGATTCCTCCCGAATGCTGTACCGCCTTTTGTAGTGCTAAAATACCCCGCAGACTTGCATTTTTATTATATGACGGAATAGCTGACCTCCAGAGGTCCTTCCAACCCAAATTATTCTCCAATTCTGTATTGTGTTTTGTACTTACCAGAGAGGACCAAGAACTACTGCCGTCTTCCCAGGCATACTGCCGTGACAATCACAAGGCAGCTGCTGATAAGGGTTTTCTACAACACAAAAACAGCACTGAAGTTGTTTTTAAATAAGTCAGCAATGCCTATTTTACTGGAGAGAGATGACATAGATAAGCAGTAGCTTACTTCAGCGGAGCAACAGCAGAAGTATGACACCGTTCTCGATTCTGCCAAGCAGTGCTTATGAGAATTTAGGGATTGATGACTTGATCTTTAATCATTGTTAAAACATTGAAGGAAAAAAACCCATGCAACTAAAAAGCCACATAATTCCTATGTTTCTTGGCAGAATTCAAGTAACAAGGAAATTGTTAGCCTTCCTACATTTACATAAGTAGCTGTCCAGGTTAACAGTAAATAACAAAAAAATTTTCAGAGATCAGCCAATTACACCTACAAAATAAAGCCTACCTACAAGTTTTCTAAGCCATAAGCTCGCTTGCAAGTAAGGCATTAGGTAAACAATTCACTTACTAATTGAGATATCTACCGTAACACCTTACTTA
This sequence comes from Sagittarius serpentarius, assembly GCA_034782735.1. NCBI lineage: Eukaryota > Metazoa > Chordata > Aves > Accipitriformes > Sagittariidae > Sagittarius > Sagittarius serpentarius. The sequence continues at coordinate 30,512,745 of JAVKLA010000090.1, read as the reverse complement.
GCAATTACTCACTTCCATTCTTAAAACTTCTACGTTTCTTTTAATCTTTTTATGCTCCTGCACCAGACTTTGAGCAGGGCAGTCAAAGACAGCACTAGTCAGTAGTTACACATCCAAGAACCTGTAACTTTGAAACAAGGTTCTTCCTTTTATATTCATTCAAGCTACCATCTGGCTAGTAGCTACCTCTTCACTTAATTTTTGTCTCCTACCTCTGCTAACTCATGTATAGAGACAGCCCATGAACTGTCAACTTTTAATCTAGGGGCTGCCTTCAGTTACCACCATGCGTTAGATGAATTACAGGAATGTTGCATACCTTTCCTACCACACCTGCCGAGGTATTTCCATCAGGCACATACAGATACTGCCCAAGGCCAGGCAGAATACACCCTCATCTGAGGGCAAAGTGATGCTGCTTAGTCCTCTACATTTTTCGTAACCGAAATGAACAGCAGAAAAGCAATCTGACACCGAAATCTATCAAGCTGCCACTGTACGGGGGAACCGAACGGTAGCCAAGACTGCCCCACTTTTCATGCCCTTCACTGAAAAGAGATCCATGGGCGTATTGGGCATCCGGGCAGCTTCAGCAGCTACAGCTAGCTGGAATATGTCCTGTCTAGAAACAAATCCAGTACATTTACAGCAAAATCCATGCAGACAAGTAATCTAAGCCACTACCGTAAAGCATGGTACCTTCTCCACCTCATACAATACACTCGTTACATTAAAGGGAATCATTACTTTACTAAAGGAATGTAAATGTAAGCAAGGCCTAAACAAGCACAAAATGGAAATACACGAATCAGACCTAGAAAGTACGAAGGAAAAGCCATTTACCTTCTACCATATTACCCTCTTTCTGAAAAACTCTCTCTTCGCACCACTGGCAATGGATGAGGTACCTTATTTTCTTTGCTGAATCATCCGCAGGGGATGGTCCCCTTAAAACTCTGACCACTACTAGAACAAAATGTTCTAGAGCTACTGCAAGTAAAACTTCAATGCCTTTGTTACAGCGAGCTGCAGCTCTATGAAGGAAAAACAAAACACAAAACCACATTGTACTGAAATCAGCAGACTAAGATTGTCACGGACACCTGAACCTGCTGGAAAACTCTTAAGCTCGTCCAGTTTCTAGAAGGAGATACTAAAGATCCGAGAAAGTCATCAGGAGAAAGTGTTGTTTCATAAGTGCCTAGTTTTGTCTACTTCCTGTAAGGCTAAGCACATCTTCTTTTCCTTTTTTTTAATCATGTTTAGAAATACTGATCTGCCATCTGCATCATCTTTCTATCCAAATACCTTACCTATTGCTAGGATATTGCAACAAAAAAATATCAACAAACTAAATGAAAATCCGAGAAAGCAGAGGGGACACACATGATGGTAAATCATCGAATGTTAATTGATTAAGGACTGTGGGAAGGTAAGTGAGCACAGTTCCTGAATAGGTAAGCTTTGAGAAGGAAGAAGAAATCTTTACAGAGTTGGAGCATGTACCCCAGAACACAGTTAAAACTTTGCTCGAGCAGCATGTCTGTATCTAAGAATATTCTGCAAGGAGCAACTTCACATATGCAGGGTGATAGAGAAGTAAAATCTAAACATATCCAGGTCAGTATTTGCACTGTGGCATTCTGAAGACCTCTGTGCACGTAATTTTCCTCCCCATCTTTCCTGAGCAGTTGTCCCATCCTCTTGCCTGTATCTTTTTTCCCCCCAGTTAGGGACCAGGTTTTATGTCTTCATTTATTTAACAGACCGAATTTACTGAGAGTACGGGTTGGGTTTGAGTCGCAGGGCTTTGGTAGCGCGGGAGGAGCTGCAAGGGCCGCTCCTGTGAGAAGCTGCCAGAAGCTTCCCTGGCTCGAAGTTGGACCCGCTGCTGGCCAAGGCCGAGCCCATCAGCGACGGCAGCAGCACCTCTGGGGTAACAGATTTAAGAGGGGGAACCTGCAGCGGGGGAGGAGATTGGGGTGGGAGAGAAACCCCTACCCAGGCCCTGAGGTCAGTGAGGAAGGAGGAGGAGGAGGAG
>JAVKLA010000090.1:30495402-30510149 GCA_034782735.1 Sagittarius serpentarius | reverse complement strand
AGAGACAAGGTGTGAGGGACTGACCCCAACCCCCGTTCCCTGTCCCCCTGCGCCGCTGGCAGGGAGGAGGGGGAGAAAACCAGGAGTGGGGTTGAGCTGGGAAGGTGGTGGGGGGGAAGGGGTTTTAAGATTTGGGTTTACTTCTCATTATCTTTGTTTTGATTTGGTTGGTAGTAAACTGATTTTGTTTTTTCCCCAAGTTGAGTCTGTCTTTTGCCCATGACCATAAGCAGTGAGTGATCCCTCGCTGTCCTTGTCTCGACCCACAAGTGTTTTTTTATATTTTCTCCTCCTCATCCCACCGGGGCCGAAGTGGCAGGGCGGGGGGGAGTGAGCGAGTGGCTGCGTGGTGCTTTGCTACCGGCTGGGCTTAAATCACAACAGAGTATCTACGTGCAAATGAATAATTTCACAAGTTAGTAATTACATGTATCTTTTTAACCTCGAGCATGAGGATCTGAAGCGAACACCAGTTTCCAGTGAAGCAAGGCTAACCGTAATGCTCAGCTAGAAGCTATTCAAGCAGCTTAATATTTACAAAGTCCTATGCAGCACTAAAATGACAAAATTGACAGAGGAGTAAGAGTTTGCAGATAGGCAAGTCTGGGTATTACTTCTTCTATTACCATCCCTCCCCACCACCCCAAACCCTTACCCTATTTATGCATTTTCACCTTGCCCAGTCTTTTAGTTTAAAATTTACATTCTCCCATACCAGCACACATAAAATCTGAAACATTAATTTTGTATCAAGAAGTCTGGCTTTGAGAACTAGGAAATTCTGGAAACAACACATACAACCTACAGCAGCAGTCTTAAGTTTTTTATCACTAATGATTTTCTAATAATTTTTTTACCATAACTTGAGCTGATTTAGCAGTACCTTGTCACAGCAGCAATTACTATTCTGGCTGCCAGTTCCTTGTAGTACTCTGTTCTGACAATATTACATCCATAATGACGCAGGGCAACATGTTGAGCCTTTGCATACAGAGAACTGATGTCTGTGGATGTCAATGACACAATTCCAAGATTTCTCACATTTCTAAAGGCAGAATCCAGATAATTCACAGAAGTTCCAAAAGGGTCCAGATGGCTGAAAAGGAAGGAAGTACCACTGAGTATCTATAAATGCTCAAGAGTTCAGCTTTAAACTGAGGAAAACACTACTTTATAAACTTCACCTACAGTCATATTTAAAACAAAAGGAGGGAACGGGACTAAAATTTACAGCACATCTCTCATGAATTACTCTGGAATACTTAAGTTTCAAATTGCAAGAGCCAGGGAAGCACTGTGCTGGAAAATACACATCACCACAAAGCCAGCAAGTCCTTTTTTTGGTATCCTGACCCGCTGACTAATTCAAGTTACAAGAGTATTGGCCTGACACTTACCTTCATCCTTAAAACAAAGGGAAACTTCTGAAAACAAAAATACTTTCAAATGTATGCGTTCCAGTTAACGTACTAAATAATTAGCCTAATTTTCAGCCTGAATACCTGCTGCTTAGATCTGGATGTTAATCAGTACAATAAAAATCTGCTCATTTATTTTTATGTCTGTATAGGTTTTAAATGTATGCATCTATAAATGCAACTTGGAAGAATTAGCCTACTTTAATTGAAAACGAATATGCAGCAAAATCAATTAAAACAAGAGATGCAATGAAGCCCTACACAACAACATGCAAAGCTATGAATTTTAAACTAATTAAAAGTTTTAAGAAAAAAAAAAAGACTAATTTGATTTTTCTCTATCAAACAGACAATGAAGTTATTAAAAAAAAAAGTTTGGCTTAAAATTTTCATCGACATTTACAGTCCATTCTGGATGTCAGAAGGGCTTAATATTTTTCCAGCGATCTCAAACATTTAACATTACAGTTCTGTTCCCACACCATTTCTGGGACAACTGAATTACATTTAAAATACCAAGTGGCTGTTGGCTGACTCTTTCATTCCAACTTCCCCAAATAATCATATACTGGGAGACAGGGTGGGGTGTGTCATTATCAAACCAGAAAATTATCAACAGAAACATTCAACACTTACATAAAATCAAATGATCTCAAATGCATTATAACATTGGCATCCATTTTTGTCACCTCAATGGTGTCAGTATTTTCTTCTCCATCTCCCATAGCGTCATCATTGTCATCTTCCTTAGTGTTCAGTTTCACCTTCATTTTGTTTAAATGGCAGTTTTCCTGAATCATTGTCACAGAATTTTCATTACAATCATTAATCGTAACTTTCACGGAACTTCTGAGATGCTTTGCCCATTGTAATCCCATTATACCTAAGGAAAGACAGAATTGTAACTCTGTGATAGAGTAAGAAGCTGGTTTCTGGGTCGTTGAACTCACTAAGCAAAAAAATTCATCCTTTTAAATGCTTATAATACAGAATTGTGTATGATACAAATTTTGTCACGTTCCTGCCCATATGTGTTGGTGACCTTCTGCCTCAGCACAGAGTGACAATGGGGTATGTAAAGGAACAGTCTAGTTGTCACCTTCTTATAAGACAATTGGAGCTACAGACCAAAAGACCTGTGATTTTTGCAGCAAGCTGGACCCACAACCTGCAGAAAAGCCCCCTGGCTTGTTTAACACTCCAGTGTAGCAGACAGGCTCCTCTGACAGACCACCATAAAACACAAACATAAGAATAGGTACTGCGAAGCTTTTTAGGCTGCCTCCATGTGTTTATTGCCGACTTTCGTAGTAAAGTCTACGATTACACTGTGGAAGTGCAGGAAAGGATGCCCTTGTAAAGTCTGGCCTAGTTCAGAACGGTGATAAATTCATTATCAAGAATTTTTATGCAAAATGCTAAGCAGTTACTGCTGTTCTCAACTATGACCTTTAGTGTACAGTAGCTGGCTGATAATGAGGCAGCAATCCAGATGTCTTCAGATTTTTGTTCCAAATGGTTAATAGACATTGATATAACTACTTTACATTTAGTTCATGATCAGAATTTTTGTCATCAATTAAGAGAAGATTCTGATAAAGCAGCTTGGATTCATCACCATTTTTAAACCACAGGTTGATTTTACAGCCAAATTCCACAGCCACGGAGTCACAAGACATCTGTGACTTGGATGCAAGTTTAGGAAGATGCCATTTCATGGACCTTAAGGCAACTGATTTTAAGGAGACCACTAAACTTTAACATTACTTACAGTCTTTTTAAAAGGCCTAATACCAGGCTCTTGATGGCTGTTTTTTTTGCATGGAAGCTGACTGCCTGCCTACGGAAGAAAATCATTGTGTACCTCACACTATTTTTGAATACACGATGTCAGTTACTACTGATTTCTGCAGCTTCATACTATTGGATATTAGCCAAAAGATTAAAGAAATTCACTTTACCAGTGGCCCCGAAAGCATCCAAACATTCTATCGGTTTACGTTCCTCAGCTAGAACGGCTAGTGCGCAGAATATCAGTTGCCTAGAAAATAAAAAAGAATAGTCATAGTAAGTAAGCTGAGAAAATATTTTTCATTCCTTTTCCTTACACGTTGCCCTTGAAAATAATACTAGAACATTTAAGCTACACACTACCTTTTACACAGAAGAACTGTAAATCAAAAACCGCAACTACCCTTAAAAGTTTAATTCTACAGCAGGATATTCATAAGGTAAAATCCTGAATCAACTTACTAGTTACACTAACACTGGAAAAAGCGGTTAGCATTCAAAAGTAAATAGTGTTTTTCTTCCTTTCCTAGCACAACCTGATACTAGCCTACTAATGGCTCTGTGTTTAAAAAGATGTCAGAAATTACTGTAGAGCAATGAAATTCCACTGTGCTGAGGAACAGGCCGTGTTCTTTTAGACAGGGCCATAACCTTAGTTGCAGTGGCCTTCTTCAGAGGCACGCCTTAGCGTTCATAGAGGTACCTGAGCTAACTCTAAACCCGGAAGCTCAAATACTAACAGCACTGAGAACATGAGGGGTCAGCATGGGCTGAAGTGCAGTCCCATGCATTGGTGTCAATGCTCGCACCTTCGAGTTGTCGTGCAGACACCATTTATGACTCTCCTTAAAAAAAGACCATGTTTCTTCCTTCATCTTTTAAAATGCAAATAATGAGAAGACACTTGAGAGAATCTGAGTCCCAGGAGAAAAAGGCCTGGAATATGAAAACTGTAAATTACAGGTATGCTGCTGTTCAGTTAGAGAGAGCAGTGACTATCCATAGTATCTTGTGGAGATTCACACAAAAAATCTGCAGTGTATACAATGAAGTCAGTTTTTCAAGTGTGCTCCTTTCAAATCCTGTTCTTCTCCATTGAGAAAAATACTTAACTGCTTTAGAAATGACAGTATTTCCCATATAGTGTTCTTGGGTTTAAATATTATTTGTCAAGAAGAGTTTTCTGATGGAAAACTATTTCTCCCACCCTCTGAATAGAAGTTTTGCAGGGTTTAATTTTCAAAATGCATGAATATTTTTCACTACAAACTCACCACCCCTCTGGTGCATCCTCCCACTCCCTGTTCTCTTACCTGTTGAGTTTCATTTTAGGATTAAAATAGGAATCTGTTTTCTGAGGTGTGGAGTAGTTGGGAAGAACCTGCACATCTGTGGCCGACTCTTTCAGCACTTCACGAGAAGACTTGGGAGCAGCAACTAAAAGAAAGTAATTGCGGGCGAAGAAAAGTTAGAGAGAACTGAAATTAATGTTAGCACATTTGATTAATTTAACTGAAAATTTCCTCCCATACAGCAAGAAGTCTGGGTTATGCTGTAATTACACTAGCACATGGATCAGTTAACAAGTATGTGGGGGAAGAAAAGCAGGCAACAATTTACCTTCTAGTCCTAAGAGTGGCAGATAAGGATCAAGCTCCACCACAGTCTTCTTCCCATAAAACACCAGATTTGTTTCTCCGTTGGGCTCCTATGTATCCACTCAAATTTAAGAAAGCAAGCCCCTGAGCCTGAGGCTTAGCACATTTGTTTTGCATGTTCAAACATAATACGTTGCTAATTAATTAAAACCCTATTAACATATTCTGAATGTGTATCAATGAACTGCAAAAATCCCTCAAAATCCTTCTTGTAATCTCTCCAAGTTATCAAAACAGCTTCGTGAAATGCATATAGACAGCACAAGCATAGGGACAATTTCAGTATTTAAGCTTTTTATCAAATAGTCTGTAGCAAAACAAGCTTTCTCATTTGACATGCTCTGTCACTCCTCTGAGCAATTTATCTCCAGTCTAAGAGTAGCAAAATTTACCCAGGAACAACCAGGGAAAATTTCTAAGCTATCAACTAGATACCTTTCAGTGCTCAGCCTGCCTATCTCTCAGTGCTTTCAAATACACAGACTGCGTATCTGTGAACCGCTCTACCACGTGCTCCACGTTCATAGCCCCCAAGTGTTGCTGAAGCTCCTACAAAACATGAAATATCTGACCTCTGGATTTCTCCTCTCCCTGTGAGGAAAAATAGCCACATACATTTTGTTAAAAAACGACAAATGGGCCATTCTTTACTGACAGCTCTGAAAGGAACCATACAGAAATTAATATATATCACAACACAAACTCTATTTAAGTTAAAGGTACGGAATATGGTACGGATGGTACTACTATCGCTTCTCAGACGTGCAAACTGATGCCCAGACACTACACTACTATTCCTAAACCGCATATTGGTAACAGAATGAAGTGTGATGCTCATAGCTCCCAGGATCATCTTTACTATATTGCATCTAGGTAAAATCCATACGTCTACACGGAGACAGAGAAAAAGCAATCGGACTAGTTTTCAACAGTAACAGTCTGGGCTGTACAGCAAAAAAACCCTTCATTTTTACACACCAGCAAATCAGTTACGTGCTTTTTACTTAAACAGCTGTAGAGAACAGACAACTTGCAAAAATAAAGGAAATAAAATTAATTTTCAAGATCTGGCATTCCAATTATTTAAAAAGTTTTCAATCTAGTTTATCCAAGCTTAGAAACAGAAGTCTAATTCTGGAGAAAGTCAGGTAGGATTGTAATTTACCAAAGAACTACTGACACCTCTATCACAACTCTCCAGGACTGAAAAAAAACCATCATCTTGATTTGTGAACCCATGCTGATGCAGTCTGGATAAAAAGCAAAGGATTTTTATACTGCAGAAAGATTTACTCTAGATTGCTTTATGAAGAAAGACAGCGAAATACAGAGGCATCAAGTTTTCTGCACAGATTTTATTTTATGGATGCCATGTCCCCCATTCTTTTGGGGACACAGAAGCCGGTTATTTACAACATTAAACTAATTGCAAAGGGAGTATTATTTATCAGTAAGAACAGAGTAACTGGTCAATGCAGAGACTAAATCACAACGCTGCTACATCTTTGAGGGGAAAAAAAAAAATTCTGCAATAGTAAGGGCAGATTTCTCATTAGTAAAGCTAAATCTGTTATGAAATTTTTCTCACCTCTCTCACCCACATATCATAGTTACTGCACGTACTACATAGTATGAAAAGACTGAATGTTTTATGTAGGTAAGAGCCTACCTGTAATAAACCTTGATTCAGTTTCTCCTTTATTCACATGACGATTAATATGACCTATCATGTCTGTTCTTCGTGTGATAGTTGCTGAACAGATGATACAATGGTAATGCGCTCCCATCTTTGAAAACGTCTGTAAAATACGTGTAGTTTCAGAATCCATAAACACGGTTAAAGTAGAACTATACCTGAACACAGGCATATAAAGAAGTCATCTGTCTGTTACTTCTAGCGCATAAAGCATTTTGAATCTACAGCCGCAGAGACTGTAAATAATCATGCCAGCACAGCACAGCTATCCTGCCACAGCACCACAACCACCTAAACTCTGCCAATACTCCGTACACTCACACTCAGCACACAGGGGAGGAACTGAGAAGCATCCATCGCCTGGCCTAATGAACCCTTCATCTCTTCCACGCAAAGCTGCTGTTTACTCCAAACTGTGACAGTGTTTGACGTGATCCAGGCAGCTACCCACCAAAATAACAGAGAGATACATCTATATTCAACTACCCAGGGTTTATATCAAGTATTTATATTCTGGACCGATGAGCTTTTGGTATCCCACCCCAGACAGCAAGACATATTTTGTGACTAAGTACATTGCAGAAGTTCCCCTAAATCACCCACTTCCCCCACGCTGTAGGCTAACAAATATTTCTGTGATTCAGCATTTTTACCTGGTCTCCAATGAGGTTTGGTTTTACTGGACGACAAGGTAAGTGACAAATGCACATTCTGTACCCTGGAACACAAATTCTTGTCACATCACAGTACAGTAAGTAAACAGAATGTGTATGTCCTATACCGCATGGTCTCGTTTAAAATGCCCGAACACTGCCACAAGACAGCAGTAAGGGAACATCACCAATTATTTGGTACATTCACCTTCTGCACAGGGAAAATTATCAGCTAATTATACATTTTAAATTTTAAAATGCACAAAAATTTCATACAGGCAATTCATTTTAGTAAGTCTGTTAGCATCCTACAAAGCTACATCCAGTCTTCAGGCTATACAGTCTGTAACTTTCAAAAGTACTTGTGAGTATTTTACGAAAGTATTGTTACGTGGCTAAAACACTTGCATGAAGACTCCTATAAAACCTATGCTGCACAGTTTAAAGAAAAACAAAAAATAAAAAAGACATCTGCTAATGCACACAAAACCAGAACTCCAGTCAGATCATTTTTAGTTTAACCTTATCCATCTTCTAGTAAGTCATTTTATTTCCTGCAAACCCATACACCTAGTTCTTTCAGACACGTACTGCTCACTTCCTCTGCCTTCTTAAAACATCTTGTAGGGATTTTAATGCATCTTACAAGGAGATCACAGAGTTTGTCAAAAAACAGATAAAGCTACTAAATATTCATACTAAATAAATACTTTAAATATCTGTCTGAAACCACGGAATCTTTATGATGAGCCAAAAAAGACTGCGTGTGTGTCTGTGATTATTAACAATATAACCAAAACTTTTATTGAAGTAATTTTCATGATATACATATTTTAAATTTTATAGTAATTTTCATGACATGCCAAGCAATTGGTTTTTTTAAATGAGAAAATGCACAATTGTAACAATTTTGGCATGTAGAAGAATACAGAGCTATTTTACATTTTACATCCCAGGTCAAAATTCATTGTGTCAAAACATGGTTCTAAATCAGAGCTGGTAACAAGATGCTTAAGTCAAGAGGAATTTAAAAAGATGAAACACAGAACAATGTCCTACATGTCTACAATTTCTTCTAGTATTTACTATTCAAATATGATTGCCATTACCTTCAAATTCAACAGAAACTTTCCAGTGCAAATTCTGAAGGTGACGATGGAGTTTATGACTGTAGCAAGCTTTGAATTTCTCCTCAGGACACAAAGGACAAGGCTTCTTTTCATCTGAAAATACAAATAAACAAAAAGTACGAGAAGCATGAAATGCAGTTACAGCTCTTGTTAATAGAGATGCACGCTAAGAGAAAAAAAGAATGAAGGTATACTATCGATGGGAGTTAAAGATTAATTCCCCAGGGTATATTCTATTTCAGGCATACACTAACTTAAAATTTATGGATTGCCTCTTTCTGCTCCACAGAATATAGACAAGAAACACTATTTCTTTAAAGATCATTAACTTTTACAACCTTTAGGTTTTGTTTTCTAGTATTTTTTACTCCAGCAACATGAGACTAATGCAACTTCTGAAGAGTACTGCAGAATAACAGAACTTTATAGATGATGTCTAGAGACTTGTAACGTTTAAAAAAAAAACCAAACCCAAATGAAGAGGTTAGAACAAGACTCTGTCTTTCCTCCACCTGAATCTTTTATCTAAAACAAGCACCTGGTATCTTTTTAAGCTGCAAAAAAGATAACATACTCTTACGTTAAAATAATTTTTCTTCTTGGAAATCCTGCATAAGGGACAAAAAAGCAAAGGCAAGATTATCTGACATCACAGGTGCTGAAGCACTTGAAGTACTAACCTAAATAAAAACTAGCTATTGGGAGACATATGTTGCAGAGCTGTACGCAGGAATTACGTACCAGAGCATGCATACACCTGCTGCTGGGTCTTAAGACTGCTGAATGTCAAACAACCTCTCACGCAGAATTTAGCGGAAAAGCTTCTATGCGTTAGAATAGTACAGGATGAACACTGAAACGTGCCACACAACACGGGCATCTATAATAATAATTACGTCTCTTACACTTGCACAACAGTAAAATTCCTTTTTTATGACTTTTTAGTGAGTGGATTACTAGGTCCATGCAGAGTCCCAGGCCACTGAAGCCAACAGAGGCAGCCTACAGCTCACCAAATAAATCACCAGTGTTCTCTACTGTTGATCAGCCTCTTTCATTGACTTAGGACTTACTGAGTATCAAATACAGGAGGCAACGGTAATAAATACAAGTCAGTCCATTAACACACATGGCAGAAGAAAAAAAATTACTAATGAGAACAGGCAAGGGAATAGTAAGTTCCTTATCACTACCATGCATTTACATATAACTTGGCTCAGCAACAGCTACAGGTACACTTATGAGATACTTATGATCTATCTCCTCATTAAAAATGGAACAAACTCTCCATAGAAGTTTTTGGCCTATTTGTTCATAAAATTAAACAGACATGGAGGTAGGCTATTAGTTCCACTAGTGGCCACTCCAGAAGATGATCAAGGTGCAAGACCCGTTTGATGCAGAGCCTATGTGGACCCTGATGTTTTTCTTCATCTGTGAATAAAAACTAGTTTCAGTTGCAAAGGGCTGCCACTACCAGCACTGAAGACATACACGGACTCAGAGAAAAACTAAAAGTTGTAATAAAACCACTTCGCAGTCTTAAAGCAATCCTCCAATATACATCTGGATCAGAAATGAATACAGAGTGGACAAAAAAAAAGAAAGCATCCAAACTGGAACACGTATTTATTTAAACCGATATTTAAACGCTGCAAAGACAACAATTAGCTTCCCTGTTATCATGACACTTAAAGTAAAATAAAAATGAGACTAAGCTGCTGATGTATGGCTAGAATTAACATCTTGCTGATCCATGCACACTGCCAATGTTAGAAATGCTACAATGCAGAGGAAAAATATGGAAAGGAACTATCAAGGCCTTAAATTTACTGAAGGAAGTACAACATTTGATAAGCAAGGCAACAAATCATAAAGCTATTTTTTTGTGAAACCGCTAGTCTTCAAGCATTATAAATACATGTAGTATGTTAAAAATAAAAACTAAGAAAAAAATGTAAATACCTGTAACATGAAGATCTGTGTTCTCGGATACTGCCATGGTAAACTCACCTTCTTTCAGGTCAGCTAGTTTCTCTAGATCAGCAAGATGTCTTTGAATTGAAATATGTTTCTCTAAAAGGCAGAGATATTTAGAAGTTAAACATTCTTACTTAAGAAATTAGTTTTAATTTACTGCTATTTTATTACGCATCATTTCAAATCTAACACTATTAGAGAATGACTATAGTACCACCTGGAATACTTGTTTGTATCTTTTAACTTCCATGGTAGAAGGAATGACTGCAAAATTCATCCCCAGAATGGTTCTTTAGTAAGACCCATATTTCTACTTGTTCTTTAATGCTGACACACATCAAATTTCTCAAATTGGAAAGACATTCATTTGAAAAAACATACTGCAAAGATCAAGTCACATTCCATTTACTCCTGATTTTACAACTCAGCATCGTCACTGAATGAGAATCATGCACAAAGCAGTATAAAAACATCCTATGAACTGTCTGGAAAACTAAAATATCAGCTGGAAGTGGAACAACTGTAAGTAACAACTATTCATCGTATAGCCAGGATACATTAAATTCTACCACTTTATTCTCCCACCCTTAAGAGACTGTTTAACCTTTAAATTTACCTCCTGATTTTTCAACTTATCAGCCAATGGGAGCAGTGGAGAATTTGCTAAAATCAAGAGAATTAGCTCATCCAATAAATAATAAGCTTTATTGGTTTCACCACACGTAACATCCCAGTATATGGTAATACTGACCTTTACGATGTTTTTTACAAGATTAGTCTTCAGGTTTTCTTATGTGAAACAAAGACAGCAATTCATCAATGTGCTCAAGACAGAGGTGAGTTTTAAAGCCAAGAGTTAAAAGCAATTCCTAGCTTTTAATTTCTGCACTTAGATACAACAGATTTTCTCTGCTCTCTGTGGTGCTTTTAGCATCAGAGCCTGATGTAGCTCATCCCTCATCTAACCTTGACTTCTTTTCTGACACTATGTACATGCGAATTTCCGCAGTGATTTCTAGAAATGTTAGTAAGGGGAAAATGGCATCTCATTTGAAAAAGACTTCCAAAGCCCTAGGAAAATATTTTATTCAGATGCATAGGAAAAAGTAGCCATACCTATCGGATATGCGGAAAATCAGATTTCACACATTCCCTTTACCTTTCTTCCCCACTATTTCTACCTTTTATCCTCCTCTCCTCAAGCATGCAACACAAATATTCTTAAGAGTTTATTAGCAAACCTCTTGGATAATCAGACGATACATCCAAAATGTTGCTGTCAGATTCCCTTGTGGATTCTTCCTCCATTCCTTTTCCTTCAGTTTGCAATTCTGACTCAGTCACTTTCACATCCAGGTTGTTGCTCTTCTCTTTTCCAGAGACAACCAGGCCATCTGACAAAATCAAACAAACAAAAAACCAGTACAAGTGTTGTTGATATAACGGAATTGTACGAATAAGTTTGTTTCCAATAATTTTGTGCTGCTAACAGGCAAAAATTACCGCAAGTGTGAAGGACAAAATAAATACATAAACAGTACATTGGAGAATAATAAGAGATTAATTATCATTCATTCTTGAAAACCACTGTGAAATAATGCCATCCTGGACAGACAAAACTGTTTGCCCATCTGTATCATCAGATGTTTAAAGTTAATAAAATAATATTTACATGTTATTTTCTGGCAAAATGCAGTGCTAGCAAGACAAAGCAGGGAAGGAGGAGGTCCAAATACTCATAACAATATACTAGTGACTAAGAAAATTTGAAAACCGAAGTTTAGAACTCTTCACAACTAGTTGAACAAGTTGAAAAAATGAGGGGAGTAAGGGAGGAATTTGCTACCATCAGGGGCACTGATGAGGGTTAAGTGCTGGTGCCATCAGCATTTGCAAATGAATGACTTCTCTGAGGTAGGGCAGAGATGGGCGTACTGAAGAATTTCAAAAAGGACTTAGAAGGCTGAGTGACTGGGCAATAAAAAGACAAACAATAGTCAAGTGGTGGACTTGGGGGAAAAAACCCTGATTTTTATTTCACATATGAATGCATGGACTCTGAGCTGAGCATCACCAGTCAGGACTACCCCGTCGGGATTTTAAAACACAGTTTTGACAAAAGGAAGAGGTATACATCCTCAGAACGGTGGATCCCTCTCCCCACCAGCTGACATTAGAAACTACTAGGAAAGGATGCAGAAAGCCACGCTCAGGGTATTGCCCCTGATCCCCCAAGCTTCAAAGGGACAGGTAGAACTAGGGAAGTTTCAAAAAAGGGTGACAATAAATAACAAAGCTATGGCATCGTTCCTTAGCTATTGAGAAGCAACAGAGCAGGCTGTGACTTTTCAGCCTGGGTACAACAGATGTCTGTAAGAGCATGAGATGCAGACAGAGCACAGAAGTCAACCACTCACTATCCATTCCAACACAAAACCCGGGACGCTCCACACAGAGGAGGCAGCTGGAAATTCAGAGCAGAAGAATGTTCTCTACATGACCTACTGTTAATGCTGCCGGCCTCCCTGCCACAGGCTGCTACGGATGCTGCAAATCTACGAGTGCCAAAGTGAGAATTTTGTGGAAATCTACTATGGGATTTTAAATGTGAAAAGACAACCTTTGGCTCAAGAAAATAAGGAGTAACAAACCATTTTGAGTTTGAAGATATTTCTGGAGGATGCATTAATGTATCTGTTGCTCTGTTCTGCTAGTCTTCCCTAGCAATATACTCCTGGCCACTACTGAAGACAGAATAAGGGCTGGAAGGATCTTATAGTAGTTCTTACGATTCCCCTGGGGTTTTTTGTTTGTTTGCTTATAAACATTGCAGTTGGATACAAATCTTTGCTATTATAAAAAAAACAGAAAGAGGAAATGGAAGGAATACCTCAAGACAGGGGTTAGAGAAATTGTTTAGAAAGACAGAAGCACAGAATGAAACTATTCTGCCTACCTTAAAATATATCAAGACCAGCACTGCTACTCAGAGAGCACTGCTGTATTTCTCACAGACCCATTTTTAAGCTGACAGCTTACCTGAGACAGACTTGTATTTCCTGCCTACTTCTCAATTAAAAAGTTGCAAGATGCCTGGTGATAGTTTCTATACACTTTACTAATAGAAAGGCAGAAAGAAAATGAAGAAGTAAAAGGGGTTTTAGTAAGAAATCCGTAAGAAAAACGATTGATTACGACTACATGTGCTGGGAGAAAAACTGGTAACACTGTTAGAAAAATGCGTAGTGACAGCATAGCAGTGACTGAAGTCCACCACAGTTCGGATGTCCGCATCTTCAGAGTGAGCGTATAGGTTAAAATGACCAAAAAAGAGAGTATGCATATACGCACATACAGTTTGTATATCAGTCTACATGAAGAGAGGTAAACTTTCACACTAAATGATTAAGAAAAGCAGGCTGCTACCAAAGCAAGATCCCACGATTTTTAAAACACCTGTCAGGAATCACTGGTTATGTGCAAACTTAACAATGTTTCAAAGAGCCTAAAAGAGTCAGTTCACTTCAACTGTAAGGCTGCCGTAGCAAATGACTGGCATCAATGCCCCATTTGGTGTGGCTGGAAAACTGGCTGTGGTGGGTTGACCCTGGCTGGACGCCAGGTGCCCACCAAAGCCACTCGATCACTGCCCCTCCTCAACTGGACAGGGAGAGGGAGAATATAATGACAGGCTTGTGGGTCGAGATAAGGGCAGGGAGAGATCACTTAACCAATTACCGTCACGGGCAAAACACACTCGATTTGGGGAAACTGAACTTAATGTATTGCCAATCAAATCAGAGTAGGGTAATGAGAAATAAAAACCAAATCTTAAACCACCTTCCCCCCACCCCCTTCTGCCCAGGCACAGCTTCACTCCCCAGTTCTTTACCAACTCCCCCCAAGCAGCACAGGTGGACAGGGAATGGGGATTACGGTCAGATCATCACACGTTGTCTCTGCCGCTCCTGCCTCCTCAGGGGCAGGACACCTCACACTCTGCCCCAGCTCCAGCATGGGGTCCCTCCCACGGGAGACAGTCCTCCACGAACTTCTCCAACGTGGGTCCCTCCCACAGGCTGCAGTTTCTTCACGAACTGCTCCAGCATGGGTCCTTTCCCCGGCAAGCAGTCCTTCAGGCACAGACTGCTCCAGCGTGGGTGCCCCCGCGGGGTCACAACTCCTGCCAGCAAACCTGCTCCGGCCTGGGCTCCTCTCTCCACGGAGCCACAGCCTCCTTTGGGCACCCACCTGCTCTGGCGTGGGGTCCTCCCGGGGCTGCAGGGACACAGCCTGCCTCACCAGGGTCTTCCCCACAGGCCGCAGGGGAATCTCTGCTCCGGCGCCTGCAGCACCTCCTGCCCCTCCTTCTGCACTGACCTGGGGGTCTGCGGAGATGTTTCTCTCACATGTTCTCACTC
>JAVKLA010000090.1:30433938-30495302 GCA_034782735.1 Sagittarius serpentarius | reverse complement strand
AAGCTTCTAGCAACTTTTAAAGAAGCCGCCCCTGTGGCCCCCCCGCTACCAAAACCTTGCCACGTAAACCCATTACACTGGCACAACCAATTTAAACACATTTGGCAGAAAATGCTGAGAAGAAAAGGTACAGTGCAGGGATGGCATGGCACGCATCGCATCCCTATCTGTGGTGGTGCAGATCCCCATGGCCACGTTGTGTTATCAGGAGCAGCCAACACCATGTTCTTGTTTTGGCTACAAGTGCAGTGAGCTGGGACAATCAGGTACTTTCTTGTCCTGGTTTACGGTACAGTGAGTTAGGATCATTAGGCACTAACTGTACCTGAACCTCCTGGATCGTGGCCTGCCCTGGAAGATGCCAGATTTACCTGACAAGCATTATAGCCAGAATGGAAATATACTGACCAAAGTCATCATCTCACGATCCTAAGTGAGATCCTTAGAGTTCTCTGGGATCTCAGCAGGCTGTGACCCGGTATCGCCCCCTGAGTTGGGACGCCTCTCAGGGTAGATTTCGCAAGGATTTCAAAGAGTAGATTTCATGAGGATTTCAAAGATTGTCTGCTGACAGATGCCAACGAAGGAAAACAGTGAGTAATTCACTACAATTAGATTTCGTGAAGTTTCAAAGATCATTTGGTACCTATAATTTACTACAATTGGCAAAGAGAGAAAAATTTTGATCATAGGTTAACCTCTATATCTGTGCATGTGTGATTTCATTTAGGAAACTTTGTAGTGTGGATTACAGCATATTTTCTTAAATCACTCAGATAATTGGCTGATGATTAAGTATTTTTAAAAATCATATGACCTAATCTTGTGATTTACTGCAATAGTACTAATAAATCTTAAATTGCTGCTGCCTCGAAGTTGTGCAGGATCCTAAATCACTCGCTCGCGACGAACCGGCGTAGTCGGCAGGATCCTCAATCGGGACCCGCGACACCATCCCACCTCCAACAGGCCCTGGTTTGTAATGGGACCTT
Organism: Sagittarius serpentarius; assembly: GCA_034782735.1. Taxonomy (NCBI): domain Eukaryota; kingdom Metazoa; phylum Chordata; class Aves; order Accipitriformes; family Sagittariidae; genus Sagittarius; species Sagittarius serpentarius. The sequence goes on along the minus strand of JAVKLA010000090.1, from coordinate 30,494,310 downwards.
CTAGACCAGGGTTCGAAATAATAATAAAAGATCATCGTCAACATCACTACGTAAATCTCATTCCATTTAAAGGCAGGAAAGGGTCCTGGTTTCGCTCCTTCCAAGCTCCCCGAGCACGGAGGGAAGCGCCGACGCTCAGTCCCCGGGCCGGGCCGCCGCAGGGAGCACGTGTGGCCCCGCACCGGCCCGATTCTACACAAAGTCGGTAAAACGGGGAAAACCGGGCTTCGTTCACCTCGCCCGGGTTTAATGCCGCAGGGGGAGGCAGAAAGGAGACGGGCAGGAGGGCGGCTCCAGGAGCCCGGCTGTAAATTCAAACCCCCACCGCGGTTCTCTCAAGGCGCTTCTCCCTCCCGCGCCTCCGCATGGCGCCTGCCCGCCCTCAGGCACGGCGGGGCCGCGCACGCCCGGGAAGAGGGGCAGCAGCCGGGCGCCGTGCCGCTCTCCTCAGAGGGGGACGGAGGGCCCGGCTCCCACCCCACCGCATCGCACCGCACCGCACCGCACTGCCCGCTCACGGCCCCCCCCCCCCCACGCCCGGCCCTCACTGAGCGCTGCGGTCTCGTCGCTGTCTTTGGGTTTCTCCTCATCGTCGTCCTCCCGCTCTGGCTGCCTCCGCTCGGGGGACAGCCGCGCCAGCGAGGCCTCCGCAGCCTCCTCCGCTGCCATCTTCTCCGGAGACTGCACGCCGGCGGGCGAAGGCAGGCGAGCCGAGGCAGTGGGACGCGCCGCTGTACCCACACGCCTCTTGTCTGGGAGCGGGGCGGTGCTGAGGGAGGCGCTGGCGGCCCGGCACGTACGGCGGGAGAGGAGGCGGGCCCGCACCGCCTACATTTCCCAGAGCGCCTCAGGGCTCCGGCTCCTCGAGGGGCCCGGGCCTTGCCCAGCGCGCCCCGCGGCGGGGAGGGGCCGGGGTAGCGGTTGCGGTAGCGGCAACTCCCAGAGGCGGGCAGCGCAGTGGGCTGTGCCTGACAGGGAAGTCCCCGGCCTGAGAGCGGGGCCGCGCTCGCCTTACTCCTGAGGGGCTCCTCCGCCTGCACCGTCCTCCTGAGGCCGCCCGGCGCGACGGGGTGGAGGGGCGTGGAGCCGCTGCCCGCTTCGGCTCGACGGGAGGGTGCGTCCGAGCTGGCTGCGAGGGGGGGCCGCCCCTGTGCCCTGCTGCCGGGGAGGGGAGGGAAGGGAGGGGAGGGTGCTGGCAGCTGCCGGGTGGGGTGGGGAAGGCGAGGGCGGCCGGCTGGCGCTCTGAAGGGCCGCGGAGGCTCGCCCTGTTCTTCACGCGTGGGGCTGGGGGGCAGGAGGCTGCCGCCCCCTCGGTCGCGGCGGAGCGGCAGCTCTTCCTTCAGTCGCTTCCACCCGCCCGTGTTGAAGGCTGTCTTAAAGAGCCGTGTGTTTACTTGGTCTTCCTGCTTTTTATGGCTGAGCTACTTCTGTGGCTTCTCTCTTTAGGCGGTTGACCTGTACTCTGGAAATTCGTCTCCAGAGCTCTGGGAGCTTCTGGTGAAGCTTTCTCACAGCCCTCTTAAACTTCTTCTTGGTCGCGGCAGGCTCGCAGGACTAGTTCGTGTAGAGGGTGGTGTAGCTATTGGGAGGTGTCACGGTATTACTTCCACCCCGGGGGAAGGCCTAAGGCGAGAGTTACGTAGTTGGAACTGCTTTAAAACTTGACGGTTGTATGGCTAAATGTTAAAGGATGTTTGTCTCTATTAGTCTGGTATGTTTGCTGGTACAAAATACATGTCTCTGGAGCAGAATGTAAAGTAACTGCTAACCTTTTTTTCTGTGACGTTCTTTTAGTAGTGAGATGTGAATAATTAACCCTGTTGAAATCTGCTGTGACTCTGTAATGAGAAAACAAACGAAGAATACTAAAGTATTTTTTCACTGTGCAGTTAAAATTTATTTTTTTATACCAGCTGGAAATAAAAACTTGAAATAAATAATGACGGCAACACTGTTTTTCTTAGGATTTGAAGATGTCTAAAAAGAAACTGAAGAAATTAGCTGGAAAGGAAGACTGTTTGGATGGCCAGGATGACAAAGTAGGAACAGCTGTATTAATGCTATTGTCATTATTTTAATTCAAACCCCAACAGTTAGGAGAAGAGCATGAATTGTTTAGCAGTCTTGTGATAGAAGGGTGAATCAAATTTAAAGGTGGGGTCATTAAGAACAGCAGGAGGCTTGAATTGGTCCAGTAGCTGCAGGTTCTAGCTGGATAACTAGCTTATGTTTTTCTCCAGAGGCTGAGTAGGGTGGGTATCAGAAAATAAGAGACTTTTTGATTTTAGTATATCTTCTTGGTTGAGGAAGGTTGAGCTTAAAACTGTTACCAAAACCACTACTGTTTTCCTGGATTGTTCTTTATCTTGGATCATATATCTTAATTTTCTGATTAATCACAAATTGCACTTTGTAGCATTTTAGCAAGCAGCTCTCACATATTCCTTTTAACCACTGAGACATTAATCAGTGACCAAAATTCTAAGTATACTCTGGTATGTATTTGTACCTAGTAAGTTTTCACCAAATTGCTTGTAAAATGCAGGTGCTATAGGGGTGATAATCTTTCTGGTCATGCTTACATGTCGCTTCCCATTCTTTATTGTTTATATCCCCTTCCAGGAAGTTATTTCCTGCCAGCAGTGTAATACATATCCAATAAATTAGTAGTTTAATAAATCCACTCTTAAGTTCGCTAGATTTTTTTTCCCTTGGATTTTGTAAGATATATGAAATAAAAGCTTTTAATTGTCTTACAATAAATATATAAAAAAATGTTTGGAAGTCTTTATAAATGCCTGTGATATGGCCTTATAAACTGAGTTATACATGTTGGAAGCCTTTTGCTCATGTAGTTGTTCAAAGCCAAATATTTGTAACTATTTTTTTTCTCCTGAATTCCTTATTATTATTAAATTTGTTTTTTAACATTAACTTATCCTAAGGGGGGGGATGTTTGGGTGGTTTTTTTTTTTTTACTTCTGTAATACAAAGGTTAAAAACTTGGCTTAAAACCTCATACTATGGCTGTATTGCCATTGCTAATGCCTATATCTATTTGGAGAATACAAAGTTTTAGCTGTTGCATGACTTCAGTCTGTTTGAGACAGCATGAAATATTGCTATATGCAGACATTGACCAGTGCAAGCAACAGTGAGAACCTGAACTAATAATAGCAAAAAGATAAGGAAACCTCAGATTAATAGCAAGTGTTTCTTCTGTGTGATCACAGTATGGATAAGAGCTATCTTGAGCTCTTACAGGTGAGAGTAAGTAGAGATTTAAGTAGAGTCATATTTAGGCGTGATTGTGTGGGGGCTTTAGGTTTTTTTGGTGTGGTGTAAATATGACCACAGATTACAGAAAACTTTGTGCCTGTTGGCTTTCAGCGGTTTGGCATATAATTCTGTAAGTATGATTGAAAGTACATTTGTCACAGTATAAACTAGAACAGCTTTACACAGAGCTGTCTGGAGAAGTCAGCACAGCTGCCTCTTGGTAACGTGGCCTGGATAACACCAGGTGGTATGATAGCCATGGGGTTGTAAACAGAACACCTACAATAGTCTGCTCCAAGGGGATGTTTGCCCCAAACTGATAATGCTAAGAGGAACGTAGCAGTAAGAAAGTTTGCTTAAGATGACTAAATCAAGTGAAGATCAGGGAATTATCAAGAGACTTTAGAGAAAAGGAGCTAGGTTGAAAAAAAATACTAAAGACATCATGAAAACTCGTGGTTCTAGGGAATTAGGCCTTGAAGAGAGAAAGCAGTAACGGAGCAGCAGTCAAACTGGGCTTGGTACTGCCCCAAATTGTCCCACCAGCATCACGACCTCCACCTACCCCGATGGAGCACCTCCACTGCTGGACACTCAGTAGCCTGCATTCCAACTGGTGGAGTGACAGTACAGGGGGGGACATCCCATAGGGTCCCATGCCTTGGGTGTGTGTATGTGAACTCATGAGAGGCCTTTTTCACCCGCGTGTGCATTAGCAGATTGTAGGAAGTGGTACGGCTGCACACATGACGGGAGCACCCATGTCTTCAATGGCATGAATGTGTGTGTCAAAGTGTATCATGTAGGGGTGAGATTAAAACTTTCTGGTACCAAGTCATCTGATCTGGTATTGTTTTGTAATTGTCTATTATTACGGGTTTTCTGTTGTATTGCTGGTATTGATCCTGAGTGTGTAGTTCACTGATGGCTAGTTAATCGAGTTGTTAATAAAACACTTTGATTCCTGTTTGATTATAACCATGTGAGTTGAACAGGAGCTGTTCAGCTGCAGCAAGTTGCATTGATATCCTCAGTGGCAGCAGCCTTTAACAGCCTCCTAAGTTATGTTTTCATTGGTTTTGCTGCTGTTACAACTCCAGAACAAACCACAGGCAGAAGTTCTCAATTTCCTTAGTTCATTAGGACTCCACTGGTTTCTGCAACCCTTTTATTTTTTTTAATGAAGTGCTTTGTAATGTGGAAGTAAAACAGCTAAGGCCTTATGCAGGCCTCTCTAGTTAGGATAACCTCTGCAGCAGTGACCTAATGGCCTCACTGAGTCAGCATGACCCAATTATTGGAGTGAATTATTTATAAAAGGACATACTATCTGAAGTATCCATATGTTACCATTCTCTGTTGTGAAATACACAATAAGAGAAATCGAATACAGAAAATAAGCAACAAGAGGAATACAAGGTAATGCATCTAATCGTTACTACATAGGAAAAATCACAGTGATTGAGAGATACATCACCAATTGCCCTAATGCTTCACCATCATTCAGATCTGCAGTTGCTGGGGAGCCCTGGTTGCAGCAAGGATTTGGAGAGCCTTTCCCGGCAACTGGGAGGTCCTAGTCCAAAGTTGCTGCAAGAGGGTCCAGCTCTTATACAGTTGAATAAACATTTCAAAACTTCCAAGTGTGGAAGCATCTGATGTCAGCCTCCCTATTGGATTCTGCTCAAAGCCTGGCCGGGGCCTAAGGAGGAATCCAGGGGAGTTTCCCTATCTATTTGGATTTTGACCACATGTTTCTCCACCAAGCTGAATGTCTGGTTTCACTGCCTTGCAACATGTCTCTAAATAAAGACAGACACAAAGCAGAATGTTGGGTTTCACTATCTTGTGATATACCTCTAAATAGGAAAAGACTATTCTGCTGGTCAGCATTACACAATAAGCGTTATAACAAAGCTTTATAGATTAGCATCAAAATACACAGATATTCATACTACAGTAGATCAGTAGTACACAATATAGGGGATTAATACTAGGCACGTTAGATATATTGTTGGGTTGTGAGATTCATCTGGAGGCCAACTTAGGTTTAGGGCCTATAGTTCAGGCCCCGGCACTTCAATGCCGCATTCAATTTTTCCCCTTATGTTGTTAAATACAGGAAAATCTAAATATTAAATTATAGCAAGACTTAACTTACTAAAAAAATCATAGTGAATCTAGTATGAAATAATAGCTTGTTCCATCTTGTGAAGGTTTTAACTGCGGTTTCGTCTATAAGCACTTGGATTTTTTCCTTCTTTCAGAACTCTGAAGACACAAGATCTTATAACCGTACTACGAAAGGAGAGACAGAATTTCAGAGGTAAGTTCTTGCTCTGTCATTAAATGGAACTACTTAAAAATAAAACGATCACAGACATTTTTAATACTGAATTTAACGATTTTGTTTGACTCGTTCACCAAATAAAATATGGTATTTTAACTGATGAAGTGTTGGCATTGCGTTAATGTGTGGATTCTGTCTAAGCTGAGCACTTTGAGGTAGTTGAGAAGACAGGCTTCAGAATTTTTTTTTTAACTCTAATGTATGCTACTACACTTCAAATAAGGTAGGCGTTGCATCCTTCCAACACCGCTGGCACGAGAAGGTAATTTTTTTTGTCTTGAGCACTACCTTGTTGGTCTGTATTGCACACTACACATGTTCTGTTAGCAAAAAAAGGCTCCATTGAAGTCTGGAGGATAGTTCTGCAGTGAGCTTACTACCTTTAATAGATTCCTGTAGTTCGGAAATCTTTGATTTCTTCTGATGCTTGAAGTAAGTGATTCCAAGGCAAAGAAAATGATCTTTCACCTTAAGTGTAGCAAATAAACAGTGTTTGAAAACTACTTCATATAAAGTGAGAATGTTCTCGTGAATCCTGAGATGGAAAAGCTTTGGATTATTTCTTAATCATGGCAAAACCTTGTTGTGCTTTCTCTGTTAGACTAGACTTGTAAGTCGTAGGATATTTGGCTGCATGTATACATGCTGTTAAGCACTGTTTGTTAGTACAGTGTGATATAACCATAAAAAAGTAACTATGTTCATGCCAAAACTCTGTCCAGTCCAGTACCCCGTCCCTGACAGTGGCCAGCAGGTCTTGTGTAGGAAGGAATATGTGAAACAAGCCAAGTACAAAATGATTTTTCCTGTTGTACATCCTTCCAGCTTCTAAGAACCTGGTAAGGGTCTCCCCAGTCAGAAGTTGGATGACAGTCACTGCATTTAAGTGACCTGCCCTACATGAGTTTGTCAAATGGCCTTTACCTCCCCGACATTTTTGACAACACTATTATAGAGTAGGGTAGAAACTTTCTTTGGATATTTTAAACCTAGTGTATGATAAATTTATTGAGTATCTTCTCTGCTCTCTTACAAGAAAGTTTCCTATTCAGTTTTCATACCATTCGTGGTTTCTGTAGAATGTTACTATATTCCCATCAGTCGATCCTTTTCCAAGTTCTCCAGTCTGTTTATCCTGCGCTGTTTGAAAGCCGTGCGGTGTTTGGCTTTGTGCAACCAAGCTGAACTGCTGCACACTCGAATTTTAGGGTGACGCAGCTCATATATCATTAGACTGCTGTTAAAACTTACCTGTGTGATAAGACGAAACTAGACTTTGTAGGGCATCTCTCAAACCAACAGATAATGCAGAAGAAACTTTTTCTCGATTTTGTGAGCTAAAATAGCTGTACAGCGAGGCAAAATGTAAATGCTGAAAATGCTGTATCGAACTATGTTAAAGGACAGATGTTGCTACAAGTTCATATTTAAGAACATACCAAACTGGTACTCATAAATACTCAGATGTAACTGCCTAAATCAAGCGTAGGCTTTTTTCTTGGTTCTTTTACATTAACTGAGCTAGATTACATTACTTTTTTCATGATGTTTCTGTAGATTCAAAATAGAGAAAGATGGGCAAGAGAAGAAGCGAGACCAAAGTTCTAGTATTTCTCATGGCACTGATGGAAGATCCCAAGGAAAATCTCCAAATAGAAGCAAAACCACAGACGATTCTTTAATCCAAACTGAAAAGCAAAAAAGAATAATTATCCAATTTAAAGCCAAAGAAATTAAACATGGAAAAAGTACACGCACTCCTGATGTAGTGACTACTAGCAGCGTAAGTTGTAACAAAAGTCGTTTTGATGGAACACAAGGAAAAAGACTCTGGCATAGCTTTGCAGTTCAGCGGGACAAGGCACTGAAGAAAAAGACAGAGAAAGCTGAACTCTACAAATGGAAGTTAAAAGCGGAACAAACTATGTTGGAAAAATTTAAGTCATCTGCGTACGATTCACATGTACCACGTAAAAAGGCAGAAGGATCAAAAAAACAGAGCGAAGATGTCAGAATTCAAAAAAAGCCATCTGACACCTCTGCGAGGACTGTGCATGATGACAGGCCTTTCACTAAAAAACCCAATACGTTATCTAGGACTTGGGAAGAAGAGTATGAAGAAGAATATAAGGAGATTTCTAGGAAAAAAAGGCATGTGAATAAACATATGCCATCATGCTATTCGACTGAAACACCACAACGATGGGACTCTTGTAAACGGAAAAAACAGGATGCTGATTTTGATAAAGCTACTGGTAGTTCAGGGACTGAAGAAAGGGACTTTGAAGCCACAGCATTATGTTTTAAGCAGGTAATGAGAACCCCATTCTTTGTATTATGCAGGTAGATGCTTCAGGCTAGTTTCTGAATGGCAGGCAGGTTTTATACAAGCAGACTGTCTTCTTACAGATATCAAACAGGGTTTCATAGCTAACTGGATGGATTTTTCTGACCCCCGTGTAAACCATGTTAAAATGTTTCTCTGCTCTGCTAAATGGTTAGAAGAATAAAGGTCTTGCGTATTAGCACTGTGTCTGCGCATATGCTTTCGTAGCTTTACGTTGCTGCTGGGGGTGTGGAATACTTCGATTTAGGTAGAAGTCAAGAGAATTTTTTTGGAGCTGGCATGGTTGTATCATTTTTTGAATGAATAAACTGAACCAATGAAAACTTGCCTGCCAAACAGGTGATCATTGCTGGCAAAGCGATGCCAGGAGGACTCGTTGTGGATCTAGGACTAAATTTGTACGTTTCCTGCAGAGCTTCACATTTGGCTATGATCAGTTTGTTTCTTGTAGCTTGTGTTTGGCTCTGCACCTCAACTTTATCTTGAGCATGGTTACTTTTTTGTTGTTGTTTAACGTGCCTAGCATTTTTGGAGATTTCAGTTCACGTTACAGTAGCGCAATCGTTTTGTGTGTATGCAAAGATAGTGATTACATACAGAATCATGGAATCATCGAGGTTGGGAGGCACCTCTGGACATCTTCTAGTCCAGTCTCCTTGCTCAAGCCGGATCAGCCAGAGCCGGTTGCCCAGGACTGTGTCCAGTCAGGTTTTGAATATCTCTAAGGATGGAGACTCCACAACCTCTCTGGGCAGCCTGTTCAAGCCCCTTTACTGTAAAAAAAGTGGGGGTTTTAATGCTCAGATGGAATTTGCTGTGTTTCAGTTTGTGCCTGTTGCCTCTTGTCCTGGCACTGGGCACTGCTAACAGTCTGGTTCCATCTTCTTTACACCCTCCCATCAGATATTTTATAAACATTGATAAGACTCCCCCTTCTCTTCTCCAGGCCAAACCGTCCCAGGTCTTTCAGCCTGTTGCATAACATGGCCCAGTCCTTTAATCATCTGAGTGACCCGTTGCTCAATTCACAATTCACTCCATTAAATTCATGTCTGTCTTGTACTGGGAAGGCCAGAGCAAGAATACCATAGTCAAAAACCTGCAAGAGATTGGAAAAATAAGCTTACTCTGTAAACCGCTATATGTATTTTAAAAGAAGGCCATCCTTCTAAGCCCTTTTGAAATGATACTGTAGATGCTTCATCATGGGTATCGAAAATATTTTTTATGTTACCTATTCAATTCACTTGGGAGTATTCAGTGTTCTCTAAAAAGCACTCTGAAAGACTGATACATGTTGTACTTCCATTCCTACTTGTTTCTAGAATTTTGAGGTCCCATGCACCTCTGACTCCTGCCAAGAAGGTGAGGACATAAAGTCTGTCCAAACGGTTAGTGATGTACTTGTTTCACACTAAAGAGGTGTATTGCAAAGCTCTTGACATGAGGATCACTTGTTCCTCAGTCTTCCTTGATATTTTATGCGGTTGGTATGTTTTTTTTTAATTCTTCCTACAGAGCTTTGAGGTCTTTCCACCCCTTCAAGACAGTCAGAACTCGGAAACAGACCAAGAGGTTAGTAATGCTTTAGTTTAACACTTCTAAGTTGTATTAAAAACTCGTGGCACTGAGGTTGTGTAGGTGGACATTTCCATGACCTTTCCTAGTAATTTGCATTGTTGGGTTATGATCTGCACTTCAAAAAATGTGGAGCATTTTTTTCAAACGCTAAACAAGCTAGCTAAAGTACTGCTAACGAGGAACTTTCTGAGATAGAAAGATTGCCTTTTTGTTAGTCTCTGCAATGTAGGGGGTCTTCACAGTTGCTTACATACTCTAGCTATTTCATTTTCTGTCCTCTAACTTTCAAGTTGGAAAACAGACATATTTTTGTTTAAGAAACACCTGTCAGGAAACTTGCAGTCTATGTTGCAAAAAATGGAACGCAGTTTTTTTGGGTACCAGGTAGGAAGGTTATAAACAAGCCTTCCTCTGGGCCGTATTTTGGATGTCTTTTGTGGACATCTTCTAGTAGAGGGGATATGCAGAAGGTTCTCATGGCTTTGTATTTGCTGTACCAACTTAAAATTTGTCATGCTTCATTTTTAGTCAGTTTTAACACTGCAGCATTAAAGCAAAAGTATCTTTTTCAGGAACAATTCATAAGTGATTACTTACAATTGACTTCATACATGTAAATTTTTTTCATTGTAGATGCAGATAGTTGAAGATTTGCATGTTGCTCGTGTTCAGAAGAGGATGGCGCTGTCTGTAGTACAGACTTGTGGAGAACTTACAAGTATGGAAATAGACCTTCCAGAACAGGATTTAAATATTTCTGCTGGTATGTCATGACTTGATGTTCTTTGGTATCTACTTGCAGCTAGTTTTTACAGTCGGTTAATGGTCTGGGTAGAGATTACACAACTGATTTTTCACAGCTGTCTCTTTTTTTTTTTTTTCCTCTCTTTTCCCCCCCAGAGGCTTTTACTTCTGGTCTGAACATACTGGTGGTGATTGACACAAATATAATGATTAGTCACCTTGAGTTTGTCAAATCCCTGAAATCTGAGGATATACCAGGTATGTGAATACATGGTCATCAATAAGACACTTTAAGAAAAAACAGATGTTGTAAGAACTTGGGGCTACATGAAGAGAAAGAAACCTGGGCTCCTTAAGAAGGCAGCAGGTTTCGTGTAGAGGCAGAAGGCTCGCACTGAAGAGGCTGGTTCTGTGAACCCAAATAGTCTGCCTCTTAAGGGAAGTTCAGCTATAGAAGTAGAACCTACTATGTTTATACCTATGTACCAACAGAGAATCATGGTCTACGTTCCCAGGAATGTGCATGAACTCTTAGAGGCAAAGAAGTCTTACCTATTGTAAGAACATACTTTTAAGCATTTAATCCATTACTAGTGGTAATGATGTTTTTTTTACTCTCTTTTTAGCATTTTTTTTTTCTAGAAACCTAAAACCATTTAAAATCTGATAAGCAGTCAGTCAGTGCTTTATTTCTGTCTTGGTGAAGGTCACAGAATTCACGGGATGTGTGAGCAATTTCTCAGGAATTCAAATTGCAGACCCTGGCTTTAATGTTGGGCTTTAATATGTTGTGAAGCTTTTAGTGATTTAATGTTAGCAGGATTAGGATCGTGCGTGTTACTTGTTGGTAGACATACATGGAATCTGTCAGAATACTTAGGGTGCTTTGATGCTTTCAGCTAATGAATATACTTCTTCTGTCTGCCTGGAAAAGAACTTTAGTAAGGGCCTGAGTAATTTTCAGGAGTGTGTGAGACTGTATTTCCCGTATTAGGAATGGTGTTGCATTGTGTACACTGGGATGCCTTTTTTAGAATATTGCAGCTCCCAATTTCTGGTCCTGCACCAGACCCGTTACGTTCAGAAGGCTGCTGAATCTTGACCTGTTTGTTACCAAGCAAATGGATATTAACGTATTTTTTCAAAATTGTATTCTTATAATGTGCATGAGAAAAAAAAACAGTTGGAAGTATTTGTCGTGGATGGACCAACAGAACAGTCATTAAATTTCTGATTTACCGTGTATTTTGTATATAATTGTTTTAAAATTCAGACCGTACTTAACTACAAATAAAACCATGGTCCAATATCCATACTTCCTGTTCCTGGCTTAGGAATGCTGGTTGGCAATCAGCACAAACCATTGCTCCTTTTTATTTGATAATTGTTTTGGCACAGTGACTGTTGTGGTCACTCATGTATTTTCAGTCTGTTATTTCAGCTGCTGTCACCTTGCTTTAACATCTTACAGTGAGCGTGTGACAAGGTGATAATTGCTGCAAATATATTTTATAATACTCTTGTCAAAGTATTCTGTTGATTAAAATCATGTCTTCCTTTTGTTTGCCTAATGTTGTCATTTTTACATGTAACCAATGTAGTGCCAGTCGAAGGTTAGATTAGAAAGGGGGAACTTGGCCTTTTTCAGTTGTTCATTTTTTAACGGTAGATACTCTTGAGCATGGAACATGGAAACTACTGGTAAAAAAGATAAGTGTGAACTTACATAAATGTGATGAAATTAAAAGTTATCCATAGTAGTTTGCGTGGCTCTTTAAAAAGTCTTTGGTTTTTGGTTTTGTTTTTTTTTTTTTTTTCCTTCCAGGTGTTGGCAGACTTGCATTAATAATTCCCTGGGTCGTTCTGCAAGAGTTGGACAACTTGAAGAAGGGAAAAATGTTGCAGCATGTTCGGGACAAAGCTATCCCTGCAGTCCAGTTCATTTACATGTGTCTCAAAAACCAAGATTCAAAACTGTGGGGGCAATCCATGCAGCTTGCTTCTCAAAAAATATGTAATATATGTGCAATCCATTTGTTTTGGTTACTTAATCGTTGGAGTTCACCTAGTGCGAACCTTAACACTAAATTTTGAGTTTAATACAGTCTTCACTCTGCAGTTTACTAATTAGTTTACAGCAGCCTTTGGAGCATATACAAGGCTGTAGTGTGCAAATACCTCATTCGCATTAGTGCTTTGTTCACTATTGTTTTATCAATTGTTTCTCACTTTAGCTACATCTGGTAGTGAGTGGGGGATTACTTAATGAAAATTCATCTAGTTACTTTTACCTGTGAGCTAAGGATATGTTGTGTGCCTTTGTTTTTGACTCAGTCGTCACCAAATCTAACATACTGAAGTTTGCATGTCGCTCACGTGACGTTTTCTGGCAAAACCATAGCTGTTTTGAGTGGAGTAGTACCCAAGAATTCAAAGCTCAGATTTGTGTTTAGATGACACTTCTCTGTCCTTGTTTGGGGAGTATTAAATTTAAAAACAGTACCATGACTATACTGAAGTATTTGTTATGTTGAGTAACTTCTGAACATGTCAGCACTGTCCTAACTAAATTTGCAGATGGCCTGAGCAACGAGAACAATGATGATCGTGTTTTACAATGTTGTCTGCAGTATCAGAACCTCTTTCCTCAGGCTGTTGTCATACTCTGCACGTGAGTTCCTGTGTGGTTTTAGGTCTCTTATGACGTGTAAGTTAGTCTCATGCCAAATACAGTAGTTTCAAATCATGTCTTAAAATGAAGAGCTGTTTCTGAAGGCAGCTTTTTGAAGAGCAATCACCTTCTTAAAAGCTGGAGTAGAAGGGTGTAATAAAACACAAATATTATAGACTTAATCACCTTCATGTGCTTGAGGCCTGAAGTAGAATTAAGTTTATTCGATGTTCAATTTTTAAACTTTTTAAAGCATAGCTTTCTCAGATTTTACTCAGATTTCTCATAAAAAATATTACTGCAGTTACAGAATAGAAAAAGATATTTGTATTAATGATTGAGATCCAGTTAGATAACTTTGTTTCTGCTCAGCTGGTTGGGAACAGTGATAAACATTGTTAGGGGTTAATCTTAGGGAAGATGGAGATAGATTTGCCTCTGTTCTTATTTTGTGAAGGTAATAAGGTAATAGCTGACTTCTGAGTATTGATTTTCAATTTTATGCAAGTCACATGAAGCTAGTTTTTAAAGGGCTGATACTCCTTGACAGGTACTGTAAACAGCTTGGTTTGGTCTTGCTGGAACCATTTCCTGTGTAGTTTCTGTAAGTGAGGTTAAGAAACTAGGCATCAGCTGGTTTAAGTTGACACACGTGGATTGGGTTACTGCTGAAAATACTGTTTCAGTCACGGTATTGGTAGGGCTGTTGATAATGATTTTAGGTTTCTCTGAGTAAAGAACAAGAGGTGACCTCAGAAGTGCTTTCGTCTGAAAAAAACCCTTTATCCTTTATCAATATAAGCAATGGGAATTTTTGAGAAAGTACTAGCATCCACCTTTGCACTGCATCTTTATAGTAGTTCTGCTGGGGCAGTGTATACCTCAGGGCGGCATCTGGGACAATGATTTAGCCAGTAGAACAGTAAAAAAAGGGTGTTGAAAATGAGAATTTATTGTAGCAATTGAGTAAGATATTACTGTCTTAGAATTATTGCCTTGTTTGGATTCTAAGGTCATAGCAACTGGGCATTATTGCTGTAATATTTATAGCTGTTTTTTTCTTAAAGCAAACCTGGAGCCTGAAACATTTTTCAGTATGTTTCTAATTTTTTCAGAAGAGACGCTTCAGTTAATTTTCTGGTTTAATATTTTCAACTGCTTCTAATTGCTTGAGAAAGAAAACTGTGTATATAACGAGGCTCACAAAATAAGCTTACCAAAGACAATTTTTTTCAGTGTGTTGCTTTTATTACTTGCTATGTATTAATGTCAGTTTTATGTCAACAGTTAATTCTCTTCTCCTAGGGATGATAAAAATTTATGTAATAAAGCCATTGTGAGTGAGGTCAAGGCATTCTGCAAAGCTGATTTGGCTACTGCTCTACAGAATCTGAATGTAAACAGGCACCAGAACTCTGTTGAACTGCAACAGTCAAAGTGTGGTAAGTTTGTTTAGTGTGCAGGTATGCATATGCTGTTTTTTGAGACACGTAATAATCCATGTAGGAGAGGGAGAGTAGTTTCTGCTATAACTTCAGTTTTCATATACTTTGAATCCTTAGGAATGCTTTTTGTTTGGGGCAGAGATATTTTTTATGTTCAAAGGTAAATGGTTTTCTGAAAGTCTGAGACCTTTATTAAAACATCTGTCTCTTAGGGTTCTAGGAAATTCAAATATGATGTATTTTTCTTTTATGGAAAAAACACAGCATGAATTTCCTGTGTTTATAGTCATTTAAAAGGCATCCTGAACTTTTAGGACTGAAAAGAGGTTTTTGCAGTTGAGCCAGTTTGGGTCCTATTCTTAGTAGCTGTAAAATTCAGAATGCTAAGATCACTCCTTACGTTTTATGCTAATGCCTTTACCTGCATCCCAAACAGTAGAACTCGGTCCTTGGGTTGCCTGTTCATTTTTCCAAAGCTACAAATACGGCTTACAGTATTAAAAAGTCATCTTCTTATACTTGCTGATAACCCCACTGGCTGTATATAATCTAAGTTATTTAAGGAAAAAAGGAATGTGGAGTTAAGATCACAAATGAATAATGCTCTGGGGAAATTAATCTTCTTGGTTAGTAGCTCATAATTAAAAATACCCATAGTACAAGTGGGTATAACTAGAAATACTTGAAACCTTATTAGATGTAGCCCATCTGCTTCATAACATAAATATAAAGTGCAGTCTGTCTTTATTTATGGGGGCAAGTTATTTGTGTACTATCAACATAAATTAGATACAGAACAGTTGCAATAAGTACTTTTTATTATCACTGGTTTAGCAGATACAGAATTTGAGAAAACAGAAGGAGGTGACCCTGGTCTTACTGCACGATTCCCCAATATACTTCCAGACCTTGAAAAGAACTTAGGAGAAGCTTTATCTTGTATTTTGGAGACTGAAATGAAAATTGCATTTGGAAACCTATGGATGGAGGTGATTTCTATCATCTTGCTTGATATTTGAAGTATTAAGAGGTTTAAATATCCTTGGTATTTTAATGATTTTGTTACCTGTGCTAAGCCAAACAGCTAGTTCACTGACAGAACAGTTCACTGACAGTGAACAGTTCAGTGTTCACTTTTACAATTTCATTTTTATAACAAGATCATTCTGTTTGACTGGTAATGACTGTGCAATATTTTAATAGTCTTTTAATAATATGGTAACAGAGATGCTGGCTGTTCCAGTGTGAATTTTCACAACTCTATTAGTTGCATTAAATTTCTCTTTCAGCTTTTCTAGTATGGTTAAATCACTGCATTGTAAATATGTCCTTCAGGAAATTATTCCATCACGTTTTATATAATATTGAGGCACTGTTGTTGCAGGCACTTCTTCCCCATCAGAACAGATGCTTTTAGATACCACGTGGATAAAATGGTTCACAGCTAAATTGATTACAATGCAGATACAGAATTACAAGGGTGTTAACAGGAAGCTCACTCTTTCAAAAGTATTGTATATGGAAAATAAATACTCACGTACAAGGCACTTTTAAATTATCCATGCTTTGGTTTAGATTCCATTTTATAGCTGGTAGGGGTTAGTTAGAAGTTTAAATTTATTGTAGGTAAGCCTGGGTGGCTTTCAAAAAACAAAAAATTATTTGCATAGGCTGACTGTTGTTCCACAAGATAGAGCTTTGATTAGCTGTTAAGCTTTTAGGCACTTCTGATTAACTTAGCTGATTTCTGTTAACATCTTTTCAAGCTCTGGTTTCACTTGGTAGTAGTAGAGTCCAATTTTATTGCAATATGCATGTATTACTTCATGTATATATAGCCACAGCTAGGAGGAGTGTGCTTATTTTTACTTTTTTAACAATACTAGAAAAGCAAAGGCATATTTACTGTTCTGGCTTCTGTACACAAGTAACACATTCAGTCACTTTAAGAGTTAACTCAAGTATTTGGAGCATTTGAGGAAAAGGGAACCAAAAATCATGCAAATGGTTGTATATTGAATGCTTCTACATGAGCATCACTGTTTAACCCATGATGCTGCTGAATCAAACCTTTTTTAATAGATAAACCTGTTAAATCTGAATATATCCTTATTTCTGGGGAATCATTGAAATTCTACTTCAGCAAGCACAAATCATGTTATTGAAAAATAGAGCGGTTGTGGTATGCATAGGAATATGTCTATACGAAAATCAGCCTTTGAATTTATAAAATACTGTCTTTCAGATACTGTATCTGAAGCCACCATGGACATTAGTAAACTTGCTGAAGTGTTATAAAAAACACTGGATGGCTGTTTTTGGTTATGTTGTGCCAAGGAGTTTACTTTCAGCCATTGAATGTCTCTATAAACACCTTTGTACAGGTAAGAATCTCTGAGAACATTAATTGTAAACTTGTAAAAATCTCCCTGTTCTGGTTTTAGTGGTTACAGAAGTAGATACTTTGAAAAGACATCTACTCTGTATGGTTAAATAGTGATGTGTTCCATCCTCTTCTGCTTTTTTTTTTTTTAATTTAAGTTTATCCAAATGGAGCCATACCTTAGACAGCCTTATCTGCTTTTGTATTGATCCACAGTTTATTCCCCGGATGAGTGACAAAATCTGAACACTGTTTTTGTAGCCTTAAAGACAGAATTGAAATGAAATTGACGAGCTATGAATTACATTTTTAAAAAAAAAAAAGAAAAAAGAAAGCTTGTGCCAAGATCAAGTCCGTTCAGGCTGTGGTCCTAGATGGTCTAAATATCACCTGCAGAAACCATGAAAATGATTTCTGAAATGTTTCTCTTTATTTTGTAATTCAGTTTTCTGTTGGCTTTTTTCTGCTTTTTATACAAAGACAGTAAAAGCAAATGTATAGACACTATCAGGCATGTAAGAATTTATTTCACACATCTCTCTGTATCTGCAAAAATCAGGGGAAAAACATTTTAATGAATATACATTAATGGTCACCAAAGTTTCTGAGCTATTTTTAAAAAGCAAATAATCTTTCTTCCTCCTTTGCCACCATGTTATGCGTGGCCAAATGATCTGCATTTGCCAAATAAATTATGGAGGAGTAAAGACTACTTAATGTGATAGATGAGGGCAGGGAGGTTTGTTTTCAAAAAACAACCAAAAAACCCCCCAACCCTTTCATTTAATTAAAATTTTAACAGATAACCTCTTTTGGGATATTGCTGTTCTGCAGAATTATTTTAGATATGCCAGTTGATCCTCTTGCCAGATCCTGGGATAAATTTGGAAGACTTGATTAAGAAGTGAGAAGTCTTAACCTCGCACATGTTTCTCTTGAGATTGTTTTATCTAATGCTTCTGAACCATTTTCAAGGCTTTTTGTGTGCTTCAGTTAATGCAGATATTTGAGTATTAAATTTGCCTCCTAAGACTGGTAACTCCTAACACCTAATACTTGCCCCTCCCCCCCCCACTATTAATGTCTAAATAACAGGTAAACCAGTTGACTCCTCAACAGTGTGTATCTTGCTCCAGGAATCCAAAAAATTACTCCATGCTTTCAGTTCAAGGTCAGACTATAATGGTGTACTTCCCCAGGCTTACGCTGAAGTGAACAAGCTATACCAAACACTTACGGAGGTAAGGGGAGCTTTAGTATTTGTTCACTTAACATCTTGAAGTTGCTCCATGTTCATGTTACAAATGTGGCCTAGATTTCTAAATTATTCCCATAATTTCAACAAATTATTGCAGGAAATGTTGCTAGAGTATTTTCAAAATTAATAGATGCCAAATTTAACTTTTATTTTCATGTAGCAAATGTCTGCCTTTATGTATATGCTTGGTAGACTTTTTTTTTTACCTAATATAAATGTGTTAATATCGGGAGGGTGACTGAAATGACTGAAATAGCTGCTTTCAGGAAAAAGTCTTAGTTTTCTATTGCATTTGTAGCGGATGGAAAAGGACCTGAAAGATTTAAATGAAAATTGTTGTTTCTGCTTCTGACATTGAGCCAATACTACTATTCCTAGGCGTGCTATTTCAGCCTTCCTTGTCTTGGTAGCTCTGGTGCTACACATGAAGAAAGGACTCGCTTTTATCATGTGCTTTGTGATAGTTAATGGGGGGGGGTGTCCTGACACCCTTTGCATTCTGAGAAGTATGTCTTTACTTCCAGCTCATCTCTTTGTTGCTGTGGAAGAAATTTCAGCGTCTTGGTTTGTAGTCACTGTTAGTTCCATGTGTAACAGCATAAAAAATGGAATAATGGACATGGTGACTTGAAATATTACTATATATGGGAAAGAATACTGGTCAGAATATCTGTAAAAAGTTATTTTCAGTTTTGGAGAAAGCTGAAGGGGAAAGGAAGAAGGTGGTCAAGGAGAGGAAGGGTGATCTGGGGAGTCTTGATTGTCTGCTGCAACTGCTGTGTGCGTTGCAGTCAGCCACTTAGTCCGCAGTTCTGTGAACGGTGCCGCCGTAAGAAGCAAGCTTTCTGTCTGAAAACTTGTGTCCTCCTGTCCTTGGCCTGCCAGGTGTTTGACTTCACAAAGAACTGCCCTTATACAGGCTAGGTTGGGCCAGATCAGTTTCAGTTTAACCTGGACAAATTTTCTGAACCAGTTTACCAAATGAGTAAGTAGTTTGTGCTGTTGCAGAGGAAAATGTGCCATCAGTCGTGGGAGAGGGAGTAAGAGTAAGACGCAGTTCTTGTTTATACAAGCTTACTGTGCCTGGGAAGCTTTGGCATAGGTTTCCCTTTGCTTCAGTTCCCTATTTGTAGAAATACCAATATATACGTATAGAAGAAAGACTTGGAGGAAGACTGAGAGATGCTTTAGATGCGGAGGCTATAATAAAGATGGTTATGACTAGAAGAGTTTGGCCTTGCTTTTTGAGTATTGCTTTAAAAAAATACGTAGAAGTGTTCAAGTTTTCTTAAGTTAGGACCAAATACATTCATTATTTGTTTGCTAAACTGTTTTATAAGGTGAGGTCAGACAGGGAGCAGGATTTATCAGAAGACATCATGGTTCTTTCAGAAAATGCTGTATGTGAAAAAATGGAAGCGATGACACCAAATCTGCAAAACTCTGAAGAAAAAAAGTCACATCCAAGCTTTCATGTGGCTCAAGAAAACAGGCACCAGGAAATCTGGTCGGTCCTTGAAGGTGCATGGAATACAATAAACTTGTACAGGTACGGTATGCTAAAAACGTTCAGAACTTCTACATAACCTTACATGATTTTCAAACAACCGTGCTTTAGAAATTGCTCTTTTTTTTTCCTATTTTAGAGAAGAAGCTATTAGTAATTAATCAAAAGTGACAAAAAAAAAATCACACAACTTGTCGCACAAAGAAGTTAGGAGCATGCAAATTGTTATGTGGATGCAGTCAGTGATCTGTCTAGTTTGCTGCTCTTTTTCTGGATGGTGGCTGAAATAAGTTGCCTTAGAGAATGGTGTGGAAAACCCTGTAAGAGCCACAAATGTGAGACATCCATGGAAATGTCATCTTTATCCATAAAAAAAGAGGCGTTCGAGCTCTGAGTTTTCTTGTGATTATTTTCTTTCTAAATCCTGTGGAGGTATACTGGCAAAATTGTTTCCTTTTTTGTTTTTAAACTTTGATTTGAAATATAAAATTTTCTTGTTAAGCAAAATCCTTCACTCTGTAAAATCCAAATGCAGAATCTAGTGATGAATTTCCTTTCTCATATAAACTCGAAATCGCAGGAAATTAAACCCCTCTCCATCTAGATGTTTTACTGTTGTTTTTATTTCAGTTATTTTTTAAAAATCTACTTGAAAATCACTGGGATCCCATACTTTGGATGCTATCACAAAATCTGAATAAACACTGTGTTTTCTTTTTGTAGTCTTAATCTGAAATCTTTTCAAAGGAGGGACTCTGAGTTATATCAAGCACAAAGGAACTCCATTTCTGGGGATCTGTTTAGGACTCACCTAATAAACAGTGATGATAACTCTACCAATGCCATTTCTACACTGGCATTTGAATGTACTATAGAGCTGCACTGGCGTACTCCCCTTGGCTTACACTGGTGCAGATTAATCTGAATTGAAGCTGGTTAAGACTTGGCTTCGTGTGGTGTTCAGCTCAACTGAGGATATGCGCCAGGAAACAGTCTCAATGTGGTCTCTCACTGGGATAGTAATCGTGAGCTTGAAGGTTTCACGTAGGCATTGCGAAAAACTCTTTCAAGTGTACCACTTTATAATAAAAATGCAACTGAACTGTTGGCTCTTGCTACGTGTTAAGGACTGTGCTGTGAAAAGAGGGTAAAATTTTAGAATCAAAGGTCACTTCACACTCTTCTTGCTCATGTCAGGAAAATACTACTTACCTCGCACCTGTGGGGATGATTCTTTCTGAGTGCACTGCAGCTCATCGTCCCAACGCAACCATTGCAGGGAAGGTGTCAAGCCCATTCCAGTAAATCTGGAAAATGAAACTGCTTGGAAAATTGGTGGAAAGCACTTTACTTGGGTTCTTTACCCTAACGATTCTCTTCTAAAAGAGGCTTGCTCAGGTGTACACGGGTCATGCATCAAGAGACTGTTTCATTCTCAAGTGAAGTTTAATGATAAATCTATTTAAGTCAAAGGTAAAGTACTGTTATAGAATACCGTTGCCAAGGAAAATTTTAAACAGAGAAGTACAATTGTAGGGCGTGGTCTTTCTACCACTTATTCTAAGACTATTGTAGAGAACATGGTTTTAGTGTAGATTTACATTTGACCTTTTTTTTTTTTTTAATAGTCAAAATACAGCGCATACAATAGATACTGGTTTCTCTGAATTTTGAGGATTTTTATTAACTGCTTTTCTATGTCTCTTCTTTGATATTAGTATTGAAATTTTCCAAAAGTTGGACCCCAACACAATGACTGCAAAGTCTTCATTTGAAGAAGCTTTTTTAGGTCTGCAGAAACTGTTGGCAGCTGTGAATGATATCCGTGAAGGAATTAGTAGGTAAGCATTTAAGCTAGTCATAAAAGCTAGTGATAGTAACAGTCACCTGAAGCCAAAAAAGTCACTGAAATCTTTTGATACCAAACTACAATTTATTATGTGTGCTTAGTTACATGATTTTCAGTAAAAATCTTGGTAGCAAGGCTACCTAGAACCATTTCTTGGTAGCAAAAGAGTAAGGAACTGTTGCAGACATTCAGATCTCTTGTAGTGAATTTTCTCTTTTATGACTTGGGTCTTGTTTTCCAGTATTTGATGACAAGCCACTCGCCTCTGCTCAGAGTATAACCAGAGCTATGATATGATTAACTAACACATTAGCTCTGATGGCAAGAACTTTGAATAATTTGGAATGTTGTTTTTTAAATGTGAGGCCCACTGGAATTAGGGCAAATTTCCAGTATAGTGAAGGACATGAAGTTTTGGGACTTCGCTGTTACCAGTTCTAGAGTATTCTTCATGAGTCAAAACCTGTATTGCAGCAGTAGCAATGACAGTCAATCAGCTGGACTCTCAGTTTAGGAAGGATAGTATTCCCTCTGTCTTCCCTCTCCCTTTCTTTAAAGAGTGCAGAATAATAAAAATGAAGCTTCGGAAAGAATAAGGTATCTCCTGTGTAGTCTTAGCTTAGTCCTTTTTTTATAGCAATGAAGTTTATTCACCAGCAGGAACAGCCACAGAAGAATGCTTTAAATTGTCACTCTTAAAATTGTGGAGTTTCTCAGTTCCCCACTGCCTTTGTAGAGTAGTTGTAGGAACTGGTTTGTAATTCTGGTGAAAGTGCCGTGAGCACTGAGGTGCCACAGGCTGTGAATCTGAGTGGCTGGCGCTGTTTGGTTTGGGCAAACACCACTACTTTGCGCACTTTTTGTGCATAGTAATGATGCAGATAGGTTAGAAAACTGTGAAATAGGTGTGTCCAAACGATTGGGCTTGCCCTGTACGTTAACAATCTGCCTTTTAAGTGAATGTTGAGGTATATTACATTTCTACTCTAGACGGTTACAGCTTTGTTAGAGATTTATCTAGTGTACACATAATTTTTTTCAAGAAGTGGGGTTTTTTTTCCATCATTCTACCATAGTCGTGAGCTTTTAAACTTGCATTGTCAGTACTTAGCGATGTTCATTACAATCTTTTCTGAAGCTTCACAGTCCTTATGCTGTAGTTACGACAAGAGTCCAGCCAAGTATGAACGTATGGTTATCCCAGTTGTAAAGTGTGAGGTCTGACCTGTCAAGGCACTTCGAAAGTCTGGAGCAGGGATTGGTCACTTTGGACTTAAGCTAGTTTTCATCTGTAACTGCTAGAGTATTTCTTTTTTTTTAGTAAAAATTACGATAGAATCATGTAAACATTTGCTTCACTTGTCACCGCTCCCAAATAAGTTTTTGTTTCCTTTTTTTTTGTTATGGTCAAAAGAATATTTCTTTAATTAAAGTGTTTCAGTAAAATATATATTCTGTAAGTCCCAAACAAGCTTCAAGGTACACTCACGTGAAGCATTGTGTTCATATGAGCATAAAAGACCATCCCGGCATCAGCAGTATTATAGCCTAAGTTCTAGGTCTGATTTTTTTTCTGTACAGCATGCTAATAGTGGGATAAATCCATTCAAAGAATTGTCTTTCTTTCAAAGATAAATAGTCTAAATATTATGAAAGCAGAAGCAGACAAGTCTGGGTAGAAATGTGAGCTAGAGCAGCTTGGTGGCAATTGATTCATTTTTATTGCTGATTGATTGGGTTTTTTCTCTAAAGAAATTGTTTTAACAGAGCAGGTTGGTGCTAAACTTGGTTCTTTTCATTCCAGTCCTAAAGTTCTTGCAAGAGATCCTGTGGTATTGGTTTATATATGTGGTGGATGAGATTTAATGGGAATATGGTGCTGCAAGATCATTATTTCTGTGTTACAGAGGTGTTTCATTAAAACTTTGGCAATAACAAAAGACACTTTTTATTTCTTGTCGTGAAAGCTACTTACCTCCCATATTTCCCCTTATGGGAGAGGTCTGTAAAAGTACAAAGGTCTAACAATATATCAGAGAAGTCTGTTTTACAAAAGATGTACTTTCTTGATTAGAGCCATGAGAGTATCTGGAGCAAAGATAAACAGGGTTCTGTCACTTGATTTGAAATGGAGAGGCTATTTTCTGTTCCACGTGATTACCATGACACTCACTAACATTGATGAAATGGCTTTAAAAATTCCTTTCATACTTTTTAAAATTTTCTTTTCCACCACTAAACTGAAATACATTATTTACGCATCCAGGGTGATGCTCGGAGTGGAGCAATTTTCCTGCACGGTTGCATTTGGAAATGCCTGCTCTGAGTTTGTTCTGCAGATTTGCAGTAGAGGGCATCGTGGAGCAAGAAATTCAGAGAGACACTAGCATGTACTCGGCTCTTTTAGTCTCAAGTGTAGGTATTTACGTTCGTTTGAGAACTCCTGGTAGGTTTTCCGAAGAGTCAGAAGCCATATTTATGAATCATTGTAGGTTTATGTGTATTACTGAGTATTAAAACAAAAAGTCTGAAGTTTTCAAAAGCAAGAGGGAGGCTCATTTTGCCTCGGTCGCTCAGCCTTTCTAAAACTGAACTTAGAGTCTGTTTATTTTTCTTGATTTTTGAAAAAAATCCTTTTGGTGACGGGCAGTTAATCTAATGGTGTGATTGCAGAAAAGGAGGCATCTGGAGAAAAAGTAGTGAAAAAGTTCTGGCTTGGATATTTGGAGGTAATACAGCTTTTAGTGATAAAACACAAGGTGTTTTCTGGGTTACCTTGTATTCCTTGCTGTCCAGAACAAAGAAGAGAGAAAACTGTCTTGTGAAAGTTTGGAAGTTTTACAAATAAGTTATATTGGAAGTTCAACTGCATTGAAAGTTCAGGTTTTCAGATTGTTAAAAACAATCAGAAAAGCATAATCCCACTTCTTGAGATAAATGTGTGTAATGATACCATTCCTCATTAAAAAAAATATACTACACTAATGGCACTAGTACAGCTATTCAGACTTGATGATAGAACATGTTTATGACAAATAGAGATATTAAAAAGAAAGGAATAAAAAAAAAAGTTGTTTCATGGAAGAGGTCTTATTAACAGATTTTTGCATCTTACCCTATTTTTGTAACTTTTGTCATACCGTACAGATTTTTAATTTTATCTTTGTTCTTCCTCTAATAACACTGGTAGCAGAATGGTATTTGCACTGCAAAATACTACATGCCATAAATATTTTACAGTACTTCAGCTCTAAAATGAAGACAATAACTAGTATGTTTAGCAACTGTGGATAACCTACCTCCTCCTTTTGGCAGGAGGAATGTATTTAAACAAGCATGTGTTAGTTGTCTCATCAAATATAGCTGATCCTCGCAGCCGTTGTTATATCAGTGTGTTCTTGAGATTTACTCACTTAAAAAGTGAGCATGAAATACCTACTTTCCACTTTTGACAGCAGAGGTTATTATGTATGTTTATGTATATTACATTGACTAGCAATGAACAAAGATTATTAAACCTCTGAAATTTATACTTCAAGGAAAATTGTAGAACATGTTTTTAAATAGTTCAGGATTGAATAATATTTCTGACTGTTTTCAGTGGTGGTTTATATTTGTATTTATGTTGGGTATTATTTGGGTTGGGTATTACTTGGAACCAGTTAATTACGGGACCTAATTGAAGCTCTCTTAAATGAAATCTTTAAAATAAATTAAAATCATTATCTTTAAAAATCTTTAAATGAATTTCTCCTTTTTCAAGTAGCTCTTTGAGGCAACAGAAGTATTTCTACAACTCAGGGTTTTCAAGTTTGTGCCAAATTTTTCATCTCTTGTAGAAGTTCTTCCACTCATTCTGCTGGAAGATGTTTGGGCCCTTCATCTTCAGAGAGAAGAGAGGTTTATGTGCTTACCACAGATAATTAACTCTTACAGCTCTTGTTCTAAGAAGTGCAGAATGCCTTGCAAGGTATTGCTGCCGGGGGAGGGGGGTATATACACTTGAGATATATTTGACCGTCTGCTTAAGTTACATCATAACTTCTCTCCACTTTCTGCGTGCAGGATGTGTTTCTTTCTTAACCTGTTGAAATGAATGTGTGCACCAACACCAGCAGAAGGCTGGAAGTACTTGCAGGTTTTCCTGAATAGTCATCTGAAACATATTTTGTGTCTTGCTGCTGTTAAATCTTGCCGTTAACATACTGATTGGAATATTGGATACAGATAGCTTCCTTACCCTTTCACAGGCTTCAGCAGCAGCATTTCAGTGTATCGGTAGGGGTTTACATCAGCCAACATTTTCCCTTCGCTGCATATAACTTCTGATTCAGAGGTTTATATGCACCTCTAGGGAATTTTACACGTCTTCATGTTCCCTGCCCAAGTTACTTTTAGATAAGAAATCCTTGTTAACGGAAAAGAAAAAGTTCAGTCTGTGGTGAATTGATAGAGTTATTTCTAGTTTGGTTTTTTTCATCTCTTGGCTAAGAAATAACTGTTTTGTTCACATGCCAACTTTAAAATCACTCACAATTTACAGCTTGTACTCTTAGATACAATACTTATAAATATTTCTGCTAATATAGTGTCAGCTCTAAAAATATTTATCTGTTACTGCAGTAAACAACCTGAATTCTGCTTTGCTGATATTTTATTTAAATGGAATTTCTCTCAAATTCCCAATGATTTTGTTTGTTTGATTTAGACGAGGACTCCATAAACCTTTGTAAATTAAAAGTATTATTTTTTAAGATCTCAGTAGTGCAGGAAATGTTACTGTATCAGAACTGATCACTGAATTGAATATTTTGGGATTAAATGATTTTAAACCAGTTCTACAGTTTTACTAATTTAAAAACAGAATTCTACAGCTGTAGAGCAACTGTTTCCTCTTTGTTTATTCAGCTGGTCAAAGAGGAATTGAGATTTCTTTTTCTGGGTGTCTAGTTAGAAAATTGTCTTTCTTCCCTTAGACTGCCTTGGCATTTAGTAATATCTATCATAAAGTCTCTAGATTAAGAGCAGTGCTTTTAAGGTTCCTCGGCATGCAGCCTCCTTCTGGAAATAAAATGGAGATTAACTCTCAGTTCAAAAAGTATTGGACTTTCCTATCACTTGTTGTTTGATTTTTACTTATTTATTTAGGTGAAACCTGAAATGTTCTTGACTCATTAAAGCAGAGCAGTTAAATGACTTTAAATATAAATTTCAGCCTCAGAGTGCTGGGCTTTGTGTGGTTTTCCAAGGTAAGCAGAATTTACTACGAACGAGAAATGGGTGTTGGAAATACCACATTTAAACATTATGCAATAGGGGGCATGGTTCCCTCTTCCTTTTCTTCTTGGCAGATCTGGCTAACGGTGCTACCCATCAGCTGCCTTCTGACTTTTGAACAAGATGTGTAACATAATTTGCGTAACTCGGAAATTGTGAGCTCACGGAGGATTTATAACGTCGTCTGTGGAGCGTTTTGGCCACACGTAGTCAGATTGGCACAGCTGAGAGCAGGATTACGGTTGGATGAGGCATAAGGCATTCTGCGGAGAGGCGTTGTATGTAGAACTGTCCCTCCCCAGGGGTCAGCACTATGCGGAAGCATCCCCTTGGTTACTGAGAAAACCACCACTTTACATCAGTAGTAGCGTTTCCGGAGCTCATCTTTCCTGTAGTACTGTATCCTTTAGTTTAATTATCATGTCTGATATAGTTGAAAACGTGCAGTATCTGACAGAAGGTTTTCTCCTAGTTCTAGCGTTTCCTTTCCTACATGGATTCTTTGCCATCTCCTATCACATTTGAACTTACCGACAGCCTTCTCTACTTCCAGGGTCCAAATTTATCCTTTACCCTTCTGCCTATTTTAATGAGAGCTGTAAGAAATTAAAAAGTTTCAAGACCTCTGCCTCTGTCAAATACAGCTGACACTGGCTGGCGCTTAAAAAGGTGAAGGGCCGCGGTGATGCTGTGGCAGCTGCTTAAGCCTTGTTGCCTTTAAACCGGTCTAAAAAGCAGAGAAGTGTGAATAAATGAGTTAGCGTTGTAAAAGCTGTGGTCCTTTCTGACCTTGTAAAGCTAGAGAATAGGCGTCTGGACAAAGTGGCAGTAGGATCTGACATCTGAAGTACTTCCACAATAGAAGAAAGCGTGAGCTTGACTTTATTTTGGGAAAAATCCCCTTAATTTCCCAATAGGTTGATGTTGAACAAAACCTTGGCATGTGTTGATCATTGTAACACCAGTTTGAGTCCCTTATTGCACTGCAGTGTAATGAGGAATTGTTAATAAGCCGCATAGAAGTTTTGTTTTTCCATTCCTCATCTTTTTTGCTTCCCTGATATTCTGACAGTGAGGTTAAATGGGGCTTTTAATGGCTTAAGTTGACGTTTGTATAATTAAGCCATATGCCTTTTTGATTAACCACATGGATTTATTGAATTGCTTAATGCTTTATGACAGTCTTGTCAGCCTTATGCCACAGGTGATTACATAGAACTGTTAAAAGAGGAATGGCTCAGTGTGACAAATACTGAGGTACAGAGGTTTGACCACGTTTGAGAGTGATTACCACGTAGTCTCATACGACTTTTACCCATATGCTTTACTTGTCACTGCCCGGGATTTTAGTGTTTGTGCGCAGCTGGCAGGCCGACCTGCTTTCACTGCCAGATTGTCTCGTGAGTTGTTGGGTTTTTTATTCTATTTGGTAAGTTAGTTTTCTGATCCTTTCCAAATCGGCTTTGCATGTTTCCCAGGTCTCCTCTAAGCACAAGTGAGGAACCACGTCATGACCTATTTCCTATCCATTTCCATTTTTGGTTATCGTATCTTACGCTCTGTGCGTGCATTTGGCATCAGATGAGTGACAGGACAGTGGGTAAAGAAACGTTCTGAGTGGCTGGGCAAGCCCTATTGCCTGTGAGAGAGAAATCATTAAGTTTGACTCTCTCCTTTCTCCCTTCTGCCCCAGAACAGTACCTAACCTCCGTTTTGTAGCTGGTGCCCATAGTCACTTTTTGTGTCGTTCTATGACATGCTCTTCTCTACCTCACATACTAAATATTTTCAGAAAACTTTGTAGAACCATACTATAGTTTTTAGCTTGATCAGAAAATGGCATTTTAGTGGCAATCCAGCTTTCACGTCAGCCAGCATCCTTGCCAACACCTGCTCGGAGCATGATGCTTGGATTAATTAAAAGTTGAAGTACATAACGTGGGGTCGTAATTTGGTTTTGCATGGCTGTGCAGATAGGAAAGGCAAAGTGATTCAGTGGATTTCCACCCTCTGCTTTTGAAGTCATTTGATGTCATGTTGAGAGAGAAGCAGCAGTGGTTAACATTGCAGGGGTCAGAATACTGAGATGAGTTTTACGTAAGAGCCCATTTGCTTCGTGTATTATTAATCTAGAGGGTGTTCTCTAGACGTAGTTCTATAGCTGAGGCAGATGTTTTTCCACTGAGAAACTCTGGTGAAAACAAGATGAACTTGATTTAATGAATTAATAGAGGGAGACTGGATGTGCATGTAAACATGTCCAGATTTCCCAATGTACATCTTCTCTTAAAATTTCTATTTTCCGTAACACAGAATGGTAGCCACAGGAGACGGAAGGAACATAAAATGATTAAAACCAGTAGACAGCAGCGGTGATGTGAAATCATTGCTCTGCAGACAGGAATGTGTTACAGTTTTCTACAGAAAAATATATTCCAAGACTGGAGCTTGTATTCCAGTTCCTATTCAGTTGAAAACAGCAATAAGCATGTTTCATGAATGCTGACCTGTTAAGAATTTGTGGGGGTGCTTACAGTGCAAGCTCTTCTCTCACCAACTTTTCAGTACTCCGTGTGTAGCAATGGTTCTTCTTGAAAACAACAAACGTCTTTTATTTGAAGATACTGTAAAGCTTTAAGCCAAATGCCAGACTTCTCATTTCATGTTATAAACCCAGAAGCAATTGTTGTCGTAATCAAACGCCGTAAAATGAGTTACAGGATTTAACATAAAGTTACTTGTATGCTTATTTGCACAATTCACTTCAGGGTTTTTTTTCCCCAAAGGACGGAAGCCCAGCCGGTTTGTACATCCACCTGAGGCCTGGTAACTTCTAGTGAGCTAAACCAATAATGTTAGCTGTTTGCTAATACGCTTTGGTTACCGGTACAAAACCAAGTATGTTTTCCAATTTGAAGAAATTTGAAATTCTCTGTCCTGAGAAGAAATGAATACAAGGAGTGGTGAGGGTTACCTTATTGAGTGCCTGAAGTGCATAGTCTGGGAAAACATCAAGGGAATAATTTTTAAGCCTGCAGTATCCTAACTGGTGTCAAGGTTCAGATTCTCTAGTAATTGTTGAAAAACGCTCCCTTCAGCGAGAAGAGATCAAATACAGCGTATCTGATGCTGCTGCTTTCATGGCGTTAACGTTTGCTAAGGGAAAGGAAACGTGAGTGGTGTGTTGGCTGCTTTCATACTCACAGTACAATTAAAGATCTGTGTGAAACCAGGGGTCTCGAAATGACTTTGGAATTGCAGGCTAATATTGCTTTGAAGAGGACCTTCAAACTCGTTTTCTTTAAATGTAGCCTTGCTAAGAACGATGGAGTGAAACCTGAAGTTTCTAGCTGCTTTTCTGCCCTGGGAAGATAGAAGTCAGATGGACAGAAATAGCCATGCGGAGATGCTGCATAGTCAAAGGGAAAGGCAGCGCCATTGAACCGTGCCTTCCGCTCTGCTGTCAGTCTCTTCCTTCACCTTTTCATAGCTCGTACATACATTTTTCTTCCACAAAATCCAGAAGCCTGTAATTAATACAGGTCTTTCTCTCACCAGCTGCCCTTTCCCCCACCCTCCGTCCTTCCTATAGAAAGCTTACCTGGCTGGGTTTTCCACCAGCAGCTCAACTCTGGCAGCAGTCTTACTTACCCAGTACCCTTGCATACGTGTCCTTGGCACAGCAGGAAAAATACAGTGGTGACTGTATGTTGCCCCAACATACTGTGTAACAACATGTAACGGCCTTCAGGTGAAGTTACCCATAATACCTTGCTTTTTATGCTTTGTACGGTCCTGCATTCAGCTTTATGAAAACAAACATGCAAGCTTTCCTCCTTTTTGCATGACATAGAAGGCAGAGTGGTACAAAACTCGTCAGCAATAGAAATCACACTTTCCCAGGCTCGGGTCTACTCATTTATTTATGTTGCAGATGACCGATGTGATAGCTAAAGCTGATGTATTGTCCCACGCGGACAGGGTTGCTGGCTAATGGCTACATGGAGCTGGTCGGTGGGAATCTGAGCTGCGATGCAGTCTAAGCTGCCAAGATTCCCAGCGTTTCCAAGGATGTTTGCCAAATTGTCTCTGCCGGGGTTTTATGCTGTCAAAGCTGATAGCTTTCTCACTGAGGTAGCAGTTGAAGGCTTCGAGATATTTTTAGGAGAACTAGCCAATTGGTTCTCTTGCTGAGTGTTAGTTGGCAGGTTAAGTGTTTTACTTTCAGAAAAAAATCCTGGGTACGTCTTCTTACGAAGGAGGAAAGACTGTGTGACTAATTTTTGTAGCAGTGATAATTCCTATGTAAAATCATAATGAAAATAAGCAGCGGACTTACTAGTTACGATAAATCCTGTGGTGTGTCACGGTCTTCCAGCCTATTTAAAATACAGTGTCTTTTTTTAACTGGGATTTTTCACTTACTTTGTTAGTTTTCTGGTTTTTTCAGTTCCTAATTAATTCATTTATAAAGGCTTACAGCTTGCAAGGGGAGGGATGGGAGAATTTGGGCACTTTCCCATGGGAAAGTAAATAAAGCTTCCCAAAAAGAAGATCTTTTTCAGTATTTTTTTTTCCAAATCCAGTCATTTTCTTAGTCATTTACATACTTAAAACATAACGTAAGGCAGAATTTTATCAGTATTTCTTAATAGATGTAAAGTGTTACATGGTTTTTAATGTAGATTTTAATGTACATTGTGTAATGTTTAAGAGGGGTCTGTTTTTTCCTAGTGAATGCAAAGGAAGTTACACTGAGGTATAACTGAATTATATCTGCTTAAATAGATTAGGGTAATTAATTTTTGAGAATCACTTCCTTACTGGATCATTTTTGGAGCCTTGTGGAAAAGGGTGTATGTCTCTCAGAACTTCACAACACCTTACGGAGAGACCAAAGCTGATGCTTTCTTCTGCGGGCGGTACCTCCGCTTGAAATGCGGTGAACGAGGACTAGAGTTTGGGAAAGGCTGAAGTGCCGCTGGCTGCTGTGTGTGTTTGTGGCTGAACAAAATACCGGTATTTCACGTGATCCTAGGTTTTTCATAAGCTGTCAAATCCCATTTTCACTTCTCAGTATTGGGTGGGAATTGGTTATTATTAGAAGTAGCAAAAATGGTATGTAAATTGTGGCGTTTGAGCTGTACATTAGAATACTGGAGGGAACGAGTCAAAGCTCTAGCTGGTGTGGGAAAGTTTTGTAATGCGTGTCACTCTTCTGTTGCTCCACATTAATACAGCAGGCTTTGCTTATGTGAAACAAAAGGCTTTTAATTATTGCTGGTTTTCTTCCCTTCTATATAGAGAAATTGCTCATAAAAAC
Source organism: Sagittarius serpentarius (assembly GCA_034782735.1). Taxonomy (NCBI): domain Eukaryota; kingdom Metazoa; phylum Chordata; class Aves; order Accipitriformes; family Sagittariidae; genus Sagittarius; species Sagittarius serpentarius. The sequence goes on along the minus strand of JAVKLA010000090.1, from coordinate 30,462,296 downwards.
ATCAGTTGAATTTTTAATGAGGAAAAACCTTCATAGGCAGTCCTTACAGAAATAATAAGCTCATTTAATTCTTCTAGAGGAGTGGAAGGGGATGGGTGGAAGGGAAGGTTCTTCAAAGATCAGAATTTCCTTTTTGTTTTAAGAAAGTAATTAGGGTTTTTTTTTTTCCCCATGAAGCATTTCTGACTATTTTTTTAACTCTTCCATGGAATCCTTTTATACTTGCTTAAAAAAATCCCACAACTTTTTCTTTTTCAGAATTTTGACCCCAACCAGTAGTTTCCAAGATATTTGGACCCTCTATAACTTCCTCACAAGCAATGAGGTATGAAGTTTTCTTTAATGTTCTGTCAGATACGCTTCGGTTACAGTTCCTTATTTAAAGTAGTTACGAGGTTAGCTGTCTAAACATTGTGCTTCCACGAAGCTAGAATTTTGAAGATTTGCTCCTGTGTATTAGGCATTGGACATAAAAATATAGTTTTGGTTGGCACCTACGGAAAGTTGCTTGAACCTCTACCGGTATTTGAGTCGCTTATGTGACTTTCTGAGCACTCGTTTGTTGTGAATGACTCGCTGTCGAGAGTGAAAAGCCTTGGAGCTGAAGTCACCAAAACATCCCTAACCTCATAATTTTAAGGAGAGAGAGAGTACATTGCATTAGGTGGCTCTGTGGAGAGTATTGGCTGCAGTTCAGAGAGAAAAAAAGATAAATTACCGGATATTTACGAAGTTTTAACTAATTTGGGCTGAAAAATTTTGAGACTTGAAATTGAAATGAATGCTTGCAAGTAAAATAGAGGTATTTTTCCATTTAGTGTATTACATATTTCAGATTTGCAGTCCTCTGCTATACAGGAAAATATATTTGGGTTTTGAGCCTCTACGTATATTTATGGAATGAACGCGAGTCAGAACTTCATTTGCTATAGAGCTATAGGGTAAATTAAGGGGGGAGGAAGAATTATCTAAGGTCTTTTAGATTTGTGCAGAAATTGTTAGAAAATGGAGCGATAGCTGTCACTCCCATTATATACAATCATGATTACTAATTTATAATATTTGATTTTATAATACATGGCATGACTTTTTTGTGTATTGTCTCAACTTGAGAGCCTGTTAGGTAATACGTTACCCATACCGGTTATACCACCTGTGTAATTTTAATCAATACGTGATACTTGGTAAATTACTATGTTAATCCTTTGTTCTTTGTTTTAGATAAACAACAGTATAAAATTCACTGCTGAGGAGCTTTATCAGTGTGTTTCACAAGAGATGTATCGGTAAGCCATTTCCTGACCACATCACATGGGGCGTGAGACAGCATTTTAGCGTGTTCTGTATTAACCAAAGTACCACAAGAGAAATTGCTCGGGTAAATAAAAAATTGCCATTTGTAGGAGGGGCATAGGGAGGATGAGTGGGGATGTTTTCTTTTTTCCCCTCTTTTTAAACTTTTTTTAATGACCTACTATTACAACAGAGTAGGAGAGGACAGAAATTAAGTTAGAGATGAGCCGTTAGCACGGACACAGTGATTTTTCAGCTGTTTGACTTTGAGGTGAGATGTTGGTCCCTCTTCCATCTACCAGTTTTGAATTCACGGCTTAGTGGCAGGCAGGGCCAGCCAGGATAGGTCAGCGCTTATTGTAAGGTAGGTTAGAGCATGAGACTGCATTTAAATGAATTTGATTATAACTGAAATTCTGTTTTGGTGAGGTTTTTCTTGTAGCAGAACTGATTATTATGAGAAGTTTGCTTAAATCAGCAGAGTTAAAAACCTTGTGATTCTCAAGGCGATTCAAGCGATTGAACTGTACCGTGAAAATCGGGCGTATCTGCAGTTGCTGTGCTACGTTGTGACCATCGTTATTAAAGCCATAAATTAAGCTATTTTATGTTACTAAGCCATTTGTAAGTACAGTTAGAAAAAAAGGAGAAAGAAAAGTAAGGTTCCGAGTACTTGTTTCCATTTTAGGAGGCTTTTTGACAGTTCAGTCACAGGAAAATAAATGTTCTGTTGTACAGCTGAGTTAAAGGCCTTGAAAACGTTCATTTAAAAATGAGTGTCGTGCAAGCCTTCCAGTTCTTTACGGTAAAGTTTCTGGCTCATTAAAGGTTTCTTTCTGAATTTGTGAGGTTGAGGGCTTGTAAATCCAGGTTTTTTCTGAGGTTTTTAAAATGCTGTAATAGTGTTTGTGGTTTTTTGTTTTTGGCTTGGTTTTTTTTTTTAATAAATCTTAAGTGGATAGTAAAAGACAGGTAAATATTTTCTTTGCTGTTGCTGTTATATGGATATGAATTAGCTGTAACTCGCCAGGATATGAAGCATGGTTCCATCAGCTACGTAAAAGGCTTGCAGGTTATTTTAATCTGAGTAGGCAAATTATTCTAAAAAGCTTTCCTTTGCCTGGTTTGATACTGATTTCCTACATCTTGTGTGAATTTGAAAGTGCAAATTGCTAGCTCAGGGCAGGAAAGTCATGCAGGGAGGGAGAAATTCAGTCTATGTATCAGCAGAGAAAAGTGGTTTAGAAGCTTCCACTGTCTCGAGTTAATGACCAGCACTTCTGTAGTTCTCAAATTTTCAGATGTTTGTGGACATCTCCATCATTGTCTGTATAAAATCTACAGCGTACATACAGCCTTTGGTATTGTGCTAAGGGTAGCAAGGGAACTGCAGATTCTTGGTGTTTGAAAGATGTCCCTACGTCCGTATTCTATCAGAAATCCTGAAAACTTGGACCATTGTCATGAATTCTGTGTGCCACGGTCGATTTCATGGTGAACACAAACGTTCTCATCAGAACTTTGATTTTCTGGATGAGTGGTCCAGGGTGAGGGTGACATTTTGTTACATATAAGTTAAGTCCTTTCAAAACATACAAAGCACACAAAGCAAAGATTAAGATCTGGTGATAAATTCAATCCACAGATTTTCAAAGTACTACTTATGTCTAATTGTTGTTCTCGGTTATTACATCAATGAAACTATTTGGTATTACAGAAGTGAAATAAAATCTGTCTCCCCTCCACAAAGCAGAGATGCTAAATGAGGTTTTAAAAGCGCTCAATTAAAAAGAGATGTTTGAAGAGCCAAGGCACAGGAGAGGAGACTGCTCTAAGGCAGGCTGAATTACTTGTGCTGTGGCAGAAACGTGCTGAACAAAGAGTTTCCCCTTGCTTCAGTTACCAGCAAATGCTTTTACTTCAACTTTGCCTCTGAATTCTTTGGGAGATAAATTGCTGTCCAGAATATTTGTACTCCGACTGTTCCTTTTTTAGGACACGCCAAAGGCACTCTCATCTTGAAATCTTGATCCAAAGGGTTTCTCCTTATCTGGAGAAGGAAAAGAACCTACTTGGAGCTAAATAGCCAAAGCTATTTGCACAGTGCACAATTCTGACTGCTTTCCTGTCCCGAAGTGGTACTGTAGGCTCTGGTATCACGGTAGCATTTAGAAGACGCTGGCCAAGGACTAGGGTCCACAGATCTTTAGGATAGAAATGAAACAAAAAGACTGACCCTGCCCCAGAGATCCACTGTAGCAATTTTTTTGCATCTTCAGCAAATTCACAAAATAAGTTTCCCCAGCAGAAACTCTTATGTGACCTTTTTTTTTTTAAAAAAAAAAAAAATTTTTCTGAAATTGCCTGCTAATCACCTGAGAGATTCCAGTCTTCCTCCCCCAGGTCCGAGTAGTGTTGACCTAAGACCTCTCCATTTTTGGTGGGGTCACCCTCCCCATCCTCCCTGTTCCCCGCCCCTGCCATTGCTTCCACGTGCCCCCTGTCCTTATATTGGGAGAGACTGAGAAGTGGGGAGAGCAAAGCCCTGTAAGGAGACAAAGAATGTCCATGGTGCTGAGTCAGACCTGTCACAGTTAACATCACTGTGAGTAGCCTGCGAGGGGGGCGACGGGGGTTATGCAGAGGTAGCACAGGGCAGGCCCGGCCACTCATTTCTTCCTCGGTACTGATTCTTCAGGTGTGATAAAGGGGGTTTACAAAACTCCTAGCCTGGTGAATCTTTCTCGATTGGAAGGAAGTTTTTTGCCTTCTGAATAGTGGGAACGCACGACAGTCCTGAGCTGCTTCAGCAGAAGAATTAGGTGGTTCGAGGGAGGTTTAGTTAAAGCCCTTGTTTCTTCCTCCCTCCCTTCCCATCCAAGTGTGCGCTGCGGGCAGTAGGGTTGCTGGGTTGCAAGAAGAGTTTCAGAGAGGTCACTGTAGTTTTTATGGCAAGCAGCTAATGTGAAGGCTTAAAGTTACCCCTTTAGTACTTTCTAAGGCTTTTGAATTTTCACTGTTGAGCAGTGAACAGTTTGTATCATTTAGTAAATGACAATTTGATGTAAAGGGTCAGTGGTAGAAAGAATTATTCAGGCTTTGTTTTGCAAGCCTATGGTCTTGTCTGAACTAAGAAAATATATTGTTTGGAGGCCTCGGCATCTAAGTAGGTTGCTCAAAAGCTATGCGTGACTTTCACACCACTCTTTTTGCTGTTCCACCTGGTGCACCTACCTTACAGTAAACTAGCAAAGGAGGCGGAGGTGACTGCATTAGGCAGGGGCTGGGAAGACGCCGATGCCTGGGGTCAGGAATGGGCACTGACACAGCGGTCCCAGTGTGCTCGATCCCTGCAGCCAGGCCTTCCCCTGCTCACCCGGGAGAGCACCCTGTGCCTCCCCCCACTCCTACCGGCCGTGGGGCCGGATTTCCTGCGTGGTGGGGTCAGAGCAGCCGCGTGGTTTATTGTCCTGATGCACAGCCGGTGGTGACAAGCGCGGGACTGCCCGGCGGATACCCTCGGGGAGTACTAACTGCATCGTTTGCAAACCTTGTCCCTTCTCCTGTTTCTTGACAGCCCTTTTTTTTCAGTGCCCGGTATGTCCCTTTCTGCCAGCCTGGCACAGCTGGGTGTCCCACGCCGGCGTCACACGGTTCAGTGGAAGTTATCCGCAATCCAGTATGCACCAGTGTGTTTTTGAGGGCACAGAAACAAGCTGTCTTGGCCTGTTTAACATTATTTCCAGTTACTGTAGTAACTACATTTGAATTAACCTGTTGCACTGCTCTTGGGTATAAAAGTCTGCGTGTAGTATCACACTACTTACCATTTTAACCGTTACTCAGTGACCGCTAGAATGACATGAGGAAAATTTTAATTGAGATAAGGGTGATGAAATATTCACGTCTCAGGCGAGGTTATTTTCCTGCGCTAGTTTTTAAGAACTCTTCTTGAAAACTGTCAAGGAGCTCACTGCTGCGGAGGTTTTGTAACTTGTGCTGCTGAGGCGTCCTGATGTTCGCTCTCATTCTGTACACAGACTTGACCGATAGCCCGAGTAAGTACACCGTGTGCTTACTACTGGCTGCCCAGTAGTGCCTAACTCGCCAGTGTTGAAACTGCGTCGAGGCGCAGTTTGTAGGTGATGAATGGCGCTCGTTCATCAGGAGGATGGATGTTCTTCTGTCAGCATAGCTGTGCCAGTGCTGTAGGTTATTGCCGGGGAAATACTGTATGTTTAGCCTGCTCTTTGTGGTAGAATTCATCTCCTGCTCTGTCGGGCTGATCTGCCAACCTGTGAGAGCAAAAAATACTGGGAGGGCATGGTGCGTATTCTTTTTAAAGCATCCCTTAGTTTGAATTGTATTAAAAGGAAATATATGTGTCTATATATTAAAAGAAGTTGCTCAAGTGAAAAAAAAAACCAAACTAACAAATCTAGCTGTTGGTTATAGATCTGCATCGATACAGGCATAAAGAAAATAATGTGTGTAAATTTGTGCCCAGCATAGTAAAAAAAAAAAACCAAACTACTTCAGAGGCTGGTCTGGCATGGGAGCCCTCAGGCTGCACGTGGGTAACTTAACCTTGCCTTTTTTTTCTATTTTTTTTTTTGCAGAGTATCTTTCAAATGGTCTTTTGAGAAAGTATCTTTTGGAAAACCAAAGTTACAGAATGTTTTCTGTGTAATCAGGTTTAGATTCCTCTTTTGAAACAGAAGTCTAAATAATAAATAGGTGTAGTCAAGAGATTTGTGTGTAAATACATTATATGTAAATACACGAAAGACGGTTTGAACTGAACCTTCCAAAATCCCCGTTCTGTCAAGAAAGCTGATACAAGTGACCTTTCAATGCTGGTTATTTTTTAAAACTACCTTTACATCGTACAATGAAAAGCAAAAAGTAAGGAAGAGCTCTGCCCGTTTGCAGAGTTGTGGGTTGGCCATTTTAAGGTGTTGGTATAAAATCCTGGGTTCCGGCAGCTTTAGAGCAAAAATCACTGTTACTTCTTTAATTTTATGGAAATTGCCTTTTTGATTATACACAGCACAACCGCATAGTTTGTCTTCTTTTTAGTTCAAAATCTTATTAAATAGTATTTTGAGTCAGGACAACTGGTTTCAAGCTTTGTAGCCGCTTTCCTAGTAGGAGAGCAACAAATAATTCCCGCTAGCTGCTGCTCCTCAGAGGTTATGTTTGGTTGCAAATACCAAAGACAAGCCTGCAGAACCGACCCCGCGGGTAACGCGTACAGCGGTTGCTATTCCGTCAGTACCTCGTGTGCCGAGGGGCGACTGCCAGGGTGTGAGAGACAGGAGGGATGCACAGTACCAGGGCAGAGCGTGCGCTCCTTTGCCCCAGAACATAGAAATTTGTGCTTATTGTTTAAAATAACAATTTTGATGTATGCATGAGGTCATTTTTTAAACTCTTAGAATTCAGTTGCCTTAGCTGTGCTTGGTTTTTTGGGTTTGGTTTGGTTGTGTTTTTTTTCTGCCCAAGTGCAATAGCAAATACATTTGCAAAATACTCTAGCTTAAGTACAGAAATGAGGATTTCTTTTTTTTTTTCTTGCTGTTTACCATTTAACCAATTTTACTACTTAATTCCAAGTTAAAACAGAAAAACAAGAGCAGGTATTTTGGCAATTTTACAGCTGGGAAGAAGGCAAACTGCGCAGGAAAGATGGGTCCAACTGTGTGAGCAAATAGAAGTGCAGCAGCCCTGCGGTGGTTCAGTGTCTGCACGTGATTTTTATGAAACTAGACGGGGGAAACGACATCCTGGACCTCGTCATTTTGCCAACGTTTATTAAAACGCGCTGAGGGATGGAAGCTTTGTTTTGCTTTCTTTCAGAAGACCATTGAAATTGGAAAGGTTTTTCCTGTGTGGAACTAGAGCGGCTGCTATTTAAACATTGAACACCGTTTGCCAGCCTGCCATATGTTCCAGAACCGGAATCGCTGTGGTTACTGTAAATGCATGCTTGGGGTTTTTTTGTTTCCAAAAAAATGTTTCCTACAGTACTTTTTTCTCAGTGCAGGTGTCCCTGTTGAATAGGTGACCGTAAGTCCCTTTAGGGTAGCTAATTTAAACAATATTTAACTTGTGTGAGCGTAAGCTTGTAAAATGGTGTGTCTGATTGGTGACACTCCACAGATTATCAGAAAAATGAGAGATGTTGCGGAAGTGCAAGAGGAACAGGACTAGCTGCGCCCAGTGAAGATTGAAGTCAGATTATCCCCGAAGCCTAAAATCAATCTCTGACCGTGTTGCAACTGTGGGTAGAAGTTGCTTCTACCTGCAATACGTATGCCTGTAGGAAATGTATAGTTGACTTGCAGCTTAAACGCAGTCAGTGAAAAACAGTAACGTGTTATATTTGAAGGCTCAGTTTGGGGTTGAGAAGACAGAACTAATGTCTGCTGTCTGGCTCTTAGGTTGTTCCTCGTTAAAGAAAGATTTCATTGCAGGATACAGCTGGGAACACGTGGTGATTAACCAGCTCTGTAGTAAACTTGATCTTTTGCTACGAAGATAAAAAGAAAGACGTCTGAATTTCCAGAGGTGTCGAGTATTCTCTGCTTTTGACAGAGTTAAAGCGTGGTATTAGAATCCCTTTGAATCTTGTTTTAGAGGAATATACTGAAACGTTCCTGTCTATAAAATGGGTCCATTGTGTCCCGATAACCTTTGTATCTCCTCTTCCCTAGGGAAAGGTTAGAAGTTGGATGTTGCCAGCTGGCCCAGCTGGAACACACCATTAAGCAGTGTCACGCATCGGTTCACACGGAAGCCAAGAACAGGGGCTGGCCGTGACACCTGGGTCAAGGCGTGGAGCTGCGGTGCTCCCCCGCTGCGTTTTCCTTGTCCAGGCAAAGTCCAGCTCCTCTGGGATGCCTGAGGGAAATCCTCGAGGAGCCAAAAAATCTGCCGCCTTTTTTCTCGATGCTGCTGTTTTATATTTGAGTTGAAGGAACAAAAAAAACCCCAACTGGTTACACATGTACATTAAATGTCCGAATTTCTATGAAGAATCACCAGCTAACAGAATTCTCTGTCTCAAGTGAGGGTCTGGTTTGGTATACAGCAGATGTGCTGGGCTGAATTCCAGTCCCTTCTGTTAGCAGCTACGTCTGTTAATGGCTGTATCGGAAAATCTGTGTAAGGCATTTGTTTCGCTGATACTTCCAACGTGACGGGGGGGGGGGGGGAAGTGTGTTTTGACATGTGGGGGTCTGAAAGGAAAGCGACTGAACAGATACTCGTGATACCTGATGCCCCTACAGACATGAAGGACTGAAACACGGATGCAACGTATGTATCCTATGTAGTGAACTGTATAAGGCTTAAGTGAGGATGTAGAATGGGGAAAGAAATGGATTGCTGCTTTTTTTTTTAAAAAAAGACACAAAAAAACAACAAAAGACCCCCGACCCTCATGCAGGTGTGTTTGTCCTGGACCTCTTTCCGGAGGAAAGGCATGGTTTTCCTTTGTTAAAATACCTACTTAATCTTCATACAGCGGAACCTGCTAGCACCACTCTTCTGGAAACCTCCTTGTCCTTCTCTTTCGCCACCTTCTCTGGGAAAGGCAGGAGGGTTTTTTCCCTTGGGGGGGTTATAGGCCATGACTCGTCTCATCTCCGCTCTCCAGCTGACATCTCTATTTGAATGTACTGTTAGTCGCTTTCCAAAACTGCTTCAAGCCCATGAAACTTTCTAAAAGCCATTTTCAGCGCTGCTGGGGCCTTTAAAGCTACCTCTTCCATGTATGTATTTGTACAGAGACGAGATGACTGGCAAAGCTCTGGAAGTGTTTATTTTGATACTAATTTTTGGATGTATTTGTAAAATCTTTATTGTAAAAATGTAATTTATTGTTACAGTAAATGGCAGTTAATTCCACACAGCCGTTTCTTTGACTAGCTCTGTTTTCACTTTGCCCAATCACCGTGGATGCAAGTTTAGTGCAGTTCTTGCCCCCAGATGCTGGAATGTCAGGGAGGCATGGCTCGGCAGAGTTATGGTCGGAGCAAAATTCGTTTTAGGGGCTACTTCCATGCAAGTGGTTATCCCACAGTTAGGGGATAAGGGTGTTATGTTCAAATAAATCACAAATCTAGGAAGCTGGATCAAGTTAAGCACATGAGGTCTGTCTGTCTTCGCTCACATTTACTTCTGATACATGGCAGGGGAAGACAGCTGCCACCCCTTAAGCCAACTGCTTTGTTACTTATTCTCATACTGCCTCTCCCTGTTCCAATGCACCCAGCTTTACAGCTTGGAATAATCAGTAAATTCCTTTTACTGGTGGTTTCCTAGTCCAGTGTAGAGATGGAGTAGTCTGCTCATGCCCCACTTCAGCAGGACTGCCTTGTGTTACGTGAAATAACCTATAGCAGAGGTCTGTTACTACTAGTAGTGGGACTGGCCAACTGGAGCTTGTCAAGACGTGAATCAAAGCAGCCAGCTAAGAGCATGACAGTGAGTGAAATGAGCACCGTTTCCTAAAGCTGCGCGAGCAGATCAAGCTCCTTAAAACAGCATTAGGCATCTCTTTTCACCACGGTGTTACGCACTTCTTTATTCTTCACGTTCACTTGGCCCCTTTCTCATCTCACTGCTGGAGCGCCACGCTAATTTGCACCAACCTTCCAGTAAACTAATCCCGAGAGCAGCCTGCAAGTAAGTGAATCTCACCCCCCTGCCCTGAGAACAGCAGTAGTGCTCTAAGAGCCAGGTGCTGTCGGCTGCCTGCCTGGTCCGAGACCTTCACCCCCGTTTCTGGAGGGTAACTCTCACAGGGCAGGCAGGAGGTGTACAGTGGCACTTCAGCCCCTCTCTCGTTTGACTTTGTCTCGTAGCTACGCGCCTTTGAAACGTCTATTTTGATATGGCAAACTTTTCTTTAACAACACAGTTTACAAAGAGAAGGACACAAAGACATCACAGCAAGCCTGTGGTGCAAGGATTTCCCAAAAGGTACCTTTAATGTGTTTGCGTCGGCAGCAAGCAGTCAGTGCTAGTTTTGGCACCAGGAGTTAGATGTGCAGCACTACACATTAGACACCAAGTCATCCTACCCAACGTTTTATCCATATGAATAGAGAAAGTGAACTAAAACATAGTACTATGAGCACGTACGAAATCAAGTCATTTGTGTTCTGTCACACTTTCAGCTTGTAATATTAGAAAAATAAACTTAAGACAGTTACTAATCCGATGAATACATTTTCATTGCCAACGGGCAAGAGTGTAAAAACCATGAGAAAACCCCCACACTGAAGTTGTTGTTTTACAAAGGTTAGCCCACCCATAGTAACAAAACTGCTGTACAGAAAGCACCCTCTGCGTTTTTGTCAAAATAGTTGGAGCCAAAACAGTTTTCCCATCCCAGAAAGTCACAGCTATGTTATGTTCAGAAACTCCATTCAGCTCTAACCACCGCGTCACATACTACATTACGATACTGTAGCAGAGGCAAAAGCTCAGAAGCTCACCTACAGTGGTAAAGCAGTTGTCCCACTCCATCTCTTATGAACTCCAAGGTTGTCTCTTTGCTTCAATAACCATTTATCTGCCATTTTCAGTTCAACAGATAAAATACTCTGCTGAGTATATAAAAACTGTTATAAAAAGGCAATCATAAAAGATAAGGTATTGGCAGGCATGTCAGCATTTTTAATAAAAAAAATAGCCATTATATCTATTTAAATAAGGCTTCTTGTTACAGATTGTTCCAGTTACTGAAGGAAAAACAAGGCCTGATGAAAAAAAAAAAAAACCCAACAAAAAAACAATCCCCCTTAAACCTTACGCTTCCTGCCCCAAGAACACACCCTTACAGGAAAAATCGTTTAATGTGCAAAGTGACCAAACGAACACTGGGGGAAGCTCCTGAAATGATATGCCCAGTCTAGTTTCTCTTGCGTTATCTTCAAAAATCTTTAAAAAAAAAAAAAACAAAACAAAAAACAAACCACCCCTAAAACAAAGTTCTAAAATACACACACAAAAAAAACCAACCTTCATCTTGATATTCTTTCCAAAACAAATATGTACAGCACATTAATATGCAATATGCAAAAGCTCTGTGTTGCTGTTGGCAACATCTATGCCCTCCCCAACCCTATTCACATGTGTACCTCTACTAAAACACAATTACATCACTAAGCCTGTTAGTTTGAAAAGGGAATTATTTAATTCACTTAAAACTTGTAAATTTTTGTGTAGGGGCTCCATTCATTTGACTCTGGATTGTAGACTTCAACTGTGTTCAAGAATTCATTGCCATCAAATCCCCCAACTGCATAAATAGTGTTTGCCACCGTGGTAATCCCGGCATTGCTCCTTGGAGTAGTCATGCTTCCCATCATCTTCCACTCGTTCTTAGCAGGGTCGTACATCTCCACGCAGCTCACCGCGTGAGAGCCGTCAAAGCCTCCACCGACAAAGAGTTTTCCTGTCGAAAGGAAACAAAGGGAATGCTTCACTGCTAAGCACCGGGCTGTGTTGCCAAACACAGCCTCCTTTCTGGGGTCAGCCAAAAGGAAGGACCTTCATTCAGGTTTTCTATCAGAAACCTTTGCCTTATTCAAGGTCTGAAGGTACAGTACTGACCTGCTCTGGGTCTCTTGCTCGTTAGAGCTCACTGGAAATTTGTTTCAGTGTTAAGTGCAAAGCCCAAATTTGAATAGAGGCAGTGGCTGAAGCTGCACGGTGATGTTTTGAAAAGAAAAAGGTGGGGGGCAAATGCCCCGAAACAAAAATGAGGTTTTTTGGTTTTCTGGTTACAGTTTTTAATTACAAGTGGAGGCCTAGCCAGGTTCTTAGTGTACGGTTTCCTCCCCAAGAAGGAACACAGCTTTTGTGTTCTACTTGCATCGTAGCTCAACATGAAAAATTCATCAAGCACAAGAGGTTGGCTGAAGCCTGCGGAAGCCTACCGTCACGAACAGCCACTCCAGCTCCTCGTCGAGCCACGTTCATGGGCGCTATCAGGGTCCAAGTGTTGTTCTCTGGATTGTAACGCTCCACGCTATTCAGGCAGTTCCACGATTCTGCTCCTCCAATTATGTATAAATATCCGCCCAGCTCACACACTGCGGACTGATGTCTCCCTGCAATCAAACACCAGCAGTTACGGCCCAGCCCAGAAGTCGGGCACTAACAATATGCCACAGCAGCTGAAATTTAAACGGTGGTTGTGTTTGGTTGGTTTTACACCTGCAGTTTTGCCATCGCCCTTTTCCCCCCTCCCTCCCAAACTATGCAAAAAACTTACGGATATTAAGGGGAGCACAGCTTGTCCAAGATTTTGTTACGGGATCAAACACATCACAGTTCTTAAGTCCCTTTTGGCCGTAAGGATCTGAACCACCAACAATGTACAGTTTTCCATTCAGGGCACACACTCCTATTCATATAGGAAAGACAAAGTTAGCTAATAAATGAAGGAATTTAAAAAAAAAAAAAAAAAAAAACAAAACACCACCAAATAGTCAATCAACCGCAGATGTGTTACCTGCATTGCAGCGATTGGTTCTCAGTTCCGGAACAGGAGTCCAGTCGTCTATTTCTGGCTCATACATTTCTCCACAGCTCAAGTCATCCGAGTGACCATTTGACCCACCCACAACATATAGCTGCCCCTAAATAGAAAAAACAAACCCCTGCTTCACATCCAAGTACACAACAATTCAAATCACTAGCACTCTAGTAACCCTGTAACTACAGTTAAGCAACTTCTGTTACCATCCTGTAAAGTTTGCCCTGTTTGTCCCACCTACATTTACACAATGGCACATTTCATCCGATCTCCACCCACCACACACCATTAAAACCGCCATCTGGAACCGAGCTCTCGGTGTTCTCATCGGTGCAATGAAAGTCCAAGTGTCCTTTTGCGGATCGTAGCACTCCACTGTGCGCAAACACTCCTCTCTGTTATATCCACCTAAAAGCAAAAGGTCAGATGATACTGCATTTCCAAAGACCAATTGCTTTGACGTTGAAGAACACTGACTATAATAAATACAGCGTACAGAGTTCAGAAGCCACTGTCATCGCTTCCCCCCCTCCGCCCAGTTGAGCAAGTTGTTTAAAGAATTGTTACTGTTCCTTTTACCTGCAGCGATTAGCTTGCCATTGAGTTCGGCTGTGCCCAGCCCAGACCGAGCATACTGCATTGGAGACATGGGCTTCTCTATGATGTCATTTGGTTGAAGCTCAAAACTCAGACTCTTCAGCAGTCGTGGCGTGCTGGTAGGAGAGCTCTGAGGGCTGTTACGGCCGTGCAGGAAGATCACGCACAGCACACCATCCAGAACAGCGAGACACAGGTAGGTGTTACCTGTCGTCAGGAGAAAAGGAGAGACCACCAATATAATACAATTTTAGGTGCATGTAAATGAATGCCCACTAGGGCCTTCCGATTATGCTTCTCCCCTTGTAAGTGTGGAAACTTTATTTTTTCTGGTTACTGGTTCCAAGTGTTAGCCTAGTAACTAAAAAATACGAGTTTTAGCTCATTAATATAGTGCTCAAAGGACCGCAATTAAAGACGCGCTAGGAGAAAGCCTCCTCGCACATGCACAGCAAATAGCTCTGTTAATTAATTAGAGACTGCCTATGCCCTTCGGACTTTCTGAGTAAATGACAGACACCAAGGGATTTGGGATGGCCCTGTCGATAAGGAATCGAGATGTAAGTGATGCCAGTTTGGGCCCAGTTATGTTAGAAACACACCACAAATTACTGGGCCCATTACTTGACTTGCATCATCAGTAAGAAAAAGCGCTTCTGCATTCCTTCCGGATGTTGAAGGAAATCCCCAGGGAGTGGGAGGTGGTAGGTACACAATACCAGACGCATCTTTTAAACAAGCCCTGCCCTAGTTACTCACTTGACGTTTTCTCTGAAGCAATGATTTTCCACTCGTGTTTAGGACTCTGAACAGTAGCATTTGGAGAAAGACTTCCAGAGGAGCTGCTACTGATCTGCTTGTGATCATTCTCACGTGGTGGCTTCTTCTGCAAAACCAAAAGGCAGCTACAGAAACCTAGCCAGAGACTACACCTCCTTCTACCTTTGCTTCTCTGAGCTAATACATAACTATTCAAGAGAACACTTTGTCTACCACCTCTGCAGAGCATCATTTATAGCACACCTACATTTTCAACAGAACGTCTTGCCTACTCGGCAACAGTGGCCAAAAACCACCCTACATCTACCTTGGTACTCATTTCATCCTGTGACTGCAGCTTTATACTGCTGGTGTCTGACCAGAAATCATGTCAAGTTCCTAGAAGAGAGTATGCGTTCCGAGCAGGATTTTCAAACGTAAGGAAAAATCTACATCCGCTTGGAGAGAACTGATCTACAAACTAGAAGTCTCGCTCACTAGCTCCACTTCTGGAACGTGAGTTAATTATATAATGCTATTTGGAAGTGAATTAACTATTCTCTTCATTCTCTGAAGACAAATTAATTTCGCCTCAGTTCCTCTCTCTGCTCAGATTAGCAGTTTCTTGAATTTTACGTCCTTGCTACTTCCCACTAACAGGAGATTTCTGCTTTCTTTTCTTCTTCAATTAAACATATACTGTAGCTTACATTATTTTGCTCAATTCAGGAAAAAAAAAAAACAAACAAATTTCACATTTCAGATTACCCTGCACAGTTGCTTGGGTTGTTCAGGCTTTTTCTCAATCGTAACAGCCAAATGCAAAAAGTTAACGTTCTGTCTGTTCTGTTGAGCAGCCAAGTTTATGACCGCAGTACCAAGTCTGCGATGCTTGCGCAGCTCCCTGGAGTCTGATCTCTATGGAAACTGTCATATGCCTTCTGAAATACATCATCTAACTCATAGATAACCTTACACAGGAGAGCTCGATTGCTATACTTGGCTCACCATGAAAATCTATTCATTTGTGGATAGCATTTTTGTTATTTCTGAATCTTCATCCAATTACCAGCTTATTCTCTTATCCTTAAATTGCCTCAACAGTTACAGAAATTACAAACTTTTGTAGTTCCAAAACTTAAAACTTACAATTTTTCCAGCACTGTCATCTACGGGTTTTCTGGTGTTAGTTCTCTCAACTGTTTAGAATGTCTGAAGTTGGCAATTCTTATTATCAGAAAGGATTTAAAAAAAAGAAAAAGCTGACAACTCTTGGCCTTATTTCTAAAAATGAACTTTCTGAACGTTCACCTCTCAGCTTCTAAGTATTACAAGGTGTAGTATCCAAAGGTGAAGAAGTCTGTGAAGGCTCACTAAAAACAATTAAGAAACTGGAAAATTAGCTGGCTTTTCATTTTCCTCTCTTGTCACTTCTAAAAATCCATGTTCTGGGATGGAGTGTTTTACATAAACATTAGCTAAAAATTTCAAGTATACTGTTGCATCAGCAGATTCCACTGTTATGAGTTAAAATATTACAATGTATTTGCTTCTAACTCAGTGAATTTAAACAACCTTAATTCATATAAAGTAACTGATAATTTACATCTATTAGCCCTTTTTTATTCTTTGTTTCTTAAACAGCCTCTGTTGTGCTACGTTGTATGTTCTTCAGGAGCTGAGAATGACTGTATCTGGCTACAACTTAAAAAAAAAAAAATCTCAAAAAGCACAAGACTGATTGTATACAGCCAAAGCGTCGGCTGTCTCGAGATCAGAAGTTACCTACTGCTGCTTTTTAAAAGCTCTCCTGCACATTACCAGTGCGCAGCTGAACAAAAGAAACAGATGCTGGCAGCTGAAGGATTAGAACTTTGGTCTGGAATCTTTTTCTGTGCCAACATTTAACAGATCCATTCTCCACTGCAAGCCAAGCAGTCCGTGGTTCTTTACAGTCTCTACAAAGCCACAGCTGACTGCTTTTCTACCTCTCCTTTCTTCTAACAGCCTAAGATTTATTTTGAAGTCAAACCTAAAGCACTCTGTTTTGCAAAGGCTTAGAGTCAGTCTGCCAAAAAAACCAGAAGCAGAGGCTAAATCATCACCTCCAGCAGTTTTGAGAAAGGTAACTTTCTCATCAGGTATTTCTCCATCAAAGCTACCGCTGCTTTCTCTGCTAACAGTACGCAAGACTTCAGGTGTGCTGTAAACTGCTCCAGTCTATCTGGGGTTACCTGAGACTGTCTGCAATTTGTACCTGCACAAACTGAATGTGGTCATCATCACTGCCATACACCTCAGCCTGTCCATCTAGCAGATTTCCATCAAGCAGCTTGTGATCAGCTGAGTAGTACAGCGTTTGAACCTGCAAAAACAACAACAGAATACCCATGTGGCTACTGTCTCCATTGCTACTTAGCTACAGGCAGATTACACAAAAGGCAGTCGCCAGCATACTTCTCGTCATCTCATCTCAATCTAGCAGAATGACAAAACTAAAAGGAAGCAGATGTCATGGTGGCAATCTTCAAACACGGGATGAAGGTTCCTTACTTTCTCAGCTTGAGAGAAATCTTCGTTTTCCAAGGACTTCTACTGCTTTTCCAGCACAGAAACATTAGACAAGCAAAAGGCACATTAATTCGCAGAATTACACAAATTCACAATCTCATGCAAGCACTTTCGTTATCCCCGCAAACAAGTTTTCTGCTTTGAAAAATACACATATTTATCTCAATCAGAAAAGTTAAGAGAAGCCAACAGTGGACTCTAAAAGAAAGGTACGGGAATGAGGGAAGACAACACAAATATAAGTTCTGGAGGAAACTGTTGTCCACAACTAAACATCAGATGCAACTGTTTCAACGAAATGCATCTGAATTTCAACATGATCAACGCTTTTAAAAATGAGTTTTTCCAAGAGGAAATATACACTTGAGAATATATGACAGTATCAACATGTACTTTTGCCTATACAAGTGTTTCCGAAGATGTATTGTGCTTGTAATAACAAACGTGGAAAATTTTGATGTTCATGGGTTTTTGTAAAGTCCATTTTCTCTAGCCAATTAAAAATTTAGACTCCCCGCTAATTTTTCCATTAAACACTGCCCAGGCTACATCTAGTATTAGTATTCATGAGTAAAGCCATTTAATAACACACAATTTTCAAAATAATGTATCCTGTAAAGGAGTAAGTAAACACCATTAAATCATCATCATCGTTCTCTGCCCACAGCGGCTTTTCTTAGGAGAACTGGGGCAGGACTGCTGCTTCTGTACGTGTCAATACACTTGAGGTTTCTTCTTGGTTCTTCAGCCTTGGTATCCTAGTTTTGTTAATAAACCTATGGGGAGATAAATCAACGGGGAGGAACAACCATTAGAAGCTTTTACCTACTTTGCATTTACAAGCAAAACCTGCAAAGGAAAACATCAAGAACCTACAGCAAGTTTCAGTACCACCTCCCCAATTCTAAAGCAAGATACACACCACTTTGAGGTTACTATACAGCACATAGTGAGCAAAAAAGGAAAGCGGAAGACCAGACTGCACAGTTTATTCAGCTCACCTGAACACCCCCCCAGTTTCTCAGCTTAGGGGTACCTACAGTAAAATTTAAATTCTTTAGGGTCATAGTTAAAAAAGTGAAAAAATAAAAAAAATTAAAAGGGATCACCCTTCATATTGGCTTTTAAAAAAAAAAAAAAAAAAAAAGATGTTTAATCCCATTTTCTTAAAGACTAACCTCTTCCATTAGATCTTCCAGGCTGTCTCCATTCTCCCAGATGCTGCGCTGGACCCAGTTGATTACCTTTGTGTACAATTTGCCATTGCTGGGTAGGCCAACATTGTCTTCCAGCATTACTTCAAGCTTGAATTAGAAGAGACAAGGATGGTTTAGTCTATAGGTATTAGCCTTGCATTTGTAGCATACTGTACTTTACGTAGTGAGTGTTACTCTTCACTTTACTAGAGAGCTAGAAACCACCACCTACGGGGAGCTGTTGGCCCATGCCACTGAAACTAGGAAGCGCATTTAACTGCAACTGCAGTTACCTTTTACGCTTAGAACGGATGATAGTATGTATTTTCTACAGTTAAGGTTCACAGTGGAATGGCTGTTACACAGACCCAGAATTTTCACATTGCTGGTAAATGTCAGTACACCAAGTTTTCCTCCTCCCAAAAAGGAAGCCGTAATAGTTGCTCCTTGGGTTGCTTTTTGGAAATCGCATACCAGAAGGAAGTCTACAAACTTAAGCTAACCTTTAACCGTGGAAGTTTGAGAAATTCTTCCTGTTCTGAAATCTCTATAAGATGTTCCTGAATGTAGCCATCGATCTTGTTCAACAAACGTGAGTCTCCCATACAACTTGCAAAGTTTCGGTAAGAGATGCAGCTCTGAACATCCATCTTGGAGAGCAAATAGTCACCACAAACCTTTTAAGAAAAAAGGCTGCATCTTAGTTTACAAGCAGACAAGATTTTTGTATGTTTAAATTATCCATCCCACCATGCAGCAACAGCTGTTTTCTAACTGCAGAATAGCAACTGTCTGTTGTCACCCTCTCCCTGCGCTAGAGCTGTAAATGAAATGTTGCCTTCCATAGGAATATGCATACATTAAAAGTCGTACACATTTGGAAGCTACTCATACATTGACCCCATGCTTTTCTATTGAACATCTATTCAAAACTGCTGATCTGCAGTCAAGTGAAGGTAAGAATCCCAATGCCCTTGTCAAAGGTACCCCCATTTGCGGCAAGAGTAAGTATTTCTAAAGTCAAGCGCTACCAAACTGAGGTTCAGGAGTGTGTGGATTATTCTTTATTCCACACGTCACCGCCACAGTTACAGGTTTAATTATGCCCCCCAACGCAACAAAGCACACCACTGCTTCCACAAACCCGAAGGTACGTAACCAGCTGTAATTCAGAAGTAGTACCTGCTTATACAGGTGCACAAATACAAAACTTAGTTTCAGAGAACCCTTCAGCACAAAGGTAACACCAGTGGAAGTAATATGTACTGATGTCACTCAAATCAATACAACGCTAATGAACATCTAAAGCGGCTTATCTGCTGCGCACTTTTTCCACAGAATCATCATTTTTTGTCTCATTAACACCAAAAAGCACAATGCTGTTGGCCTGAGAAAGCAGAATGTCCTTCTGGAAGACCCGAGAACTGTACCTGCTTAACTCTCTCCATCTTCAACTTCTTTGCTGCAGAGTATACATCTTTCACCAGTTCTTTATCAGCTTTTAACCTATTAAAGAAAGAAATTTATCTGTATTATTTTGATTTTTTAAATTAAAGTCTATTCTCTCTAGTTTGTGTGAAAACTACTTACTGAGCAGTATAGGCATAATTCAACAGAACTTCAACAGCTTCTGGATTGAGATCATCGAATTTAACATGGGAAATTCCATGAGAATCACTATCACTATTGAAGATTTCAAACAGGTAGGGACTGCAGCAAGCTAGCACGGCTCGGTGTGCCAACATCTCATGTCCACACACCTTCATTCAAAACACAAATAAGAAACCCACATGCTGGTAAGAATTTTTTTGAAGTACGTTTGTCTTATAGTAGTATAAAGGCCTACCCAAGAGAATGTCACAGTTCAAATCAATTTTTCAAATCAATACAGTCTCCAATTTACGTCAGCTGAAAAAAATTTGAGCATCACTTCTCCCAAAGTATATCCGATTTTTAATTTTTTTTTTTTTTAGGTATGCATTTTTCAGGAAAAAAAAATCGGATTCTAAAATCTCACACCTCGCAATCAACAAGGCACATAGCATTACACAGTGTAACAAAAACCCCACCGCATTCAACCATCATACTTGGTCAGGAAAAGGGTACCTGGAGACGGACATCACAGAACTGACCGCTTTTACGTAAGGCATTTAGTTTGGCAACAGATGACTCAATGAAGTTTTCATCTTCAAACATCAAATATCCATTAGGAATCATTTTGGTGTTGGTCTGGCTGAAAACAGAATGTATAAAGTTTATAGATACAATATGTTGCTTCAGTATAGGAGTACTACTAACATACTGTTTGCAAACAAACTTTCATGGGGAATTTAAGAAAAAATATAAATCCATATTAAAAAAAAGCCTAGAAGAGAACTGCTGCTGACGAGTACATGTTGACAACAATCATTTGGATTGACTGGATTACTGATTTTCAGAGATTGAGGCCACAACTTTTATCGTATCCACATCACTTCAGTTGGTACCAACTCCAAAACTAGATGCTGAAACCACTGGATTACACAAGAAGCTTCATTCCCCTCTATAAAGATCACATTTGGTAGCTTTCTCACTAATTTTCTGCATGGAATCTGTCATACTGGTCAGCTTCATTTTTTTTGCACAGACCAAAAACCAACTACATTGGAAAAAAGAACTGAGAATTTAAAGTAACTAGTGAAGCAGAATAGCAGTAGAAATAATTTTTTGTTTAATTTTATGAGTAACAAATATTTTAGAGTAGCTAAAGTCATAAAGAACATTAGCACCAAAACAGAATTAAGAACATTCTGAACAACAACCACGTATTTTAAGTCATTACAAGACTAAAACAACTTCCCCTGAAGATCTTACCCATATACAAACATACCACCTAAAGTAAATTGGACCAAGACTAGAAAAATAACTTCAGGAAACTAACTTTTTCATTTGGAAGCTATCTTATAGATAACTCAATTGATTTTTTTTTTTTTCGTTAAGCACTTTCAGGAAAAGTCCACTTTCCAAACAGAAAGCTAATTAAGAATACTAAAAAATATCACCCTGAGGTGACCTAATGAATTTGAAATTTAAAAAACCCCAAAACATCAAATTTGTAAGTTTAGGCTGCTAACATACACAAAAGTCCACTTTCCTCAACAATTTTAGAGGAAAGAATACGTGGGATACTACTAATGTTACCAGCAACATTTTATATTTCCATCTGAAGTTTAAGAAAATTCTGAAGATCAGACTAAACAAAACCCCCGAAATAGAAAAAGTGGAGAGCAAAAAATCAGTAATAAAAATAGCAAGCCCCACACAAAATAATTCTAGTGTTAATCTATTTATTTTAAATTCACTTACTACTGAAAGCATTTGACCTTCAACTGGCAACAATAATCTTACAAAGATCATTATCCATTTGTATTCGCTTTCATTTGTTGCGTTTCAGTAAAAAAAGGACAGCAAGGTTTTAAAGTCGCAGAATTTCAGCAAAAGTATTAACTATTGTATATGCAGCTAACAGTATCAACTTACCTAGCAAATATATTACTGTAAATTTTTAACTGGGAAATCTTAAAATAATCCAATGGTATCACCGTGTTACAACAGAGCACTTCAGTTTCAGTATCTTCTGACAGGGAAGATGTTTGTTGAAATGCAAAAGCAGACGTGTCTTTGCAGCTGCAATACGGATTCCAAAACTATCAGGCTTGAAGATGATGTAATAAAGTCCTTAAGAGCTATAGACATGAATTTCTTCTGCGATAATCATGCATCATAATCTGCAATAAAAGAGAAGTTATCAAGTAAGGACAATAGATAGTACTACCATGTGTTTCAGATGAAACTTTAATAGTGTCTTAAAGCAGAAGTTCCTGACCCAAACAAACAAGTTTTTCTTCACAAAAAGAAAACAACCTGAAAAATTCCATATTGACACCGATACATTCTCGTGCCTAATGAGAGGTCAACCACACCAATTTTTATACCCCCAGAAAGTGGCTAAATTAGTGCTTAGAGAAAGTTAGACCAGCTGAATCCCATTTTCAGACAATTCCTTACCAACTCTAACCTTCAGCACTTCCTATATCTAGGTCATTATTGCTTGCTTACATGAGTGATAACAAGTAACAACAAAAATGACTAAATTGGAAAAAGAAACCAATCCACATGCCTCCTACCTTTTGCTTTTCCTGTACTTCTCTACTTATATCCTTCTTCTACTGAATGCCTAAAATGGACTGCAGATGGATTAAGGACGTGTCTGAAATGACTGGGCATGTCTCCAGTCTTCGGTACTTCCAAAAAAAAAATTATAAAGTCAGAAATTGCTATTCTGATGATGAAAAGTCTCTTTGCTACCCTACAAACAGAATCTGTTAAGCTCTGGTCAAGTTCTGCACTGGCAGAGCAGACTGGGGTAGCTTTGCTGGGATTCTGCATGTGGGTGGGCTGTTTATGCTGGGCTTTTTCGGGGAGGGGAGAAGAGGAGGAGGAGCAGCAGCAGGGAGGGAGCGGGGAGGGAACAGGCAACAAACACCCACTCTGGAACTTTCCATGACCCTGATGCCACCTCAGGAAAACACTGATCACTTCATCCACTTGAGTTCCCCACTGCAGCTCCAAAACTATATTTATATCTACAGATTAAATGCCACATTGGGAATCTGGTTCCCTAAAAATAGATGCAGCTCATTTCTCCTTGTCAAAAATTAAAAGTCACCTATGTTGTAGGCAAGAGAGCCTCGCGACCCTACTGCCTGGCCAGCGCTTACACACAGGATCATTTAGGCAGGAATTTACCTCCCTTGGTCTCTAAGTAGATCAGCAGCTCAAGCGTGAGGCTGATTCTCAAGAGCGGCAGGGGGCATTATCCCACAACATACTAGCTCCACAGGAAAGCTGCTTCCATCCTTAACAGTTTCTCGCAGCCCTGAAGACAGAATATTTCAGCCAGCAGATAACTGCGTAGAAAGAATTAATGTTAATTAAGTTTGGCTACTAGAACAGACACAAACACATACATATAAAGAAGGAGACAACTGCTCCAGAGCAGCAGTGGTGTCTGTCTGTAATATAGTACCCCTGAACGAAGCGGGGACTATGGGACCAGTACCCAGGGGACCAGAACCTTTTATAACTTTAATGTCAGCATACTTTGCTAGGAAAAAATCTCAAAGATAAAATGAATGTTCTTTTTATAATCCTACAGGCAAGTTATGAGGCTGAAACCAAGCTCTATTTACCAAATATTATTTAACTAAGCGTTTGGAAGTCGACACTTTTCTCTTGTTGGTACAACTGGTATGACCATTTCAGTTTCTAAAGCAATCAAAACATTCCACTTCTCAAAAACAGAAGTACAGTCTGATGTCCACACGTTTCCCCAAAGATTCACCTCAGCTGAAACATTCTGTTGTTCAAAGATGCAGAAGTATTGTTTCAACACAAGTGTTGCTATGAATTAGCTTACAGAGAAAGTTATAAGAATCTATTCAAAGTTATGCTTCACCAAGACAAGAGAATTATCACCAAGAGACCTCTGACTTTATCATCTCAGATCTTAAACCTTCCATTTCTGTTGTAGGAATTATCCACATATGATGGCCAGACTTACCTAGCCAAATGCAAACTACAGGAGGCATCTAAAAAGGAACGTCAAGGGAGACAAGCTCCGAGTTCCAGGCAGGACTTGCACTGGACAATCGGTACACCGTCAGACCATTTTGGTGAAAAGGCTTGGACCAACCCAGTCACCACGTGCTTGATTCTGAGCAAAAAGCGACACATAGCACATCAGATTATCCACCTTGCTCACACTGGTTTTAAACCAGCTTTTTCTCAACTGCCAGATCTCTCAAAGAAGTTCTGTTGTTAACTGAGTAGAGGTCAGTAATTACCAAAGCAAATTAAATGTATGTTGCTACCACAGCTCAGACAAACTGGCTAGTGGTCTGTTCGTGCATCACATTATGCATTCCTCCATGCAATATTCATTGGGATTGCTGTTAATTACCAGTAAGGAGGCTTTGGGGAGATTTTGACTTACACGACAACTATTCAAACAGTTTCAGCTAGATTGCAGAATCACCCTCATTCAGTTTACATCTCTGGGCATGTTTTGTCACGTTCTGCTGTAATGGAAGAACTTTATTTCAAGTACAGTGTTTCAACTTTGCCTGATGCACTTGCTTACGACCTTCAAGACCTAAAAAGGACATCCAAAATAATTCTGGGTTGAAATAGATTTGTCTCCTAAAGTCCTCCTTTGTGCATGAGGTCAAAACTACACATTTTGCCTTTATACACCTAACAGTATTGTCCAATCCGGGTATCTAGGAATTTGAACATCTTAATTATTGCCACAAAGTTTCAACACTGTTGTGTGTGAACCATGGCTAATTTTACTACTCAAAATGACAAACAGCAGAAGCATATTCATTACTTTCTGCATTCCTTTTGGTTTGGCATATTACTGCTAGAACAAAAGCCAAACAATCAGCCAAAATTCAATGAAAAGCCAAGAATGCTGCATTTTCTGCATTAAAGGTACTGCAAAAAAAATTCCTTTCTTAAATTATTTTTAAAAATTTAAATCACTGTCATTACCTTTCTCGCCCCCCTCGCTTATGCTCCCTTCTAGCTCGCCACATCAAGAACTGTCAGCTGCTTTTTTTATAAATTTCCAGGATTTTGCATTTTTTTAAACCAAGTGTGATGTTCACAAATCACTGTCAGCCAGGTAAAGTATGAAGCCTGGTGCCTCTGAAATGATTACTTTTCAAGCTCCATCAAAATGCATGTATTTAAACATGTTAAAGCTACAGAATTAGCATTCCAGAAGGGGAACAATACATTCCATTTGAGAAAATTCTTACTTGAGAGCAGGCCTATTTCCTGCACTTATTTTTAAACGAAGCAAAAAACCAGGAGTGATATATAAACTCTGGATTTCCACTCTGGTTTTTAATATTAAAGACTGATACTGGGGTTGAGCATGGAGACACCACCTTCAATCAAGAGTCGATGATGCTAGGTGTAATACTGCAGAGGACTGAGACAGGCCAGAAGCCATGAAGCATTCACGTGGTGCGTTTCGATGATATGGCTGTCCCTGAGCAGAGGAATGCCAGTACTCAAACGTCTGTCCAGTTGCTCGATTTAAACATAACTGTGTTCCAATAACTGTGCTTCTTTAAACACTTACTGTTACGCACAGACTGAGATTTTCATTTGCTCCATGTATGTACAACAGATTCATGGCTCATAATACACTTGGAGATAAATTTGTTGCACACTACTGACTTCCAGAAGAGAAATTTCCCCCCTTCAAACTCGTCTTTCCATTTCACTGCATATACATTTAAAAAGACTCACCTAAATAACAATGATACTAAATCTTCTCATCCTTCACTACACTACCCTCTTATATGTATCCTGCAAGTGCAAATACTACTGAAACACGATTAGCTCAGTTACAAGAGCAAATAAATGTCATAATTAATACACTTTAAATTGTTAACTGTGTTTAGAATCTACAATCTGTTCATCACAATTTTTTTTAAACAGCTGTTCACTGCAGAAAACATTTCAGCATTTAAAGAACCTGCTGCCTGATGATTACCATTGAATTTCTCCAAGATCTAAAATCCGTTACCATGCCCTAGGACTCTCCACTGCAGAACCACTTTCAGGGGACGGATGTACGAGCTGTGATCTCAGGTCGGGTGCCAAGACAACAGGTCCCAGAGCCACGTACTGAGGCAAAAGCCACTTTGCCATGACCTAATAACACAGGTAGTATTTATTTTTCCCCCCATTTGAGAACTCTCCTCTTTAGTGTAGCCCATTGGTACATTCCATGTGCAGTATTTCATTAAAAAAAGTAAAGAAAGCCCTTGCATTGTGCCAATTTTGCACAAACTTTTTTGTCAGATTAAGGTATTACCTCTCCAACTCACATTACCTCTTCAACTGAGTTGGGGGAGATACTTTTTAGTCTTTTGATTGAAAGTCGGTACCTGTTGATATAATGATAGACACTTGATTGACACCTGGTGGTACAGTGAAACAAAAATGGAATTTAACACCACAGTTGGCACTTTTTACTTGCTGTGGGCTTTCTGGCTTTTTGCAGCCCAGTTCAGAAGAAATGTAGGGTCATACCTATGACTACTCACAGCCCCATTACCTGTATCAGAAAATAAAACCAGATGTCCTCAAAAATTTTCTTTCATACATTAGCATTTATTTATGGTAAAAACACACAGTCTTTTCATGTCTGAGTTTGCATTTGAGCAAAACATCATGGAACAAGACATATATCACGATACTTTACACTGCTGAACAGGCTCAACTTCTTTACACCAGTGATTTAAGTAAGACTCAAAATTTATATCAATTTTGCTTTGCATATCCACTTTTCAGTGTGTTTCCACTAAAGATTTAGTCTCATTGATAACTATGACTTGTAAACAAAATTGTTCTATTTCAGTGCAAATCGACCTCAGTTGTGCTCCCAGCCCAACAGTGAGGAGAGAGGGAGAGAGTATTTGCTATCACTGGTTAAGAATTGAAGGGCAAGGAAAAAGTGCTATGGACATTTTCCAAAATCTTTTATACATAGTCCAAGAAGATGTAATACTTGGACCATCCTCTACAGAGAGCAAGCCTAGAGAGCTCTTTCAAACACACATTTATGTGTGTAGACTTAAAAAACGTATGAGAAGCAGGTTCGATGCTTGAATGTTACTGCTCTTCCAACTACAGCTCTCAGCTGTAACATGCCAGCTGCCTGTTCAGTACTTCCTTCCAATGCTATTCCCCCTCCTCGCTTCTGATACACTACTTCACTGAATCATAGCACTGGTCATTGCATGCCATTTCCATACCGCATTTCCTCTTCTCCTTTTCCAAGTTACACTTTTTTTGTCGTTGTCATACTCTTTATCTACAATTCTTTCCACCTTCTGCCTCACATGCACTCTCTTAAAATCTGAGGTTGTTCCTTTCCCTGTTCCCCCCCTCCCGGATTTCTTTTTCTGCTAACACACACAGATATTCAAACATCTGTCACACAACCAGCAAGCTGGTGGGGTTTTTTGTTTGCGTGTCAACGTTGTTTCTCACCCCCCATTCTGGGCAGTTTTTGCCTCCCTTACCATCTCCCATTCCTTAAGAACTCAAGCTGAGGAAAACAAAATTAGACCTATTTACAGTACCTAAAGTACTGTTTCCTAACTGGAAAGTATTCCCTGACTGTTGCATCCTGTGCTCCAGGAGTTAGGCTTGTGGCTACAAAATCCGCTTTCTAAAATTAAACCAATCTCATCATCAAAGCACCACATCCTGCTTGGTTTCTTATTTTGTAGGTCCCTGGCAGAAGAGAATAAATGTGCTGTCTACACGTCCATCACTGGAAACAAAACAAAACAAAAAAACACCCTCCCCTTCACAAACCACCACAAATAAGGAGAGTGACATGATACTGAATTTCCACTAGTCTATCATCGCTCAGTCTTGTTACCCCTTTCCTTAGTAAATAACTCGGACGCCTTGCCTCTCACTTCGTCAACATTTTTCCACCCTGCATGAAATTGTAACCAATTCAGTTCTTATATCTATGGGCATCCTGGGTGAAGGAACAGTGAACCTGCCAATGCAAAGATATTTTCCGCCTTGAAGCACCTCTGAAAAATTCTAAAAAGCTGCTGAGAATTTGTGCATGTGGGCAGAAAACACTCTATTTCTCTCACACACACCCCCACCTCCCCTCCCCCTCAAAAATCCTTCTAGTCATTCATACTCATCACCTTTCTCCAGAAGCACTAATGTGGACCGACAGCCACTGTTTTCGCTGCATTATCTCCTATTTCCTAGAACTGGTATAGATGACAGGGAGGGTCATGACATTGGCAACCAGCTGTCAGCACACGTTCTTCAGCCCGGAACAGCTATTTTCTTCACTCAAAGTCCAGGGTTTCTGCGATTCTTTTTCCTCCACTTACTATAAAGGGTTTAAGAAAGGTGCCACTACACGACTGCAGCGTGGCACTTGGAAAAGCGCGCAGGCAACGCCTGACCTTGGAACAACACCCGCCCATGTGGAGAACACCCGGTTTTCTGGGCTGGGGGCTACACGCCATTCCCACCAGCCGCGGGTGTCCATGCGGGGTCACGGCAGCGCCGTCGACTTGCCCCCCCCCCCCCCCCCCCCCCCAGCAACCCCCGGCGGGGCGAGGGCCGGCAGCCGTGAGGGAATCCCACGGGAATCCCACGCCACCCAGGCCATTTACACAACTTCGCCTCGATGAGCATGGCAACTTCGAGATTTGGGCTGCCTTTGCGAAACCGCCCCCAAATAAGCAACGAAAAGCCGGGGGGGGGGGGGGGGGGGGGGGGGG
>JAVKLA010000090.1:30376929-30433536 GCA_034782735.1 Sagittarius serpentarius | reverse complement strand
GGGGGGGGGGGGGGGGGGGGGGGGGGGGGGGGGGGAGGAGGTGCGGTGCGTCGGGAGGGGAGCGGAGCGGAGCGCGGGAACGGCGCCGACGGTTCCGCCGCGGCAGCTAGAGGATCCCTCACACGCCGCCTGCGCGGGCGCAGCACTGCGCCCCGTAACCCTCCGCCTCCGGCGGGGAGGGCGGGAGGCGGCGCTGGGGCGGGCGGCACCGCTCCGCCGAGAAACGAGTCCGGCGGCGCCCCTCCCTCCGCTCCCGGAACGGGTGGGGGGGAAGGTGACGGGGGCGGGAGCGAGCGAGCGGGTGCTGCGGCCGCGGCGGCGGCCCGGCCGCCTGAGGGGGCGGCGGTTGGCGGCGGCCGGGTCCGGAGGGGTACGCAGGCACGGGAGAAGCCGGGGCTGGACCGCCCGTGCCGCGCTGGGCCACGTCTCTGCGAGTAACCGCCGGCGCATTCCTTGTAGCTCTCGACCTCAAGCCCACCTGGTTCCATAATTTTGTTTGTCAGACCTGGTGTTGCCTTTTCTCCTCAGCCGTGACCTCCTCTCATCGCTGGGACCTGTAGTTCAAGGCGTCATATCTGCTTAACCAAAAAATACCATATTTAATGCTGAAAACCCTCCCTGGCAGCCTGTCGGGCGTGGGCGGGGGGCCAGGCTGCCCTCCGTCCCGCCTCTGGCGCCAGCAGCCCTGAATCGTTCTGGGAAAGGCATTTTCCCATCTAGACGAGAAATATCCCCCTCCACACACGCGCACACTTTTCACAATAAATCCTATCTTGCTAGGCAAAGTAGTTTTAAAACATCACTGCTGATAAATAAGGGGTATTTGAAGTCGTGTCTGTTTGTTACGTGTTTGCATGCTAGATAGCATAATGGGTTTCTGATTCATGGCCGGGGCCCCGAGTGCTGCTGCAATATCATAATAAATAAAACATGGAGCTGGATGAAGTCTGAGGTTCCTTGCTTGCTTCCTGATTTAAAACGCCAAGGTCACCTGGAAGGCAGCAATACGCTTCCCCATGCTATTTCCCTGCGTGCTTTCTCCTGATTCAGAGGCTGTCTTGCTCAGAAACTAGGAAATCTACAGGAGATTATGTTAGATACAGCTTCGGTGTCTCGGCTGTCAAATGCATATGACATGTATGATAATACCCATTTCTCTGACATTCATCAAGAATCTCAGTGGAGAAGCAGATTTCAAAACACTGAAGTTGGATGAGTCTGAGGTTTCAGGCAGAAAGTGCTTCAAAATACTGAAAATAATGGTCTTGTCTCATCAGAAGCGAGCAGAGGCATTAAGCTATAGGTATATTCCTCACCAACGTGAATTCCTCTGTCTCTGGAGGCGTATACGATAGCACAGTGCCCATGCTGCAGCTGGGCCCGCTCTTCAGCTTCTCGTTTTGCCGGCAGCAAACAGGACCATCTCGACTTCTCGCCTCTCTCTGATACGTTTCCACTCCCTCCTCCTTTCAATTTTTAAACTGCCAGCCACGCCTCAGGGCCTACCTTCCCACTCTCTGCTTGCTTTTTGAATGAAGCTTCTTATTAGGGCTGTGCTAATCAAAGGTACTTGTGGTAAAGCTGGGAGGGAGAGGGAGGTGAAGACAAGAGACAGGAACTATGATCAAATAAAACAGTGCTGGGGACGTTCCTTAATTAAGTAAATCTCAGGATTACACAAGCTGCTGTTCCAGTATTCTTAGGAAGGAAATGTCTTGATGAATCACCATCAGTTTTCATTATCAGCCACTGCAAGTGACGTCAAAGAGCAAGCGTAGTGTCCTCCCCGACAGCACAGAGTTAACAGATGGGTGTTTCCCGTTCTTTTCACATAGATCCCCGTGACACGGGAACACGTTTGGGATTTTGCGAACTGTGGCTAGGCTGGGAGCTCAGGCAGCGTCTCCTTTGGGCCAGTTGCATTCTGATCACCCGAACTCATCTCTCACTGAAAAAAAGGGTTTTTTCTCTGCTTCTTGCTTTGTAATCAACATGAAATTAGTTTACATCATTAAAACACCATTGTTCCAGCTGAGATGTGACTATGTAAGTGTCCATGCCTATGGCAGGGGGATTGGAACTAGATCATCTTTAAGGTCCCTTCCAACCCAAACCATTCTATGGTTTTATGATATTTCCTCTGATGATGGAAAAGACTTTTATAATGTGTAGATACCTTAGTTTCAATTTGCTAGATACTTTGCAATCCTTCCCAGTGAATCTTACGCTAAATCTTAATTGATCTCTGAAGAAGAACACTTTATTGAAAGGGACCAGTGGGATTGAGTTGATACCAGATGACTGAGTTACTGGGAGCTGAACCAGAAGAACCAGTTAGCACATGTGCAACCAACCACCAGAGCATTAGGGTCTTAGATCTCCTGGTTTGACAAGTGTCCTTCCCTGTAACAGTGTTCGTAAGATGTCAAGAACACTTCTTTAACAAAACCACTTCTCTAACACCGTATTTAAAAAAAAAAATGAATAAAGTTATGCTTGTGGAGGCTCTGGATGTTCTGCATACCTGTTGTTTCCTGCCACGAAAGATACAGTCTTCCTAACTAATGAATAGCAAGCCCTCTTGCTTTTCTTCCAAATGGTCCGTTACTCCTAAGTCAGGCGGTTTGAAGGTGTCCCTGACTCTGACGTGGCTCTTCTGCTGGTCCCTGCCTTGTTATAAGGGCCTCCAGATGTTTCATCTAAAGATCTAATGTCTACTGGAAAGGCTGAGTTTGTTAACTCTGGATATTGCAAGGGCTTAATGTCATAACATTAAACCCTTCTTCTGCTGAAGCTTAGTCGTGAAGACCACCTGAGAGGGGAAAATACTGTGTTTGGTGAGAGCAAAATATGTGGCTTAGATTTCTGCTCTAAAAATGGAGAAAATGTAGAAAAAATACATTAGTCCTAGAAGTAAGAGCAAGACCTTTTTTTCACATAAGCCACTCTGCGCTAGGCCTTTAAATTCGGCATCAAGTAGCGTTTCTCTTTGGATGCAGGTTAGTATAGCTCAGTGAAGTACACCACCTAAGCGAGGTATGCTGCCAGTCAAGGATCTGGTCCGTGGTTTTCTTTTAAAAAGAAAATAGTTTTTATGAACGAACAAGTTGTTTTGTGAAACCAAATACGATTTGGTGAAACCATTCATTATGTATATGTTTGAAATATATATAGATATGTATTGCAATTGAAGGTTACTTGTGTTCTCCATAATTATCACATATACCAATCTACTTGTTCCATAACTCTTCCTTGCTGCATTTTGGGAAGATTGGTTGCAGAAATCCTCATGTAGAACGTTTTGTTGGTGCCTTGGCTCTCAGAGTCCTTAGCAGTGACATTTTAATGGTGTTTGGGGTGTAGAGGCTGTGTTGGAATTAATGATCTACATTGGACTCTTTCCTGTAAATTCTGGCATGTCGTTTGCCATCTGGCTGTCTGATAACAGCTACTCCGAGGAGGGCAGTTCGTCTCCTTTCCTTTCCCTACTCTTAGGCAAAGCAATGATCATCTTGGATGAATTCTTTACTTAGGAGCAAAGACTGTAGGAACTTTAGCTGCAGTACAGAAGAATATTAAAAGACCCAGATTTAATAGCTATGGCCTCAAATTTTAAAGGCAGGTTCTCTATCAAGTCTCTGTTCATCTTTCTTAAACAATATAAACAACTTTCCTTCTTCATTTCAGGAACATCATTCTTCCACCCCAGTGACCTTCCTTGATTTCAAATAGTTTTGTGTTAGATGGAAAACCAGAGACTGTCTAAGGTTATAAATTATGTCTTGTCTCATTTCCATTAAGCAAACAGAAGTCTTTTAAATTAATTCTGTTGGATTAAGTCCGTAGGAGACATACAGAGGATTCTGACAGAGCCGCTAGTTAATGTCTCAATAAAACCCCTCTTCTTCTGACTACCTGTCCTTGAAGGATCAGTCCTGTGATCTCAAAACACAGCTTTGAGGATGAAGGATCACGAGAGCTCCCAGCTGCAAATACATCTTGAATAGGGAAAATAGCTACAGTTTTTAAAAAAATATAGCTTTTATAGCCCTTTGAAGACAATTCTCACCAGGCAACTGTCAACAGATCCATTCTGTGCATGGAGATACTACCTTTATTTATGTTACAAGTTATTTTTGCTTGGCCTGGGACAGTCATCACAGTATTTAACTCAGATGTAACACCAATTTGAAAGTCTCGATGTGCTTCTGTAAACTGCATAATAGTGTTCGCAAAGCAATATCCGTCCTGTCGTCATTCTCTGAGCAAAGAAATCAAAATTTGATAGTCAAATCTGATTCCCCAGCAAATGGGGTGGGATGTATTAAGGAGACTTGCTTAAAGTCTGGGCCTTTGGACCGTGCGTGTTCAAGAGCTTCTCAAGGGCTGGATCAGGCATCAGCCTTTTCAAAAATTTCTTGTTTATGGCTTTCCTGTAGAACCTGGAATTTTGTTATTGGTTCTTTAGGACTGGAAGCCTAGTTAAAATTAAGTGAGGCCTCCCACGCTTTCCGACTGTATTAATTGCTGGTAGCTGCGTGGTGATATTTGCAAATGTATTCTACTTGTTCATTATAGAAACACTGACTTGTTCCATTCACCTGTATGTCTTTCTTGCTTCCATAAGGACAATAGTTTCTTTGGCTGAAACATCCTGTTCAGAGTCTCAAAATAAAAGGCTGTAAAACAGTTTTCTCTTAAATTGTTTGCCTTCATGACCCTCAAGCTTTCTGCCAGCTTCTGACTGTGCATGCAAGTAACAGCTTTGTACTATTCGTCCTTGGTGTTGCATTCACAAGATATGTTTGTTGGCTCTGTTGCAATCTAGTAGCTCCCAATTTGCTTTGCCTTCTTTCCCCACCCCCACCCCCGAAGCTGCATCATTGCTTTCACTCATGGTCCTAATGAAAAATTAGAATGTCAAGAACAATAATGTGGAAATTTTCAATTATAAGAATGTTTCTTCAAATATTAAGAATGGTAGCACTGGGAAATCTCTGGAGAACAAACAAACAAACAAACAAACACCTAATTGCCTCTAACCCAAAGAAAAGTGGGGTCATGCAGGCAAAAGAAAGGTCGATGTGTAAGTCCCAGCGGGCTGCCTCTTGTGCCAAAGAATCGGTGAGTCCTGTTATGCCACCGCAGCTGGAAAAGGCTGCTTCTTGCCCGTGGTGTGTCACTTACGGTTCTGCAGACTTTTACATCCCTAATCTGGTCATTAAGTGATGGCTGTAATTAGAAACACTAGAATACAGCGTTGGTAGCAGGCACAGCGCCATCCTGACAGATTGGGAGATCATGTCTGTGCTGCAAGGCAGACCGTTTTCATTCCTGTGGCTGTGAGGAATACACAATCTGTCATCTCCATCTCTGAGACAGGTTAGCTTTTAAAATAACATAAAGGCTGTGAGTGCAGGAATGACCAGGTAGTGATTTATCTGCTTTTCTGGGAAAGTAAAAGAGAATTAAACATCCTGTTCTATTGTCAGCTCAGAAAATGTTCCAGGCAATGACCAAAGATTTATACTAGTAGGTCCCAAGCTCCTGTTTCGCTGCTTTTTTTTGAAGCAAAGCTCTTTTTTCAGCTTTTGCAGAAGAGCCCAGCACCCTTCAGTTTTGGTCTTTTTTTAATTAGTGTCAACATCTAAAGCTAATAAGAACAAAATTGATTTAAGAGTTGGACTATGCATTTGTAATCTCTGCATAAGCAGAAGAGTACCATTATTTCTAAAGTTGCTTTAACTCTGCTCATATGTTTTAGCCACAATAATGCTGTGAGTAACTTAATTTAATAAAAGAAGAAGAAAAATGTAGAAAAGCCTTTATGTCCTGTGAAAGGAAAGCTATTCCCATTGTATATCCATGCTAGCAGGAAGGCAGGAAGTTAACGAGAAAGCCTCCTTTAGGGTTGTTTTTCAGATGTGCACAGGAACAAGCCAAAGATGAGCTGTATTGTTTCTTGATCAAGAGCAATGAATTAATCTTTAAAACTCATAATCCATCCCAAAGAACACAGAAATTTATTGTAACTGTGTCCTCACTCTGTATTATGCTGCAGCTTAACAGTGTCTGCAAAAATAACCCTCTTATAAGTAGATCCTCTTTGATTTCATCAATGTCGTGAGTTCATTCAACATGGGGATTTTTTGTTTGACGTTTGGGACCGGTCTCTCTTATGGGTATGATTTGTTCCAAAAACATTGATAAGTGCTACAACCGGCCTGCCATAGATTGTAGGTTCTGACAGGGATGAGGAACGCTTCCACGGAAATGAGATCTTTTTGAACTGGAGGTAGAGTTTAGTCATCAGAGTCTGTGTTGAAATGACTTCTTTCACATGACTCAAGGTATTTTGCAGTTCTGTAACGCTTTCTGTTTGAAGACCTCAGAGCTGTATGTAAATTAATTCAGCAGCATAGAAATGCATAGGAGGAGATAACTATTTTATATTTATGGTTTGCTTTTTGTTGTTTGTTTTCACAGATGAGTGGACTGCATGAAGAGAACTGTCTGATTTGCCTGAGATGACAAAAATGCAAGAACTGGCAACACTGGTGGAAACTAACTTTCTCAACTCTTGAATCTTGAGGGAATACATTAAAATGAAAATCGAGGCAGTCTGCATTCATTAGAATTTTTGTGGGACTTCTGCAAGTGCAGAAGCGTATGGTGTGCGTCCGACACATGGCACGCTATGCTAGGGATGACTCGAAATACCTGGAAGGGAATAAAAAGAGGGAGCTGCAGCAGAAAGCAAGTGATGGGAATGACATTTAAGAGCAGGTTGGAGAACGGCCTGTGATTTTAACAGCTGGTTGTGCTGAGCCATGATGAACTGCTTCCAGCACAGCCCCGACTGTAGCATGGGTAATTCCAGCATACCAACCCAAGTGCTCCCTCCTGAGATCTGCACTGGGGCTGGATCTTTGCTGCCTGGAACAACTCTGTTCTGCAGCGGCAGTAACTATGTGTGCCTGGAGCGGCTCTCCTCTCCTGGGAGCCTTGAAGAGGCTAGGGCTCACCGGAAGGGATATGGCGGACGGGGGCTGTGTAAGGAACGTTTCAATAGCTTTGGGCTAGAAGGACTTTATTATACTCCTTATTGCAGTGGGATTCACTTTCATGGTTGGGCTAAAAGGATAAAAAGATAAAGGCCCCTCTGCTTGCATGCTTCCTTTGAAAACTGAGCAGGTCACTGTTTCCAGCTTTTATTTTTTCCATATTTGGCTGGTAGCTTCTGATTGCAATGCTAATACGAGCAAATCTCTGACAATTTAAATGGGAGATGTTCATATTTAATACCTGTAGTGTGGCCTGTTTATACTTAAGGAAATTGTCACTATTAAAATAAAACGACACAAGTAACTGCAAGTTTCTTCTTAACAAGAATATTCAATTTAAACACAAGTATACAGGAACAAAGCGGTCTTATTTTAGAGCTAGTCAGCCCACATATTGATTTAATCAGGAATCAGTTCATGCACAGAAGCAACCTTGGGTTGCCAACACCTCGTAAGGCAGTCACAGAAAGTCTGCATAATCAAAATACCATGCACTTTGAAGACATGCACACAAGTGTAAATAGGACGAGCACTGAAAAGTTTATGGAAGATGGAGCAGCACAGGGGGAAATTGTGAAGAAGCGCATTTGGAACTAGAAATACTTTGCGTGCAGCACCAATGTCCCTTCAAGAATCTGAATTACCGCACAGCCTTGAGAGGAGACAAAAAGACTGCAGAGATTTAAAATTCCAGCATGATGGCTGCCGATGATGGCAACAAACTAAGTGCAACAAGAGTATGTAACGTACACTCAGTATCATGTATATCTGCTCTCCCAAGGACTGCAAATTCCATTATAAGGTCATACATCTCACTTTTTGGCTCCATCCTTTTAGCACAGAGGATGA
Organism: Sagittarius serpentarius; assembly: GCA_034782735.1. Classification (NCBI taxonomy): domain Eukaryota; kingdom Metazoa; phylum Chordata; class Aves; order Accipitriformes; family Sagittariidae; genus Sagittarius; species Sagittarius serpentarius. Next base: position 30,425,623 of record JAVKLA010000090.1, on the reverse strand, counting down.
TAACTGCTACAGGCTGCCTCGTGTTACACTACAGTATTAATAGTGTCGTTATCTGGCCAAACACTGCGGTGAAATGACCAGCTTATTTCTTTAAATATGTATATGTATATGTGCATTACATAGTGCCATTCTTATGTGTTGGATGTTAACATACCAGGATTCTTAGGAGAGGAAGTTAAACACTGAACTAAATTTTTATTAAGATGAAATACTGTATTTTGGGCCTCACTTTAAGGACTCAGTTATTTTGTTATCATACTAAGATGAAGAGTTTGTAACGTGCTGATATATAAATGTTTATGGTGCCAAGGTAATTACTGATGTGTGATGGCCATGTGTATTTTGTTCCAGCTTCAAAGCTCTTCTGTTATCCCTACCAGTCAACATCAAGTTCCTACTCCTATTATAGTTAAAAGCATGTTTACCTTTGAACTCTGTGGGAACAAGAACTGGCCCCTTGGGTAATTGTGTGAAATAATAGACTTCAGTAATATTTACTTCACTCATCCGATCAGCCCTGTGAGTTGATTTGAACAAAATTACTCAGGTAACCGCATCACGGTTTACTTAGAGTTTTGTATTTTTAATTATCATGCAAGTCTCTAACATTAGGAATAGTATGTATTTAGGAAAAAGAGAAAAAGGTATTAGTGTTTTTCTACAAGAAGTGTTCAGATAGTATACAGACACCAAAAAAAGCCCACACACCACTCCAAAATATATAGTGTGTATTCAGCTCTTGTGAATTCTAGTAGTTACTAGAGCAAACAAAGCAGATGCTTATTGTATGTCAGTCCAAAGAAACGTTTTCACTTTGTGTCACTGAGACTTGAAGTTCTGAAAAGAAACTGAGAATGTTGTCTTGCTTTCCCCCAAAAGAAATTAACTGATAATCTATCTTCATCTCTTAATTTTTACCTTTTGTTCATTTCTCTTGTTTTCTCTGGTTCATTTATGGTCGGTCTTCTGAATGTCCTTTCTCCAGTAATTTTCATTTATAAAGTTGCAGCCACAATGCTGAGAAGCAAAACAAGTTTAAAATCTGTAAGTGAAAGCTGGATGTCTTTTGGTTTTGTAGTCATTCCATTTTTATGAGCCAGTCAGGATTATGCCCCATCATTATTTGGAATTCTGCTATAGTTAATTTTCTTGAAGTTTTCCCACTGTAATATCTGATCCCATCACCAAGATTAATGTTTATAGTCTCACAACTCAGAGAGATTTATAGACCTCATTTCACAGTTTAAGAAACTGAGGCTCAAAAAGGCTCAAAAATGCTAAGCCACTGGTTCAAGTTACAAAGGAAGAATGTAGGAAAACTCTGAGTTAAATTTGGATCACCCAAGTCCTATACCAACACTTTCACCCTAAAGCTATTGTTCTGTTGTGACACAAAATATAATATGACTCATGCATGTATGCTCCTTTTTTATGTAACCATTTAGAAGAGGACCACCTTAGGAATACGAATAACCCAGCATTATTTTAAGGAGGAAATATCCAGAAAGACGTATTACCGTTTTGATGAGATTAAAACCTTGAGATATTTTCAGTCATGAGAGAAGGCTGATAGCCAAAATAAGTGGCTAGCTGCAGGAATTGCTGAAGTATCTTCCTACACTTGCTAGCTACCTCTTTGAAAAATTAGATGTTGGGACTAGGAAACTGTATATTTGGTGAAAGAATGGGCAATGGCGTGATCACAGTGAAAAGTCTGGTGGAGGAAATAAAAGAAGGAAACACTCTCAAGCTTTCCAGGATTTCTGAATTTCAGAATTAAAAAACCAAACCAAACAGAAAAAGGAAGAATGAAGGAGATATTACCTGACACTTTGTCACATCTTTCCATTCAGCTGTAGCCCTCCCATGATTTTCCTTTACCCTTCTCCACCTACCGACTCAATTCATCTTCATCCACAAACTAACTCTCTTGAAGAATTCAACTTTGCCAGTCTTGACTCCTCCTTGCCTTAGGACTTGCTAAGCTCATTATTATCCACAGCCATTTTTTCCAGTCTCCATTCACATTCCCAGGCACACCTCTAGCTCTACTGCCTGAAAACCCTTCATTTATTACCATCCTCTTGACACTGCTCACTTCTGAACCCTCTCCGCATGCTCCCAAGCTCCTTGCTGCCTCCCTCCCTTACTCAGAGTTTAGGTCAGAGAAGCAGCTGGTGAAGTTAGATGTTATTGCTCCACAAACCCACTGACAGATGCAGAAACACTTGCTCTCCTATCTTGGACCACCTGCGCTGTGCATGCCGCTGCTGGCGTATCTAGAAGAACAGGAGGTCAGGTGGTGAGAAGACCGATCCTAGATACAGAAAACATGTGTTTTGAGTCTGTGTGGTTGAAGAAAGTCAGCTCTGGGGAAAAATCCTTCATCCTTCACCTTCTGCCTTCTCTTACTGCTGTGGGACTGGGAGTACTGGATGAGAATCAGTTGCACTGCAGATTTCAGGGACTAGCATGGCATTGCCACGTGGTTTTGGATAGGTAGTGTGCTTCACGCTCAGGGCATGATAATTTCGGTGGTGGATACATGACTCAAATGGATGAAATACAGAAAATGAAATAAAGAGGAAGAGATACAAGCTGCAGCTGTATTAACTTTCCCTTCAGGAGAATGGGAAAGGATGAGAACATCAGCTGTCACAAGAAGGGAACACTTTCTTGGTGCTGCACAGGACTCTCCTGCACAACAGCACAGATTATCTACAATAGTTTATTGCACAACCTGTTGGATTAGTTGGAATTACTTTTTATTGTTCAGGAGCAAATCCAAAAACTGTAGCAACTTTGGGAGGTTTGGTAGGACAAGCACTTCAGCACATACCTCTGTTAGACACGGAGTTACGGGGTTCTGCAAATTAGGGTTAAAAAAAGGAAGAAAGGGGACAGATTCAACAGCCATCTATACCTCCATTCATAATGAAGAGAGTTTTTTGATGATCTGGATCTGTTTCTAACAAAACAGAAATATGGCAAACCTGTTTCCCTTTAATATATGTTACCACTGTCACTGTAGTTCTGCAAAACCAGCTGAAGAAAATAATGGTTGGGAAGATCAACCGCTGTGGCCTCACCATTCTTCTTTATCACCCCTCCATCATACCAAAGCAATTTGCTGGGCCATGCTGTAACACAGGAGAATGAAATTACCTAAGCTAAGAAACAACTTTTTTTCTGAGGATTTTTTTTGTTTTTTGACCTGAATCATTCAACAGATTGAGTTTGCATGGGAATTGGCAGCTGGCTGGCAATTCTTACACCTACTTTTTTGCTACTACAGCCAACGTACAATGGGCTACGGTGTCAGGATAGCAGTACTATGTATGGTGTATCCCTAGATATGACTGCCTTGATATTTAAGAAAAGAGGAGAAGGCACAAGTAGTGCCATATCATAAATTGGCCACTTGTAGTTCTTGCATTGTCAGTAGGGCAAAATAAGTACAAAGTAATGAAGGCATGACGAACTGTTATTCACTAAATCCTTCAGTAGTAGGGAGCATATATTGAAACAAGTAAGAGGTAGATTTAAAACTTCGATTGAAGAAAGCACTTCTTTAAAAGGCCTGTAACGAACTCTGGGAATTTGTATCCCAGGAGGTGACGGAAGCCAATTTAAAGATCCAGTTGAAGGTGTCCCTGCTCACCGCAGGGGGGTTGGACTCGATGACCTTTGGTGGTCCCTTCCAGCCCAAGCCATTCTATGATTCTATGAAAATAGGATTAGACAAATTCATGGATGCCAGGTACATAAATAGCTACTACAGGGAATAGGCAGAGATGTATCCTCTAACATGCCTGACACAGTTGTGGGTGTTGGGCAGTAGGAAGGACCACAGAAAGTGGTCAGGCTCATGAGTTCTCCCGAAACAGCATTTTCTGTTGTCACTCTTGGAGGCAGAAACCTGGGCGAGATGGACCATTGGCCTAAGGGCATTTCTTATACCCGCTGTATAAATAGGCCTGGGTTGCTGTATATATATCTCAGACATTTGGATTTGCTTTAGTTTTGAGCAGTACAGTACCCAATAGTATGTGAACAGAATACAGTAACAATAAACACATGATAAAACATTGTTAGGGGTCTTGAGAAACAAACTACAGCCAGGCACAAAAATAGCCATCTCAAATACATACTGAAGAAGAGGTTACTCTTTCATGGTCCAACATTTTTGGTATCAAATAGAATTTCTGCCTAAGAGAGACAACCAGCATTCCGGCTCTGGTTTCCTTAGTACTTTGGAGGTGTGGAAATGAGCAGTTTTGAGCGTACTTAGAGAGTTCTCTGGAGACGGAAGTCCAGAGGAAGGTAGCTGCTGCACAGATGCAGTTGTACCATATAGCCCTTTGTATCTCTCATGAAGATGCCTGCAGTTAGGCTGGGTGTCAACCTGGAGTTTTGGCATTTTTTTTATTGACCAACATACTCTTTATGTTGTTAAACACTCACGATATAGCAGTGACTAACTTTGAACCTATCCTGATCTACACTGTTCCCAGGTGACTCAATCTACTGCAAACACAGCACTCACCCTTTTCTCAGGACATGACAGAAAGTAAGATATTTGGAAGGACAAAGAACGCCCATTTAAAGATATAAGATGAAACTGCTTGCATTATTTTTAAAATGTTGGGTCGGATTCCTTTCTGGCTCAGTACATTTACTGCATATTGATTTTCCTGGAGTTACATAAGGCATAAAACCAGCCCTTTGTCACCAAAAGCAGTACAGCTGTTTCCAGGACCATGAGTCATGTGTATGACTTCTCTTTTTAACTTCCCACTGGCTTTTTAAAAATATACTTTAAATCAGTTTTGCTTTGCAACACCAAAGAGAAACAGCAGTAAGTCCTCCCAAGAACTGGAGCTTCAGGCAAAACATGAAGTTTTCATCGGCTAAGAAGGTTGTGTTGTGAAGCTGTTTTAAACTCTGACATTGACACAATGTTATAGAATACAGGAGGGTTAATATATATGATTACATACATCTAAAATTCAGATTGGAGCTACTAGAGTAATAGTAAACCACAGCTGCTGGAGGGCTGCTGGAGCTATTTTAGATAACCAGGCAGCCTAGACCTTCTCTGACCATGTTAGGCGTCAGAGTGGCTAAAATGTTGGCTGCTAGAACACCTTGTAGAAGCAAATTAATGTTACCAGCAGTGTGAAAAATTGAGAAGTTTAGGCTACACTCCCACTTTTGTGGCAATGTGTTCATATATAGTTAATTAGGTATTGAAGCCTATGAAGGTGGGTAGACTGAAAAAATAATAAGCACAGGTACAGGGTAAGACTGAAATTCTCATTGAAGTATCTTGTGTAATCCCATCTGGTTTAGCAGAACAACCACTGATGATTAAGGCCAGCTTTTCCTTGTCCTCTTTCTGTAGTACTTCAAGCAGAGGTGTAACAACCTGCTCTTCATGCCCCACCAATCTGAGAGCATTTGCTTTGGAACCTTGTTTTGTTTTGCTCCAACTTTTGTGCCAGGGATCGAACCTGACCTGGATGCACCTCCAAAGCAAACTCTTTGTGCTTTTCTGAAATAGCGTCATCTCATTCCTCTTCTGGGTCCCTGGGGTTGCATGCAGGGGCTCATCTGGACAAGGCTGTGGCCACAGCCTTTGTTTGATGCTCAAAACTTCTCCAGTGATACAAAGAAGCTGCAGTCCTCTCAACTGTTCACTTAGTCTCTTGGTTTTATAAAAATAACAGGGAAAGACGGCGTGGCAGAAGCCTGTTTTAAAAATTACCTTGTTCCTTGTCAGATCGTGGCCACACTTCAAAACATTCAGCTCCCTGTCATTTAATACTAGTGACTGTGTGATTTGCCACAAAGATGCAGATGGTGGTAGAGGAAAGAGAGAGCACAGTGATCTGAAAACGGAGTTATCTAAGTGTGTGTCTGTGTGTAGTCCTGCCACGATCCCAAGACGGAGCGGTCTGGCATGTTTGTTATCACAGTATCTCCCAGGTGCCTACAGAGCTGAGCCAGACCACTGCATTATACACCCAAAGAAAACAAGATGTGGATAAACTGTGTGATTCCTCCCCAGTCACCTGGCAATCTGTGCCACATCCAGGGAATGTTACGTGTTTGTTTTATGAGTTGCAGTCCGGTCTGTTCACTGCAAGGCTCACGAAGCAAGGAATTTATGACACCTCTCCTCAATCTAACTCCCTCTTACGGGTTTAAAAAAGCCACTGCAGTGCTTTGACTGGCTTCCCAGGTGCTGTACCAGCACCCAGATACTCGACCCGTCTCTCGAGACCAATACTGAGTCAGGTAAAATGTCTAAAGCACCCTGAAGATTAAAAGCACACCAGTCCTAGGTACTATGTGGGAACAGTGGCTTTCCAGCACTTTAGACTGGATTTGCTGAAGTCACATCACTTGCACATCTGAAATTATATTATATCCATATATCATGTTATATTATATTCTTACAATAAATTATGAAATCTATATATTTGCACTCATCTCCTCTAAGGTTTTGGTCTGTTCTATGAGCTAAGAAGACAGCACGCAGCCTCCTGACTGCTGTGTTCAAGATCAAATGTAAAAATTCAGTGAAGGATTAATAAGCAGAATCTCCAAATGTTTTTACAGTTTCATGCATCTTGCACACTTGCCTAAATTTCAACAAACGAGTAATTTTTAGTAAAAATAATGGCAGAGGCATGACAATGCAAGAAAGGCTGAGACATTATTTGGTAATTCTTGTATATATTACAAACCTCTCTGGTTTGCTTCAAAGCTTTGCACTTTCACATTTGAAGTCCGGCGAGAAACTCAAAAAAACCAAACCTGATGCAAGGTTTTTATGATGGATTTTTCTAAGGCAAAAATCAGTGGGCCAGCTTCATACCACTGCCACAGTTTAGGTAATTATCAATTCATTTAAAAGGACAGATACTAGGCTTTAAGCCAATTTATACTGATGCACCCAGAAATACATACAAGAACACAAACATTTCTTTTTATCTCTGTATGTACGTATATATAGATGCACATGTACATACCTATGTGAGTTATACAGAGACGTGCATTAGTGCATAGGTGGGAAGTACGTGTAAGTCTCCTTTCTGGGGCATAACCCTGTGCATAACCTCACGCACAAGTCAATGCAGGATCAGGCCCTGGCTCTACCTTTTAAAAAGCAATGCTGCTGCTTGGCCACCATTTTCTGCCTGGATGAAAGCAGAAACCTTGCAAATCATAAACAAATATGTAGGTCCGTGCAGAGGCCAAGTTAAATAAAGCGGTATCCTTTACCCTAACTCTGTCTGCTCCTCTTTTTTCGTGGTAAAAATTTCCATTAAAGATAAGAGGGAGCATAGGACACAGCGCTTTAAAGGAAGGATTAAAAAAATAAATAAATAGGAAATAAATATGATGCACAGGAAGTTTTCAGCCACTATGGAAAATAAAGGAAGACCTCCAGAGGAGATAAAAATAAATTAATTCAGTCTTTTAAAGCCAAAATTTAAGATGGATTTAAATTTTTCCTTTCTTTCCTCCACAAGGAATTGTTACAAATACGTGCTATTTCTTCCATAAAACTTAATGTGGAATGGAGAGGACAAGGAGTTACTTTTGATATCTTTATTTACAGTTATTTTTAATCATGCCAGACAGACATACTCATGCACTGAAACTTCATTAATGCCCAAGGCTGACCGGGTGAGCTTCAAAAAGAGAGCCACAGCCAGCAAACGGCAGAGCTGGTCCTCTTGAGTTTGCTTACTGACATACAACGTGCTCTCTGGCAAATTGCTAAGAGTCCAATTTTCAGACATCTTTGCATCCCCAGAAATGTGGCTGGCACCCAGACATCACATTTTCAAAAGAAAATCTAATGAAAAGCAAAAGAGGTGCCTAAATCTCAGGGCAACTAGATGCTTAATCTCTTAAAGTACTTTTGAAAATCCCATTAGGCATCTCAATATCTTCAGAAAAATCTGGTCCTCTGAGGCTGAGCAAAATCCCCTTGAAATCTATGGGAGTCACTCCACTAACTTCAGGAGGTTTTGAATTAGGCTACTATATTGTACTGGTTCCATTGCTGTATTGTACCAGTTCCATGTCTCTGAACAGCAAATAGTAATCCTATAGCTGCTGCACGGAAGAAGGATGCCCACCCTCAAGTATCAGCTCGGACTGGAGAGCGCAGCAGGGTACCTCATCAGGTGGTTTCTTACTCTGCATTAGTTTATATGATATAGAAAGAATAGTCCTTGAGCACAAGTGGCTACAAGCAGCTAAGCCTCGTGGTTTGTGATCTGGAGACAATGGTATGGAGAGCCTGAAGGGAACAGATCCTTTCCGAGAGTGATGCCGGCACACCCCGGTCCGGCACAGCCCGTCTCCCAGTTACACAAACAGCTATTTTACCAGTTCCATTCAGCTCCCTACTCCCAGCTCATCCCCGAGATGTAGAGAATCGCTGGTTCAGATCTGCTCAACTGTGAATACGTACTACCCAAGACATGGTTTCTACTTCCTTTTCTGTGTCTGCTTTGTAATGTGGAAATTTTACAGTCTGCAGGAAAAAAAAAAAAAGCTGCTCTGTACAAATGCTCCCCTCGCATCTCACTTCCCGGCCTGGCTGTAGAGTAAACCCCTATGGACTGATCTCTGTGTGCATTTCTGTATGCGTCTCTCTATTTTTTAACTGCGATACACCTACTCATGGCCCACCACCTGTCTAAAGCAGCATAAACTCTCCCTAAATGATGAACAAGACAGGCAAGGCCTACTGTTTTCTTTATCTCCTGACCTTTGGGGCAAAGAGACTGACCCCTGTGCCTTTTCCAACAAAAAAGGCTGCTGGTTAACAAGTGAAAAATACGGAGGCCTGCTTATATTTTCAAAAGCACCTGAAGCTTTTCCTTTCCTTCCAAGCTTAAATACTTCCAAACACCTGGTATTAAGGATTTAATGTTAAAGAAAAACAACTTTGGATGCTAAAATTGTGGTCTTTCTTTGAAAATCCAATCACTAGGGAAGGGACTAATTTGCTATACAATCCCAGTAAAAAAAGAAAAGGGGAAGTTGTCATTTTTTTCCCCTCAAAAATGCCTCAGTGCTGATTTCCCTTACGGTTTGATCACAGGTAACCTACAAACGATGAGCCCAGTGTTGCAAGGTGCCCAGACATCTTAGTTCCCTTAGCAGGAGGAACTCAGTGGAGTTCCAGCCATCAGTGAGCTGAAAGATGAGATCAGAGAGAACTGAATGCTCAAATTTTCTTGATGCTCTTTGACTCTGTCCATTCCCTGGCAGGTTCATTTGTCTGATTACCTCTGCATGGTCTTGCTCATGCAAACTAATGGCAACCAGGTTGGCTCCTGCAGCTACGGAAAAGAAGAAAAAGAGAAATACTGCCTGGCAAATGGAAGGGAACAAAACTGGAAATTTTTGCAGAGAAGCTTTTGAAAATTGCTGAAACCCAGGAATCTTTAGGAGCATGGTGACAAGTTCCCTGTAAAAAAGAAGGGAACAGAAAACATTTGAAATTATTAATGTAATGATGATGCTTTTTAACTTATGCTAAGAATATAGTGACACACACATATGTTTAAGATGTTTTTACTGTAGAATTTCCAACCTTACAAGCATTATGTTTTGGCCCTGGAGGCTGCTTTTGTATAAACCGATGTTGACATACTCACTAATCTTTGGAGGGCTTTGAGCAAGGAAATAATATGTAAGCTGGAGGCCTGCCTGCGGAAAGCATTCTGTGTACATAATGCCATCATAAACAAAGTTAAGCATTACAAAAGTACGTGTATATTTTCCGGTTATCTTCCTATTTTGAAGTCTCTATGTCAAATGTTGTAAAAACCTTCAGGAATGTAGCAACTGGTGCTGTTATTTTTAAGCAAGTGAAGCTGGTATCATCACTAAATATTGGGTGGGCTTTGATTAGAGACAGTTCAGTGCTATTAATTCTGTTTAGGAGACATGAAACACTGCCAAACTTCATGATGATGTTCCTGATATCACGGCTTTTAGAGATAAACTAAACCTTTAAAAAGGACCTTTCAAAAAAGTAGTCCTAACTATCCCTGGTTAAAACAGAGTGAGAAATACCTGTTTTCTGGGAAGCATCTTTTCAGGGGGAAGTTACAGGGCTGCGTGAAAGGGAAGGAGGGCTTCTTGATTGCTAACAGTGACAACAGCTTTCATTTTTGCAAGGTTTTTCACAAGATTAATGCTGTCCTTGAGTATGAAAATGGCTGGCAAAAGACTTCTGGATGACTGGAGGAGATTGTCACAGAAATGCCTGTGGAAAGATGTCGTGGTTAACAGGGAGCCTTCTCTCAGGCAGAGTAAGGCCTTCTCTAAGAAACTGATCCGTGGCATGTGCGAACAGCGTAAAACTGAGAGCAGCTACACCCAGAATGAAAAAGGGAAATTGTGCCCATTAACTTTGGTTGCATTTTCATCAACGTTTATCAAGGGAAATTACTCCAGGGTGAAAGAGAACATCAAGTACAGGGTAGTCAGCAACTCACCGTCGAAGTTGAATATTTATGAAAATTTAATAGGACTTGTAGATTATAACTGGTGTCTTTCAAGGCTGACTACCAAGGAATATACAGAGAAGGCATGTGATGGGAAATGAAGTTTACAACCCTAGTCCACGTGAGTTGGTTGAGGCCAGATAACAAAATTTAATCTGTCAGCCTTCTTGCGTATTATACTCTAATTGCAATTAATATCTCTGTGTACATGAAGACTCTTAGCAATTAGCTTGTTCGGCTTAAGCTTCGAATCAGGCACGTAATTCAGATATAACTGTTAAGGTGGAAAAGTCTGTAAGTCCAAAAGCAATCTAAGAATAAACAAACACACCTCCTTCACTGGAAACAACATGCTTGTAAAGTCTTGTGCAAATACTTCCTGAGACTGAATATAAAAATAAAAAATTCTGCTAAGCCCTAAAAATGTCGCACTAGCAGGACCTTCACCTTCAGGGTGGTGACAGACTGAAAAAAGTCATCCGTAACAGCAAAACTCAGAAAGAGCTGGTCTGCCTCACATGTGAATTGTATTATTCAGTGCGAAAGCTAAACTTCATGGGAGCTACTTAATCTGGCATCAACGTACCATTTACAGTAGAGGTTTTGATGTTTAAATGCTCAGCTACATGCTGCATATTTTACTTTAATGCCTGAGTGAATCAGTGGGTCAATAGGCTGAAGTCCAACCACCCCAGCTTCAGGCTGCGAAACATGAATCTTACACTAGGCTGGAAGAACAGAATCTTCCTCACATCACAGGATCAATATCCTTCATTGAAACATTATAAAGAGCTAATAAAACTTGTCCCATCTTTGCATGAAGGAGGCAGGTATTATCAATCTCATCTTATGAGTGCTGACATCTCAGAGAGATGTGAAGTAACTTGACCAGCTGAGCTGGATCCCTGTTTTAATCAGTAAGTAACATCCTCAGCATAAGAAGATAATAGTTTTAAATATTAACACTTCAAAATACGAAAGCTGTCTCCAGCTGAAAAATAGGTTGTTAAGTGAGGGAGTAAATACAATGATTCCCTTGGAAATGCAAAACTGGCTTTGGTTGTAGCAGAGTAAATATGAAAAGTACTTCCTATTAAAACTCAGATGTTCACTGCCCAAAACTGCATGCAGAGCAGTTGATGGGCTCAATACAACACAGATAAAATATAATGTCTGATAATGATACATGCAGATTCCTCCAGAAGGGTACTATAACCCCCTACTCCAGATCTGTTTACCTCTGTACAAATGTCTTCTTATTTCCTTGCCGTCCGTCCATAACAGAAGACAAGCTGGTTTTTTGCTGGTGGGTTAATTTTGTTTGACATTGACATCTTTCCTCAAAGTAGTGAGGAGTTATTTCTGTAACATTTCAAATTTGAAATTTATATTTTAATGTGGCAATAGTATTTAACATACAACCAGGCGTTAAAATTGAGACTGAAAATGTCAGTTATTATGAGCTGTGTTTTGTGGAAAGGCATTACTCACTTGTTTGCTTCATTCCAATATTTACAGTTTTAAATGTCACCACTGTGGGGTTCAAACGCCTCTCTCATAATTTAGATAATTTTACTTTTTTCAGGATTAGCTCTTACTTCACAGTGATAACAAACACTGCCACTTCTATAAACAGCTATTATCTCTTTCCCTTCACAAATCATTTTTATTGAGCAAAACACATGGAGAATTTGCAAATAGGAGACTATGCTTTCAAATGTTTCATGTTAACTCTTACCTTGTCCCTCTTTATCCCTTAACAGCTCATTTGGGGTTTGGGTCTTCAGTCAACTGGCAGCACGCTGTGGCTAAAGAGAGACGGCAGATGCTTGGAGCTGCACGGTCAGCAGTATCAGGCTGGCCACCCTTCTCCCCTTGAAGAGGGAAAGGATACAGTGCAGCCGGGAAGCACCAGTGGAGTCCCTGGCTCCACCACGCACAACATCCATGGGCACAAAATTCATTACTGGCCTCATGCAAGTGGGAGAATTCAGAGCAATTTGCCTTTGCTTCAGGTTTTGCTGTGACTGGGCTGCCAAGGGTTGGGCAGCAGCAAATCTTTCCTGGTCACTGCTGCTCTCCACAACCTCCCGTCAATACAGAGCTGTAAAACCCAGTAGAGAGCTTGAGTCATAATTTTGGTATTCACTTTCTCACCTACGGGTAAGTGGTAAATACACTATTGCAGTGGATGGCAGACAGACCTGAGAGCAATTAGGCTCCCCAGTATGAAACGTCTCACATTAATAAGGCTCAGTTTAGTGCTGGGGATTCAGTGGGGGACTCCATCTGACTCCAGTGGGCTGCAGAACAGACCCTAAATACAAAACATTACCTTACATTAACTTTGCCTTTTAAAATAGACTGCTGATACCAAGAATTATATAAATACAGAAATTTACCATTCAACATAATGGATAGCTGCCCCGTGGTAAACATATATACTTGTATTAGAGAAGTAGAATGTAATTAAGGTTACTTAGTGCTGGGAAACTTAACATGACTTGGGTTATTTTGTTACTGCTAATGTATTAATCAAATCCAGCTCAGCTATGTTATTCACTGTCTTTACTAATAGTGTTTCATGTGCCTTTCTTCTAAAATTAATATTTATATTCCATGCTTAATGTATAGCCTTTTTAATGAAGAACCTCAGCGTTGAACATGTGATTTATTTCTCTCTTTGCAGTTCCCAGTTATGGGAATTGTCCCACCAAAGAACAGCTGGACTTAACGTCTGATACACTTTTTCACGTGCAAAAACAGTTCAATTAACTAGAGAAAGCATATAATCCGACTGTAGGCTCAGCAATTTTATTTTCTTCAGTGGTGGCTACGAGCCTTTAAGCGTGATTTTCCAAAAATCCTGGTTCTGGTTAAGTTTACTGCTCTGTCCTCTAACTATAAAAGCATTTGAAGCTTTAATAGATTCTGCATCAGGATTTCATCGGTGATGATTATTCACATTCTAAGGACCAGCTTTGTTCCAGGGTTGATCTAGATACACAGTAATTATTCTATTAGAGATTAATGCTGCAGGGAGTTTTAGATAAGGAGGAAACAAATTGGTGCCACCTCATTTCACACTCACCGAGTGGTAACAGCTTCAGTCTGGTCCGTGCTATGTGGAAGCTATCAGGAAGGGTTTCACAGCTAATTAAAGGCAGCCCAAAATGCTCAGTCACACACGGTCTTAATGGCACAGAATAACTCAACTTTTTCAGCTGCTATACTTCTCTCTGGAAGATCCAAGGGAGCAAGAACAACGTGCCAGAAACTTCAGGAAGACTGTTTTCTCCAATGCATTGTACACAGAGCACAGGAACACCTCTGGACCTCTGCTGAGGTGGCCAAGGGTTTTTTTCAGGGAACTCTTTATCCCTGCATGAAGTACTATTTGCAAAATACGAAAGCTGTAGCATAGAAGTTAAACAAAAAGCCAGCTTAGAGCGCTGATGCAGTGCTCCATAGGGACTGAAACATATATTCTCCAAGCAGAATCCATAATAGCCCACAAAGTCCCCAAGCAAGGAATATAGGTTTATGACTGCTAAGAAAACAAGAGCAGAAAACCTAGATGAGATCATAAATGCAAGTATAAAATGAAAAAATGAAAATGCTGAGCTGAATATATGTTCTTATGTTCATAAATGCAGTAGAGTCTCTATCTTGCAAACATTTTTATTTTGTGTCTTGATTTTAACCCGAGGCTGTAACAGCTAGTATGGTTTTGCATCATTTGTCAGAATGGTACAATTCATCTGAAAGCATTCATATAAGTTTATCTCTGCTGACTTCACTGGTATTATGTCTTTCTCTCTCTCCTTCTCTCTCATAAAAGATTCCTGAATTTTCATTCTCACTTGAAACAGTGAAAGAAATACCATACCCTCCTTTCTGTTAATATAAGCAGAGTCCTACCCTTTCGGGTTCGAATCCAATTTTCATTAAGTCAACACAATGTTTTTCATTTATTTCTATGAGAACTGGATCAGACTTTCATAGCATAAACTAAATTAGGTATCACCTCATAGTATATACATTGTAAATTTTCAGGAGACTTCATGCATTCAGGCAGTTTGAAAGGTGAAGCTAACATAAACCATATTTAGTAGATGGAATAAGAGCTTCTTACTTAAAATCCATTAAAATACTTTGATGTGAAAACAGCCTGGCTCCAAATTATGCCCAGGATATTTCAAAAAGTTAGTGGTACACAGTCAGATTTCATATGACACCATGGGAGAAGGGGGATAAAAGGCAAGATAAAAAAAGTTGTAAATATTTTCAAGACTGTAATTGTTCAAGATGTAAGAAACATTAGCTGTTAACAGAATCAGTGGGACGCATTGTCTGTAGTGAGTAAGTGTTATTTTCTGGATGCGCTTGTCTGAAAGAATTCTGCCTCTATGTCTCTCCAGGAAATGTTGGATAGCTTATGAATCTACTAGGAAACAGTAATTAATTGGAAACACTTAAAACCAAGAAATCCCTGGTGTGAGATAAGGTTTATTCAATTTTTTTAAAAAGAACTTTGTAGGCTTTACATCCCTCTTGGGTGATAACAATTATTCATGATGCTACATTTATGAAACTAAGAGCTTATACGAATATGTGAAAATACTAACCTCCTGAGACCAAACTAGTAAGTACAAATTGGAAAAGAAACTATTATAGTGTGTAAAGAATGAGTGGTGAAGCATTACCAAATATGCAGAAATATTTTCTGATCATTGACTACCATAAAAAGAATGACCTAAGTCACTATAGCTCCACTGAACCTATTGAAATACAGATATGTAAGGGCTCTGATTATGTCTTGGGGCATCATTTCTGGAAGGTCTTTATTTTTTTTTCCATGACCCATTTTCAACTACATATCCATTTTTATAATGACAATGATGAAAAGATAACTAACACAGAGATGAAGAGCTCTTAGATTTTTGAAGCAAGCAGGATGTTATGTGGTACTTATAATTTAATTCTCATGGTCAGAGAACAGAGGTATCTCACTTAATGGCATTGTATGTTGAAAAAACAGATCTGCGATAGGCTGAAGGGTCCAGATTCCAGGACAAACAACAAACATGAATGTAGCTTGGGTTACAAAAGTTTTAGTTGAGTAGAAGCTGTCTCATACTGATGAAGCAATATAAACCTGCTGGGTATTTCTATCAGAAGAGAAATTTCTGCCTTATTACTACAACCTTTTCTTTTCGTTCCTCGAATGCAGAGGGCTTTGACGAGATTACGTTACAAAGCAGCCTCTGTATATGGCAAACTCAGAGTAAACTTGAGTCTTCTCTATTTTAAACACAAGAATATAAAATGGCCTCCTACAAAAGAGGTCAAGTGGCTTCCCCAAAGATGAAGAGCAGGGAAATAAAAGTATTTAATGTCTGCTTCCCACATAGATCTCTGCACCGACCTGTGGCAGAGCGTCTCTTTTTTAGGTGAGCTATATGGGGTATTTGAGTTAAGATTAGCTTTGTCTCTTTGTGCTTATAAGTTTATAAGTTCATAAGCTTGTAAGTACAATATTTTTCTTGTTTCTTACAACATGCACACTAACTGGGCTGGGAGGCCTCGTGACTGTTATGACAGCCAAGTTTAGGAGAGGCATTTTTATTTGGAAAGACATGATAAATCCCTATCCTGTGAACTTCCTCTAGAGGTTGCTTAAGAATAATGAAGCAGAGCAAAACCAATTCGGAAAGATGTTTAATACAAAAACATTGCCCAGTAGGATGTGATGAAATATAACTGGACAAAAGAGTTTGAAATTTAACTTAAACATTTAGCTTAAGACATTTACCTAGTGACAAAGTTTTCAGAATGTTTTCACGGCAAGTATAATTAATCTGTAATGTAAATACTATCCAGGTATTTGGGAAATAGCAGTTCTAATCGAGGAGTCTGTCCAATAGTAAGTGCAGTGTACTAGTCCTCCTGTATTTACTCTGCTTTATTTCGGCAGTACCTGTCAAGTAAATATTTTTTTTCCCTGAAGTAATGTAATCCTTTTTTCATCTACCAAGGCATATATTTTTTAGCTGGTTTGGAAATTCATGTACCGTATCATGGAAGATTTCTGTTGTTTTGACTTGTAAAACAGCAAAGTCACAGGTCAGCACTAGTACTTACAACCTGAAATTGTTACCGGCAGACATGTGCAAAACACAATGATTTAATTCTATTCAGTGGTTGAAAATGTAACGTTTGATGGTAAAGAATCATTGGTTTGGAGGATGAGATTTTATTACTTTCACCTATAAAGTTGTCAGTTCACACTCAAGTTGGCATGGGCTAAAAAATGTACGATTTGTCCTGGCCAGGTAGAAATGTGATTTCTGTTCTATTCCAGAGGGACAAGTATTTCTACTCCCAAATGTTTCAGTAAAAAGATCAAGGATTGAAGAAGTCTGAAGACTGAACTCTTCCTTTCCCTTCACGGCCCCTTAATCAGCTTTTTACATCAAGGTTGTGGCTCACAGACAGCTCTCAGTGAGTACGGAGCAAGTACTGCTCAGTTCTACTCGGGCTGCCTCTCTTCTGGGGTTAGAGAAATGACAACGTGAATGGTACCTAATCTGATGCCTGTGAAAAAATAAAAGTGCAGTGAAGATACTGTGTTTTGAAGAAGGAGTCTGTTGTAGGAGGTTATTTAAGAAAACAAAGCATAAATCATAACACCTACTTGCATGGTAAGGGAGAAATGTACTCAATCATGCTATGTGGATAAACAAAGCAAGGAGGTGAAAATAGTAAGAGTGTCTGAATAATGAGAGGTTTGGATATATGAACAAACTAGACTATTCAGGAGCAATGAAAGAGATTTTGGAGCGGACTTATTTTCTCTTGCCATCTCCAACATGCAGACAGTGCAAATAATAATGGGAAATACAAACTGTGCTGCCAGAGCTGTTGTTCATTTTTACTCTGCTTGATGTTTTTAGGGAAAGGAACATCTTGCACTTTCCTGGATGGCTCAGCTTCAGTTTCTGCGACAGTTTTTCAACTGCCCTTCCCAAAAAACAATGCCACCTTAGTAAATGGAGGTGAGCAAGATACAGGAGCATTAAAAGCAAAATATCAGAGCTGGAACAGCAGTATAATTACCTGAATTAAAAGTGATTTCTCAGTAGTCAGTGCATGAGTAATAAAGGAGAATGCAAGTGTCACTATACCAGATCTGGCATGCAAACATCCACCCCCACCTCCTCCTGAATTTCGATCTGATTCAGATGTCCAGCTAGCCAAGGTCTTTCTGTGCAGACTGACATCTGATGTAAGCACGTAGTGGTGATGGCCAGCACAACTGCCTGCGAATGTGATGTCATTGTACGATCTTCTGTATTTAGGGAAAATAAAGTAATTTAAAAAAAACCCACAACCCCTAAAACCCACATACAATTCAAAAAGAAAGGAGCACCATAAACAAGTTGTCGAGAGAGAAAACAAGACCCAGTATCCCTCCACTCTGGCTTTATCCAAGGCTTCTTTCGCCTTTGTTCTGCTCTAGCTCTGGCGTATCTAGGCCAGCATTTACTAATTATGAGGAAATGGAAAATGGTTGCTGAATAGTGTTAAAGGAAGATTCTCACATTTAAAGCTTAAGTTGATCTAATGTGCTCCAGAAAAATCTTACTCAGACGAACTTTAAGAAAACAAACAAAAAAATTGCATTACTAGGTAATTGGAGCTCAAACTGGGTACATTATATAACAACACTTACCAATCCAGCTGCATTTTAGCTTTTTACCCATCCCTCCAAGCGCAAGACACAGTAATTGTTACCACACCTTAGAAACTTTCCACAGAAAGGTGTGGTCTATTGTCAGAATTACATCAGAGCTCAAACTTGCATCCACAGTGAAGAAGTAGTTAGAACCCGCCGGTGACTACAGCAGAGTGAAAGAAGAAATCTGGAAGAAGAAAGTAGAAGAAAAAAATGCTGAAAGCTTACCATAAATAACCCCCCTTTTTTTCCTTTTTTCATAGAATCGTTTAGCTTGGAAAAGACCTTTAAGATCATTTTCAGGTTACTAAAAAAGACTGGCATAAAAGTTTATTTGCAGAACTGGAAATAGGTGAGGAGAAGGGTGCTGGCATACCATCAGCTATTAACAGTATGCAGAATATGTGTCTGAAAGGAAGATTTACTAATGCTTCGGGCAAAGCCATAAAGGACAGGAAGGTGTTTGGGAGCCAGCATAGCTCTTGTGACTGGCAGTGGTATGCAGCCTTCTGAAAGCTGGTCACCAGGTTAAATTCTGGCCAAGTGGGTTTAGACATTGCCACTGCCAACAAAGCTGGCAATTGGCTCCGGCACGGTATTATTAGATAGACATTTGATAAGTTAAGGTATATATATAACTTTAATTTCACTTCTCTAGCTGACAGATTCAGCCCAAATACATGAATTAGCATTGTTCAGTTCATGACTGTTTTCTGAGGTGCTTGTGAAATTAGGAAATGTCAGAGTGCACTGAAAAAAAGTCATTTGCCAAAGCAACTTTTAAAAAGATTTAAAATGAGAAGTACTGAGAGTATATTCAAATTTTCTAAAGGGGGAAAAAAAATCTCTAAGTAGTCTGCAGAAGTTATTGTAGTGCTAGTTTTATCGGTAGATTTGCAATAAATTCATGGGCTTATATATAGAAACAGAACTGTGTTAGCATTCTGTGAGAAAAAGGCTATTTTAGTCTGTTCATCCACTAAGGAGATAAAGCAGACTGTTATGTCAGCCTTGACAGCAACTCTGAGTTTTCCTGGATATGTCTAAGAAAAGGGTTTTATAACTATCACCATATGGACATATAACATGTGATGCAGCCTAAAGCTATTTCCTTTGAAAGCAGAGCTCTACATTCCTGTAATAAAGCCATGGATGTAAAAGTCTGTTGTTAACTTGACAAAACAAGGTATCTGACATGGTTAAGTTACAGCACATTTCACCAGAAGGAATTTGCAATTTCCTATTAGAACCTGCAGTGGGATATAGAGTAACCATACATTTAAATTTACCTGTGATTTTTTTGGCCGAGGACCTCTAGAAAGGCCTTTGGGTAGCTCTGCTCCTGTGGGTAGCTGGTTCATCCAGAGCCACGTGGGACTTACCAACCCAAACAGACACTGAGGCTGTGAGGCTATTTCAAGCCTTAGTGGGGCAAGAAAGGGCAGAGGTCTGGGGAATTGTTTAAATCAAACAATATTTGTTGAGTCCACTGGATTTTTCTGAGCAGAAGAGTATGGTGTGCTGTGCTGCCCTGGAGCTCTGCCAGCTATTCCAGGCACAGGGATTTTTCAGACAGAGGGGTTATGATATTAAGTGCAGAATTTCTGTTTCCTTTGTGCTAGTGTCCATTAAATCAATATGTAAAGATCAGGTTTTAATGGAGAAGACATGTGCTGTCTCTTGTCTTCTTCAAAACTTCCCTCTGTGAGGTACAGTTGAGAGGAACAGGCTTTAACTCAGCAGTGCAGAAATAGCTCCGCTGCTTCTTTGTCCCCCCTGCAGGGAAGCAAACTGCTCAGTGAAGTCTTTTCTTCTGCTTTCTGTCAGAGGCTGCTTGAGCAGGGAGGCTGCAGCACGAGGACGTATCTTTTTCCATGTGTGTGTGCTTTTTTCTTTTCTGTACAATCCTGCACGTGTGCTCCTTTGTCCCCTTTCTTGCCTCTCGCCACAGAAGGTGAGGCAGTGTGTACCGCAACATGCACCCACCTGTACCAGTGAACTCTCTCTCCATTTTAACTAGGGAGCAGAAGGGAAAATATTCATAAAGGCAAACATTAAACCAGACTGTTGGAAAGTATGGTGATCGTTACAGGTTACAACAAGACCAAGAATCTGAGTTACTACATGTTCTAGCCAGATCTCTGTGTTTGGTTAAAATAATACACACTTATACTTAACTTTGAATGAAAGACCATAACCATAGCTGTATTTAACATGAGCAGGTGTACATGTCAGGGCTTAAATTCAGTAAAGAACGTGAATAAAATAATTGTTGGCTCTCTTTCTTGACCAGGAGTTACTATCTCAATAATTGTGGGACACAGGTTTACACAAGATGCTGTCCTGAGTAATAGCAGAGGTAATCATAGGCATCACACAAAATAATGCTGCAACATTAATGAGTAGATTTTTTTAATTAACAGTCTTTAGGGGATAAGAATCATGGCCATAACTTTGAAAGCATTTGCAAATAAATGTACTGTACATAACCAAAGTAAATCTACTCAAACTTTGGAGCAGAGCAGAGAGAAACAAGTGTTAGGAACTCAATCTAAGGAGACGGGGCATTACCGTAAAAGGGTATTCTTCCTAAAGGGGAATGCTATTTCTATCCCTGCCTCGGAGAAATCATAAATGTTAGATCACCATACATCAATCAGTAGGCCAACACCATTTTATCAGACAAAGCTATTGCCACAAAGACTCAAGTTGTTTGGCCCAGGCTTTCTGCAGTGCTGGATGAAACAACTTTGATGGCGCACCAATTCTTGTGATTATTTGCAATGTGATTATTTGCTACTGTTCAGTTTTTATGTATAGGCTTACAGTACTTAATGGACACAGGGGGAATTCAGTAGCAAGAAGTACAGTGAATATCTACATAAGCCTATTCACATGAATAAAATAAGTCGACAGCAACTGACATTATAGATGATTAAACTACAGGTAGTAGGTAACTAATCATATCTGTTGAGCAACTGTTAAGAACTGGAAATGCTTTTAATGATAGATTAGGTAGAACTCTCCCTACTATTGACGTTGAGTGAGTCCCATCATCTACTCTATCATTCATTGGAATAAGGGGGAAAATGCACTTGTTTTAGGACAGGTTGGTATCAGCACCCATCAGTCCGCAGCAGGCACACTATCTGCATATAGAGGCACGCACGTGGCAGGAAGGTTTGGGGGCATGGAGCAGAGACTGAGGGGTGCAGAGCAGTCTTCTCCACCAGCTGCTCCGCTGTGTCTGTATGGAGGCTGTGCGGGGAGCTTCCCTCCCAGGAGCTGCCATGACAGCGCTCGGTCAGCACGTCACTCACACGGAAACGTGGAAGGAAGGCATGACTAATTAAAACTCAGCAGACAGGACAGCCTGAAGCATGTCTGCTCTCCTGTGAGACTCACATTCCCAGAAGGACCTGCGTCTTCGTCTGAGCAAAATGCCAGTGTTTTTAAACTTAGCCAGAGTGTGAATCCTTTGCCTAGCTGCCTTGATGCTGAGTACGTGTTTCCCTTCTCTGGCGGAGCTTGTTCTCCATCACGAGATGCCGCGTGGAGCCCCTGTGGCACCATGGCCCCCATGGCCCCTGCCCCGGGCGGCCAGCCCTGCTGAGGGGAGGGGGCAATGCCAGCCACCCTCATGGCACTGGTGAGGGGGGCCTCCCAAAGGGATTTTTCCTTCTCAGACTGGGAGGAGGTTTGGGTTAGAAAGGGTACCTGAAAGGTGCCCTTTTAAAACGTAAAGTCTCTCTTCATCTTCCTTCAGGCCGCAGTCTCTGGTTGTTCCCCACAGGGCACCAAACAGCCTTTCATCAACAGTCACTCCCATCCTTTCTGGCTTAGGATATTTTTTTTCTCATCCATTTTAGTCCCCTTCAGAGTCTGCACGATGGCAGAGCTTCTTCCTCCCCCAGCCCTGGCTGCATCACTGTGCGATCCCTCCTCTTTGCCCAGGGCTGTTTCCCCACAGACCCTGTGGCGTCCATGTTGTCCTCAGCCCCGGCCTGTCCCCACCTCAGGTGACAGCCTGGCCAGAGCCATTTTGGCTGCTCAGGGGCCAAAGGCTGACAGCTCATGGGCCATGGCAGACACAGATGCCTGAAGCAAGAAGGTAGGTAATGGAGGGACAGCCACATGCCCAGGTGGCCAAGGCAAGGCAAATTTGGGGCAAGTCTGCAGTGCAGTTGACGCTGGATGATAGAAATGCAGAAACGCAGCAGGCATGGGGCTGGAGGTGGGTTTAACTGCTGCATGGGGGCTGCAGCTCCAAAAAGGGCGCCAGAGCTGGCATTTCTGGCAGCCCCCCATCCAAGATCAGCCTGCTGTTAAATTTTGGGTAAAATAATCACTGTCATTGGGCTTTTTTTTATGAGAGCTCATGTAGCTTGAGTCAAACCACGTTTCCTGCTGCAGGTGTGTGAGAAGCGGTAGTGCTGCAACAGCCATTCGTATCTCCATTACAGTAAGGGGGATGAAAATGGGAGGGCAGACCAAACCCCCAATTTTCCTTTTAATGCTTCAATTTGTACTTTCAAGTTTTAGGAAAAAGGGATCAGTAACATGAGGGGAAAGGCATTGTTTGCGACTCATGCATTCGTATGTCTCATGCAGACACCGTGAATGTACCCGTAATGACGTGAATAATCATTTTGCTTAAACTGGGCCTACTTAGGCCTTGAAAATCAGTCATGCAGTCATGCTTTGCTGAGCTGTGACCCTTGCAAACCCTGCCTGAGCTTCTGCTCACTAACAAAAGGCCCTTGAATGCAAAAACTGAGATGGGAGAGCCAATTCCTGAACAAACTTTCTATTGCATGAGGGAGGAAAAAGGGATTTCAGACTTAAAAATGTTCAGTCTTAACAGTTCTGGCCTGATCCAAAGCCCACCAGAATTGGTCTCAGCGTAACCCCAGTTGAATGAGGATCTTTACATCATAAGGTATTATTTGGAATAGAGCAGCAGGAGGAAAAAAAGCCAGTCTGAGCTAAAAGTACACAACAAACTTCTATGTTATGTGAAAATGGTTAATAAGAGCTGTACTAGCACACTAAATTTTCCCCCATTTGTAAAGGCATTACCTTTTTATCTTCTAGTATCCCTGTTCAAGAATATGCTTAAAATTAACTATGCTATATAAATTCAGGAGCCATAATTCACAGAAGTGGATTGAAGAGTTGTGTCTGCTTATATTGTCCTTTGTGGAAGGAACGAGAGGCCAGAGCCTAGGCATTGCAGTGGGGAAGAAAAGTGGTCAAGTTAAAGTAGGGCATACAACAAAGAGGGACTACACAATGTGTATAAACATGTGGAGGGTTAGGAGAAGACTTTGGAAATCATATAATTACAGAAATATAAATATAACCTAAACCCTAATACTTGAAGCCAGTCATACCAGCTGCAGTCATGCTAAAGTTTCCATTATACCAACATGTTTTCACCCGCTTCATTTTTGGGCAGAAGTCCTGCATGACCTGTTGCTGCTTGAAGACTAGTGTAAACCTGAGCAAAAATTCCTTTGCCTCTTGTTGAAAGCATTGCAGGAAAGTAGAATAAACATACACTTCTATTGTAAAGATACTTTGGTTATGCTCCTTAAAATGCTAATGCAAAAAGTAAAAAAACAACTGACAGAAAAGATAAAACTGGAAATGTGAATGACTCTTTCAGGATCCCAGCCATAAACAGAGAAGGCTTATACTTTCTTTTGAAATTGCTCATTCAGTACCTGTAAATGTTTATTTAAAAACTTCAACCTGCAAACATGTAGAAGTATTAATTTCATACCTGTGCATGGTTATTAAATTCAGTGGGTGTGAGAACACAGTCTAAATTCTGCTAAATTACTGCATGCTTAGTTTACTAAAGCTAGCATGTCTAAGATTGTCTGGTTGCTGTTGAGGCAATTTACCTAGGGAAGATTATAAGCCTATCAATCAAAACATTTGCAAAAAATTTCAAGTACAACTGCTTTCAAATCTGGAGGTGGCAGACTGCCCATTTTTGCTGAAAAGATTTTGTCACAATTAAGCAGATCGGACACGTGGTTTAAAATCACTCCTCCAGAAAACGGTTTCTGATATAAACGTAATAGTCCAAATCATTTCTCTGTTATGTGTAGCTTTCCTGCAAGGACAGCAGGAACATTGCCCCTGAATAATCATCCCGCTTATATGTGGGTGCTTCCCAGATTGCTATCTGTAGCAGAAATGCTGCGCTCTGCCGAAGGAGCTGAAGTGTTTTCTGGAGGCAAGGTTTACCATAGAGGGGCTCCATCAGTAGCAAAGAGGCTTCTTCTAATCTTTTTCTCTTTTTTTTTTCCCCAAATATTAGCTTCTCTTGATAAATAAGTGACAAACATTACCATCTCTTACAGAATGTTAAATGCCCGCCAGATGATACCTGTAGTTACTGGAAACACCTAGTAATCTTGCCTTCCCCGAGGGACAGTGGGAAGCGAAAAGTAAGAGTCTGTCAGCTGTTTAGTTGGATTCTAAGTCATGTGGTGAAAAGGTCCGTGTAAATTGGGCATGCGCTTTATAATTAGTTTCCAGAGATTAGTTATACGCTAATGACCCAAATGCAAAGAGTTGTTCTTAATGCACACAGAGGGCATGCAAGTGTATTGGGTGCATAATCTCAGCAGTACAATAGGAAATACAGATTCTAGAAGGAAAGAAAACAGAGCTAAAGCAATTTTAAAAGAGACTTTAGTTTTGGAAGTTGAAAAGGAAAATATGAAAAGAGGAAAACAAAAAGACTAGGGTAGTGTGAAAGACACTGAATGGCCTCAGTTAACTAAAAAGTGACAAACCAAATGAGCAAGATTTTACACTTATATTGGCTTCTGCTTCACATATAATGGCTTAAATTATTGAGTTTTCCTATTACAAGATAAGCTCTTTCCCAGTCATTTGTATCTACCATATGAATGTACCTGGTAAGGTTATCCAGGCAGTGCCTGGTGGGTACCCGTAACCTCATTGCTGAAATGGAGCAGAGTGTTGTGTTGTTCTCTGTTAGCTCAACACCGCAAGCGTTCTCCTCCCTTCCTTTCCAAAAGGCATGGTGGGGGCAGAGGGGAAAGAAATCCCAAAGGATTAGGTCACTGTCAGAGCATTAACACTTAGTTGATGACAATTGTAAGGATTAATTCAAGCTGGTTAAATCCTTCTTAGCTAGAATAGGAACCAACAAACCATCTGGTGGAAAGAGCAGTATGACAGGGCTAAAAGGAAACACTGTCTGAGTAGTCAAAGGAAAAAATAAACCTTTCTGCAGACTTTTGGGAACTGCTGTGTTTCCTAAGTGTCTGGCCACAGCAAGTGATGGTTTTGATTACAGTAGTTTAAATAGTGTGGCAATATAGTGTATTTGCAGCTCAGAAAAAAAACAGATTTTAAGCTTTTAAATTTGCTATAATAATGCACAACACTTGCATAAAAAGACTATGTAAAAAATCATGAATTCTGTGAAAAAATATTATACCATACAATCTATTTTCCTGCTAACATCTGTTCGTTGCCAGACTACATTATTCTGTTACTTCATTACTGAATGATCTTTACAGGTAAATCGCTCTTTTCCTCCGCTGTTCTCAGCAGCCCTTTCCTGCTTCCCTCCTTTAAGAGAGGTGCTCTTGGTCTCCATGCACACTTTGCTTTTCCGTGAAGCGGAATAAATGAAGTGTGTGTAATCACAAAGACAAAATACGAGTGACCCAAATTTACAGATGAGGTTAGCATCACAACTCTTGGGGCTAGTAAAGATGGGCTGGCCTACAAAGACAAGGTGATCAGCCTCATAAACTCCTTTGAGGTTACCTCTCCAGGAATTAAGACTGTTTGTCTCTGGAGAAGCTCAGACAGTGTAAATTGGATTTGAGGTGAAGTCTCTCCTCTCCGATGTCACTTGCTGATGTTTATACTAGAAATAAGGTCTTGCTTCTGATGGGTTTAAGCTTGGTTCACTTGTTTTAGTCTCCTTATAAATAAAGGAATCTGATGAAACCTTGTAAGAATTTAATTTACAGCCTCTATTTTATGAAGTGTATACTGCTACTGTTGACTTGTATATAACAGTCATTGGCTCACTGTGAATGATTGGTGGTGACAGCGTGTGCAGTCTCACAGGAAGGAAGTTTCCAAAGGGCATTCAGTAAATACATTTTTCATTCACTTTGGTCTGTTAGTTGTTCCTTTTTTTCAAATCTAGAAATTCTCTTGTTTGTTTATCACAGTCTTGAAATATAAAAGTGTTTATGCAGCTTATGTTGCTCCATGGCAAGGTTTTAGTAGCTTCCTTGTTATAGAGAGCTTGTTTGTCTACGGAAAGTTTTCATCCTGCCAGTCCCCAACTATTGCCTTGCGAAGGAATTTATAAATGCAGCAGACTGGCATGTAATCTAATGTAGCAAATGGCTTTGCAAATACGAGAACTAAGCAAAAGCGTTTGATTTCCTGATAGAAAAACACTGAAACATTGGTTCACACTCCTCTTTTGAATATGGAAATGCTTGGTGTGAAAATGGCAGAATAAATCTGAACAGGAGAGTCCTAAGATCCATAAGGTTTGTCTGGTACTTGAAACAAACCTGTTCTGTGCAGGGCTAGAGGCAAAAAAGGTCAGCATGCTTTGAGCCTGTATTGCTACAATGGGGAACCACGTTTTCTTTAAAAATGCTGGCACAGACAGTAGTCCTGTTCTTGAGCCCAACCTTGCCCTCTGAATGCTGCTGGGTTTGAAAGAGTGTTTTCAGAATACAAAGTTTCATCACTGCTCAGAAGTTTCATGGTTTTTAAAAGATTGTTTTCTCTCAGTGTGGCCTAAAATAAAGATAAATTGGGAATTTTTGGATCCAGATTTGAAATAAGAGGATCAAAGGAATCAAAATATCAGCAAAGATAAAAGAGTTTCTTTGCCAATGTCAGGTCTTACTGTTGATACTAAGGGCTCTTTCAAACCCTGGCAATATCAAGCAGGAAGCATCTGTGTGTGCTTATCAGCTTTTTTTGCAACACAAAATCACACATTTCTGGCCTTTGCCTTATCAAAGATAAGGAGTAAGATGTCTCTTAACAACATCTGTCTGTCAGAATATTGGACATACCCCAAAATCTGGAGTGACTTGATTTGTGTCTTTTAAAGCAGTTTATGGGCAGTTTGTCTAATAGAATTAAAACTGTGTAAAAGGTTGAAGTGTTCCATCCCCTTTTGCTTTGATCTTGATGATAATCCATCAGTCTGGTCAACTGTTCTCACAAAACAGCTGTGTCCTTAGCATGAAGAATAAATAACAGGAGTGAGTCATCACGGAAAACTTACAGGAGTCCTGAAGGAAAAAATTATCCTGGAAAACTGAGTCATGAGAATGCATTTTCACAAAACATCTTGATAAATTGTAAACTGTATGGCAAGATTCCCAGTGCTACCAATAATTGATTACCAATTACTAATTATTCATTACTAACTACCACTAAGCACAGTCCTCCAAGCATATCAGCTCAAGACAGAACAATAAATGCTAGAGTTTTTTGGGAAGTAGTACATTAAATTATTATTTTTTAAAATTTCACTCTGATTTTAGGCATTGTAAGAATGGACACGCTGATTCAGACCAAGGTATTGCGTGGCCCACTGCTTTGACTCCAACATTGTACAGAAGTGGATGGATGACAAGAAAAAAGTAAAAATAAGGTAAGTATGTATACTACTTTCCCCTCTCCCTCTCTTCCTCCTGCCCATCCCCATGTACTCTCCCTCCCTCCAGCCTTTTTCAGGCTAGGCTGATGGGATTTGTCAATTTTGTTATCCCAACTGCAGCTCTTTCCTAAGTGTTTGTCCAGTTGCCTTGCAATCTCATGTAAACTTTTTGCTTATTAAAAATGGAAAAGGCAACAAATGGAAAGGGCAACAAAGGTACAGAAGAATGTCCGTGTGAGGTTTGATTGAGTAGAACTCCACAGCCAAAACACAAAAGGAGACAGTTAGTTACACAGCTTGTGGTAGACCTGTACAGCTCTTCACTAAAGGATGCTGTAGAGGCACAAAATTTACATTAGTTTGAAAGACATTTGAACAAGTGCTTTGGAAAGAACCAAGAACCTTGGTTTGTTCTGAACCTGACTTCCTCTAGCTTCACTTTCTCTTCCAGAGCAAGAATCAGTGCATGAGATGAATAGCTGATTCTTATTCACCGCCTCCATGGTCTTCAAGAAGACATAAATATATAAAATAGCCCCTTTAAGTCAAATCTTTTCTGTGCTGTAGGATTTCCACTCAATCATTCCTCGTGCAGAAGTTGTTTCATACATTTGATCATGCTCATTGCTCTCTTATGAACCTTTTCCATTTCTAATGTTTTATGTTTCACCAAAGCTTCACAGAGTACTCAGTGTGAAAGAACCATGGATGTATGTAATGGCATAATGTTATTTTCTGTCTCATGCTGTATTGCTTTCATAATAACTGCCGAGACTTGGCTGTCCTTCTTAACAACTGCCAACCACCGAGTTGATGATTTTATGAAAGTCTTCATCTAAGCCCTAGTTCTTGACGTGCCTGTTTTCCTGTAGCTGTTCAAAATGTTGATTTAATAATTCCAAAACTAATGAATAATATTTTTATTAGAGCTATTTAGAAGATCATACTTGTATATGCATGCTGAATTTAATTACTTTTAATAATCTGAGTGCTTTCCATCTGCATCTCTAGGCATCTTAATACCTTTTTTACATTTGGCCTGAAAGGAGTGGTAAATATCTTGTTGTGGCAGTTTGGGGTCGCCATAATCATAGTTGTGTAACACAGAATACGTGAAACAGAGCTATGCCATCTGCAATTACACATGCTTTGTAATGGATAATTAATGAGATACTTTCAAGTTATTGAAAATATGTTCATATGGTTATGATTAATCATAGAAATCTGAAACTGAAAAGCAATATTAGCGTTTCTTTTTTTGTCATTCTGTCACTACAGGATTGATGATAGTTTCCTTTTCCATCAGTCTAACTAACTAACCCAAGGTCTGGGTCTCTTTTTCCCATAGCAAAAACTGGCTTAGTGGTCTCAGGGAAGAAGCTTTTGCCTTTGGCAAGGCCTTAAGTCAAAAGCGATGTTCAGTTTTCAGTGTTTGAAGTATGCATTACAAAAATGTTCAGTTTCCAGTGTTTGAAGTATGCATTACAAGGATGAGGCAGACCAATGCAAACAGTCCAGAGGCAAGTGATGAGAGTTATCAGGGATATGGAAAATAAGGTGTAAGAGGCAATCTGAAAGCATGAGGATTGTGTTGCTTAAGGAAAAGGAGACCAAAGAAGAATGTAAGTTTTCAAGGACTAAAAAGCTGCTGTAAAGGCAAAGGCACTACTCTGTTTTCCATGTCCATGAAATCTAGAATACATCAAGAAAAAATGAGTTTGCAGCAGATTTTCTGGGAAACTACCATGTCTCCACCAGAGAGATCTTGAAACAAAGGTCTGTTCTTCCTGTTATGAGGCCAGTCAGCAACTGAAGAGCAAGGAATGTAGTTAGAACCTCAGCAGCACCTGGGAATCAAGAATACCTGCCTCTCCCAGAAATAAGACGGGGTAAGACCCCATTGATCCTTGCACTCAGCAGGAATGTGTACAGTCCCTCAGTCCTTGCCGCTTAGGGAAGAGGAGTCCCTTGCCACTATTGTTCCATCGTGTCTTGTTTATGTGAAAGGCAAGGGATGAGCTGATTGTCAGGAGTTTCTTGCAGCTTGAAGAGCTGGGTGCCCATTCGTAGTGCCTGAAGGAAACGCCAGTGGAAATAATGGCTCCAGGACTGCTGCTGGTGCTCCAGGTGAAGCTCTCTCTGTAAAAGAGCTTTGATATGCTCTTCTTAGTGAGAGAGGGACAATTTTAAAATGTACTTGATATTACGGCATGCTTCTGCAGACTTTCAATATCAAATACTAGGTGAAGTTGATCCAATTTTTAGTATGAGAGTGTACCTTCTTAGATTCTTCCAAGCCCTACCTATACCTGGCAAATGTAGTCAAATAATAGTTTACAAAGATATTTTACAGGGAAAAAACAAATTACATGTCTGGACTTACTGTCTGTTAAGAACATCACTATTTTTGGCAGGTTTGTTTCACTTTATTCTTCACATTATAATTCCTTTATTTCAAATGGATCTAATTGCCTGAACCTTTATTCTATATGTGATTTACAGATTGTTCTACAAATCTTGTGGTACTTTGCTCTTTACCAGCTTGATATTGTTGAACCCAGTAGCAAAATCTCTTGAGAAGCTGCAAAATAAATTAGGGCAAGCCAGTTCAGATTAATTTCACTGTCTGGAGCACAGTGTTCTTAAGGATGTAAATAATCTAATGCTTAGAATATCTTTGAAATCTTCACAGTTTGTCAGCCTCTGTTAAAATACTCTCATGACAAGTTCTCAAGAATGTAATAAGGATGAAACAATTGCAACTTCTATGATAATCGGAGCAGTTAAAGAGTTTAATGGAAAGTGATGTGCTTTTAAACAGGCTCTTTAATGAACCCATCTAATTCTATAGCAGATACACACACCAGAAAATGTATGGCAGTACATATCACTTTCTGTTAGGCTGTAATAATGCAAGGACTTATGCACATGTTAATTTGATGTCTCGCTGCAATGAATGTAAAAATATATGCATAAATCTTAAGACAACCTTCTTTGAAATGCATACTAAAAAAAGGAAAATACTGTAAAAATCTGTGCAAGTTTCACAAAGTTCTTCCATGATCTGGCTCTTTTATTCAGATACGATCCTTCTGAAATTTGTGCAGGCGGTGTAGTCAGGAAGACTTTTGCAAAAGTGTAAGTGGATGCACAATGACAACATACCGCCTAATTACAAAGAGCAGTACTTGTGAGGAACCTGATTTTTTTGGATGCTTATTTTTAGGACCATGTTGTTTTGATTTTTTAGTGTGTTCATTTTTACATCTTTGCTCAAGACCAGAGAAGTAACAATTTTTTGGACTTGTAGAGCTGGGTTCTAATTACTTACAGCATTCGCAGTCACAGGCATCCCATAAAATTCTTTGGGACTACAGAATAGAAGAAAATTAAAGGTAAAATATACAGCAGCTTCTGTTCTGATGTTGTCTGTTGGCCAGTGTACCTGCCTGAATTATATGTTGAACGCTGGCATAGGATTGCCACAGGGCATAGGATTTGCAGTAGTTTCTTGAGTAGCCTTTTTCATTCCAGAAACAGAATTAAAGAAAATACAAAAAACTCTAAAGTTTGATGGGCAAGAACTTTGATGCAGCTGAGGAAATGGTAGGATGAATTGTTACAAATGGGGAATGCCACAGCTTGATGAGAGGTTAGAATGCTGGTGTTGTGACTCACAGCAAATGCAAGTGAAGGCTGTTGGTCACTTTGTAAGACATCAAAGCAGCAGTAGATACTCCTCTGTGCTACAGGTAAGGAAGCCTTCAAAAAATTTGGAGAAAGCCCCTAAGAAGGGGTCAGTGCACAGTCATTTGAAGCATATGGAGAAGATATTATGACTGCAGGAACATATTGGGCCAGTGCGAAGGTGCCGTAAGATAAACCTAATCTGAGGGGAAGGCTCGCAGTGGCAAAAGCTGTGAGCAGTGACGGCTGCTGGTGCAGGGGGAGTTGCAAGGAAGAGGAATGGTCCTTCTTTTGGGGATTTCAGCAAAGATGGAAGTTGCGGGGGAATTTGTCTCAAGTCCTGAAGGGTGCAGCAACACAGAAAGAGAAGCCATGCTGGTGGGCCAGGCATGATCCTAGGATATGGATGCTGATGGCCTTTTTACCTTACAGCCACTTGCTGAAAGACAAAAAGGGGGTACAGCAAGCAAAGAATCTCATGCTTCTCATTGTGCTGGCTGCTTGAGCTTGAGTGCAAAGAGATTGCTCCTGTCAGCACAGATGAGGAATTAGCTGGGTTTGGCCTGTTGAAAAGTTGTTTGGCAAGCTCGTTAGCATTGCTGGCAGGAAGGCTTCCTAATTTCACCATTCTGTTTCTGAATCTTTTCAGTTCCTTTTTCCTAATTGCCCTTATTTGGAAGAGCTGTGTGTTCCAGTATTAAATGATCACAAACATCAAATACTGGGTTCCCTTCTCCCTTCCTATTTTGTTTTTTGAGGTCTTATCTTTCTTTCTGTACCAGAATCAGCACCAGAGATTCAGTGGCAGTAATTACACAGTTTAGTGACCTGAGAATAGGACCAAAACCTAGAAATTTGGTGAGTTTTCATCCTACTGCTGGCCTAAACTTGTATGAAATTGTCAGTTGAAGGCATAGTTGAAATGGTTTGTAGAGGATGGGACTGAACCATGGCTTGTCAGTGTGCGTCAACTTTAACTCTTACTGCTGCATTTGTTTTCCTCTTTGGTAATATATGTTAAGTAGGGCTCCTTACCCCTTACAGGATTACTGTGTGTGTTACCTAATGTGTATGCCAAGCACTCTGAAGAGCTGAGACATTGCCTAGATGTTATATACAAGTGATATTCTGATAGCTGGTCATGACATTGATTTAAATTCCTGATTCTGATGTTGTGCTTTGTGTGAGTCATTTACAGTTCTCCAGCAGTCAGTAGCATTAAAGAGCTATTGCTAGGGTAATTTTTATTAGTACAATATCAGAATCAGGCTCAAGGATTGCTTTCTAGATAGTATGATTCTATATTTGATTTCCAAATAATCATTACTCTAATTTCTTGAAAATGCTAATATTGCCAAGAAATTGGTGCTTTATGCTTAAAGTATCTCAGAAGATGATTAAGGAAATAGAATTTGCCAGCTTTTGTTTGAGGCAAAGTTCTGACAGTGGCTGCAGGTGCAGTAGCTACAAAGAAAGTCAAGTTGGCATGTTTAACACACCTCAGAATAGTGGAAAGGATAAACAGCTCTTCCAGTCCGAAGAAAAAAAGTTGGAATAAAAAGAGGAATTGCAGCATGAAGACAACTTCATTTCTCACAGTAAGATACTGTGTTGTTTTTTTAACCAACAGCCTTGCAGCAGAGAAAATATTCTTATAGCTTTCTTTCTTTCTTTCTTTCTAAGATTATTGCAGTGTGGTTAAATGGTTAAATACCATGTTTATTTTCCATAGCTGTGTGGCTAAAATCTGTCTCTGAATGTTTGCTTTAAAACCCTGCTTCAAAGTACCAGTAGTAGTCCTTGCAAGGCTGGAAAAAGAGGTGCCCTTTAATATATGCAATAGAAATGCTTCATCCCGTGCTGTTTCTTCAGGACAAAAGGCTGTAGTACACTTACCATACCTTAAGCTTTGTGCTTGAGGTGAAACGTGGCCAGTGTTGTAAGACTCATGGATGGGTGAGTCAGAATGGATGTCAGTAGAAATACAAAAACACTGGGAAATATGAGGAGAAAGTAATGAAAAGAATGCTTTAAAAAAAGGCAATATTCAGCTTCCCCAAAGAACTTCTAGACAAGGTGAAATGCGTGGCTCTCTCCAGACACAGAGCAGAAAACCACTTCTCTTGTCTGAGACCTTTTGTCTCTAGCAAAGAAGAGAACAGATACCCAAGTCCAGAGAAAACAAGGGCAATTTATGTATCAGGTTCAGCAAGTTTGTTCAGTTCAAATTTCTGCTTAGATTAAAAACTTTGCTGCTCTCTGCAAGAGCGAAACCCAGCCTTTGTGCTCCCCCTTCCCTGCTGCAGCTGCCTGGTGAGCATCGCTTCCACGTCTACATGAGGTGTGAACTAGTTTGCCTGCATGGTTGATCAAATAAATTGTATGGGAACTGAGGTGTTCCTACTAATTTCCTTACCAGCAGGAGATAATGCACAACACTGTTGTATAGAACTCTTTCAGTGCCCATTTTCAAACTTCTTTACCTACTTTGAGCAACATGCTGGCTACAGCTACTCCGGAGTTGTTCCCCTTACTCTTAGTAAGGTAGTGGCAGTGACTTTTCCAAGTTTGTGGGACTGCATGTTAAGATTTTTTGGCACTTTTTTTTTTTTTTTTTAAATATCTGTTACAGTCACTATCTAGAACAGGAAACATCATGTCCACTTCTGCTCTTGGCTTTTCACTAATACCTGGCCATATGAGTGTCATAATGACAGTTGGGCATGATTTTTGATCAATGAGCATTCCCTCGGTAGACAAAATTAACTGATAGTCTCTCTGCACTGGTCATAAAGCTTGCTGGTCATAAAACAAATCTGTGTTTGCATCTCCTTTCATGCTATTTTTAATTAGGAATGTTAGCCTCTTCTTATCCAAATGCTCTTTTGTAAACTCAGTACTTCTTAAAAGCCTTTTTTGCTAGTCCTCTTGAAGGAAATACCTCTTATACCATACAGAACTGCTTAGAAATGCCATTTTTATTGACAGCAAAATTGGTGATATACTCTAGCTTTGGTAAGAGTAATAAGGGAACACATGGTAAAAACAGAGTTTGCGTTTGAAAATATTGTGGAAGCTGATGAAAGCTCTTCTCCTGAGGTTAATTTTTGAGTATGTATTTGTTATTTTTTCCCCAGAAGTTGCTCAGCCCTATGCCCAGACTATTATTCAGCTACTCTCTAGTCTTGTTCTGTGTTCTAAGTGTGTTAAGGCTGGCTCTGTGCTGCGATGCACATGTACCTAAGATGTAATATTCTCAGTACCTCTTCTCCCTTGGATATTATGGAAAACAAACAAAGGAAGAATTGCATCTAGAGCTCTGCACTAATGTTACTAACTGGTCTGTTTATGCAACAGGGTCAATAAAAGCTAATTGAGATTGGCTTTTTGTTGCCTCACTTCTCTTATTTTTCCGATGTGTCCCTTGCCAGACGTAGGTTACATTCCTCTCCAGCTGTCAATGCTGGTTTGCCACTGCTGTCTCTAAATCAATAAAAAAGCACTGGTATTTTCTGTGTCTCTGTTTCCTGGGGCATTGTAGGGCTCAGAGATACCGTCATGTCAGTAACTATATTGGGAGATGGTACGAAGAGCGGGGCATGTACACTAATGTGCTATGTTCAGTGTATGAACGTCATCCTGTAGGAAGATTGTTTTACAAAGTACCTATCATTCATAAAAAACTCGTTTGGATGATTAAAATCCTATTTGCCTGAAATGCAGCACTTTCACCCTGCATACCATTACAGTTAAACACCAGTTACAGTTAAACACCCGTTACAATTAAACAGATATCACACTAATATAGGGATTTTATGTATGTTTTAAAAATCACAGAATCATTTGATTCCATTTAATAATGACCTCACATTGGTTTTCAATTTTTTATTTATTTATAAATCTAGACTATAGTATATCCTAGTGACAGGTTAAGCAACTTCCCAGTTGCCTACTTAGAGTCTCTGCTTAAATGCTCTTAAGATGTAAGACTGAAGTCCAAGAAGCAAACACATAGGTATCTACTGCACTGTTATTTCCCACTGAATTATCAGTTGTTACGTTAGAAATGGTCGACATAGATAAACCTTTACTTGGAATAATGTCTCTTACTGTTTAATGTCAAATGGTTAAAAATAGCTAACGGACTTTGAACTTCTTGAGCTCCACTGATGTGCTTAAAGCCTGCGTTTTTCAAGATTATAGGACTAGATTTGCAGTGGTGTTTATGTTTGTTTACCTTGCTTCTCTTAGTTCTTCCACATGTCCCTCATCAGACATAGGTTACGTACATGTCTTCATGTAAATGCTCATCTATACATTACTCTCCCTAAATCAATAGCAAAGCATTTGTATTTTGTTTCTGTGTACCCCACGTATTCTGTAGGCCTATAGGGGCTAAATCTCAGTGATTTTCCTAATGCCTGTTTTCCTTTTTAGTCCTCAGTTTTTAATGTGAACATATAATAAATGGATTTGGTGATTCCTTGTTACAAGTCCTAATACTAGCTGTGAAACTAAAGATGTGATCTTTGGGACAAATTCTGCTTCAGTGCAAATTTTCAGTTAACTCTACTGACTCAAATGGCATTGGGCATGCTAGGGCTGATGAGGTACAAAATCTGATCTTGTTTGTACTGTTTTATGGGGACCTGGTGCAGATGCTCATCTTATTCACAGAGTTTTTTTCTCTCTAGCCTTCTGCACTGAACAGACAACTTGCAAATCCTTTTCAGGCAAATTGACAGAAGTCAGACAAGAGGTTTCTGAAACGCAGCAGAGTCTTAAGCTGTTGCTCCGTCATGCTTACTAAACTGGTAAGGCAGAAAAAGCTTTTGTTTGCAACTACTTGAGAAACTAGAAATATTGGCATTTTCCAGGTCTTTTACTCTTTCTACTGCAAGTAGGAATGTAGTCAGTGTCATCCGCAAATTGCTTTCATCTGCTGGGTCAGAGTCAGTGTCCAATTCAGAGTTAACCCAGTGTGAAAATCTGTGGAGTTTAAGGTTAAATGTTGGGTTTTCCAATTATTAATGTTCATAAGGTTATTAATAGGAAGGAAAGGACAGTGCAGAAGGCAAGTAAAATAGCAAATGAAAAAAAGTGCTTGCTGTATCAAGCAGTTGAAAATTGCCAGCTGCATTATTTCCCAAAAATTTCTGAAGATTTGGATGTGCATATTGATCTTTTTTCTGTGCTAGTATTTCAAGCATGGATGAAGCATAGGAATGGAAGAATCATATCAGTAGCACCTACTGATACTAACTGTTTTGATGACAATAAAGCGAGCTTTCAGTTTCATTGGAGCATAACTCTTGGAGCTGTAATATAGTATAAGTATATACGGAGAGGAAATCAATGGCCTGGTTAAGAAAATTAATCTTTGTCTGTGTTTCCAAGGCAACACAGATAAGGAAAGTAGTAACTGCCATGCTTAGAAAATGGGTTCATCGTATTCAAGGGGAAAATTGCTCTAGCAAAATCAAAAAGATTCTCTAGCAAGAAGACGGTATCTCTAGCAAAAGAGATACCAGTTATCTTTTCAAAATCCACTGAA
Source organism: Sagittarius serpentarius (assembly GCA_034782735.1). Lineage (NCBI taxonomy): Eukaryota > Metazoa > Chordata > Aves > Accipitriformes > Sagittariidae > Sagittarius > Sagittarius serpentarius. The sequence continues at coordinate 30,388,400 of JAVKLA010000090.1, read as the reverse complement.
ACTAGCTGCATGAAGAAGAGTAAACATAGTGAAACCTAGGACTTGCTCAGGTGGGAAAGTTACTCTGAAGTAAGTCAGATAATTTACCATGTGGATACTCTTAATCATGTCTTAAGTAGTTTACTTCTAGTAGAGAAGAAAGTGTCTTGTATTTACTATGAACAAGGACTATGTCCTCATGGGAAGTGGGATGCACTTAGCAGAATATCAGTTTTGTTCTTTGAGTATATTCTTAAACAATTCAATGTCTACCAAAAATATTTGTGTTTTGACAGGTTCACAGTATATTAAGATCCAACTGAAATAAACAATACCAAAAAGCTGGGGAAGATCTTTTTTGTTGTAGCTTAATCCTCACCTCAGTAATAAGGGTCCTGCTAAGACTACTTATTTAGTTTTTATATATACATATATTTGCAAGTCCTGGTCAGCAGATTGGCTTTCATACTCAAAAGGGTGTATTTGGAAAAAGTTGCATTGTTGCTAACATCAGCTCACCTGTTTGGTTAATGGGAAGTTTGTAGGAATACCAAAAGCTGATATAAATGTTGCCATTGATGCAGTGGAGCTTAAAATCCCACTGGCAAGGTCTTGCTGATCTGTATTTTAAGATAATCTCATGGTTTTTGCTTGTTTGATTGTTTTTAACCCTTCCTAGACTTTTTTTTTTTAAATGGCTGTTCCTAGACTAAAATCAGCTTCTGTTCTTATTTTTCTTTTTAAAAGAAGGTCTGTTCCAAAACAATAACATAAAATAGGTGAAAAGAGGATCCAACGCCTAAAGGCTTAAGTAGAACTGAAAGATTTGGAAGGGGGTTGCTATAAAACTACTTCTAGATTTGCACTTTCAGACTGCTCTCCCAGCTCTCCCTTAGTTTTCTTCAACAGATGCTATGTGATCCAATGCCCCTAACTTTCTTCAAGTGAAATAGCAGAATTGGATCACTCTCCTGGATCAATTTCTATAGGCGATATTTACTGCATGGCTTCTTAGAAAGAAAGATAAAGAAAACTTATAGTGCTTCTGGTTGTTTCCTGTTGATTTAAGATTGCGTAATCAAACACTAGCAACAGCAGTGATGCATGATTTGGAAGATTTCAAGAAAAAAATTTGAACTTTTCTTGTGTCTGATGGAGTAAGATGAGAGGATAGGTTTTATTATATGTAGTCTCTTCTTGGGCATTGCAGTTTGTGGCTAAGGATGCCTGAAAAATCAATTTTCTTCTGCAGAAGTATGAAAGAAGAATTCTTGATGGAAACTTTTACTCTCCTGTGTAAATTTTTATCATAAAACAACTGCTTGAAAGGAACTGGATGTTCTTACATTCGTAAATTCAATTTTAAAAAATTATTTTTCTTGCATTCTTCCTTGCCTTCTCTCTACTTTTTTGGGGTTTTTTTGGATGTGGCTCACAAGATGATATTTAGGTCTCTTACATGTGTTCCTTTGCATGTTTTCCTTTTGATGTCATTACTTTTACAGATTTGAAAAGACATTTGGAAAAGAATTTTTTGGGGAAAAGAGAGGGAGGTGAAGAAGTGCCAAACTGACATTTTCATTGTATTTGAGGGCAAGAAATGATTTAAATAGAAATCTGAATATCTTTCAGTTTTTTGCTAAAACCTTGTTTGACGCAAAACTTAGTGTGTTTTGAAAGGACTGGAAGCCTGCTTTTCTGTTGGAAAGCCTTCAGCTGCAGAACCTTCAGAAGCTCTTTCTGTGGTTTACATTGCGTATTTTTTTCTCCACTTTGGCAACTGGTGAGAGTTCAAATTTGTATGGATGCTTTAGCATGATTTTCCCTCTCCTAAGTCATTGGTGACTTAGCATGACTTAGAGATGTCAGTCCAGTGGAGCTAGGTGGTGGATTACTGGAAGGCTGACCTGATTCCAGCCTTCCCTGTCCTGCACTATTAGCACTCCCTTCAGTGCTCTGGCTGACAAATTATTAGTCACTTCAAGCTGACAGCAGGTGAATTGCTCTTTTACCTGTAAAAGCTTGGACCGTAACAACAGGGCAATGTGGAAATACTTATGTTTATATACATCACCCTTCTATAGATAAGTATAGGATTGCAGTCTTGTGTGGTTGCATTTGCAAAGCATATTTAATAATGTGTATAAATTTTAAGCAGGAATACTGGTAGGTGACAGTGTAACTTGGGGGGTAGGGGCAGGGGTGTTGTGCTATTTTGCATGCTTGCTTATGGTCTAACTGAATAGAAATCTCATCTGTAATGGGTTTATAGTATTTGCCTGTGAGCTTTTAAGGCATTGACTTTTTGACATCACTGGAAATGGGAAATGGGATGCTTGCTTGCTGTGGCTCATGGAACATAAGTCTGAATAACTGAGTTTTTAACGTACCGGGCTTATCATTATTAGCAGTAGCTGGCAAGATATATGGTGGACATGGGCAGGGTGAGTGTATGTATAGGAAGGAAGAGAGAAAGAGGAAGAGAGAGTGAAAAATACGTGGAAAAAAAATGAAGTGGAAGTACAGGAAAGGAAGACAAAACAAAGGGGGGGAAAAAAAAATCTTGTGCATTCCCTTGCATGCTCAAGGCCTGGGCAAACAGAGGAAATCTCTCAGCCAGTGCAGTGTAATGCCTAATAAGGAGCCTCCCAAACAATGCTCTTTGAAACACCAGCAAGGTAATAGATCTAAAGATCCCGATTACCTTACTTGACCCGGGTGATGTAGCCATTTTCCCAAAGCCGAGAGCTTAGGGATCAAAGGAGACACTAGCTGTACTAAGGTCTTCCTGAAAGACCGGAGGGGAGAGGTTGTTGACTGCAGTGAGATGACAGATACTGATTGAATCAAGTTCCTTGGTAAGCAGGGTGCCACTTTGTTTCAAAAAAGATCAGGATTAGTTAGGTTTATGCAGGTGTTTGAAGGAAAAGTCACGTACAAGGAAGGTGCTAAAAGCGTGCATCATAGTGTTTTTGCACTGTCTTTGTTTTGGCAAGTCAACTCCATGTCGCAATGATGAATCCACTTGTGTAAAATAGCAAACTCTTTCTGCCTACTGGTACCCAAAAAGCAACAGTATTTGCCAGTCCTGTAAAACATCACAACTATACCACCAACCAGGCTTATAACTACCTGTGTCATTTGGCCTTCCCCTGGAAAAATGGAGATGTGGGCATCTGACTTTAGAGCCCTCAACTTTTGGTTTGATTACAAGAGATTGTTTTGTTTGACCACATGCACCAAGGAAGCTGTTGCGCAGCGAAGGAATTGAGGCTGGTAGAGGGAATCACAAACCGAGTGCTAATCAACAATGCTCTACTGTGATTGAGAAGGTAAATATATGAAAGTGTGAAATAAGGAGCATTATTTGAAAAAGTGTAGTAATGTATCTGCCCTACTTGGCATTAGTAAGACCTTGACTGGAGAGCTGGGTCCAGCTTTGGATGCTACTTTTCAGGAGAAACATGAGCTGATTGGAGAGCATTGGGAGGGACACAGTGAGAATAGTCAGAGACCTAAGAAATGCTGTTCTTAGGGAAAGATTAAACCAATCCCGATTCTTTCAGTTTAAAAACAACTGAAGGAAGGAGAGTGGGACATAAATCTGTAAGACCTTAAAAGGCTGCCGCAAAAAGAAAAGAAAATGGCATGTCCTCTTTGTCCACAGTGGACAAGACAAAGAAAGATTCTAATTACCTTAAAGGAGATTTGGATTGTTTTTTTGGAAAAACTCTTCTAGCAGTAAATGTGATTAACCCAAACACATAGGGAGCACGTGGAAACATTTTACCACTAGAGGATTTCAAGAATAAGTTTGACAAAAAACTGGAAGCAATTGTATTGACAGAACTGATACTGTGTGTCAGAGGGTAGATAAGATAGTCTCTTTAGGGTCCTGTTTCTTTGCTTTTCAATTTGTCAAGACAACTTTGAGTTCTGATCCTGTCCTCCAAAGCACCTGCAATTGCTTTGCAAATTTTGTAAGCAAACTTTCTCGATTCTCATCTCAGTCATTACATTAAGATACGACCTCTAGACTCACCCTAAAGGATATGATCCCACCTGCAATACCCTTCGGGTTTGATAATAAGTCTTCCACTAGTGGCTACATTTGGAGAGGAATTTTTTTCAGCGAGTTGCACATCTGTGATTTGGTAGCTACACTCTGGGCAATACTTCAATAGTTCGTTATGAGAATGTCCTGTGGGAATGGGCCTTACCAAGTGACGGGAAGAAGCCTCTGTGGCTTCCCCTTCTGCCACTGGCCCCATCCAAGAAAGGAAGTACACTGCTTTGACATGTTACCGTTTTTTTAATCAACTTGTCTTCTTGTTTCGTATTTGTGCATGAGTTTTCAAGGGATTAAAGGTTGGCTGATTGATACATTACCTCAGATTTCCTTTCACCCTTTTTTTAAAGACAGTGATGTACTTGCTCAACATGCTGCAGATCAAATCCTGTTTTAGCAAGCTTAGGTAAACAGCCCGTATCTCTGCAAGGACACAACACATATTGTACTTTATTGGAGAGGCCCAGTCTAGTGATCTGTGTAAAATAAGGGAATGGTTAGGCCAGCTCTTTGCAGAAAGCGCTGCATGGAGCTTTGTCCTGGATGGGAGTAAGGCAAGTCGAAGACTGCACGAATGTTGTGACCACACAATGGTTGCACACACTTTTGGGGCAAAGTGACCAAAATTGGTGCTGTTTTCTGTTCCGCTGTAAATACTTAAAAGGAAATATGACTGTTTACAAGTTCCGGGAGTGGATCCGGCACTTTCAAGAGTGCAATCTTGTTTCAAATTGAAAACAAAACACGAGGAGGAGGGGCAGTTTTTAGCTGTCCTCCTAACTATAGGAAAAATGACCTTTCCAGAGACAGGTCTCTGCCTGCCTTGCTTGTTTCCCCAGGCAGGTAGCCCACTTGATAGGAGGCTTTCAAATGCATATGGCAGGAGGCGGTTGTCTGCTCAGCTTTGTGTAAACAAGATGCAACCATTGCTCCCTGGATGCCTGCCAGCATGGCCTTAAACCAGGCAAAACAGAAATTCCTGTCTTTGAACTCCTACCTTCTATTTCCCAGCAGTTTTTTATGAACTTGCTTATTTTGTGGCCAGGTTGACATCAGGATGTGGGTCATTAAAACAAATATATTTCAGGTGATTATAAACATCAGCACAATGTTAGCACAAGGAGTAGGTTAAGTGTGAAGCTGAGGGAACACTGTGCAGCCTTGATAAGGGTAACAGAAACAAACTATTCCCATAGTAACTCCACAAAACTATTTGTACTATTTACCTGTTGGATACAAAACAAGTGGTGGTAGGTAGCACAGTTCAATTAGCATTGAAGTAGATCCAGTTTTATTTAGTACTCCCGATTTTTGTCATTCATTGGATGTTCAGGACACTGAAAGTAGCTAACAGCAAGCTGGCTAAAGACATGGAAATGCAAGATTTCCATACATCCCTCTACCTAGCTGTAGAGAGTAGCCTTGTATAAACTTCTGTAAAATAAAATAAACCTGCTAGCTGTTTGGGGGAATTATTCCAGTAAACAGAAGAAACCATATTTCTGCATAGTCTGCGTTCAAGAGAGAAATATTACAACAGTGTCCAGGGACAGCTATGGGATGATCTATGACAGCTGCAGAAACAGCAAACTTCTAATTTACTTTGAGGAGTCTGTGCTCATATTTTCCCTTACCTTTGTGTAGATCTATCTATTTATGCTTGCGTCACTTGTTTTAATAACACCTCTTGCTATAATATGTGGGTGTTTTTATGGGTTGTTTTATACGTTTTTTGTATGCCTGGCTGCTTCTCCATTTCTCCCCAGAGTACAACCACCTAAGGACAAACCAGGCAGCCATTCCCCCTCGAGGTGCATGGGTTGTCCTTAGGACTGCTCAGTTCTGGCTCCCAGGCTGCCAAAAAGAAACAATTTCCAAACCTCCTGCTGCTCCCGGCCTGGGAGATGGTGCTGCGTGTCACTGCGGCCTGGCATGTCCTCTGCCTTGCTTCCTTTCCTAAAGTGCTACAGCCCAACTGATTTTCCTCAGTACTTCCTGCATCTCAGGGTGGTGGAAAGCGAGGCTGACTCTCTCCCAACAGTTTTACATGTATCGCGTGTACATCAGTTGATTGCCTACTATGATAGATGAAGTAGTTCCCACTGGTGTCAAATGTACCATCTGCTGCCAGATGCCTGAAGAGCTAAGTAGCATTTTTGTGTGTATAACTCTATAGTGTAGGTGTTCAAGTCCCTGTTTTGTGGGAACTGAAGTTGACTATAGGTACATATGTCTCTAGAAAGCTCTTGGACAAGAGATCTCTGTTCAGGCATGCCTGAAAGACCTCTGAGGAGAAACAGTGACTGGATTCATGTGAGACATCATGTGAATCATGTGAGGCACAGCTAGATCTGCCTGCAACAGAGTGATGACTGTCCGGAAGGGGTCCAGACCAGGCTCAGCTAGAAAAGGTAGTTACCATGCATGCTCAGGATGTTTTTCAATATGATCAACTGTTGGCAGCATATGCTGTTGGCTCAGTTTCATATGGAAACACTTCCATGGCTCACTGATCTTGTTCTGGAGTGACCTATCAATATGTAAACCAAGCCTGGATTGTACTTTGAATGCTCTAAAGGAGGTCACTAAGATGGCAGTTGATTAAAAATTTACTTTTATAATAGGCACGACACACTATATAGGCCACGTGTGTGAGTCAGATAAGGCAGAAAGACAAAATACATGAGGCTTTCAGTCTTAGGAAATATATCAGTATTTGTTGTGTTAAAGAAAAATAACTTGGAAAGTTTTTTTCATGAGGGGAAGTGGACTGTTGAAAAAAATGTAGATTTAATTAGTTATATAAAGATATTACTTTTATTACAGAAGTACAAACCTAAAGCAAACTGAAGATTGCAGAGGAAATCCCTTAATTTGTAGATGGACCCTCTAACATGCTGCTTCTTTTAGCTGTTACGCAAATACATCAGGTAGTAAATCAATGTTAATACCATATTTTGAAAAGTATTCTTCACTGTTTCCCCTTCTTAGACAAAGTTTGACATAAGAGATTGAAAATGCGGCAGTGGGTACTTCCTGATAGCCAATGGCTCTACAAAAGAAAAAACAGCCTTGGTGTCTGTTTCTTCAGTGTTTGTAAGGTAGGCTATCCTGAAAGGCTTGTGTCCACTCGCCGAAACTCCTATTTATTCTCTGTACCTACTATTTCATCTTTGCTGGCTCTAAGCCTATAGATGTAAGTTGGCGACTGGAGTGAGGACCAGGCACAGACAGCTAACAGGAGCTCAGTTTGTGTCAAGTCACTGATAATGCCAAACTGGTTTCTCTTGCAGACTGAGTACTTGGGGTGGAAGTGGCCACACTGGAAGTGTATTTCTCACAAAACACCAGTGAAGTGTTATGAGGCCCACTCTGACCTGCATTCCTTGAGCCTGAAAATTAAGTCTAAGCCTGGAAGTAGTGCTCCTGAAACGGTACTACTTTGTGGCATTTGTGCATTTACTTTGAGCAGTGGCAGTTGAAAATCTCCTTAAAAAAACTGTGCTTATGTTAAAAAGGAGAAAGAGACTTGGATATAGGTCTGAATTCAGTATCAGAACTACTGCTGACTTAAATCCTGTTTAGAGCGTTATCTTTTTAGGATTTTTTCTGTCCCTAAAAACTTAGTAGAGTGAGGAAGGCCAGCACCAAAAGCCCTACAACAGAGCATTCCTGATCTGACCCTTTTCTATTTATAAAAGGTAAATGGAAAGAAACAGAGGTATGTGTGGGAGTTTTAGGTCTTAGTGCATTAATGTCGTCAGAGAAAGAACAAATAGTTAAGAGTTCAGACAAATTAAATGTTTGCAGATTTATTTTAGTGGCCTAAATGAGACTTGAATTCCAAACAATCAGCCCTAATTTATTGTATTCATAATACAGTGAAGGCTTTTTCTCACAGCAAATGTTTTATTATATTGATATAAATGACTGTGTTGGTCCCAGAAGGAAAATATTTTCAGAGTCTGATGCTTTCTTTTAAAATTCTGCATTGAAATCTCTCATGGGGTTACTCTGCTGATAAGCCATGCTGTCTTTGGGAAGAAATTATTAGTTCAGCTGAAGAACAAGTCCAGAAAAATAGTCTATGAACAGTTTCTTTGAACTGATGCTACCTGAATTTAAACAATATTATTGAGGGAGGGAGGAAGGGAAGGAACATTGTGATCAATTTTCCATCAATTACATTGAGCTGAAATGACATAAACATCTCCAAGATTTTGGGAGATTGTTGTCCTACTCTTCTCCCTTCTTCCTTGAGTAAGGCTGTTTGCAATTTTCATAGAAACTCAAGCTTGTAAAGATGTGGGCTGGAAAGTGCACTACTGATGATCGTTTCTGGGAAAGCTTTTCATCTGGGATTACATTTTCTTAAATAGAAATATAAGCAACTCAAATTAGAAAGAAATAATTTAGTGTTCAATGCTTGGGGCTTTTTTAAACGATTCTTTTTGTCCTGGTAGGACCTTTCTGTTTTGCTGTTGATGATTTATTTTACTATGGATTGCAGTGTTAATAATTTGCAAGATTACCTGGCAACTGAAATAAATGTTTCAATCTAACATTTTAGAAAGAAAACAAAACACATCAACATTAGAGACTTTGATACACAGGGTCATTGATTCATCTGCTTTAGCTGACAATAAAAAAAAAGACTTATGGAAAAATGCAATAGCTCACTTCAAACATTTGGCCAACTGCTTAAGCAGTGCTACTGTATGTATGTGAGTATCCCCAAACCCAGAGTGGACCTGCTGCACTGCTTTTTGAGTCCCAAAGATATCACCATATATTATTGTTTTAAACCGTAACAAATCGGTATTGCTCATTAACCTGGATTTTGATGAAAAAGAGGGTACTTCGCCACTTGCGCTATGAAATATTTTTCCACATTTATCTTTTGTGGGTTTTCTTCCCCTCTCATTTACATGTAGAGTATTGCCATTTGGGGCAGAATTACAGCTTTAAATCCTTTAAAAAAAAAAACAAAACCAAAAACCCAACATAAAAAATGAAATCAAATGATACGTAGATTGGAAGTGAAATTCTTGAATACTTGTTCTTGACTCTTTTGCAGGCTTATTCAGTGACACTGATCAAATTGCCTAAAGGACTGTGTTCATTTTAGGGTTCACAGTGGCTTGTGTAAATATAAGCCATGATTCATGGTCTTATCACTAAAATCCACCTTTGGAGAAGATGAGAGTAACAGGAATCCAAGAGAAAACAGTGTTTCCTGGCAAACAGGCACATCTGGGATGCTTCACTAGAAGGACTACAGCTCTCGCTTTCAACCTATTTCTATACTGAAAAGCATCAGGGGAAGATGTCTACTGTTCGCAGGAGAAACACATTGTAAAGCACACAGTGACTGAACCGCAGGAGAGGTGCTTGTTTTGCAGGAGTTCTGCATCTATTGCCCATTGTCTGTCCATGAGGTGTTTTTCATCCTTGATGATGCATCATGTGCAAGATGGATTTTCTTTCCCCCCTCTAAACCCATTAAAGAGCTCTGCATTTTCAGGTACATCTTCCTCACTCTGACAAGTATATACCTATGTCTTAGTTTTATTACTAAACCCGATGTTTCACTATTCACCAGTCTTAAATGAGTAGGTTGTGGGTACATGAAATTCTGATCTAGAGTGTAATCTGTGTTTAGCAAGTGACTTTTTTTTTTTTTTTAAATAAAAATCAAGACCTGAGCATCACTGAACACAATGGCAACTAGCTTTTGCATCTGGCTATGGATCCCAATTTTACAGTTAGAGCCCCTTTGTATTTTCTTGAGCTGTTACAATGCAAAACCTCTGTATATGGTGAGGGTTAGTTTTAAGGAGCCTTGTTACCATATGAAATATGGTAAGTGCTACGTGGCACAGAAGACTGCGTGCTGAATACTCACATTCTGCACATCTATGTTTTTAACAGAGAAGTTGGTGTGTCTGGTTGCAGGTGCAAGGACAGACTGTTGCTACATTTTACTCCTGTGACATTAACCAACATTTACTTTGTTTACTCTTACATACCAATGGTATACCAGAAGTCACTCCTGCAGGTCAAAATATTACCCTATATGCATCTGGTTTAAGGACAACAAGTAACCTGAAACTGCACAGGGAATCCAGCTGATATGAAAATAGACTCTTAATTGAGAATGGGTTTCCTCCTGCTTGTGCTGAGGCTAGGATCCAGTATTGCAATGGTGAAAACTTCTAATTTAGAAGCTCATTTTAGTAGTGATGAGGATATGTGCCAGATGAGTTCCTTCTAGATACAAATACCTCAATAAATGATGTTAAATGCTTTGTTACTCATCCCTTCTTGCCCTTGGTTAGGATTGTGTAGCATCTACTGCTTTTTCAATCATCGTGGAAATGGCTGATAAGTCATTAGTCAAAACTGCAGAACAGACTATCCCTTCAAAATGGACACTACAAAAAACTGGAGTCTGACTCCTCTTCAGTGTAATACTCCCCAAATGGTAGAATTTTCCTGAAGCTCAGTGTCTGCATACATGTTAAATCTAGAAACAGTGTTAGGTGTGGCATTATAACTGAGAGAGATAGGTACCACTTCTAGCTGCAAATCTGGAGTTCAAGTCTATTGAACAGTTTGATCTGAGTTTCTCTGTTGCAAGCCTAAATTTTACACAGTCCCATCTTCAGTGCTGTTTTGGAAAGTGATGAGAGTTGTGTCCATCCTGAACCTGATCAACAGTTTTTGTGTGGCCGTGGGGGATAATGGACATCAGATGATGACTTAATTGATAAGAGATGCCGGTGTATGCTTTTGTATCAAGATTAAAACAAAATGGCCCTTAAGAGGCCATCTTCTGCTGCCTTCTCTGTTTTAAGGCCATGTAAAATGTATTCTACAAGATCCATCAGAGCAGAAGTTCTTGTTTCCATGCTTTAAAACTGGCTCTGGGAACACTTCTACTTTTTCACAGTAGCATGAATTCTCATTTTCTCTCCATCATCTTAAACCTGGCCGTGGGGAACTGGAGTTGAGGGCTGGGACTACAGCAGGAGACAGAAGAACTAAAACCTGCCCCATTTCTGGGAAAACTTGTGCACTTGAGCACACAGCACAGAGGCACATAAATGTGTGCACATCCATGGGTCCCATGTCCAGGTCCAGATGGGAACACAAGGACATGTCCAGCTCCCTTTTACTGCTTAAGGGAGAGGGTTCAAGGTGCCACAGTGTAAACAATTTATTATCATTCACTCTGTTATAGTATTCTGGTAGAGGAATAATTTAACACACTCAATTTTAAGGGCCAATGCTATTTCGACAAGTGTCAAAGAAGATAGAGTTGAGACCTGCTGGTCAAACTGAAAGACAAGAAGGACATGCACAGGCAGTGGAAGCGGGGACAGGTATCCTGGGAAGAGTACAGGGAAGCTGCCCGGTTGTG
>JAVKLA010000090.1:30364877-30376829 GCA_034782735.1 Sagittarius serpentarius | reverse complement strand
GGTGGTAGACGCCCCATCCCTGGGAACATTCAAGGCCAGGCTGGACGGGGCTCTGAGCAACCTGATCTAGTTGAAGGTGTCCCCGCTCACTGTAGGGGGGTTGGACTAGATGGCCTTTGGTGGTCCCTTCCAACCCAAGCCATTCTGCGATTCTATGATTCTAAATTTAAAAACCTGTTTTCTCTTTCCCATTACGCATAATTAAAATTGTATACACTATTGAGCTAAGTTTGTGGTAGTGATCTTCTAAACATACTGCTATATAATTCATAATAAAATAGTGTAAGAATGGAGCAAGGCTAAAAATGTAGTAGAAAAATGATGAATATGATATATGACTTTATTATGATGAGACATTACTGATATGTATTAAGTGCTGTTACAATACAGACCATCTTTTTCTACTATAGAGACATAATACAATTGGAATTATATGAGAAAAGAAGACTTTCTTTTTTTGTCATTTATATATTAAGAGCTTTAAAGCTTTGTGCAAGCTGGATTTCTGCATTTATGATGTAATAATTTCACACTGGAATCTTATGAAGGGAAGTAATGACATACTGGCATTGCTTGAACCCAGTGAGAGACAGCATATAAACTCTGATCCTTTCTAATCATGAACTAAAACCAGACATACCAGGAGTTTAGTGTGAGCTATTCTTGCAACAGGGTTATCTTATGTTGTCAAATTAAATTGTAGGTGACTGTTCCAATCACTATGATGGCAAGAAAATAACTAAAAACCAATAGAAAGGTAATAGAAAGCTTAGGGAAGAAACTGGATATATCAGAGGACATTTCAGCTGAATGAGTACTTTACAAAGGGCAAAATAATTAAGATAATCTTGGACACCTATGAGGACTCTTTCTGGAATAATGTTTGGACCTAATCCTGCAAGCCCTTGGTCAAATAATCCTGCCTCACACAAGGAGCATCACCCGATGTCAGTAAAATGATCTGCAGAGGAAAGGCTTACTCACATGACTAAGGGTTTGGCTGTTTACTTTAATTAGTCTCTCCCTCACCCCAATGTCAGGAGTAACTTCCCCAGTGTTTTGCTTTCCACACCCATTTTGTTCAAAATAGCACATGAAACACATACAGTCGCACATGAAACACATACAGTCACACACGAATTTATAGTGCATTTTAATTCTGTGTAATTGTAACAGGTATTAAAACCATTTCCACACAGTCACAGGAACGACTATAAAGGGATCCAGGTGCTCTCAACATCCTGGATGTAGCAGCACTGACCTTGAACAAGCTTATACCTTTTTTCCCCCTCTCATAACTAATTGCAGTTCATCCATATAAAATCAAGGGAACTCAAGTATAACCAGACAGAATAAATGAGAGTGATCTCATGTTGATATCTAAGATCTACTAATAAGGAGGAGAGAATTATAAATGGACCTGTCTTCTTGGACCAGGTTTGGTATGAATTTTAAATCGGGCACCAGAGAAAGACTTGGTAAAGTATAACCAATCTCTGTTGTGCGAGAGTCTAATTTACAAACAAGCCTAGCTCAGCTTGGGGTTACATCTAACTACTCTGATGCCTGCAGCATAGCCATTGAGGGGACTTGTTTCCAGCAATGTCTTATCCCTGTGAGCAGCTGTCTACTGCTGTGCTAGTAATCATTCTGATGGATACTTTCACTAGCAACAGTACCAGCTGATTTTGAATGTTTCTCCTAGGTGACAACAGTAATCATGGCTCAGCGAAAGTGCAGAACAAGGCCTGAAGCTTTCTTATAACTTGTGGGAAACAGACTCCAACTAGAATAAATTGACTACGAAATACATTGGTTCTTTAAGTGTATTTAATTGCTCTACATGTAACAAAACATGAAGAACTAGTTCTAAATAATGTTATGAGAGAATGCATCTGTCAATACTGAAAGAGCTTACTTCTTAAAAAAAAAAGGAAAACAAAGCCACAAACATACATATTCAAAAGTAACTGGAGAAACATGAATCTTCTGAATGGCTCTGGTATGTGGTCACCTTGAAGCTACCAAAACTAAACACTAAAATCAATGCCTGCAACACTGCCAGGGTAAGTTGAAAGAGAAGAAATTATTCTTTATTTCAGAGACCAGTAAGCTAGTCGCAGTAATTTATGCCTATGTCACATCAAGATTGTACTAGTGTAAAACTGTTGCAGGTGGCGGTTACCTTAGGAAAATACACAAAATCCGTCTGTTCCAATCCATAGTCATCCACATTTGAGGAGAAGCACACAAGAGCAACGTGACTACAGGAACCCTGTGCCTTATGCTGAGTTTTATTAGACTTCAGATCCTCTAGAAGATCTTAGCCTTAAAATCAAAAGCCTTTGAATCTGTCAGCAGTCTGTTGGATGCACATGATCTGATCCTGATGTTAGGTCACAGTTCATTTTTTTCTTTGTTCAATAACCTCTCCTTTGCCTTTTACAAATTGTTCTTCAAAAAATTTGTTTTGGCCTGCCTTAATGTTTTTTGTTGTTGTTGTTGTTTTGTGTTTTATGTTTAACCTGCCAGAGTTTGCAGTGCTTCCTGTTGTCTTCATCTGTACTTGACCTCAGGTTTTTGAAGGATGCTTGCTTAATAACTTCCCTTATTCTGTCTGGCCATGCCTTTTCCTCTTATCTCTTTCTCAAACCTTTTGGATAAACATTTGCTTTGTACTTCCAGTAGAGTGCTCTTAAGTTGTCACAAAACCTGCAAGTATTTCTCTGTTAGCTGCCCTTTCTCTCTGTTTTTAACAAGTTCACCCACTTACATGCTGTCTCCTTCCTTAAACCTGCGGTGGTTACTTTGGCTTTTGCTCCTGCAAGAACGCTGACTCTGTATAGGCTGCTGCCATTGCAGCAGAGAAGCTCTTAGCTGAAATACTCTCAGCTGGGTCTTATGCATTACTGGTGGGGGAGTGGAAATCCTATCTCCTTCTCATGGTCTCCCTATGATGCCATTCCACAGATGTGTTAGTATCGCTGAACTGGTAGATCGAGTAGATTTCCAATGAGAGAAGACTTTCTGCAAAATCAAAAATCTACTGCAGAACTGATATAATGAAATCGCTTGGAGAATTGAAATGCTAGTTGTTGCATTTTATTGCACGGGTGCCTTAGCTTTGCAGAGAAGGCATAGATCCGCTTCACTGAATGCCTTGTGTCATTCTCGCAAATTAGCAAATGATCTATTTAAAAAATGAAAAAGGCCCCCTCTCCCCCCCATCAAAAGAACAGGGTGGGTGGGTGGGAGGTTGGTTTCTGTTCTTATTGTTGCTTTGGGGTTTTTTTGTGGAGTCCCTACTGGCAGCTGGTAAGGCTTAAGGCCTCCTAACACCACCACCATCCCCAAAACAAAACAAAACAACACAACCCCAAGACCTCCAAACCCTCTCCAAGAACACTGGCACATCTGATGTTTGTGGTCTTTCCAAACATGTGAGATGGGAATTTGTGCAACCAACCATTCAACGGGAATTTCTGTTGATTTTCTTTCATCCTTATCTCGGTTTAACCTTTCTGTGTACTGTTTGTTTGGAGACTATAAAGAGAAAGAAAGGTACATTGATGTCTTCATAGTTCTTTTTTCAGACAACCTGTAGGACTTCAAATATGCTATGAATCTCTTTGGAAGCATTAAGTTTAGCTGACAACTTTGAAAACAAAAGATAAAATACAGATTGTTAGTGTTAGTATCTTCTTACTGGTTAAAATCAGGGACCCAGGACTTATGAATACTTCATTATCTTTGATGGCTACTCTGCCAGCATCATGTATTCAAATTTTAAAAAAATAATCCTCCTCTAGCAGGAAATGAATTCTCTAATCAGATCAGACAGGTAAATAAATTGCCCTGCTTTTAACATGGCTATGCAAATCCCTGCAAAAACTCAAGGAGTAAAGAAACTGAAGGAGGTCAAAACTGCAAGGTATAAAAAAAAAACATTTTATGAGTATTTGTGGAAGGTATTGCCGTAACCTATGAACCAAGACACTCTTTGGGCTCAAGAGAAGGAGGGAGGTCTCTAAGCTAGAAGCTTTGAGTAGCTTAGGAGACTATAATGATTATACAGAGAGCTTCAGCTCTAAATTAAGCTAAGAATAACTGGTTTGTGTAACAAGATGTTCTGTAGCTTTTTGTTTCCCTGTATTTCAGTCCAGAAGTTTGGTCAACAAGTCAGGACTTGTTTTCTCCTCGTGGGAAATTCCTGTAGAAAAGCTTGCATTGGATTCCACCATGGTGCAGATTTTATGTTTGTGGGTTTTTTTTTCAGCTGAACCTTAGCTCAACAACTAAGTAAAATAAAAATAACAAGTTTCTTTTTGGAAACAGGTTCAGCTTCTAGAAAATTAGCAAATCAATCCTTGGAGCAGGTAGTAAAAGGAATAACATACCCTCATCTTTTGAAGAAATCAAAGTCATGTGAGGGTAATTCATTGCTCTGTACGAGGATTTGAGCACTCTGTGACACTGGGTTCTAGTTTTGTCGTCATTTTCCACTTTCCATGACTGTTCTTATTGATATTAGTTATTCAACTAGTGGCATTTACTGCCATTCCCTTCTTTTGTTTGAATAACTGATATATATAAACAGAGGATTATTTTTTTTCAGCCTTTGTTAGCAGCAAGCCTTTGAACTTGCATCCCATTCATAGCAACTGCAGTGAAGGGCTGAGTCAGTTGACAAAGGTGATACGCTGAATATTACTGTAGATGACTTCAGTGTATGTTTGAACACAAATAATTAAGTGGTTTATTAGTCCTTTGGATGTTACTGAACAAAAGCTAGTATCTTTGCCAAAAATAAAAGCATTGTGGTGCAAGTTGTTGTGTGTGCCCAGTCATCCTTATGCTGGAAAAACCTTGGGAGTGTCATGGAAACAAATCAGAATTACTTTGTCTGTATCAGCAAGCAAAATCTGTTGCTGTCTCTCTCTCCCAAAAAGCACCTTAGAAGGTCTCTTCTTTCAATGCTGCTGACTTAGGGGCACTAAAAGGGAAAAGACACATGCACAAAGTGGCATTTATCTCCTGCTCTCCAGATGTCCATAGATATTCTGCTAGTTCTTGTGTCGGACAGCAGACCCCGGGCTGTTAAATAATTCTTGCATGGTTCTTCATCCCTTATCGCTTAGCACTCACCTGTGTGCTGGGCACTGGCTGGTGCTGGTCTCCTAAAGAAATAAATACCTTCTGCAATGAGAACCATTATAAGAGATGCCTCTGCTTTGTTGCTGCCCAGCATCTCAGTCTGTGCCTTCCTCGGGCTCCTTCTGCTCCTTGTGTAGTCAGAGATTGGGTGAATCTGGTCTGGACCTAGGCCTTAAACTTTTCAGGGCTTGATAACAGAGCTGAAACCATGTTAATAAATTGCAAGGTAATATGGATTACTTCCTCAGTTATTTACCTTGCTGAAGAAAAGCAGGAGTTGTTACCTGAACTTGCTATTTTGGTTCCTCTGTGGAAAGAGGGAGCAGGTTGAGCAAGATAAAGCAGCATATTCTACTGATAATTTAAATTACAAAGGTGACTTTCTTTTTAACCCACTTATATAGAATTGCTTAATAGTCCAGCACAGGCAGGAAATCTCCTTCAATTTTTTCTTTTCAAAATCTTACTCACTGCACTAGAATGGAAGTTATTTATTTTCAAAACCATAATAACAACATGTATTTATCAGTTGTAGCTACAATGACCTTGAACTTCATTTTAATGAATAATGAAAGTCAGCAGAATACTAGCTTTTGATAATCTGTAAAAGTTATTAAAAAAAAAAAGAGAAAGGTTAGATAAGGAAGGCCCATAAAACCAGGTAATAATCATTTAAAGAATCCTGTTATTACTATTTATACTATTACTGGGAGTTAAACAAAGTTAATATAGCCTTTCAATCCTTCTTTCAAAATTAAGTCTTGTGGGTTTTTTTCTTAACTGGAGAGAAGGACAAAGATAAGCACAATGGAAAAAAGTCAAACCAAGGTCAGAGATTTGGTACAATATGAAAAGAACGTAACTCAGTAGGATATTGAACAGTGTGTATTGAAGGGGAGGGAGAGGACATGTCAATGTAGAAATTAAGAAAAACATGAAAATATTATCAGAATTGTTTTCTTTATAAACTTGCTGTGATATGCCTGCCCATTTCTTGCTTCCTTTTCATAATCTAGGTCTAACTGGTTAATTACTGTACATGGTGGTTGCCTGTGGCTTTGTTCTTGTGGTCGACTGCATTTTTAATTGTCAAGGGCACCTACAACACTGTCTAGGTACCGTTTTGGTCTGTAGTTACAAAACCAGATAAACATAAGTGGAAGTTCTACTTGGAAAAACTCCACTGTTCACAGAAAGTGAATTTGTAAACTTCACCCTTGAATAAGTCTGAGCAGTTAACTCTGAATTTGCGTTCTGCAACATTTCTTACAAGTCACTTGTCAAATCAGGGAGCAAGAACAAACATAAGGGACTTAGAACCAAACTTACTTAACTTGTAGTTTGAGAAATTAATTTTGACTAACAAGCCAATATGTAAAACAAGCTTACTAGAAAGCAAAAATAAGTATTTTTTAAATTTAAAAACATCCAAGAAAATCTCAAACAGACACACAGCAAAGCGGAGTGATATATTGCTGGATGAGCTGTGCAGTAGGTATTTCACTGGGTGGTATGCAGCACTGAGCATGTGGCAGAGTCTAAAATCAGGCTGGTGGTTTGCAGAGCCTCTATGCTCTGCAATGAGGACATAACGTAGCAAAATACTGATTTACATGTATGTATGCTATGCACTCCCTCTTCTGGATAATCTTGTAGTGGCTGCGCTGGTGAAATTTCCTCTCTAGTCCGCTGAGCCTAAAAACTCATCAGGGCTGAAATGATGCCTGCATATGTGCTGTTACTGGACTGGGCTTGCTCAAAATAGGAGCAAGTACAGGAGGAGCAAGAAAGCACAGCAAGCAATAGGAGGTCTATGAGCTCCTAGGTCTTAGGGCTTCTAGGAGGTCTTACGACCAGGTCACAAGCACATAGGTTGTTATCATTTGTTTGGAGGGCTTGTATCTCTTGAAGGTAATGGTAGCACAAAGGTGACCTGACCAAGTCTAGGCAGGTGCTGTCAGAACCAGCATTTTAGTACTGACCACTTCAGAAACTGAAAATCTGGATCCGAGTGTTGTGGTTGGCCTCTTCCTTTGTAATGAATCACACGGAAACAATGTTTTGAATGCCCTAGATGCCAGGCATCCAAACCTTTGATCACAATTTGGGCACTGCAGCTCAGACTGATCACTATGAAAATATGATTTTCATTTAGGAAAGCAACTGTGATCTTGCAGTTATGTCACCTAAAAAAGTTAGGACTCTGACCCTTTCCCACCTGGCTGACACCGGACATGTCATCTGGTCTCCTTTTGCCATAATTCCCTTCCTGTAAGACAAGGCTGACCACATTTCTGGTTACTCTCTGAGGAAAATGAAGCCACATACTTGAGGTAATTTGATATATGACATTATGAGCTGTAAACAGTCTCGTCGGGCAGAGAAACAAAAATTTTTATATGAAATATTTTTATCCATTACCTTCATTTATTTTGAGCTGACTGTTCCCTTTGGTTAGCGAGGGACTTCACAGTAATCTCTGTGCTGCCCCTGCTGCCACCCTCCAAGCTCCACAACTAAGCAAAAAGCCCCAGCTCTCCATTGCTTTCACTGCTTCTCCACCTAAAGCACACTGATAAGGATTGCCTAATTAATTCCTTAGGGCTGGAGAAGATACCAACCAATTTATTCCGCATCCAGATATTTTGTACCCTTCCCTGCACACCCCAAACACCTTTAGCCTCCTCCACTCTCAGACGTACAGAAATTTTCAGTCTGAACTGCATCTGAAGAAAACAGAATTTTGGGGTAATCTCTTGTTCGCTCCCTTCCTTCCCACACCCCTTATGGGGTTACAGGGGTATTAAGGCTCTTGCACCTCATGTGCCCCCCAAATAACAAAATCATTAATAACAATCTATTTTCAAAGTGTCATTAAGGCCTCAAAGTCCTATTTGGGCCGTGGAATTTCATTGCTAAGCATTGTCCTGCTGACAGAAGGGAATGCTTCAATTTGAAGCCCATGAGATTTACAGGAATAAAGTAAAGCTTTGCTTTAGGTTTTCAAAAGCCCAAACTATGTCTGTGCAGCCATTATACATGACAGAATGATTATACTACAAAAAAAAATTACATATCCAATCTTTTGTATTTTGGCTGCAGGCAGTTCAGCTCTGTTTGGTTGAGTGCATGTTGTGTGTTCCTCCTTTTGATACACAAACAACTCTAGGTTAGTGATGAAAGGGGCAGAGCTCTGAAATCACATTAGACTGTTTTCTCACTGTGTTTAGACAATGCAAGAAGATGCACTGCATGAAGAGGAATCTCTGTGGATCATCAGTTGCTGTAGGCAAACCCAGTCTCCCATTGTTCTCATGCAAAATTAGAAATATTGGTTTATAATATGCTGTCAGGTTTCTATGCATCCTGAAAAAATGACCGAGTCATCTGACACATGAACTCACTTTTTATCGAGGCGTATATCCACCTTCTGCAGTTGTAGATCAGGCCCAGCTAAACCCATACAATTTCTAAGGTAAAGAGCTCAAGGTGAGGGTTATGTCAGTGAAATCAAACTGTTACTTACCTGCCTGCTGCATTTATCTACCTGGAATAAGTGTTGATATACAAGTAGGAGAATTGCTCAATATTTTTAACATGATAGGACCTTCTACAAGCAATTAAAACACAAGGCTCTGAAGAACCAGCCACCTCTTTCTACCCATTTCAGTGAAACTATACTGGTGTTTGAAATGCTTCATGTCCTACAGATAGAACCAATACAGCTAAGGACTCGTTAACCCTTTGGCATGAGTAGACAGAGTTTGGGGTCTTACAGATTATCTGATGTGAAAGGAGAAGTTTGTGATCAAGTCAGGTACATCCTTATGAACTAGCAAGGCTGAATCTAGGTATATATAAGTCTCATTTTCCAGAGTGCGGGAGGATAATTTTCTTGTTTTCTCTTTCAGCTGGTCTTACTGATCCCTAACACACCATTGAGTCACTCGTTCAAGGTCACACTGCAGGCGGTCCTGCGGTTATGCAAGGCTCTCATTCTTCTCCAACTTTTTCTTCACTCAACCCCTTACCTCTGTCACATATGTACCAGCTTTGCACATAAATGCATATAAGGTGACATATCTGTGTACTGTATATACACACTTGTATCTGTGTCCCCAACAAAACTGCTCATCTGCAAGGTTCAAATTCCCAAATGGACTCACATGGGCCTGTAGGGTTTTCTGTCATTTACTTCAACCAGCTGCTTCTGTAAAAGCACTTATTGATGTCTTGCACCTGTGGTAAATGAAGGACAAGTGTTATGCATGCCAGCCTTGACAGGGCTTGAAATCTTTTCCAACAGAGAGCTGGTTTTGTTCCAGATCTACCAACATTTCTTGCTTATGTTGTTGCCTGTTATTAAAGTGTTAGCAAATACACTAGCACTCTTTTTATTTTTTCTTCTCCTGAGCTGGATTTACTGTGTGGAGAGGTAATAAAAGTAAAGGCGAATAACTACAGCTCCTGTTAGTCGAATGTGGGATGTATGCTATAAATCACACATGATGTAGTCACTGCTGCACAGATAATATACTGGACTCCTTTCTCCCTGCCTGTTTTGTTACCTGAAATCCTTTTTTTTTCCTTCTTCTTCCCCTTTCTGCCCTTCCCCCCCCTCCCCCAAAGGATTTCTGTTTTATTTGCTCTGCTATGCCCATGGGGTCTGCCCCATTTTCTGCTGAGGAACAGGATGCTTTGGCTGAGATAAACCATTCCTCATGCAAGGAAAGGCTGCAGTGAATATAAAACCGTATTTTGAATACAGTCTTTCTCCAGTGAAATCAACTGAAGGTTAGCTACTGACACCAGTAGGATGTATCTAGACCTCTTCAGGCTCTCAGCATCTGACTTTTTGCATTCCCTGAAACTCAGCTTGAAAAAAAAGGGTGTTTACTACTTCCTAATGCAGAGATGACCAATGACTTACTCTGCCTTCAGCTGCCTGAGAACTCAGGTGACTAATAGCTGACTTTCTGACCTCTTGTAACATCTAAACAGTTGTGAGGAGAAAAACAAAGCCCTGTGCTAAGGAAGGAGGAGGAAGTTCAGACTGTTTATGTGTGGTTATGGTTTCCTTTGTTTCTTCCTATTTTGCTTTATGCCTGATTTTTTTTTTCAAGTTGCACAAAGCAGACTTTACAGTGCTGGCAATAATATTCACTGTATATGCTGGAAAATATTGTTAACTTATTTTCTAGGGATACAGGGCTGTGTTCATCTTTTTCTGAAATCTGGGCTTCTATCAGAGGTCCTAAGACCTGTTATAGAATACAAATAGAATAGAATTGTACAGAATATAAAATATGCTTTGGTTGCTTGAGTGGATAATTTCAGTCCGTGACAGGTAAAGGCCAGTTTCAAATTAAATTAGCTGTTCTCAAGCAGTGAGTAAATCAATTAGGCTGTGTGGGAGGGGTGGGGTATACCCTTACATGGACAGTACTTTTCTATCCAGGATGCTGTATCTTTGCTGGGCCCAGTTTCAGACATTTTTCTCTCCTAGCATACTCTGTTTATAGCTCTTTCGTGCCTGTGGTCAAAGGCCTCTCCTCCCACTTCTCTGTCTAGTTCATGCCAGATACTCCCTGGCTCTGCACCTTCAAATGACATGCAGGATATCTCAAACATTAATGCTGGTCTTCAGTAATATATGTCATTTTTTTCCAGGTTTCTTTTCAGTGGAGGGAGACCAAGGGTTTCCTTCTGAACTCTTCAAGCGAAGCTCAAGAAAAGCAAGTCACTTATCTTCTGGGATGCACTGAACATGCACTGTTACAATTGTCTTAATAGATCTGAAGTTTGCTCTCCCTAAAATTGCTGGTCATGCCTCTCCTTGAGTCAGCAGCACTATTATGTGACTTCATTGCCAGTCAGATGAGGGAGCTGATCTGACTGGAAAGCAATTTATATCTTTTTTTCTCTGCTAATTAGCAGATGGATCTACTGACTTGGGTCAGCTCTGAGGGCAGGAATTGGGAAAGGTGGGCACCTGCCTTTTTTGCAGCACAGAATTTAAATTGGCTTAAGCTATTTATAAATGGCACATCTATTCTCACTCATAACTTTCCTCTTTTTAAAGAAAACAATGACCATAGGAAAATGTCTTCTTGCAGGCGCAATCACAATGCCTAACTCAGAAATCAGCTTGTGTTTATTCCCTACATGGAGGGGAAAGATTTCTGCAGCCCATTGCTGATAGTTAACAAGTTATGACTGCTAAGTCAACAACAATGTAAGTCCTATATCTTTTTATGTTGTTATTTTCAAGCTCATGTCTTCAACAATGAGGCTACAATAATTTTTTTTCAATGAAAATTTAGATTCTGTATTCAAAAATCTGCAAGCAGGTGAAAAGCAAGAAAGACTGCAGTAGCTAGAAGGTGTAGTGACACTAGAGTGTTTTAACACTAGGGTGTTGTAATGCTGTTTGTAGCGTGTGAAGAGGAGGGTGTTGACACCCAAGTGGAAGAGACAGACTTGATCTTGCTGAAAGCAAAAGAAACAGGCCTGGCACATAGTATAGCCAGCACGTAAGAGCAACCTTGTCAGGGTGGCAAAAGGCTGCCTCTCTCACTCTCTTCTGATTGTACGTGCTTGTATTCCACTGTAGTCTGGTTGTAGAAAGGAGTTTGATAAAGCATGATTGCTTTTACAACATAATAACTTAAGTGCAAAATTGCTGCATGTGTGAAATATATAAAACCCAGGGAGATGCACTTATCATAGAATCATAGAATGGCTTGGGTTGGAAGGGACCATCAAAGGTCATCTAGTCCAACCCCCCTGCAGTGAGCA
>JAVKLA010000090.1:30321786-30364777 GCA_034782735.1 Sagittarius serpentarius | reverse complement strand
AGCAGACTTCCCTGTGGGATGGGTCCGGCCTGCATATTGGGCCCTCTGTCCCCCTCAGAAGGGAATCGCCTACGACAATTACCCACTTGGTTCCTTCTACCTCCCCCAGTACTTGTCTTGAGAAATTCACTGTGGTCTGCCACTGTTTTCTGAAGTTTTGTGAGCCAAGGCCTGACTAATGATGGTTTAAGGCACGGCTTTGAGCCCTTGCATGTTGGCATGACATCAGTGGGGAGGAGCGCGGGATGTAGATTTGCAAAGGTCTCAAAAGAGCTATCACTCCTTGCGGTGCATTTGGCTTTCTGATGACCTAGAGCCATTCTCCACCCATCTATGAAGTAATCTGTCTCTGAGTTATTTGCTTGGATATCAGCTAAAGTAAGTAATATACCGGTGGTCCAATTCTCTCCTTTTACTGACCTAATAACAAATTAGGAGTTTTGTTCAGATTACTCAAAAGGATTTTATTAGCATAGTGCTTATAATAAAGCATTTTAACAGAAATGGAAGGACGTAGCCTAAGTTAGAGCTGTACCAGGGTTGCCCAGCTCAGTTTCTCTTGAGGTTACCATGTACAGTGTTAATGGATACGTGTGTTTTCTGCCTAGGGGAAATCAGTCCATTTTTTCATGTTTTAGGGTATCATTTTCTTGAGGTGAAATAGAGACATACCTGGATATTTATTTTTGGTGGATCTAGGCTATTTAGTGCTTCTTCGAATAATAATATGTATCGTTTTGTTTTAGTACAGAGCTTAAAACATGCTCCATCCCCTTTTGTCTTTGTGTTTGCAGTGTCTTTGCAGGGAATGTTGGTTAGGTACTCGCCACAGATTGTGCAATTAAAACATGGTACATCTTTGTATATAAAGTTAATGACCTAGAGTATTACAGAGCGTTACTGTACTCTTTAAAATGAATCTACAGGCTCTGAAGACTATTTCTGTAGCACTTATTGTTGTCCTTGTATTACAGGTACATGCTCTGAAACATGGCTTTCCTTTGGTCTTGGAGCTACAAAGCAATCTCTGATCATTTTGAGGTGGTGAACTACACCTTAAGGGTTGTGGAATTTTACTGTTGTTACTGTAAGTCATGGATGAAAGCGCTGGCAGAAATAAGGCTGTAACTCTTAAAACTGTGCAATGGCCAGACTGTTATTTTTCCCTGAGGATAATTTGAAAGAAAAGAAATGTTTATGCTGGCTTTGAAATGTTTCAGTCCAGTCCCAAACCACTGACCTCCTAAAAACAAAACGGAAATATGCCAACACCTCACTGAAAAAAAGGCCATTCCCCAAGCATGTGCTAATACCAGTCAGTTTGGCTGAATACTCACAAATAATAAATAAAAAAAGCCACGTGTCTGGTTGAATCACAGAGCAATTAGGAACCTTGAATGAAGGTTTGCAGATGCTGGCTTTGCAATTTATGGCTTGCACATTCCTGTTCCTACAACTTTAAAGACTAAATGAGAGTATTAGATCAATGAGGGTTGTCAGCATATCCTAGTTGCCTAATATCCTTACTTTTAGCTCTTAATATTTCTATTTTGAGTAAGTGTTTAAATAGCAGAAGAGAGGAATTTCATGCCTTCTTGCTGAATCAGCAAAGCCTTGAAATCTGTTGCTTTTCTTTTCAGTTATTTATAGCTAGGGTTGTGTCCTCCCCAACGCTTCACTCTTGGATCCTGTAAATCCAGCTAGGAGTCATGTAAGACAGAAGAAGCCATGATGATACGAATTACAAAAGCCCCTGAACTTCTAGTTTTAGATTTATATTGCCTATATGATTCTGTTACCTTTTCCTCTTGCTCCCGTTGCCTCAGTTCTTTTCTCCCTGACCTGACCTAAAATGTTTCCTCTTTCCCTTAGTTCTGAAGGCTGCCAGAAAGCAGATATGCTCCTGCTGATCAGTCCTGCTTTCAAATGCTGCAGCTTACGGCAACTTTTTTTGTAAGTCTACTTGTTGTAACAAACAGCCACGAATCTCTGTTCTGCCCTAACAGACTGGGGTAAACAGTAATGGGCAAAGAAAATGTTAGTTGGAGTATTGACAGCTTTAGCTCATTGGAAGGGAATAGAGTGAAAGAGCAAATGGAGAAGTGTTCTCTGAACTGTGCTTTCTCTTAACACTGGTGCAAGAGAATTGAGGATATCTGTTGTCTGCAGCATGTAATGGCTGCCAGTGTGTTGAGGAAGGACTTTGCACAAAGAACTTTGAATTGGGCTTTCAGCTGGGGGCCTTCCTACTGTAGGCTGGAGACGTTAAACCAAAGAACAAGAAACAACACAATCCTGAGAAGTATGTGGCTTTTGTCTCCCCACAGAAAGCTGTATCACTGGAAAAGTATTTTGTCGTTTAGGGCCACAGCTGACTGTAAGCAGTACGATTGCTGAGGCCTTGCTGGTTTACTTTACAGGATGGCTGCTGCACTGGAAGGAAGGGAGTGGGGTGTGTAGGGCAGGATCTGCCTCCACTTTTATATCTGTTCCTGGCAGCAGGCTCAGCAGTCCAACTCTTAAGTCTTTCCTTTTGGCTTTCCATACCACCTCCCTCTCTCCATCTTACGGTGGAAAAAGAACCATTCCTCAGCCTTTGAACACCAAAATCCAGTTCCTACTATGCTTCTGAGGTGGAAGTAAGGCCTCCAGCAAAGGCTGGGCAAATGGCCCAAAGCACAAAGAACCCCTGGTAGGAACCGAGGCAAATCTGGTCACGTGGCTCCAAGACCCAGAGGGATGTGGACATGTGCATTGCACAAGAGCTCTGCTACAGGAGATCAAAAGTGAGCTCTTCAGCTGGGCTGGATTTGCATGTGCAAAATGTTCGTGAGCACTTCTTTTTGCATACTCTCATATGGTACTTCTAACAAAACACAGAGGAGTTCATTTGTGGGTGTAGGAGTTTTGTTTGAGTTTCTCTGATTTCTTTGTACCTGTGAATCAAGGTTTAGTTCCAGCTTTCATGCATGCTACTCACAGGGTTGTTCCCTAACCCAGTGTTTAACATACTTCCAGGGTGATCCGGCAAGAGGCAAATGTTTTACCTTAATCCACTAAACTACTGATTTAAAAGTGGAAAAGCACCACCTTCTGGGGTTTAGTCACTTTGATTTTCCATCTGTTGTCAATCATAATTGCAGGGCACATAAGGCTTGACTGGCAGGGGCAAAAAAGTTGCTCATTGAGTTTCTTATATACCAGAAATTAAAAGCCAACTTGTCTTTGTCTATCAAGTTTGTGATCACACAACTATGGGCAGTGTCAAGCTCTGACTGTCCCACTGGCTGGCACAGAGCACTTAGAAGCTCTATATAATGCAGCTGCCTCTGCACTTGATGAAATCTTTACCTTGCGATAGTTATGCACATAACCAGTCATGCCCCCTAGCTATACAGGAGGCTATTAAGATACTCCAACAGAATTATCTTTTTCCTCTGGCGGTGAGGGTGTATTTGTAACTGTTCCTATCAGTAAGGTTCCTACCAGTGAGATCCTGGTAAGATCTTACTTGAAACCAGGTAGATGAGAGGAGAAACGCTTACCACATATGGGCACGCTGTCTGGTATTTGAAACTCATCTACCATTAAGATGAAACTCATCTGCCATTGAAAATCCCTCCAAAACAGATGTCAGCACACAAAATTATTTTTAAGCTTGTCTGCTGTATTTGCAATTGCAGCAAAATGAGATAAGGCTTAACAAGTTGTTTTGAAATGCAAATACATCTGCATTTAAACAAAATAGAGCTGAAGTATCATCCCAGCAAAGTCCAGGTAATCTCAGTTACCGATTAAGAAGACTTCGGTTTTAAGCATGAGATGACTTGTACCTAACTTTAGATATCTAAAAATTGTTTGTTTGTTTAAGGAAGGTAAGTAGCTTTTCACATAGTGTACCATGAGCTTGCACAACACCCCCATTGTGCTCCTTTGGAAGTGAGGTGCTTCTGTACAATGTGCTATCTGTATTTGTTACAGTATTATACCAAATGTATTGTAATAAGTCCTGTTGTGTTTGTCTAATCAATCATATTAGTAAGTAAGCAAGGGAGAGGGGGATTTCCCTTTCCACATTACATCTCCACAGTCTGCTACCTGACTGGGTAAGCCAAACAATCTGGTTTTTCAAGTTTGATATTGTGATGAAAATAAACAGGCCTTGGGGAAATGACTGATGGAACATTTTCTACTCTTCTCCTTCACAACTTAGCATATCTGAGAGACTGGTTATAAACCAAATTATATGGGTATCTGGCAGTCCTGACACAGACTTTCCCACAACATTTTCCTTTAGGTTTCCACCAATTGTGCTAGCACTGCTTGCTCTATTTACAGCTGATCTTAAAAAAAACTCCAATCAATCAAACAAAAAAAATCCCCAAAACCTAGTTATGAATTATGTTCTCAGGCAAATGATTTTTCATCATAATGCCTTGAACTCTTCCATATCACCACAGTTATAAAATCAGCTGCATTAATCAGAATATTAAATACTCTGTCAAAATCAGTACTGTGATTTTTGACTTCACTGAATGGGCGTACCGAGGACATTTGCACATCTGAATGATTCCAACGTCCTTTGACCAGCATCCTCCAGAATACAGTGAAAAATGAAATTAAAACCTTTTTGTGTTACATAAAAGAGTGAATTGTTCACTGAAACACAGAATATGAGTTACAGTCTACCCATCTGGTTGTCCATCCACCTGAAAATCTAGATCAGGCTCACAGGGACATGGTTACTAGATGGTTCTCTACCTGGAGGCTGACAAAAAGTGGAGTACCACAGGTATCTGTCCTTGGACCTGTCCTGTTTAACACCTTTATCAATGTCCTGGAGGAAGCTATGAAGAGCAGTCTCATCAAGTTTGCAAATGGCATCAAACTGGGGGTACCAGGTGACAGCCTCAGAGCAGGGCTGCCGTTCAGAGCGAGCTGGACAGCCTGGAGGGGTGGGCTGAGATGAAGTTTGTGAAATTCAGTTCAGTGCAAAGCCCTGCCCCAGGAAAGAATTCTTTGGCAGCGATCCAGCCTGAGCTTGCTTGGCTGGGGACAGCTCTACAGGAAAGGTGCTGGGGCCTGGGGGCATCAAGCAGAGGGGAGTCCATAGTGCCCTGGCAGCACTGAGGGCAGCAGCATGAACAGGGGCATAGCCAGCAGATCAAGGTGGGGGTTATCCCCCCTCTGCTCAGCACTCAGTAGATCACATCGAGTTTTGGGCTCCTAGTACAGGAAAGACTGTAAACTGAAGTGAGTTCAGTGGAGGACCACCAAGATGGTCAGGGCTAGATCGCTTGCTATGTGAGGACAAGCTGAGGAAATGGAGGTTGCTCAGCCTGGAGAAGAGGCAGCTTTGGGGGGGATGTCACAGCAGCCTCCAGAACCTATGAGGAGGTTATTGAGAAGCTGGAGTTCCTCACTGTAGTGCAGGGTGGGAGGAGGACAACTTCAACGTGAGAGGTTCAGACTGGGTATAAGCATTAACTTTTCCACCATGAGGATAACCAAACCTTGGAGGTTCTGCAACGTCCATCCTTTGACATTTTCAAGACCCTACCAGATGAAGCCCTGAGCAGTCTGATCTGACCTCAGAGCTGACCCTGCTTTGAGTAGGAGCTTGGACCAGAGACATCATGAGGTCCCTTCCAACCTGAATGATCCTATGAAAATTACAAATTGGAAGGACCTCTGGAGGTCATCTGGTCAAAGCAAGGTGAGCTTAGATAAGGCTCAGTCGAGTTCTTAATATCTCCAAGCATGGAGACTCCACAACCTCTCCAGGTGACTTGTGCCACTGTTTGACTACTCTCAGGCATGACAAGCCTCTGCAGGTAATTGGGATTTGACACATACTTCATGTCTTTCAATAAAAGTTTCAGTAATATAGGTCAAGGTGGGGTCAGTACAGATAGGTAGGGTAGGTAGCATCAATGTAGATAATGTGGCACAAGAGATACTCAGGAACTGAAATAAGATAAAAAGTTTGCATGTTGTTCATATTGTCATTGCTGATCTGATAGATTAAATTCTTTCTTTCATGTGTTTAGATGCATTATCATAGTACAATTATCTTGTTTTCTCTCTGTTAATTTCCTACTATCTCCATGGTTATACAAAGCCACTAATGTAGTGTATTCATGGTGGATCTGCAGCTCAGAGAGGGGCCAGAAATGAGTAAAACCTGCAAGCAAATGTTTTCCTCAACTGGTGCAGATGTAGTGCTAGCAGTTGTGCTGTGTGTTGGAGTTGATTCACATTTATTGGGTATGGGGAAAAGCTGGGGGAGCTTTTATTGCCTCAGATGGTGCTACACTGGTCCAGGACAGTGGGTCTGATTGCCAAGGGTGTTTGACTGCTGCTTCAAAAGAGTTTTTACATTGGAAGCAGTACATACATCTGGAAGATTTTATTTCCCACTCTGCATTGCACTAAAAATTTCTTTTCTATCATATAGCTAACACATAGTTTAACAAATCATTATGTGGTATCTGGGGCAAAAACAGGTCAGTGGAAATGCAGAGATTGAGGATCATTTCCATAATCTTCATTAATCCTTTCCTTTGAAGTAAAAATATTCCAAATGGCAGTAAATGTCCTTACAGCATTTTGGCACTAGTAGTTAGCCTGTGGTGTCTTGAAATTCATTGCTGCATATGAATAGATATGAGTGGATAATTTAGAGCAGCGGGTTATAGTTCCATAGGGACAACACATAAGAAAGCAAAACAATGGCTTTGCGTGAGAGCCTGTTAAAACACTGTAAGAGTTCTTCTATAAATAGTGTGTTTTTTCTCTCAGTCATCTTTGAGAAAATATTCAATCCAGCAGGGCTGACATATAAAATCCCGACTTACGAGAACCATAAATGCTGTTTCTTTCTAAAGAGATGCTAGAAAGGGGCATAAGCAGTAATTAGGGTTATTTAAGGGTGGTCACTGATCTGGGAGATATGAGAGGTAATGTGTTATGATGGACAGTTTGCATATTTTGAATGACACTCTAAGAGTCCAGCATGGGAAAGAAAGCACAGCAGGAGGAAGGGGGAGTACCAGCCTTTTTGCAACAGCTGACTGTGTTCATGATTTAGTAGCAGCGCTGTCATGCCTGCAAGGAAAACCAAGCAAGGTGTGAAGGTAGAGTCAATATCCCCTAGGAGACCAATTACTGTAATTGGGGAAAAATAGACAAAGGTGTGGTAAGACATGCAGTTCTTGAGGTTTTGATGAGGCAGCACTGCTGATTGCTTTTAGCTCATTAAAAGCATTAGCTGGCAAGAGATGCTCCAGAGTAGAGCAATTTTGATTCAGGTTTGAAAGTTTGGGCCTGTAAACAGTACCCAGCAAATGCAAAAGGCCTTATCTGAAGTCCATGAAATAAGTGGAAATAAATAGATTGGCAGTCGTACATGAAGTTTATGAGTGCTACTGCTGGTAAGCTGGAAGAGAAGAGCAGATTCTTGGAGAAAATGTGGGAATCCCTTGATAATAGAGTTAGCCCAAGGAAGACTTGAGTTTGTATGTGTCTAGACTTTTGCTCTCTAAAGATAAGAAAAAAATCTATGTAAATCAGTTGTGTTTTTTTTTTTTTTTCAGTAAGAAGCTGTGCAAGGAGCTGGAGACAGTGACTTCTCCTTCACCCTCTTGTTACAGACCATAATTGGTCCATTTGTATGTACCCCCAACTCATCAATCTCCCCAGAATCCTCAGGCTGTCTGCAGAGGTCCTTCAACCAGCTGTGTGTACTAACCAGATCTGAAAATTCCTTCCCTTTTTACTATTTTGAGTAATTTTACGAATATGTCAGTTTTTTGCCCATTGCAGCCTAAAAGGTTTATTTGCCATTTTGACGCACTATGTTGGACAGATTTCGAAGTTAAGATGTTACAAAACGGATGGAGAAAGGCCACTTAAATGCAAGGCCTCCTTTCTTTTGGCCAATTAATATTGGTGAGATTTAGGATTTGCCTTTGCAGAAACACTCAAGCAATAATATAAATTAACGAAAAATGTGACTTTAACATGGATTTGTCAAACTGCATTAAGCCTCTGCGTGGTTAATCACAGTCAGAATTAAACTGGCCTTAATTTGACACAGCTGGCTTAATTTCCAAAGTCAAATTGAAGTTACTTGACTTCTGAATAGAGATTTTATTAATCTGCTTTAAAATTTAATTTCTTGAATGTCCCTGTTTACACAACCTCTTGATAAATACAGCAGCTTTAAAAAGAGTTACTCCTGTCCTAAGCTGGTTGAGTCACCAGCATTGGTTATTCCTATGTTTGGAGGTGTGTTAGCTTGTTCTCTCGCTGTAGTCATTGGCCACCTCCTTTGAGGGTTAAGGAGAGAGGATTTCTACACATAGATTTTCCCCTTTTGCTAAGAAATTTTTACAAGCAGGTGCTCAAAATGTTTTCTTTTTTGTCTTAAAGATTTTCTAGGACAGTGAATAATTACCAATATTCTTACTCTGAAGATATTTATAAACTCTGCTTTATTTCTCCCGAGCCACTTGGCAATCACTACAGCATCACTTGTTTCATAGCTTCCTACTAATGTGGTCTAATTAATGCTTTTGCATTTGGCTTCCAGAAAGCATAACCTTATCACTCCTGTCTTCAAGGTGCAGCCTGCTTCCAGGATGTACTCAAGGTAGTGCTGATGAGTGAACCTCAAAAATTCCAGATTCTCAAAGAGCTTGGATAATCATCAGAAAGTCTGGATGTTTATCTGTACCTTATTTAAGCCATTTCAGCCCCTTGGGTCTGCAAATTCAGGTTAGAAATCTTTTACATAAGACTCCTGGTATTTCCTGTTTCTGACAAAGCCAGATATGCTCAAGTATCTCTTTGAGGTGATATTTGTCTCCTGTTTTTACTACCATTACAAGGTTATCAGGTCACCAGTTCTTGGATTCTGGTTCAGGAAAAGCCTTAAACATGTTCTTCGTCTTAAGTATAAAGCAAAACAATAAAGACTAGAAAATGTGCTTTGAAGGAATGAGATAGACAATAGGAAAATATATCAGAGACAAAAAAAAGTTATGACAGCTGGGGTGCACGTGACTGATTTGAGACAGCAGACATCTGTAGATCATGAGCCTTTGATTAGTTTGTGGGAGAAGAGGAAAGTTGCTTATAAAAGACACATAAGTTAAATGAAAAGATGAATTAAGAATGTAAATGAACATGAGAAAGTGCATTTATGTTCAGCTTACGGTTTACATTAAGCTTTACCAAGAAAGAAAGAATACAAATACTGTATACAAAAGTACGGAAACTGATAAAAAAAATGCATTCACCTTGTTGAAGGTCAGAAAGGAATAAATCTAAACTTACAATACAAAAATGTGTGAGCTGTAAGGGCTACATATTACTCTCTTTTTCCTCTTGAATGAGCTTGTCATCTTAATCAGGCCTCAGAATTCGGGCTTGTGGGTACTGGAAATATGTGTGTTTTCTGGGATTTCTAAAATTAGAGGCCTACAGTTTAGGACATAATTTATGTAGGACTCACCTTAGGACTGAACTGCTAAAGAGTCAGAAGAGCAAGCATATGTCTAATCATCCCCCACGATACTCCGATTTTAGGAAGTGCCTTGAGCAAGGGCACTGTCAGCTGAACTCCTCATGCAACCATCCTGGCTGAGGCTTTGTGGAAGAAAGATGCAGTTGTAGAGCAAAACATTAATCTCAGCCAAACTGAGAACAACAAGAAAAGTTTTCTTTGTGAACCTAACAAAACTTTAAAAACAAGCTAACTATTGAAGAAGTGTCTGAAATTTGCCTTTGAACGAGAATAGCTTTCATGTAAACTCAACTGAAGTCTTCTATGTGATAAAGTAAACAACTTTTTACCAAATAGATATTATTTTAATCTTTGTCCTTGAAGTTAACAAATTAACTTTCTCTGTGATTTCCCCATTTGTGACAGCCTCTGGCTGTGTTTTTACTGTCGTAACAGCTTCTGGCAGACTGCGTGTCTCTCACATTCACTACAAAGTAAACAGGAATTTTTTCCAAGGGTAACTGGCTGGGCTCCAGTGGAAAAATGCAAGTTATTCATAAGTTCTGGTAGGCTCATTTCTGCTTAATATGGTCTGTTTTTATTGTGGATTTTATGAAGAAAAAAAAGTTGTGAAATTTTTTCAATCCCCTGGGATTATTTTCTTCAAACATGTGGGAAATGACCTCTCCTCCTCACCCCCCAGCACATAGTTACATTACTATTTATCCTGACTATGTTCATCTTTTTTCCACCTTCGGTCACAAGAGGCTGCCAGAAGGTTACCAAGATGTGGCTAGGACATGTCACACTATTTTGAGGACATAATTGATGTTGCAGACATGCACAGCAATCCATCATGGTTCTGGTGAAGGTCTGCTGGAGTGCCAACAGCATTGTCTGCCCTGCAGATTCCACTTCCCAAGCACAGGCAGCAGCAGCAGGAAGGGGTTTCTTTATGTCTGTCATAACCTTGGCAGAAAAGGGAGAAAAGTACTTTAGGGGTTCAAGCAGACTCAGTATTGATAGACCAGAGTCAGGTGAATCCTGCTCGGTGCCTCTGGTTTTTTGTGGCCTGTGGCACCAGCAGGTCCCAGTACCCATGCAGCAAAACTTGGTTACTGTGTTTTTCCTGCTTTTGTCTGTTTTGGACTCTAGAGCTGCTGCGTGTACTCTCTGGTTCTTTCTGTTCGAACGAGCAGAGCTGCCCTTCAGTGCTTTCCCAGGGACTTGTGGGAGTACAGGGAATCATTCCTGTCTACAGATAGAACAGGGTGGAGGTACATACCAGAGGGCGAAAAGCTGTAAAGCTGAAGGCAGATGTCAACATAAGAATAAAAGGGTATGAATTGTCCAAGCATAAGCTGGAAATTGTATGGAGGCTTCTGAACAGAGTAATGAGGTTCTTAGATTTCCTAGTAGGAGGAGTGAGGGGACTTGATGCATTAAGAAAGGGATTATATAATAATTATACAGAAATACTGTTTGTGGCAAAAGGAGACTGAATTTGATGAACAGGGAGGTCTATTTCGAACCCAATTTCCTCTTTTTTCCTGGGTACACAAGACAACTATAGAACTAAACTATAACTGAGGACTATTAGCACTTTATTGACTTTGTAAAATGGGTGGATTGTTAAGCCAAGTGAAAGTGTTATCATGATTCTAGCCTACACACTGGATAAATCAGCTGGTTGTAACTGGAAACAGTGCTACACAAGTCAAAGCAGTTTGCATGTTAATGGGTGTAGAATTCAGGACAACATTTCATTAAAACCAATAATAAACTGAGTATTTCTTTTTAATATTGGTAATGTTTCTATAATACCTTTTAGTTTGAAATTTCAAGCTGCTTTACAATCAAAACTGACTTAAATACTGCAAAACTCTGTGTATAAATTGTATTTTATCTGATTTTGTGTATGGGGAGAGCAGAAAAAAAGGTGATTTCGTAGAATCACAGAATGGTTAGGGTTGGAAGGGATCTTAGAGATCATCTAGTTCCAACCCCCTGCCATGGGCAGGGACATCTTCCACTAGCCCAGGTTGCTTAAAGCCCCGTCCAACCCAGCCTTGAACACTGCCAGGGAGGGGGCATCCACAGCTTCTCTGGGCAACCTGTTCCAGTGCCTCACCACTGACACAGTGAAGAATTTCTTCCTAATATCTAATCTATATTTACCCTCTTTCTGTTTAAAGCCATTACCCCTTGTCCTATCTCTACATGCCCTTGTAAAAAGTTTTTCTCCAGCTTTCTTGTAGGCCCTTTTAGGTACTAGAAGGCTGCTATAAGGTCACCCCGAAGCCTTCTCTTCTCCAGGCTGAGCAACCCCAACTCTCTCAGCCTGTCTTCATAGGAGAGGTGCTCCAGCCCTCTGACCATCTTCGTGGCCCTCCTCTGGACTGAATCCAACAGGTCCAAGTCCTTCTTGTACTAGGGACCCCAGTACTCCAGGGGGGGTCTCACAAGAGCAGAGTAGAGAGGAGAATCACTTCCCTTGACCTGCTGGCCATGCTTCTTTTGATGCAGCCCAGGATACAATTGGCTTTCTGGGCTGCAAGTGCACATTGCTGGGTCATGCTGAGCTTCTTGTCAACCAACACCCCCAAGTCCTTCTCCTCAGGGCTGCCCTTAATCCACTCATCACCCAGCCTGTATTTGTGCTTGGGATTGCCTCGGCCCATGTGCAGGACCTTGCACTTGGCCTTGTTGAACTTCATGAGATTCGCACGGGCCCACCTCTCAAGCTTGTCAGGGTCCCTGTGGATGGCATTCCTTCCCTCCAGTGTCTCAGCTGCACCACACAGCTTGGTGTCTTTGACAAACTTGCTGAGGCTGCACTCAATCCCACTGCCCATGCTGCCGACAAAGATGTTAAACAGCGCTGGTCCCAATACCGACCCCTGAGGAAGACCACTCATCACTGGTCTCCACTTGGACATCAAGCCATTGGCCAGAACTCTTTGAGCACAACCATCCAGCCAATTCCTTATCCACTCAGTGTCCATCCATCAAATCCATGTCTCTCCAATTTAGAGACAAGGACGTTGTCTGGGACTGTGTTAAATGCTTTGCACAAGTCACGAGTAGATGATGTCTGTTGCTCTTCCCCTATCCACCAACGCTGTAGCCCCATCATAGAAGGCCACCAAATTTGGCAGGCACAATTTGCCCTTAGTGAAGCCATGTTGGCTGTCACCAGTCACCTCCTTATATTCCATGTGCCCTAGCATAGTTTCCAGGAGGATTTGCTCCATGATCTTGCTGGGCACAGAGGTGAGACTGACTGGCCTGTAGTTCCCCGTGTCTTCCATTTTCCCTTTCTAAGAATGGGGGTTATGTTTCCCCTTTTCCAGTCAGTGGGAACTTCCCCAGACTGCTATGATTTCTCAAATATGATGGATAGTGGCTTAGCCACTTCATCCACCAGTTCCCTCAGGACCCACGGATGCATCTCATCTGGTCCCATGGACGTGTGCACCTTCAGGTTCCTTAGATGGTCTTGAACCTGATCTTCTCCTACAGTGGGTAGTTCTTCATTCTCCCAGTTCCTGCCTTTGCCTTCGCTACTTGAGCGGTGTGGCTGGAGCACATGTCGGTGAAGACAGAGGCAAAAAAGTTGTTGAGTACCTCAGCCTTCTCCATGTCCCAGGTAACCAGGTCTGCCGTTTCCTTCCAGAGAGGGCCCACATTTTCCCCAGTCTTCCTTTTATCACTGACGTACCTATAGAAGCTTTTCTTGTTGCCCTTGATGTCCCTGGCCAGATTTAATTCTGTCAGGGCTTTAGCTTTCCTAACCTGATCCCTGGCTGCTTGGACAATTTCTCTGTGTTCCTCCCAGGCTACCTGTCCTTGCTTCCACCCTCTGTAGGCTTCCTTTTTGTGTCTGAGTTTGTCCAGGAGCTCCTTGTTCATCCATGCAGTCCTCCTGGCATTTTTGCCTCATTTCCTCTTTGTTGGGATGGATTGCTCCTGAGCTTGGAGGAGGTTATCCTTGAATATTAACCAGCTTTCTTGGGCCCCTCTTCCCTCCAGGGCTGTATCCCATGGTACTCTACCAAGCAGATCCCTGAAGAGACCAAAGCCTGCTCTCCTGAAGTCCAGGGTAGCGAGCTTGCTGTGCGCCCTCCTCACTGCCCTAAGGATCTTGAACTCCATCATTTCATGGTCACTGCAGCCAAGGCTGCCCTTGAGCTTCACATTCCCCACCAGCCCCTCCTTGTTGATGTGGACAAGGTCCAGCATAGCACCTCTCCTCATTGGCTCCTCTATCACTTGGAGAAGGAAGTTATCACCAATGCTTTCCAGGAACCTTCTGGGTTGCTTATGCCCTGCTGTGTTGTCCCTCCAACAGATATTGGGGTGATTGAAGTCCCCCATGGGGACCAGGGCTTGGGAACATGAGGCTGCTCCTATCTGTCTATAGAGGGCCTCATCCCCGCCCCATCTTCCTGGTCAGGTGGCCTGTAGCAGACCCCCACTATAATGTCACCTGTCCCTGCCCTCCCTTTACTCCTGACCCATAAGCTCTCAGTTGGGTCCTCATTTCTCCCAGGCCATTCCAGGAGAGCTACGTAAGGGTGAGCCACAGAACCTTTTAACACTGGATTTTTTTAGGTGGAAGACATCCTACGGAAACTGCATGCAATGAATGATGGGTATCAAACTTGGGATGCAATTGGTCAGGGCCTGCTAGTAAGCCTCATGGGAGGTTTTGTGGCTAACATGATAGCAGCTGAGCAGAAAAGGCTAGAGTTGAGCAGACAGGTTAATTCAGTCCAATTCGTTCCAATCACCTCTCTTCCCATTTTCTGTTTTTCCTTTGACTGTTTGAGTGCCTGTCTTTTGTTTCCACTAATGCTCAAAGAAGAGGTTTTAATTTCACATGAAAGAGCATATTGATGTGTGATGCCAGGGATTTACACCAGCATTGCTGGCATACTCAAGTCTGTATTTTGGCTGCCTGTATGTATTTGGAAATCAGGGTATTAAAAAGAAAAGGGAGATTATTCATCATAATGCTTAGCGTTATGTGGCTCTTCTAAATGTTCAAAGCGCTGTCCAGACATCATCTAAATAATCTCATGATCTTTCCAGGGAATGGGAATGTAAACAAAGTTTGTCTTCTCTGACACTGAAGTAAAATGCTCTAGGCCAGCAGTGGGAGAGGCTCCCCTTCTCTTATCACTGCCTTCCTTCTAAAATCATTGGTACAAATACATCTCTTTGGGTTTGGTATGGACAGTGGGATGAACAAGGAAGGGATGCTAGGGGAGAAGGCAAGGTGCAAGCAACTCATAGATAAGAGTTCCTTGTGGGTGCATGTGTGATAGATTAAATGTTTTAATACATATAAAACACTGCTAATTCATGCTAAGCAAGCCTCCTTTTTGATGCCTTTCTTAATCAGGAGGTGAGTTGAAAGGAAATTAAGTACACCTATATCTTCCCTTCACTGAATGGCAGGAGTATGGCCAATTACGTAAAATGTTTATGATACACAGCTGGAGAAAACAAGAAGAGGTACACAAGAGAGGAGGTGTACTCAACCCGTTGTCCTAAATGGAGGGTGATATTTCATTGCTTTTCAAAGACAAAACCAGAGAAGCCAACTTTATGGCACCAATGCATTGTTTTTAGCTATCACTGCAGCTGCTATATCCTGCAAAACCGATAGGATTCCTTCTACCAGCAAACTTCGAGAAAGTCTGTATTTATTTACTTTTTTAAGATTGAAGAACACATATGCCACTCAGTTTAACATCTGTGCATGAAAATTGTGAAAAGAATGTACCTTGACTGCAGAATTTGTTCACAGATAGGGTCTGAGTCTGTCTTGGAAGTAACGCTATGTCATTTCTGCTCTTAAAGCACTAACTCATCAGCTCCTGCACCAGAGAACAGTGGAGAACGTGCCTTTAGGTGCTGGGAATTTCGTGCCAGAAAGCTTTATCCAAAGGTGGTCACGGGTCAAGCAATTTTTTTATTCGTCTCCTTCGCTTTACAAAGAACAGCAGGTGGGGGGGTACTATTCCCGTATGGAAGACGTTCTCTTTATAAAATTTTTGGGAACAAAAATATTTTTAAGGCAGGCCATAACAAAGGTGTGTTTAATTAAGGATGAAACTAAACTTATTTTCTTCTTGTTAAAATGGAGATTTATGACATTGTATCTAGATGAAAAGCATTTCTAATAATTTCAGTAAAAAATGGGGATACAAGGTGGTAAGTGTGTACCACCTGATGAGATTACAGCTCGAAGTATCTTGGGTAGCAGAAATGTATTATTTTTTCAACCTATGCGTTTGAGATAGAATCAACCTCTTGAATTCTGAAGTTCACTTAGGCTTGAATTTTCAGATGAATTTGGATTGAAGGTCTTGAAGGAGTGGGCTGGGAATCTCACCAAGCCTTCCAGATTAACTCCACTTCGTCACTGGGCTGCTTTTGACCTGTCTCACTTCTGTGTGCGCCCAAACAGTGCTGTTTGCTGTTCCTGGTTTGTGTATAAACCTCGGGAGATGTTGGTGTTGGTTCAGTGCTGTGACTAGTCTATGATGTTCTCTAAACATTTTCATTTTCTCCTGACTTCTTTGCCTTTTCCTCTCTCATGGATGTTCACTCCTCTTCTACCAGAGATGAACTAATAGTCAGCTATGGGGCAGATTTAAGCCTTCCTGCTGCTTGGTTAGAGCCCATCTCATTTTTCTTTGAGAAACATTAAAAATTAATTTTAATTCCACAGAAGTAATACAAAAAGTCACAGGATTGCCTCTCTTTAAAACTGTCTCATTCTCCCTCTCTCGCTGTTTCTCTTCCTCCTCCCATGACTTTCTTTTCAAAGCATAATAAATTCCTTTCCTTGTTCTGGGTGTTTTCATACACTTGTAAAATTCACTAATGAATCCTTTGTGTAAGTATTAGCCCTATCTTTCAAGCTATAAATGGGAATAGAAAAAATGACAAAGCCAGAGTTCAGATTTCTGTATTTCATACAAAACAGTTAATAACATAATATTTAAAGCACAGCATTTTCCTGCATCTGCTTTGTTGTTACTTTAGGTGTTGCCTATCAGCTCTTTGAAACTGCAGCTTTGTATTAAGCTGTTGGCAGACATGGTCTCTCCAGCAGGAGGTTCAGACAGGAGGGAGGTGTAACGTAACAAAAGATGAAGTAATGGCTCATTTTTAACCATTTAACCATCTCAAAACCTTAGTTTATGTTGATGGTCTGTCCATCTGGGTGAGCAAGTTTCCAGCTCTTCTGCTGTCTTGTGTCCTTCCTTTCAAACCACACAGGGTAAACGTGTTTCCCGCTCTCATGGATTGTAAACTGTAAGATTTGATGAAGTAATCCGTTACCTACCAGGTGGATACTATAACAGGATCCTGTTCTACAGATGGTACAGTGCTGTCAGAGTTACAAAATCTCTAGTCACAGCAAGAATTAAAGAAAGATTTTTAAAAGGTGGCTTCTTCCAGAAATCTCAGAAAGGGCCTCACATCCAGTGAGTTGGCCATTCTCTCAAAATCAGTGCCTTGGCACTTAATCATTTTGATAATCCTTTTAGAAATAAAACAATAACCACAAAACCCACTTCCCCTTTAGGAAGTTTTTTTATGAATGACTTCTTTTAATCCCTAGAAAGTACATTTTTCCTGACTGAGGCATGGGAAATTGAGCCCCTTCTAACTAATAACATCATCTGTGTGTTTAATGTTCTGGTGTAAAGGCAGCAGCTATACATTTGAGAAAGGACCTAGTGCCCAAGACAGACCTGGACATTCAGGGCTAATATATGTGCTCCTGTGGTTTCTCAGCCATTAGTACCAATGGCTGCCTAAACACATATCAGATACATCTAGGCATGCAACAGTCACACAACTGTTTGTAGCATACATACAGGCCAGAAGTGGGAAACAGAAGCAAAAGACGTAACAGCGAAGTGAGGAGTTTGGCAAAGTTGGTCTGCGTAGTGCGTAAAATCCAGTCAGTTTGGAGTCCCAACAGTTATCCAATGCAAATTACAAAAAAAATTCACGTGGCCTTAAAATGGCCATCACACGGCAGAACAAATACAGTCTCGTTGCACAGCAGAAGAAACACAGTCTTCCCCTGTAAATATTGCCTGTTGATATATAGTTGCTTCTCCTTAAGAAAATAATGAGAAGACTAGGTTTCTTCTGCAATACAAAAGGCTTTTAGAGTTACTTTGTAAAATATTTCCTAAATATTTGCTGAAAGAGCCTAAATTGTACCAGTGAATTTCCTGGGTATTGAAAGGCAAATTTCCTTTATAGGTTCCTCAAGGAGAATAACTTTTTGGATTGTTCTTGTTATTTAAATCAAGTTAGATTTTAAAACAAAACAAAAAACCAAAAACATCACGAAACCTCACTTGAGAGCAGCATAAACACACTTGTTTAGTTTCTTAGAGTTATTTTATACAAAAGATAGACACAATAGAAGATAGTGGTGTTTGTTTTTCAGCAGTTTTTGCACAGTTGCCGAATGTTTCATTCCCTGCTTCCCTGGGTATGCCATGAAGGAGCAGTTCCCAGAGAGAGTTCAGTTCCTGTTTGGCCTCTGTTTCATTAATATTTATGTACGCAAACATACTGACATGCAAAACAATAGATCTTCGTACGGCACACTGACACACATAGGCATATGTGCCGCCAGCATATTGTTTTCTACGTGGCAGGAAACGATTCCTAAGCTTAGTTTGCAGTTAGCTGGGAAGAAATGAAGAGTTACATATTCTTCTGCTTCAAACCTCATCCCTAGGTGCAGTCAGGAAGATATTTCTTACTTGTTTAATTAGCCAAGCTCATCACTGGGCATGGGGATTGTGGGGGGAACGGTAGGACTTTGCTGATTCTAGATCGGATGCTAAAAAAAATCGACTTTCTAATAGGATTGAGAGCTGGCCTATTTCTATGTTTTGACAGCTTATGTTCCCTCCTGTTAACACCTTCTCACATGAGGAAGAACTGGAGTCACAGCAGCCAGATTACCCTCTAGTTTCCTCCCAGTGGTGTAAGCGTAGCTTTTCATAGGACAGTATTCTCTTTTTTTTGATACAAAAGTTAAAAGTTAAATTCAGAATTGTGACAACTAACTGTCATTCTGTCTTTGAGCCATTAAAGGTTGAAGTTTCACAGATGAAGTGATCTGGTCAACTTTTGTTACGACTGATGTAGTTGCCTTCTCTCTGTAAACAGCACAAGTTTATTCAGAAACTTTGGGAGGTAGATCAGTTTTTGCAGTCTTGGTGTCTGTTGAATTTCCACGAATCTGCCTGTGATAAAGAGCTTGTGGAATGGGAACATACTGGCTTCTCTGAGAGCTTCCTATGCCACACAGCTTCTGCTTAGAGGACAGATCCCCACTGCTAGGTGAGAAAAATAATAAAGTAAAATAAAAGACTGGATAATTCCCTAAAATTTCTTGCAGGTCTTGGGAGTAGCGAAAAGTGAAACCCTTTCATCACGCTCCAGGTGTCTCCCAACAAGTGGGAAAGCTCTTACAGCCCCCCAACACATGTTGCTCTTCCTGAGTTCCTAGGAGCTGGACCTTGGGTTCAGCTCAGTCCTGATGTTACCTTCCAACCAGCAAGAGAAGGGCTTTGTCTTTCTGTCCTTCATAACAGTTTATTCATTTTGTTCTCTCTCTATTTCATCACTGTTCAAGAAGATTGTAAAAGTCTCATAGTGCTTTTCTGGAAGTGTGGATAGGGGAGGAAAGAAAGGAATATCTTGACACCCAATGTCTCTGCTGACAAGAGAGTCGTCGGTCAGGTTTGTAAGCAAGCTGGTGCTTCGTCTATAAGAGCAGTTCTGCTGCCTGCTGTATGTGGCTACTGCACCACTGGAGATTGAGTTTGAGAAATGCAACAGAAAAAGAAGTTTTGAGGGCTTTGAAAGAATCACATGGTTAGTTAAATCCGTGAAGGCAATGGAAAGAGGCCCTTCCTGAGAGGTAGGTAGGAGGTCATTAGAAGAGACTTTCCATCGTTGTATTAGACTTGCCCAAGTCAGCAGTGCCTAAGGACCAGCAACCCCCACGGAAAGGTTTCTCATGGTGACTCTGCCCCATCATTTACCAACATTTGGAAACCTTGTTAGTATTCACAGCACATGGGGTATGTGATGAGCCATTTCAACATGAACCCTTCCACTTTGGTGAAAGAGAGTGTGGCTCTAGAGCAGGATACAGACCCACTTTAAATGGAGAGACGTAGGGGCTATCATATGTGATCAAGAAGTTCACTCTGTGCTGTGGTATAGCTCAAGTTTTCCTCTCTGGGAGATTCCTGATTAGAAGTGTGGGTGCCTCCTGCATACGCTGGAGATACTCCATTTGCTCAGGGTGACCACTGTGGTTGTGCACTATGAATTCCAGAAAAACCTGCTGGATAGCAAAAGATGGCAAAAACATCTTGGTGCTGAGAAGGCCAGTTTTACTATAAGGCCCCTTTTTTACCTCCCCTCTCCTTCCATTTCTCATTCTCCTCCACTAAAACCATGCCTGGTTGGTTCGTTCATCTCAGAGATGTACAGTAGCACTAGTGTGGAGAAAGTCTGCGTTTCAGTTTGACCTGCTGCATCAATTGGACAACTTTATCATCTGGGACTATCAAGATACTAATTTTTAACAGGAGCTCTGAAGTAATTAAAGGGGGAAAAAAAGAAATAAAACTACGTCACTTAATTGTGAACTCATCTTCCTAGAAAACTAAGCTAAATTATTCAAATATCATCTAACCTCAGGCACAATAACTCTTAACAGCGGAGTGAGCTTGAAAGGATGGAGAAGCACAAACATAAACTGGAGAGAGGAACTGTCTCTGTTAAGCCCCGCCATGTTTGTCCTCAATGTTTCTCGTCTCGCGT
Organism: Sagittarius serpentarius; assembly: GCA_034782735.1. NCBI lineage: Eukaryota > Metazoa > Chordata > Aves > Accipitriformes > Sagittariidae > Sagittarius > Sagittarius serpentarius. Next base: position 30,344,376 of record JAVKLA010000090.1, on the reverse strand, counting down.
TTTAATGACTTGGCACAAATGGGAAGAAAAAATATGCTAGGCATGTTGATGATCATGGAAAGCAGAGTTGTGTCCTTTCTGTATACACAGCTCATGATGGAGATATGCATGAGAAATTTATCTCATTTTGGAATGAAAAGGATTTAATAAACTTCTGGGAACATTCCCAGTTCTTTCTCTTCCTTAATGCTCGTAATGCTGCTTTGAATATAGAAGTGTAATGCTGCTTCGAATATAGAAGTGCAGATAATCTGTCTTTATTAGTTGCTGGTGATAGGTTCTTTGTTTTCATAATCATTTGAATTTCACTGAGTTTCTTTTCCACTTGTTTAAGCAAGAACTTTACAACAGTAAAGTGCGCTGTACACTGAAAAACGCTGCACATCTAGAAATATTGTAAAGAGATGCAAACTAAATTTTGACCTTAGCAGTTAGAGTGGCATGGGCAGGCTGTGAAAGGATATGTCCCCAAGGATAGTTTTGGAAAATGTTCTGCCTACAGATGAGAAGAGATGGCAAGAACACTTCTAGAGGAGCAAAGCAGGAGCAAAGCTGCTCCGCTAACGGAATAACGTTAACATTTTCTGAAACTGCAGTCTGGAAAGTTGCATGATCCCTTGCTAACTGAGAAGGTTTGCTCTTATTCCACTTGCGTTCCACATCAACAGCCATCTGAAAGTTTTCCCTGACTGTTGAGGCAGGTACTTGTATAAGAGGAGGAGTGGGCTGAGTAGCAGGGAATTGGATGTACCAAGTTCTGTGTTAACAATGAACTGCAAATTGTGACTCTGGCAAGTTCTTTGACTGCTTTTTTTTGTTCAGTATCTTCATGAATAAAATGTGCTTTGAGATCTCTAAATGAAACAAGTTACATAATAGATAAAAGTTCTGGAAAGAAAGAAACAATGGAGACTATTTTAATGTAAATGTATCATCTGAAAGCAGTGAAACTGTTGGGAAGTGAAACGAACAGTGCACCTTAATCCAAGCAAATGAACAAGTCTGTCTTCTGTTTAATGAAGTGGATCTTTTCCATTATTATTTTCATTATTGTTTAAGCCGGTTCGAAAGGTAATTAAAACACCTCTACTGGTAAATAACACCTAAAACACATACAGTAAAAATGGGTGAGTTGGGGCTTCTTGCCAGAAACTAGCATAATTCCAATGTAAGAATACAAAATGGCCCAGCTCACAAAATTTAGTACTGTATTTGGAGATCATCAGAGTATGAGCATCCTTGGGCCTATGGCTTTCATTTGGGCTGTTTGCAAAAAAAGTCTGGATTCCCACTTAAGTTAATATTCAGAATACTACCTGATGATATGAAGTGGGAAAACAAACTATGCTATTCCACAGGTAACGAATTAATCACTGTTAAAGTAGAAAAGTTGAAGTTACCTTAGAGGTGTTCCTGGAGAAGGTTGAGTTTGGCATTTGGCAAAAATATAGGAAAAAGACCTGGGGAGAGGAGAGAGGCGGTATGTTGGCACAAACTACCTTTTCCTGCTCTTTTTGTTCCTGGAATATTCATCTAAGAATAAAGGAACAGTTGTCATTGAATCACAGAATAACTCAGAGTGGAAGGGACCTCTGAAGGCCGTCTAGATCCAGCCTCCTGCTCAAAGAAGATCCGGTCAGATCTGCTTACTCCAGGCCTCGTCCAGTCTAGATCTGATTATCTCCAGTAACGGAGATTTCACAAACTCTGGACATTTTTGACCACCTTCATTGTGGAAAAGACTTTGTTTGTAGGTGACTGCAATTTCCCATGTTTCAACTTGTGTCCGTTGCCTCTTGCCATATCGCCGTGGACTTCCAAGAAAGTCTGGCTTTATAGTCTCTACACTTTCCCATGAGGTAGTTACAGACATCTCCCCTTAGTCTTCTCCTCGTAAGGCTGAACAAACTAAATAGATTCAATTTCTCCTCATGTGTCTTGGGTTCTGTTCAGGGGAATGTGGTATCTGGAAACTCATTGCTGAATTACTTCGTTGGCATTTGCTTGGAGGTGTAAGACTGTAGACTTTGTTTTTGAGGTACCTTGAAAATACTAATTAAAATTTCAAGTTGTCTTTACCATCTTCAGCAAAGCAACCTGCATCAAAACAGAGTTAAATATCTTGCCCAAGGTCCAGGGCTGAGACCAGGATGCAGAAATCTTGAATTTCAGCTGTTGTCCTATAGTGTGTCCTAGGACATGCTTCACAAAATAAGCTTTTAATAGAAGTGGTCACTTGTTTTTACAGTGCTGGATCAGTTTTTAGGTCTGCCCTTGCTAAAAAGATGGCTATGCAGATTGATAAGATTAACAGTAAATCACCTGCTAATGCTTTGCAAAGAAAATAATCTTCCTTAAGCAACCAAAGTTGCTAAACTACATGATACACAGAGGCTGACTGTAGCGAAACACCCGGGTACCGGCTGCAGCCAGCGAACACGTACCTTGTTAACTTGAACATATCCTTTGGTTGGAGCAGCCTGATGCTCCCGCTTTGACAAAGCAGCAGTGTATCCGTTCTTGATCAGCGTATACTGTGAAAAGAACACCTATGTTGTGTAATAAGCTTTTGTAACAAGATGAGCCGTGCAAAAATCAGAAGCTTTCTAGATTTAACAGCCTCTAAGGGTATTAAAGTGGGTTGACTGACAAAGCAAAGGAACAAAAGATAGCGCTGAACGGAATTATTAAAATTTGAACAATGGGGTTACATACCATTGGGTTTAGTGCACAGTAGATGGGTATGAGTCACTGTTTTCAGATGTATTTAGATTTGTGTTGCATAAGGGAGATATCTGGGTAATAAAGAGGAAAGCTGTATGGTTGTAATTATTCATACTTAATATCTAATCGCAGTAATGCTTAAGTCATATGGCAGGACATTTCTCTTGCCAGGTTCTTTAACTTTTGCAGTGGAAATCTTTAAAGTAGTTCCTGAAAAAAAACCCTAATTCTATTGAAATGTCTTTGAGAAAAAAAGATAGCCTTTCTTCAGAAAAGGGTATGCTGTTTTACTCTGTGCGCATTGTGTTTAATCTGATAAATTAACAGTGAGATATACAAGTGTTCATGCTTCTTGCATTAAAGTCGAAAATGCCTGAAATGTTCTAAATGGCAGAGCATAGAAATGGAGAACTGAGAACAAAAAAGTTCAGATTTTTTTGCTGATTTTTTTGTTGTTAAGCATTACAGTGTCTGTGCAAGGAAAACGATCTCATCTGAATGTGGTCTCCTGAAACTGGTTCTGAGTGGAGTCGGGGTATCTCCTCCTGGTCTCTCATGTATACTGGGTAAAACTCGTGCTGCAGAAATTCTCCTTTTGCTGAAATAGTTGAAGTCTACGGGTTTGAGTTGTGTGTTCAGGCCTTGTCTTCTAGTCCAGATGGCCACGAAATGTGACACTTGTCTTGTCAGGCTGTATAGATTTGTTTTGAAAGGAACTTCACAAGGGATGAAGCTGAAGCTTGGATATTGTGCTAATATTCATAATCGGTGAGTCAGAAAGAAATCAAATGTCCCTTTCTGCTTTAAGCATAAACATATGCATAGCCATGCCAAGACTGTTTTTTAAATGGATCCTTTTTTGACTCCCTTCATTAGCTGTCAGTATTCTTCATATCCTCTACTCTAATGAAGGATTTCTTTCCTTCAGTCCAGTAGTTCTGCATCTGGCAATATGCTAGAGCAATCTGTGGGGGTTTTGCTGATCAGATTCATCTGTTTCTTACAAGTTTGGGTATAAACCTTAAAAAAATTATTCCAGAGATTTCCTACAGAGCTAAAAAGTCCATCTGTCTGCTGAATGACCAGCTCACAGTTGAGTTTAGTACCCGCTCGTACTTAACTGGGACCAGCTGGTTGGCTTCCTGCGTATTTTATTTGGTTTTGTTTTTTCTTTTTTTACTAGTTTCTCCAGTGTAAATAAGATGACTCCTTTTGTGATCTTTCTTGAAGGCTTCCTCTGTACTTGTTTTCATCTGGAACATTTTTTGTAAGTTTATATGATCAATATTGTATACAAATGAAGTCTCACACTGCCAGTACAATCGTACTAGTCTTTCTGTGTTTTTAATGGAAAGCTGCTTCTAACTTGCCAACGTTTGGATTTGCTTTTTGCTTTTTTTTTTTCATTGCACCACATTAGCAATTTATAGACCTCTGGTTTTTTCAGATTAATACGTTCAAATACTTTTTTTTTATTTCTTTCTTATTTCCAGCTGGATATTTATAGCTGGAAATTTTGTAACTGCTCCTCAAGTGTGTGTGCATGAGTTTGTATTGTGAAATGTCATTTCTTTTCTGCTATAATATCCCGAGCCACCCAGTTCTTTCTGGAGATACTGTGATCCTCCCCAGTCCTAGAAATTTACAGCATCTTTGCTCCATCTATGTCATCACCCTCTTTATTGCTAAACAAGGCAAAACATTCATTTACTTTTGGGGGCTATATCTATATCACATTTAACCTCAATTCCATCCTTGTTGCACAGTAGAAAGAGATTCTCAATCTTTTAAAAGGAACTACTTAGCCTTTTTGGGGAAAAACCCAAACATATGAATGCAGTTCATGCTGTATTTTTGCATTTACAACCAGCTAAAAATTGGCATAATTTGTTCTTCTGTTTTCCTCGTTTGTTTGCTTACAAGTGTGGCAATGTATATGTGAGTTTGTTTTCCTGTGTAGTCATTTTGAGACTACTTGCTGACATCCTAGGGACTGCTAACGGACCACAGGTTGAGAAGCAGTAATACAACGGGTCTGTATTTCCTTTAACCAATGTTTTCATATGTTTATTTTTATGGCTTTTTAGTTTAAGATCTTTGTTTTAAATCTTTGTTTTCATTTCATTTGCAAGGTCTAACTGAACCTCACATAAGCAATTTGTAATTTACTGTACATCCGGCCTTCAAGACATGTTTATTGTCCCTGTTCCTTTTCTTTTATCCATCTAATATTATGCAGTCTTTTGCTCCTTTGTTTAAAATAAACCTTGAGCCTTGTACGTATTAAAGCTCCTGACCTTGTCAGTTTCTGATTTCAATATGTGGTGTGTGTAAGAAATCAGATATTGCGGAAGATACACTTGCGTGTTTAGAATACAAAAGTGTGTTGTGCATAAAATTAATTGTAAAGGGAGGGGAATTAGTTGCGTGGAAACATGTGCCTTGCTGCTGTTGCAAGACAGGCTTTTGTGGAGTACCGCTTGCCTTTGGTTTATTAAATGTATACACCCAGCATTCAAGAAAATAATACTTTTCCTAGCACAGAAGACCACCTGCCTAACGGCACAAGCAGCTTTGTATATGGCCGCCCCTTATTTCCTTATTAACAGTTTTCCTATTCATTTTTGTTAATATTATGTAAGAAAAGACAACATTGTACATGGGGAAAGCCAAGAATCCGAAAACTATACAGCATCAACACATGTCATCTTATTTTGTAAAATGTCAAAAGGCAGTCCTAGAAAAGGAATGCCTTTCTCTGTGGGATGTATTTGGTCTAGGCAACATGTACACAAGCAGATTGCACGTTGCTTCGCTCTGTCTTAGATAGCTTTAGTGTCTTTCAAGCCGATTTTGTAGAGACATAGAATCATAGAATCATAGAATTGCTTAGACTGGAAAAGACCTATAAGATCATCTAGTCCAATCGTTTAACATCCACAGAGCTGAAATATCGTAGATCAACCGGTCATTGAATACTTTATGAAGGCTGTGCCTCAACATAAGGTTTATATGGTGTTTGATTTTTGATGCCAAACATGCTCCTCCAGAGCTAGGCTGAATTTATGGATTCCTCTTCTGCTTGCTAAGGAAACAGTCATGCAATAGTCCTTGCTTTCTGTAGCGAGTAGGTGAGGACTTGTGCATTTATGAATACAGACCTAATGCAACTTCTGTTAAGAGTCTGATACTTTGCAATTATTATAATGATCATAAAGCACTGTAGAAAGTTAACTAGAAAAGTTAATGTGAAAAAGCTGGCTATGACTTGCTTGTCCTATGGACATCATGGTTTTCCAATGTCTTTAAAGTGAAAATATTACTTTCATATCCCACTCTAGGTCTGTAGATGCACTTTATTGGAGGTCAATGGCTGTGAAGCTGATCTATAAGAATGAATATTTTGTGTTGAAAAACACTTACGCTAAGTAAACACAAGACATAAATCCAAAATAACTTCTGTAAGGAGCTGAGTAACTGTTACTTGCAGTTCTTCGTATAATACTCAGCATTATAGAAAGGTTTGTGCCTTTAAATGACACAAGAGGTTTTTTATCGTGTGTATTACTATAGTTGTAGTACAAGACTTTAAACTTGAAAATACAATCTCAAGCTCGATATAAGCTCTTGAGAGCTCGTGTGTTTATGAGCACATTGGCTTGATTAAAAAATGGACATTACAGCCTGTGATTTATCTGATAGGGCAATATAAGACAGCGAGCAGAAATGAACATTCTCTATCGCTTTCTGCTGCAGGTGCCTTCAAGATGATCTGGAAGGACTGTATCTCGGAGAGGGAGCAGCTGCATTTGTGTCCCATGATCCGATTATCAATTGTAAGTATGCAAGAAACAAGCAAGACACGCAAATGTTAAAATTGTTTTAAAATTTGGGGTTGCTTTTTTTTGCAATTTTTTCTTACCTGGGTGGGGGAGGGCACTGTTGTAGGACTGGCTTTTTTGGAACCATATAGGTGCTCCCAGGGTGGGTGGTCTTCACAGTTTTGACTCCTTTTTATTTATAAAACTTTTGATTCTTATGTGATTAGCTAAATCTGAGATCTGGGACTAGTTATAAAACATAATGAGACTCTGTAAGTGTTTGATCAGCAATTGCCAGGTGTGGTAAGTAGCACCAGATGTGGCGGGGGGAGTATTCATGAAGAACAGTAGGTTGTTCTTGAAAGAACAGGGCATGGAGAGGAGATTGCCTTTATGGATGTGATGGTACTGAAGAATTCACAGCATGATTTCTGGGGTTTGTAGCCTAAGTAATACCTCTTGTGCATTACACATACTGTATATTTCATAGCCGTTTACAGTCAGCTCATAGTAGCTGCCCATTTTGGTTGCCAATTTGTAGGCTTTTTATACTGAAGGAGATTATTCCTCCTGAAGGAGGCACTTTCTGTGTTTAACCAGATTACGGCAAAAAGATCTTTAGCCCTATATTTTTTCCCACATGCTGGGAAAAAATATTATTTCCCACTACTTTAACATACTTAATTCTAGAGTCTGCAATTAGATCCATGGCCCGCTACTTCCTATATATGGACTATTTATAATCCCAGTTAGTGAAATTACAGCTGCTTCAGTGTCAAAGCAAAAAATCAAACACAAGTGTATTAAATTTAATTTTCTGCTCTTCATGTAAAGCTCTTCTGCTAAGACAAAAATACAATGTAATTCAAAATACAGTTAAAGATATGGGGGAAGTTGAAACAATTCAGTCTAGCTCAGCTGTTTTTAATTTAACCAATTACCTTCTGATATTCCTCAGAACTGTTAGTGTTAATGTTTAACAAAGCCTGAAGAAAATGGGGAAAACATAAATGGTTTGGAGGTTTGCCATATACTTACAATATTTAAAAAGGGTAAAAAGGTGACTAGAAAATTACTGGACTGTTTGTTTGGTGTCAGTTCTGGTAAAAATCATAGGGCGGTTAATTCAAGACTGTGTCAGCAAAGAATTAGAGGCTAAAAATACAATTAACGCCAGTCAGTGGGTTTCATGGCAGGCAGGTTCTGGTGAAGAAACTTAATGCCCTTTTTTGCTAGAACAATGGAACCAGTTGACTTAATGTCCTATGGCATTGTGAGTGAGAAAACCTGCACTGGGCAGAAGAAAGAGTTGACTATCAGATGAAGTAAAAACTGCCTTACTGCGAGTGTTTGGTTATTATCAAGGCAGCGAGCAAGGCAGGGCCCCTTGGGATCATGTTCCTTTCCCGCATACTGCAATCTCCTGCTGACATCGTCAAAATCCAAAAGCATCTCTACAGTCCCTACCCTGAGCAAAGACCTGGATACGGTTTCCTCAATTTCTGGTGAGGCCCTCAATGATGACAACAACTCAAAACCAAAACCTGATGCCTAGTCGGTCACGTAGCTCTTCCTCCAAACCCGAGCAGTCAGGCGTCGCTGACTTGAACTGTTGGTACTTGTTCAGGCCTCAAGGGTCTCTGTTAATGCCTGCTGTAGGCTGAACAGGGGCATGTCAGTCTGGCTTCTTCCATAAGCATTAAATTTCTATTTTTCCGTACAATGTTGCTAATACTGTTTTCACATTTGGTCATGTCGGTGTTCCTTTTAGGTTTCTCTACACAAGACGATCGAGAATTTGACTAACTTTGTTGTTACACTGAGTATTTTTGCCAGTCTTGGGTTAGGAACAATAACAACCTCACACCTTCCACAAAACTTGTTCTGCCCGTAGTCAGGCATTCCTTGGTTTATTGCTGCCTATCCTCTACCTTAGAGAGTTAAAGAGGGGCAGAAGAAAGAAGTTTGGACAGGGGTGACATCTTGCAGTATGTCCTATTGTTTCTATTTAAGAGTAGGTAAAGGAAATAGCAATATTAATCATTATAATTTCTAAACCCTGAAGGAAAAATGAAACTCCTTCCAAATAATCCATAAAGTAGCAAAGTGTACTGTTTTATCTATTTTACCGTTGGAGAAACACAGGTTTAAGTATTTTTTTCAAAGCCACAAAATTAATCTATTTTGGAAGCAGGAGCTTCTAGCTAACGATTCTGTTTTATATTCATTTGTTCCCTCTCCCACCTTTTTTTATTAATTAATTAAGGGAAAAGAATAGGAATAGGAACCTATAAAAGATTATAAATGGATGTTTTCAAAAGCAAATCTTTCAGCCCCAAGCCACCAATCTCTGACCAAGAACCTCCATCAAAAAATATAAACGGATTCCAGAAACACAGATGCGTTTCTGAACACAAAGGCAACGGTTCTCCTCTACCAGTCGGATGAGCCTTTGTGGCACTGAATGTCCCTTTCCAGCTGGCAATGACGTGGCAGGAAAGTGCCGTCCATGTACTGCGTGTGACTCTGAACTGGAGAAAGCAGCACCTGAACCAGCATTTCCCTGTGCTAACCTCTACCACCAGCGCTGCAGGAGAAGGAGTCTGGAGGTACAGGTGGTAGCAACCCCAGCCCCTGAGACGCAGGTGTGCAGATCCACAGCAGCCATTACTTTTTGGACTAATCCGTTGTAAAGGTCTCCACCTTGTGGTAGCTACTATAACACGTGCAGCCTTTTGAACTGTAAGCACCATTAATATCCTTTGCTTTAAAAAACTTAAAAAGTCAAGCTGTACGCTTTGCAGTTGTCTTCTTACTTTGCTAAATAGCCTTTTGCGAAGCTTTAAAAAGTTAGAGTAATGTGAAAGATGGCTTTAAAGTGGTGCTTTCCTGGGCTCTTCTGTCACTCTGTCCTAAGATTTGTCTGAGTGACAAAATTATGGTGTCCAGCATGAGGGGGATGAGACGTGCTAGAGCTTTACACCATGCTGTGCATCAAAACCAAATTTTGAGATTGTGCTCCATTTGCAGGGCAAATTAGTTTCACATCTCCTGATTACCCTAAACCAGCAGAGAGTAGAGAGATAACGAGACCTGCAAGCCCTTATTTCTAGGACGATTTGCAAAAAGAAAAGATCCTGTGTTTAAGTTTTAGAGCTGACAAGTCAAAAAGTTGTCTGTGAGCATATCTGGGATCCAGTAAGGGACAACACACAACCTGTGTATAATGCTATTGATACAGTCACTTTTCTGAGTGGAACCTGAGCGAAAAATTGTGTACAAAAGGAGAACCCATCTACACAGAAAGTGTCACGGAAATAGCTAAATCTTATTTCAAATGAATACTTTGTTGGTTTAGAGCAAGTCTGTATTCAGTTGCTGCTGGTGGGTACTGAGACATAGACTTACACCAAGAGGACACTGAACCAGACGTTATTTCCAGGATGGCGTGCGTAGAGATGCGCGCAGAGGATGCTATATCCAAAGAGCCTGGTGTTGGTGATCACGTCTGCTATCGCGTGCTTGTTCTTCAGAGATCAGGGCAGGAATGAGTTCAGTTAGAGCAATAGTAACCTACTTAATGGCAAGCCAGGTCACTGTGCAAACCAGGCAGGCAGGTCACCCGCTCCTCATGAGTAAGAAAATAAAAATGTACACCATATAACATGAGGCAACCTCCTTTTGGCTTTCTAATTGGCCGCATAGGTCACTCAGCACTAATAGGTTTTAGAAGACATTATAATAACACTTAGTTTTTATTTTGCCACTAAACGCTGATGGTGGATGCTATAACAGACTATAGGTTTAGAAAGACCTAAGTTTTTGTCTGCAACTACTGTGTGTCCTATGGACTACCTTATTCGTGTTGATAGGTTTTTGTTAGAGATGTCCTCGTAAAAATTTTTGCCAGTCTTTCAAAGGGTACCTGTTAAGGGAAAAAAGCCTGTGCCTTTAAGAGAGGGCGATTGTCTTCAAAGGTGAAGCATCATTTCCCATCAGCCTTTTCTGTGGTATTCCTACTGAGAGCTAAATCATGCACTGCAATGTTGGTTGCCCACTTGAGAACAGAAAGAAGCTCGTGTTGCTGTTTAACGGACAATGCAGTCCTGTTTATAAGCAGCGGATTGTCAAAGCACTCAGTGTGCAATGAAGCGCCCCAGACTGGAAGCTCCACTGAACTTTTTGCTGAAAAATAATTTCACTGAGATGTTTTGACGTTTGGAGTGTCCAGACACAATATGCACATCTGCCAGTGACTCAGTTCCCTGTCATGTTCCTAAAGAAGATTGAAAAGAGGAGGAGGATGCTGTTTGTATTCTTTTGCGTTGTTGTGCACACTTTGCTTAACCTTTAGCAGACCTAGGGAGACATCAGTCTGGACTGGCCATGCCGATGTGCTGTGCAATCCTGTATCTGTACCCAATTAGCCATCTCATACGTGCAGCTCAGGACTGCAAATCACCAACTGTGGAAAAGATGACTTTATGGTGGGGCAAAGGGAAAAGCAGCTGAGGAGTACTGCAGGAAAATACCTCAGAGCTAAGATATAGGACAGATTTTGTGTATGGTTGTTAGCTAAGAGACGACACTGGAAACTGCTTGTAGAACCCTTTTGACTAGATACGGTTGACGAAGTTTAGAAGTTTAGAATGGAATAGAATGGAATGGAATGGAATAGAATAGAGTATTTCAGTTGAAAGGGCAGTAGAAACTCTGGCAGCATTAAAGAATGATTGATAATTCAAGTTGTCATATCATATAATTATTAGTGTAATGTAGAAGATCAAGAAAAGTCATAAATGTAATTAAAGTTCTAGTTGCCTTCACAAAACATGTACTACCCTTTGACTTTGGAGCAGTCTTCTTTCCAGTCTTTTTAGCAAGCTTATGGCCATCTCATGTGACAGAGAGAGCAGCCTCAGCCAGAGGATGATTGAATCTCTGCTTTCTCTCCCAGCCCTGATCAGCCTGACCTTCTGAAGCAGCTATGCTGTGTCCCAAATGCACTGTTTCCAGGAAAGACACAAACACAACTGCGGTGCATTAGGCCACCCCTTTTCAGCAGAACCTGTTCTTTCATTCTCGCCTCCTCCATCTCTGGCCCCTGTCCCCAAGGAAATATGAACTGATTCTCAGTCTGTACACAGCTGTGTTTTAAACAGTTGTCGTTGATCATGAAAGTCGGTATTCTGCTGAGATTTGTACTAATTCTAGCTCCCCACTTAGTAAGATCTTTGAATATATTCTGAAAAAAGAGCTTTGTTTAAAAAATAAAATAAAATTGATCTTTGGAAGTCCCAAGATACCCTGATCACATGAATATTCTCAACTTCTATGTATTTTCTTGCTCTCTAAAGAAAAAACCACAAGCATCATCAAGACTCTAACTAGATTAAGCTACAAAGAAACCAAATAGATCCTCTTTCTTTGCCAAATCAATTTTAAAAGAATGTGAGAAATCTAAATTCTGTAGTTATTGATATTAATTAAAAATAAACAGTGGGTCACTTCTTGATTTCATCCATCTGAACCTTCAGCAGGTCATACTATTTGTTTCAATATTATCTTCCTGCAGAAATCCAGTGAGAATGTAAACAACTTAGAAATTTATCTGACTTTCATTTTTGTACAGATAACACCCTTTTTCTTCCCAGACGTCAATTTTCTGGCAAAATTGCCCTGGATCGAAGACAGTCACACCACATTCTTTACCCACTGTTTCCATTTCAGTGCATGGAGGAGTACAAGTCCCAGTATCTTAATAAGCGAGTTGTTGTGCCTTTGGGTTTATGCAAATGCTATCTTATTCCAGACCATGAGATCCAGGCAATGTCTTCGCATTAGCTACCATATCTAATCTATACCTTTGTTACTATGTCCTGGCACCAGGAGACACACTTTGCATAGAAAGCAGAGCTGTAACTGTGCTTTGTAAGCAATATTTGGTGCAGCAGCTCCTGCTTGGTTCATAAAAATGTAACTTGATAATTTAGACAGCTATGAGTCAAAATCTGAATGTCAGGTAACACGCAACTTTGAGCCCCAAAGGGAAACCAAGGTGTACCGAGGAAATAACACGACTGTTTGTTAAGAGAGTAATGAGAGCTCTGTACATTCAAACTCTGTTCAATATATACAGAAACCAGCCCTAACCACTAAACCAAAAGTTTTTAGTGGTACCACTGCACAGTTTATATCTGACTTCTTGTCCTGAAAGCAAGGTCTTATTGCCTGGCTATTTCTGAAAGCTGTTTTGTTAGTTAAATAGTTAAAAATGCTGCAGAACAAACTCAGAATCAGTGAAATAAAATGCCTTTGTTTAAAACCAGTTCCTGAAACCTTTGAATATTTTATTTTGCAAGAAATGGTAAACCCTCTGTTTCCAGATGAACATTTTAATTGAAGACATGCAAGAATAGTCTCTTGATGAGGCCATCTACAGTAGCGCTTATTCTAATATACCTTTTTACATATTGCATGCTAGTATTTATCAATCTACAAAGAAGATCCGTTCCCAGCTCCTTGAGTTACTGAGCCTGTGCTGGAAAAGTTACGCTATGCACATTGTAGTGTGGCAAATAACAGAAAAGGTTAGTTGGATGCTGGGTGTTGCAGTTTAGCCATCTATTCTCTCCGTTATACTTGGAAGTAAACTGTTGTCAAGGTAGACTGCCTTCCTAAAGACAAGTGTGTGTCCCTGCTCAGACACCGGGCTCTCGTCTGAATGTGTGGACAGCAGGGACTTGGCCTTGGGACCTAAAGAGTCCACAGACTCTGGCCTCTGCCACTGCCCCTAGGTGCTTCATGAGATGGCTCCACTCTCCCCATCCCACCCTGACATGACCCTGCGGGGGGTGGGGGGGGAACTAAAGCTTGATTCCCCCTTGGAGCTCTGGGGGGGTGAAGACAGTGCTTATTTATACAGGGGAGTAGGGAAGAATTGAAGTTCTGAAGGATGGTGCCTGTGGTCACCACATTTCTTGGGACTGTGCTCTCTGCTCCTGCTGAGGAGGTTATAGTCACGTGAGAAAGACTTCACTACTTTCTTACCGTCGTCACTGCCAGATGGGGGTAGGCCATGGAAAACAGCGGTGCTTTTAGGGCAGCCTTTTGTCCGTGTTTGTAAGCGTGTGTGATCTTCACTATTCTGTGCACCTTTGTCCTGGACATAACACATATTTTCATCTTCCCCATTTATACTGTCCCTTAAAAAAAACCCTCTAATACTTTAAACAGCACATGAAAAAGCAAAGTGTCTTTGAAGAAATAACAGCTGAAATTAGATAGAAGTAGTGTAGTTATACTGAAAGAAAGATTAAGAAACACAAGGTAATGGGGTGTATTTTTGCCCCTCTTTTCTGTCGAGATCCTTCTCTGAATTATCAGATGAAGGTCTTTCTTGAAGGGTACACATGCAATCAGAAGACAAGTCCTAAAGGTAATATTTCTCTGCAGTCATGCATTTATTGTGGTTTTTGAGGAGTAGATTTAGAAAGACTTTACCAAGACCAAAAGATGCAGCAATAAAAACTCTGTAACTGCAAGAAATAGTAACTTAAATGACTGAAATAAGCATCCCCAAAAGGCTGCAGAGAAGCTCTGATCACAAGGAAATTCACAACCCCTGCATTACTACCACCGGTGTTATTAAGCAGGAATAAATTTTATCTTGGCATCCAAGACATGTAACATAAAAAAGCTGCTGCATTACATTCCCATGAATAATTTTATTGTACACACATAAGGCTATATTTGAAGTTATTAAAGTGTGAAGATCTTAAAAATCTTTACAACAGCTCAGGAAGGCTGGGCAAATAGAATATGTGTGTTTTACAGACACTTGAAATGTACTGTAGGCAGCAATTAAACAGTGTTCCCTAGACTGAATTAAAAAAAAGGGAGAGAAGGCAGGGAGAGAAAGTTTAGTTGCAGTAGTAACTTTTTTTTTTTTTAAAAAGTAAAATTCTTTTTGTAACTGCTAAAATTCACTTTCATGTAGACAAAATATAGCTGACAGACATGTAAAAGACATCTTCCCTCAACTTCTAGTCTTCAAGCCTTGGAAAGGAGAAGACTCTCTATATTTTACTGACTGGAATCTAAAACTCATGAAAATGATCATCTTTATTAGTGGGCACAGACAGAGGGTGAAAAAAGTCATGCAGAGCTTTGCCAGCGTACCTATGGACTTAAGCAGCAGTCCTGCTAGTCTAGTCCCTGCATTTTTGGAATTATTATACCTGACAATATACATGGCATCCTAATCAGTGGATTCAGGAACCCTCATAATGGAAATTAAGTGCACAAATAGGAGAAATGAGAAAGCTGATCAGAGTACTTCTATTCTGTTGTGTAGCCTCTCATGCAGTCTTGTGTATCGAAGTAGAGCGTATTCCGGGCACGATCACGTTGCTTGTATAAAAAGCAATGGTCTGATCCCAAGATGTCTGAAAATGAAGTGAAGAAGCCCATTAAGCTCAGTGAGCTTCAGTTCAGGCCAGTAATGTGTTACTGTTTATATTTAACTGTAATCGACATTATTTCTGACGCCTTTCTACATAACAGACAACCTTTTGCTTTTAGTCTCTTAGACCCAGGAACCTGAAGACAGGCGGTAAATCTAACTTAAGCAGATAACCACATGGCAAGAATGGAGCATTTAAATAGGAATTCGTCTTTTTAAGCATAGCCATGATCGTTTTCTTACAGAAACTCAGAAACTTGTTTTGTGTACAGGCCAGCAGCTGTAGTTGCAGGAACAACTAGTTCTCCCAGCTCAGCTAATGTTGGTTATTCAGAACGCACACTTACAAAGATTTGCTGGGGTTCTTCAGAAAGGGCTTGTCATCCAGTTATACAAAGTAAGGAAAATATGCAGCTAACTTGTTTGGACCGGAGACAAACCACAGGCAATGACCAAAGTGTCACTTGATGCTCGATGGAGTTGGAGTAGAATGGGCTTGCTTGTCTCACATGCCACTGTGGTTTGGCCTCAAACCAAGTTTCTCTCTTGCAAGTTAGACTTTATAAGAGAAGTTTAGCCTGTGACATGGCACTGGCAAATTTTAGACTGAGGTCTTGAACTAGCGACAGCAACTACTGCTGTGCTCTGACAGCGGCCGAGGGATTCAGTGACCGCAGGAAAATGATCGCTGCTGCTTATAACTGGCTTTAACCACTACACAGCTAGTACACGGCGGGGTTTGCCGTGCTGCACCAACCTCATGAGGTCCATATGGGACCTCTTTTTACACCCACTATAGTTGCAGACAAGCTTGTATGTATAGTTTGTAAGGTGAAGCTGAAAAGCCTGCAAGGGCTGTGTAGACCAGCTGCAGCTGTGGGTATTTATGCAAACAATTAGATATTCTCCAGTCTCAGAAAACGAGCTTGAAATCTTGCCAACATAAATTGGTTTATAACTTCTCAGGTAACTGCTACTTTTAGTTAGTCTGGAAACATTATATGAACAGGGCTTTTTAAGGGTACCAGGATCCGAGCTCAGTTCCGCTCAGATGCAGGAGCTGGCGAAGCGTGCAGAGAGCAGGAGAAATGGAGGGAAGAGCTGCCTGAGAGCTCTGAGCTCTCAGAGGAGTCTGGCTTCTGCATGCCACAGCATCTTAGTGAGTGGGTTTGGGTACCGACCAAATGTAGAGTTTGTCAACTAATTAATTTTCATTCATCCAGAGCTTTATATGGCAAACCAGGTCCATTGTTTTAGTTTTTACTTAGGAAATATCATATCCTTCCTCCCTGAGTCTTTTCCATGGTCTCTCTGAGAGTTAGGGTTACTAACAGACTCACAGTCTGAGCATCCTTATCTCTGGAGTGGTAAAAAGAAAACAACCAATCAACAGAAAAACCCCTTTCTCATACTAACAGCTTTTACAATGACATATTTGGCTAAATAGCTGTGTATCATGAAAAGAACACTAGATTCTTCTACAGTTGTGTGTGGAGGAAAAAGTTTCTCTACAGAGCGGTAGACTATTAGGTGACTACTAAATATTACAATCTGATCCTTAATGCATCAGAGTATGTGCTTTAAAGGACACTTGCACACTGAAAGAGCATGGATCTGACAAGGATAGTTGTGTATATGCATCATAGCGCCCCAGTAAAGGTACTGAGTGGTATTTGTCGCACATGAAGAATTGAGAGTATGAAATGATGCATATCAGAAAGTATGTTGTATACACGGAGACCTGTGGCTCATGGTCTCCAGCTTTTATAGCTGGAGGGCTCTACATCACTCTGGCTTTTTTCATTCAAGCAGACATTTCTCCTGCTTCTCATAGTGCCCAAATAAGAGTAAATCTGAGTCACAATTCTGAGTGGCAAGACGTATTTGTAGTGGGAGGGACTGGAGTATTTGACTGGTGGCAAATACAGAGCCTTGTAGGACATACTGAATTTAAAGATTTTTAGTCTGACTAAAGCAATTCAGTTTTCAACAAAGTAAAAGAAAACAGCTCCTAATAACAGGGATCTGATTGCTAACACTGCTCAGCTGATTCAGGGAGGTCAGGATCAAGGGCTGTGCGCTTGGACGTACCGCTGCCGTCTGAGTGATGCTGTCAGCACCAGGCTGAGCACCTCGCCCAGCACTGACCTCAGAGTCCCTCTCCGTGGAGCGCGGGTTGGGTTCGTGACTGGGTCTACCCTGCGACCAAAGAGCAGCCATGATCAGAGTGGTATTGGTCCTGCTGACTCAGGAGGTTGTATTCTTTCCATCCGGGATGCAGAGCTCCTGGATGTGCCAGGATGTTTGGGTGCTGCTTCGGTCCCTGCATTGTGCTCTGCAAAGCTCTGCTTTTAAAACCCATTCAGAAAATGCTACAGGTGGTCTTATCTGGTGCAGTGAGAGCCCTTGGAAACACCTGAGTTCTGTCGGTTGAACAACAACAAAATCACCTCAAAGCAGACATTTTATCTGGAAAATTTCAGACTGGGCCATCAGTCTAAAAAAACAACGAAGGCCTGAAAACAGGGCTGTAATGGAAACTGCCAGGTAACTTGATGACAAATGATGAATTAGCCTAGCCATTTGGGTATGGAATGAGGGCATGCATGTAACAAATATTTTTTGTAAGGGGAAGCCTTTCTTCTCACCCTTCTCTATGAAAGCCTTTTTATTCTTATTATGAATAAAAGCTCAAGGCCAGTCTTATTTAATTCATCCATTTAACCCTGGAAGACAATAGGCCGGACAGAAGTCTCCCATTTCCCAGCAGAAGGAGCATCAGGCTATAATGAAAAAAATGGTGTGAAAACATTCCAAGTTTTAAGAACATCTCCGTTGTGCCAAGAAGAGCGTGACTGTGGAGAATATAGTCTATTTTGGTAGTAAAATGAGCTCTCCACTACTTAGAGGTCTTGGAAAGTTATACTTGGTAACTACTGGTGAGGTGCTAACTTACAGTCTGGCAGGATTTTAAAGGATGTTTTGGTCTTTATGGGCTTAAATGTAAAAACTGAAACTACAGACAAAAAAATCACTCAAAAATGATGAACTTATAAATTAGGTGACCTTGGTTTCTTCAAATGCCAGGAAAACACACTTCACATGCCTGAAGATATTTAGTGCTGTCCTGCTGAAGAAATGTAAAGCAGGATATTTAATAACGTGAGAAATATTTCAATCAGCCAAGTCTACACACACACATAAAAAAACCCAACCCACTGAGATCGGAACTGTGAGTTAATTCTTGTAACGCTTCCATGGGGGTGAGGATATATGTAGTGGGAGAAGTGCCATGTAGTTTTCATCATAGGCTTAGCCTGTGTATTCAGATGCCCGGAATCTGGACTTAACGTTTGTTTTTAAACAAAATACATTTCTGACAGGCTTAAAAGAAGGAAAACATATAACTCTGGAGAACTAAACATTTATTTTCTTATTTTCTTCTTTGTTATGTGAATGGCACAAACACCCAAACTCATTTGTTGTTTAAGGGAGTAGTTTTATTTCATGATTTATGATCGTGGAAGTCTAGGTCTCTCTCACTACAGCTTTGTCAGAATATACCTATAGGGCAGCTCTGTTAATTGGAAGGCCTTTCTGTCATGAAGTGTTAATACAATGCTGTACCCTAACTAGCTCCTCCTGGGAAATTAAAAACAGAAGAGTTCATTCCAAGGCATGAGGTACAGTGATTAAACTCATGGGCTTGAATCTGCCAACCACATTCCAGAGGATAGCTCCTGGTATGAGAGGAATGGGATGCTTTTGGATGTTATCTATTATTTGAGTATCTATCATCGACTCCAAAACAGGCTTAAGTCTGTGGACCAAAGTGGCAACGCAGCTGCGCTTTGTAACAGAGGATTATGATCCTTGAAGTAATTTCCTCTTCTTTTGGAAACTTATTCTGGTTGTCAGCCAGGAAATATTGCCGCTTGCCTGCAAGATAAGAGATTGCAGAGCTATATTGCTAGACTAATTCTGTTACAACTGCAACAAATATCTAATCTAAGATTCTTCTTCAGTGTATGAGACTTCCTTATAACATTAAGATAATAGAGAATATTTCTTCATACTGAAAGTTGCTGTTTGCATGTTATGGACTATAATGTGGTGGAAGTTTTGTAGATTTTCAGAGTTTGAAGAGTCCATTGTAAATAATTCAAAAGTATTAATGAGACAACATAAAACTACTAACAAATGCTAGGTTTTCTCTGGTCAAATTAATTAAACAAACATATCATTGGGCCAGTTTTGAAAAAAATATGCTCCAAATAAATCTTGTTTTTGTTTTAAAAAATGTAAAAAGTACTCTTGCTTTTTGAATTCTCATATCACTAGAATCTCTCTGTGCAACTAAACTTACTTTCTAGAAAAACTTTACTGTAGAAGAGACTTGTGTAAATGTGTACAAAAAATTTGGATATAGGGATGGTGTCTGTGTGTGTTTCTGTGAAATTCTGCTGATATTTTAAGGTTGTTTTCAACCTTAACTCTGAAAAATAATTTTCTATTATATTCTCTAACTTTATTAAAAATAAGGGTAAAACCCGTACTTCTTGTAATCCATTTTCAAAGCACTTCATTCTGACTTACCAGTAGAGGGAGATGGCGTTCTTGAAGCGCAACCTAAACTTGCTAGTTATTTTCGTAACACAGCGAGGTTGCCTAATTGTTTGTAAACTCTGTTGAAAATCCTGACTTGGCCAATAGAATATCTTGAAATTCTTGAGAATACAGTCATTGTCAAGGACAAAATTTTAAGAATACCTTTATAATAGTGCTGCAGGAGTTTTGCAAAAATTCCTGTATCCAACAAGCAATTACTCAAGCAGCGAAAGGAGGAACTGTGTTGTAACAATATCTTACCTATTTTGCTACATCTATACATCTAGTTCTCTATGAATGTAATGTGATGAAAAGTTTGTGAGTGCAATTTAATGTACATACATAGGTATTTCTTGGAGAAATCAAATGGGTGACTTGGTGCTTCTCCCCATTGATATGGGACATCTCTACGGGATTACGTTGCATACCTCTGCTGTGGTAGTCTCTGCTTTCTCTTATAGTTGCAGTGAAACAGCCTAGTACTGCTTTATGGAAACCTAACTTGGAAAAGCCTTGGAAAAGTTATTTCAAAAAGGACCTTCAGGCCACAATACTGAAATCCTTTATAAAATCCTGTCTCAAAAGTTTAGATTAAAACACAGAAGGGAAGAGATCTGTAAGTAAGACAGTAGGGACACACACAGTTGCATAGAACTGTTATTGTATAGGTGGCATTCATCACCCATAGGCTAGATGTAGGTATCTGCTGCATAGATGCCTCTACCTGAACTGGTGACTTCTGACTCTCTTTATTAACAATAAATTGAGGCCCAGCTGCCACTCACTATATTGATCTCATCTCCATGGACTGGAAAAGGAGCTTAAGGTGCTTAGGCTGGATGTGGGCACCTATAGTCAGTGGAGATACTCAGATTTTAGGTGTGATGAAGCTCACACTGCCTCATGCACCGTATTTAATATACAACCACGAGTAAGGTCTGCATGATGACATGACTGTGGGTAAAACCAGCTTGGAATTGTGGATAATTAGCATGTATTTCCCATGTGCAGAGATTTAAAAACTCAGGTATAGGATTTATTGATCTTCACGGAGCTATCTTCAAAAATGACCCTCGTGGCATGGTTCTTCTTTTGCTTTCAGTGTATGACACTAGTCCCATTGTTTTCACGAGGAAATACATTAGCTTCCTCATTAGATATTCAATATCTTGAAACAGGACTGTGATATAGATTTAAAAGAAGTATATTCCTTAGTAGCTGTTCAGACATGGCATAGATATTTCTAAAACTGGCAACATTTGGACTGCAATTAAAAACCAGAAGTGGTTGTGAGTACAGGTTCTTTTTAGTCAAGAGAATGCCAATGAAACATCTTGCAAATAATAAGGAAAAATTTAGTCGGTGGTAGAAACTAAGCTATAAAACCTTTGGAAAGAAACTAGCAAAACTTACGAAACTTTGCAATGGAAAAATATTTCTGAAATGCAGAATATTTTCATTTTCAAGGCTATCTCTACAGCAAATAACAGGTATTTTGTATTTTGCTGGCATTTCTCTCCCTACAAACATTCAAGGGAGAAAGGGATGCATAATCCTCTTTTAGTGCCAAAGAATCTTGAGGTACAGAGAAAGGAGAATAATGATCTTAAGCAAGGTGGAATTTAGGCCTGTGCTCCTCATACAGGATCTGCTACAGATTTCCTGTGTGACTTTCAGCAAGTAATTTAGTCCTTCTCTGCTTTCATTCCTCATTTTTATGGTGGGAACTATAGAGCCTAAGGTTATGGACCCTACAGATTTTTTAAGGACATGCTGATTAGAAATGCATTTGTACTTTGTGCTAAGAAGTGCTATAATGCAGAGAATAAAGATCGATAAAGAGATCAAGACTGCTTTGTCCAGTGGGTACAGGCCCCATACTTTTGATTATTCTGTTTCTCCATCCATTGTTTTATCTACTCTTTTTTTTTTCCAAGTAAGCAAGGAAGTGGCAGAGCAGGTCCTGACTTGGTCCTGGTCTTGATACATAATTGTATTAATAAAGGCAGCAAGTCTGCTTCTGAGCCAGAAAAAAACTTTTGCCCCCTGGCTTTTACTTCTATGTCATGATCACAGGATGACCTGTTTTATAAAACAAATGTTTTATAACCAAAAGCAAAGTGATTTCATCTTGCAGATGATAGATGATTCAGTGCTATAGCAGGGTGAAATGGTCTCTTGGCTCAGGCACATGGTTTATTAAACAAACTACTCCAGTTGCTACAGCTACTTACTGCTTGTGTCTAGCTCTTTTTCACTATTATGAGATATTTTGAAATGTGTTGAACTGTGAATTAAACTGACATTTATATTTAAGCAAACTGCTGTGGAGCAGAGAAAGAAGATTGAAAATGGCAAAAGATTATCTCTGTGGGACTTCTAGATTCTTTACAATGTTGTGGCAGGTTGACCCTGGCTGGATGCCAGGTGCCCACCAAAGCCGCTCGATCACGCCCCTCCTCAGCTGGACAGGAGAGAGAGAATACAACGGAAGGCCTGTGGGTCGAGATAAGGACAGGGAGAGATCATTCAGCAATTACCATCACGGGCAAAACAGACTCGACTTGGGGAGATTAGTTTGATTTATTACCAAACAAATCAGAGTAGGGTTATGAGAAATAAAACCAAATCTTAAAACATCATCCTCCACCCATCCCTTCTCCCTGGGCTGAACTCCACTCACTGTTTTCTCCACCTCCTCCCACTCAGCGAGGCAGGGGGACGAGAATGGGGGTTACGGTCAGTCCGTCACAGGTTGTCTCTGCCGCTCCTTCCTCCTCAGGGGCAGGACACCTCACACTCTGCCCCAGCTCCAGCCTGGGGTCCCTCCCACGGGAGACAGTCCTCCACAAACTTCTCCAACGTGGGTCCTTCCCATGGGCTGCGGTTCTTCATGAACTGCTCCAGCGTGGGTCCTTTCCACGGCAAGCAGTCCCTCAGGCACAGACTGCTCCAGCGTGGGTCCCCCGCGGG
>JAVKLA010000090.1:30249720-30306349 GCA_034782735.1 Sagittarius serpentarius | reverse complement strand
CGGCGCCTGGAGCACCTCCTGCCCCTCCTTCTGCACTGACCTGGGGGTCTGCGGAGATGTTTCTCTCACATGTTCTCGCTCCTCTCCGGCTGCGGCTTCTGAGCCCCAGCACTTTTTTTTTTCCTTCTCAAACATGTTATCCCAGAGGCGCTACCACTGTCACTGATGGGCTCGGCCTTGGCCAGCGGCAGGTCCGTCTTGGAGCTGGCTGGCATTGGCTGTATCGGACACAGAGGAAACTTCTAGCAGCTTTAGAGAAGCCACCCCTGTGGCCCCCCGCTACCAAAACCTTGCCACGTAAACCCATTACAATTGGGTCAGTGCTTTTTTATGTGTCTGTGACGTTCTTCATCCTGCTGTACCTCAGAGCTATTTCCATTATGCTACGTGGACTTGAGGTGTTTCTGTAGTCTTTTTCTGACTTGTGCTTTATACTTTTTGTGTGTGCATTGGAGGCTGCTTGGAATTTATACTAAAGTGGATTCAATTCAGTCGGTTGCAGATCTGGATAAACTGGATTAAGGAGTACGGAAAAGAAACAGATATTTCATTTAGTTAATGGATTTTGAATGTGGCCTAAAGAATGACAGGAGGAATCCTTTAGACAGAGAAAGCCCTCAGATGCCAGTTGGTATATATTTTCCAATCAATGATTTGATTTTTGGCGTATGCTGTGGACTTCGGTTTTGAAGGAGACGCATACATCAGAGAAAATATTGAGAACATATGTTTTTCAGTTTGCAAATGGCAAAACAATTTCTCTGTTGAAAGAGACTGGTAGTGTTACTTGATCGGCTCACCATGCCTTGATAATCAACTATTTTGTTAGAAAAAATAGGATGGATTTAATGAAATGTGCTCTGGGCTGCCTGCTTCATATGCTTTCTTTACTACTGCCAGGGATAATGTGTTTTACCCCTCAATTACATTGCTGAATATAATTCATTTTTCATAACTATTGCCAGTGTTTAAGATTTCCTCTTTTAGGTGTGTTGCTTTCAGATCTGATTTATGAGATCCTTCAGCTATGCCTATTGTGAATTCATGCTATGCAGTTGTTGGGTGAACTCTGGGCCCAAGATTTGCATTTTGTATAGGGATAGTTTGCAATGTTATATTTTTTAAGTGGGATCAGAATGGTTTAGGTCACGCATATCCCCTTGTGGTCTATGGTTCAACTTCTCTTGTTGCCTTTTGAAGAACATGTGCAACCTATTCTTGGTAACTGTAGATGTGGGCTGCGTTTTTCACTGTTTTGCCAGAGGAGAAGCACAATGACTTCATGTTCCTGAAGCACTTGAATGGGATCATGTTTTGTTGTGACACTGAGGACAGGATTAATCCCATTTCACTTCAGGCACTTAACTGAAGAACCTCAGCTGAGAGACTAGCTACCCAAAGGTTCTTTAACGCACAAAAAGAAACCGGCACCTTTATGGAGCGATTCATTGCTTGTGAATTTTTAAGTACTCTTTGGAGGCCTCATCTGCTTTCGCTGGCTGCAGAGGGAGCAAAGGTTAGTTCAGTTGAAGCCCTGAATTTAGGAGGTATGAAGTCAAGTGGGAAGCTTTCTGCTTTCTAACTTTTTCCTGCTCTGGGGCTGACTGTCCAAATAATAGTCCCTGAGATTTGTTTCATTCTGTTTCATCCTACCATATGGATACTGAGTGCTCAGATGAGCCTAGCTCACATGGGGTAGTAGGTTGTGCCCGCACTGTGTGTCCTCCCTGGATCTGATCTGACCCCAGACCTTCAGTCCTGCTGAAGAACTTCCCCTGGTAGGGTGTTTCGAGCTAGAGCTGAGTAGTGCTCAGAGGCAGCCGGTGCAGGCAGCTCCAGCATAAACTGAGGGACTTCTGCGAGTCCGCTTTGTGGAGGGTGGTGGTGGACGCCTAATGATGTGGCTAATCACAACGTCTTATGTCTCACTTGCCCTTACTGCAGGTTGTCAACAGGGTTTGGACTTTGGTTGTTCAGCAGGGACCGTTCTGTGTAAGCTAAAGGAGTAATACTGGCAGCTACGAGGCTGATAATCTCTGTGAGGATAAGCCACAAATGGGGGCTGTGATGCACATTGTTAATGTGTATTACAAATGTAAACAGGCTGTGTGTATTTATGAAGATATGTTAACTTATTGGTCTGCATCCCATGTACTCTTCCATCTTGATTTTCTTTGGCGTCCTTGGTACTTCTCTTCGCAGAGACTGCGTGCAGCTTTCCGGCTCTGCTCAAGTCGTAGCCCTTTTCCTAAAACATATTTAGCCACAGATTTCAGTCTGCAAAACATTACTGGTAAAATGTATGCATATTTGAAAATGACATGTTCCCAGACACCAAGCCAACAAGCTGCATACATCACATGCAACGAAAGATAATTGGAAGTGTTGAATTTATTTTCAGTAATGTATCCCTATTAGCAGTTTCATCTGTTTGCTCTGGAATAGTGGCTTCCTTACCATATGCTTTTGGTAATACAACAGTTAGTGTGTGATATTAGGTACAATGAATCAACCACGTAAGTGTTCGGAGCCTGTGTGTAACATAATGGGACTCCCAAAATAAACTTGGATGTGTGAGCGTTGTGCAGAGAGAAATTTTAAATTATTCTTTTGAGGTGCCTGCATGAGCCGGCTCTTACAGAAGACAGCTGGGCCCCTCACGGCGCAGAGCCTGTTGCAGAATTGCAATTGAGAGGGAGTGAGCTTTATCTCTGTATTTCAGTGCTTCAGTGTTTTCACGGGAGCTGTAATGCTTCCTTCCTCTGCTGTTTTTTCCCAGCCACAGGACTACAAAACATGAAGACCACTTTAAAAGACAATTTCATGTAGCCTGATACACAGTAGAGCCAAATTCCCAATATCAGCTTTATAACTATAGGCTAAATTACAGCTAGTAGAGCTTGTTCTGCAAGGAGGTGTAACCAAAAGCAGAATGGGACCCCAGGTTTTCAGACTGGAAAAACCCTGCTGAAGTGGAGTGCGTGGGGGTGGGTTTGCATAATTAAATGAAAATGAAGGAATGTCTTGTGTTGCTATAGTCCCAGCTAAAGGTCTGGTCTGTTTGCTCAGGATAGCAGCTCTAATCTATGACTATAGGTTACTGCTGGATTCCTGCCATCTTGTTTAAATTAGATTCATAGCCTGGGGGGGTGGGTGGGGGGTGTAAGCAGGAAGCCATTGTAATTTTCATGCTTTGGACACCAGTGTATTTTCATGAGCTGAAGTTAAGTGTCTCTGGGGATGCTGAATATCACTGAAACATTTCCTGAGTTCTCTTAAGCTGCACAATGGTATGTCCGAGTCTGTTTTCCAAAGGACAGAGCTTTTTGTTTAGTTAGTGAGGTCTTAGTTAGTTCACTGAACTAGTATGCTTTTGCACTTATAATTCATTGAGGAACAGAAGAAGAGGAGGAAAGTTGTGCAGGAAAAATGAAGTCCTCTGCCTTAGAACAGCTAGGGATACTGTGATTTCTTTTATGCCCCCATATGAATTTGTATTTCTAATTACTAAAATCCTCAAGAGATTGTGACTTTACAGCTACTGTGTCAGAGCTAGTTTTTTAGTCTGTAAACAGGTGAAATGTTCAGGCAAGCACACGGTTTTAGGTAAAAGAGCAATAGCTGGAGCACCCAGGTAGAGAGACTATGATTGCTGCCACTCTTGGGCAAATCACTTTGCATTGAGGCACTTCTTTTCCATTTTATATTACTTAGCTTGTACAGCACCAACACAACAGTAGTGTGGTTTTAATTAGAGATCTTTAGCATCACTGTGCACACACTTACTGTCTTTTACCAGTCTGAGTACCAGAAGTACTGCTAGCCCCCAGCGAGTTGCACAGGCAAAGCGAAGCCCCAGCGTCACTCCTGGTAGACTGCTGAAGCAGGACATGGTGTGTACTGGTTGGGATAATACATTGACTGCTTTCCTACAGCATTTGGAGAACACAGCATGGTGCTTAGGCAGTGGTGCATGTCCAGGACAGCTGCCTCCTGATTTAACAACAGTTAAGTAAACCTTAAAACCCTACATCTTGTTGTCTTATGGCATTTCAGATTAGTGTTTTCTTTTGATGTGTTGGGTTTTCTGTTTTTTTGTTTGTTTTGGTCATGTCTTTCTCTTAAATTTCACATAAGCTGAATCAAAGCACAGGGAATTCATGTGACTTACTCCTGAGTCACAGTCCTCTGTGTTAACCACAAACCCACATATCACTTGTCCCTGAAAAGTTTACTCCTCGTTTTCCTTTCTTTCCTAATCTGTCAGACTCCCACATATTTTTATCTTCATCTCTGCCTTCAGTCCATCCCTTCCTCAAAATTTCCATTGACCCTTTTCCCTCAAAGGTTCAGTGTCCCCTCTCAGCACTCCCCTCCTTTATCTCAAGATTTCTTGGCAGTCTGGTATACAGACTGGATCCTAGTGATTAAATGTGTTGCTGCTAAAGGCAACGTTTTCTTGCTCTGAAAAAGTGCTGTGTTAGCCACAAATAGGTTTGTGCAGGAGATGACGGAGAAAGCTTTCTCTCGCTGCTTTCAGTGTGTCTGATGGCTGACGTCTGCCTTAGTATGAATGAGGGTGGTAGCAAGGACACATATCACTCTCACTTTGTGTATCGGCCGTGTGAGCGAGTACATTTCTAGAGTTTGTTCTGGGTCTGAATTGGACCAACAGACTGTGGTATTTTGTTCTCTGCAATTTTGGCTGAATCTGTGGACATACACTTTTTTCTTAAAGGTGTAGCTGTATTGGATGAAAAAATTACTGCTCTGTGCTGCTATCTGCTTCCCTCTTCTTTGAGGTTATGGCCTTTTCTGATCCCCAGCCATGAGTGCTGCTTCGCAATTCCAGGTTCGTTCCAAAATGGTCCAGGTTAGCAGAGGCCGCTGAAACTCTTTGAGCTCGCTAGCTTGTTTAGAAAGGGTATGCATGAACCGCTTTGCTGCCCAGCGGAGGAGGCGATGACTTCTGTTAGGATGGTTCTGGAGAGCAGGGCTGGCAGTTTGTTTGGCTGGCGTAGCTGCAGTGGGAATGAGTCCCTAGTGCTAATGAACTGAATTGAACTGGAAAGATTGAGTTACACAGGATCTGTGTGTGCAAATCTAGACAGTCTCTGTGAATGCTGACAGTGGGAGAAAAAAATGTGGCTGCTTTGCGTATCAAGCATTGTTCTAAATATTACTGTTGTTGCTCATGCCTAGGGTGTGAAAAGTAGAGTTCATGTCATTACTGTAAAAACTCAGCCCTTTCCCCACCCTTAAAAGTGCAATTGTCTATTGTTCTGTTACCTGAAGTGAACCATGGTATATGAAGATAAAAATAACGCATGTTGGCTAAATTGCATTTTAAAGAATTTGGCAATTTTATCACTTCAAGAAAATCTTTTAAGCTCCTGGTGGTCTGGCATAGCCACCTACACTGAAATGTACCCGTGGTTTTTCTTTTAGAGGGAAGGCACAGAAATACTCCACAGTGTAGAGCTGTGTGGTAGCTTATGCAGATTGAGCTCTTGCTTAGCAAGTGATATGGGAGGATGAATTTGTTTGTGTAATAGGCATAAGGGAAGCAACTTAAGAGATGCTGTTGCATGCCTTCATGGGGATGAGTCTTGTTTTGTAAAGAGTATGGTTTGAGATGAAACAAGCAAATAAGAAAAGCCCTAAGTAAAGCATGTTTTGAATTAACGCTTTAATTTGCATAAAACTTGTTTAGAGGCAGATTTGAAGTGCACAAAATCTTTCAAACTTAAGAAATTTTAGTTGTGGATATTTGTGTGATGACTCAAGTCCATCTCACCTTTGGTGTTGTAGCTACATAGCATTAAACAGTTTCTGAGTTAACTTGCAATGAAATGTTCCTTTGTGTAGATATAAAAGCCATATTTTCCACTTTGATATTCTGTCTCATTGAACAGGTTTTGATCTCAGTTAACATGGAGTAAATCCAGAGTAATTCCATTACAGTCAGTGATGTTAGTTTGGATTTACACCAGTATAACTGAGGTCAGAGTCTGGCTTTGGTTGTCTGAATGTTACATATTTCACAAATATCCTTTCACATCTCCACTTCAGACCTCGCTGGCTCCTCCTACTTTCCCAGATTCCAAGAGTAACAATGTAGGTGAAATTTACTTGATGAAAGATTGTTTAAGCAGGGTCTGTTTTTTATTAGCTCAGCTGTTTTTCATTTTTCAGCACTGTTTGAAGTTTCATTGTACTCAGGATAGGATCTGAATTCATCATGCTTTTTCTACTTGACTCTATTTTGTCAATTAGAAGTGTGGTGTTTTAAATTATAGGGTGCTCTCCGACGTTATCGTTGAGTAAAAATTGTATGCCTCGGTGACATTTCAAAGCAGTTTCTAACTCCCAAGATCAGAAAAAGGAAAAAGGTTGTGCCTTAAGGCATTACTGTTAATCAGCAACATAACATGTTTGAAAGAGCTTACTAAATGAGAGATGTGACTTTGGAGAATGAGATGAATTAAATTTTTCCTGTTTTTGTTTATATTTCCTGACATTACGCTGGTTTTGTAGAAGTGTACTCTGAACTTTATTACAGAGTATTTTAATTTACCATGTGTGAGACATCTGGAATTTCATCTAGGTTATTTTGTTAGTTAAATTGGGTTTATTATTAAGGTTAGATGTTTGGACAGTTTTATCTGTGTTTATATAGTTTAGCTGGTACACTGGAGTCTTGGTCCACATAATCATACCAGAAATAAATCGATAATATTTGTATTAATGTCTTGACAGTTGGACTTCTACTGGTACAGTGTCTCTCTGTTCATTTGATGATAAATAATCCTGCCCAGAATATCCAACTCTTACTCTAGTGATAAAGAAAGGATGGGAGATGGGAAACACTACCTCCTTCACAGTTTGGAGACCTTGGGCACAAATTCTGTCTGTAGTTAAGCAAAATGCTTAAGAATGTTTTTGTATATACTCTATTGATTTTGATAAAAATTTTCACATATGCTTAAGTGTTTTTCTGAGTGAGGCCCTAAAGATTTGCCTCTGGCAACAAAGAGAGTCTTTGGCAGAACTACTGATTTAAACCTGAGCGACACAGTCTTAACAATTTGGATGCCATTTTGTACTGCAGACACCTGAACAAGAGCTTTACAGAAGGACTGAATCACTATTCATGTCTGTACCTGAATCTCTCCTAAAGTCCATGCAGTGACAGTCTTCACCATGACTATGTAAGTGGGCAGTTCATAAAAACGGATGGTGCCTTGAGCCTGCACAACAGACTGTTGTTTAAAGAGTTAGTCATGCGCTTACGGTCTCTGTTCCTTGGCATTAGTGTTCAAGAAAGTTAGCCTGACTATTAATGTATGTAGGAATTTCATGTTGGTTTGTGAATGCCATTGAGAACCGCATGGTTTTGTTGTGGTTTTGAGCCTTCTTTTTGGATGCAAGAACTAAGGCATAAATGAGTAGCTCTGCGTAGCTGTAGCACAGCCATCAGTTCATATACCTGTGCTTTCTTCTTAGAAAAGGCTGTGCTGTGGGCTGGACAGTTGCTCTGGTTTCTCAGGCAGTCAGCTGTGGAAGCCTCATGGCTGCAATGAGAAAGTTCTTGAGAAGATGTTCAAAAGCAGAAAGGGGGTTGGCAGAGGCTGCCTTCTAAAGAGTCTGCTCTTCGAGGAAGAGAAGCTATTTCATTATCACATGCTATCCTAAGGCCTGGGGCTTGCATGGGGCAGTGAATTCCCACTGAAGGGGCTGGCATTCAGAAGTATGTTTTCTTCAGATCTGAACTGCTTATGCTGTTTAAAAGTGTGGTTAAGACGTTGCTTTTCTAGGACTGTGCTTCCTTGCTTTATGGCTAGTTTGTGCCTGGACAGCATAACTGGCAAACCACAGCTCTCATCACTAGCAGGCCTTTTGTTGGAAAACTATGTTTGGAAAAGTCCGTAAGTGGAGGTGAAATGGTGAAATGATTCAGTGTGGAGTCATGGGGTGGCTGGACTCCTAAGTCTTGCTGCCCATGAAGGACATCAGGCATGAGATTGGCACTTGAGAGTATGTGCCACAGAGACCTTGCAGCAGGAGCACTAAGCAACCCACACCAGAACAAAGACAGAATCCAATCCATCAGGGCAAGATCAATCTGTTTTAAGACTAGCTTCAGCTAGAAGAATATATTCTGTCTGAGAGATGTATAACTAGTACTCTTGTTCTTTAAAGAAAGACGAGTGACATGTGTTGTGTGACAATTTGGGCCACTTGAGTTATTAGTTTATACAGTCTATTGAAAATTATTCTTTTTCTGTTCTGTTTTTAATGGTGTAGAGTTCTTGGATGAGTTTTATTTTTTTAGCACTACTGGAATCTTATCAAGCTCTCACAATTTTAACAATTGTTCCATATTATATGCTAAGCTACTTTGCTCTGAAGAGGCTGAGGAGTGCCCACTTGCCAACTCTGATATGACAGTAGTGGTGAACTACTTGAGGGTGGACATTGCTGTAGTTAACATCTACAACAACTGCTGCTTTTTAGTAAAAGTCTTAAGTCTTAATGATAGTGGAAGACTACATGTGTCAGTCTGACAAAAGAATATGAGAGATGAGAAGCTATTCATGTAAAGTAAAGAAACACTGAAACCATGCCCCTACCCACTGAATTCTTTGCTAGCACAAATAGGGTGGGAAACTTTGGTAAAAGGGCAGCTGAAAAAGCCATCATTTGAGAGCAAACTTCAGCTGATGAGGTCAGCCTGCGAGCCCCTTTATTTCTACTCAACAACAATGGTGAGTGACATTGGATTGCACTAAAAGCACACTTTCAGTGCTCACTGAGGTGATATCCGCAGTTAATTTATGTGGCTGCCAGCTGCAGCAACTAAGAAATTAGCACCCACCTTTCACTTGTGTTGACTCGCAAGGGGAGTGATTACCACTTAAAATATACCAGTGTGAATTGTCAGAGTGTATTTGAAAGCACCTGCATGTTCAGAGAGTCAGTGTTTTTCAGGGTCTGCATCATGTCTGGAAGAAAATACGCTTTTGATTGACTTACATAAACAGTACAAGTCAGGTTGTAGCATTGATTTTTGGAGCTTGATGGCTTCAAGGCCACAGGTCCAAATACTCCAAAGAAGAAAGCTTTGTGCTCTGCTGTATAAACAGGCTGAACAATTTAGTGAAACAAATAATCATGGTAAATGCTTCCATTTTAAAAATTTAATAATTTTTTAAAAGTAACTTTGGTAATTATTTAGCGGTTAATTATTTTATTTCCATATGACAGTTCCATGTTTTTCCAGTAGTCAGCTGAGTACATCCCAGTCTTGCTGGACTAGGCCAGATGGAAGGTGAAACTGAGAAATACAGGGATCAAGGCAAATGAGTTAGCCTAAGCTAATTTCTGTCTAAACATAAATAGTGGCATTATTTCAAACAAATTTTAAAAGTTGAGCAAACAGAAAACAAGGTTTCATCCTCATGTGAAATGAAAAAGACTATTTTGTTTAGGGTAAAAAAGTTAATGTTCTCATCTTTTTTTCCTCCTCCCTCCCTCCTCACATCTGCTTTTTGAATTAGTTTGGAGCATGCTTGCATTCTTACACTAGTAAAACTCAGTGGAATTTTATAATCTACAGATAATATTCAATGTTTCCCTCCTTCTGCAGCTTCTGAAAAACTACTGAACACTCAAACCTGCATCGAGAGCAGAAATATTCTCCTGATTTTCCCTTTTCTCCTTCCAAAGCCATGAAACAGCTTTCCTATAGCCATTAACCTCCTGTTCTGTTCAGGCATCCCACCGCACATTTGGATACCTCTCGTCATGTTCCCTGCGGTCAGTGCCAGGGCAATGAGCCCTCACAAAGGGGCAACAGAAATCTGCACAGAACGGGATTCTGCTCCTGCCGACGCTGCTAACCGCAGCCAGTTGCGCTGAACTTTGGTGTGTAGATAAGCGTGGGTAAATCTGCATGGATTAGTAGCAACCCCGTTAAGCTCTCGTGAATCTTGCTGTAATGAGCTGCCTAGAGTTATTGCTTGTGTAGAAGGGTTGGCAAAAAGGCAGTGTATTGGCAAGTGAGCTGCCAGTAGAAAGGAAACAAATGCCGCTTCTGGGACTCAGATGGCATCTCGGTACTACTGGAGTGGCAGGGCCAGGCCCTGTAACCTAGATGTAGCTGTGTTATTTTTGTGACCTGTGCTTTGTGGCCTTAAAATTAGTTTCTTGTAAAACACTTCTGGTGGCTTAATTCTGAGTTTATCCTGAGCCAAATGTGCAGGTTTGGCTGCCGCCTCGAGTTGGTAGCTGCTTATGCAGGGAGTGAAGACACTGCGTGGTAGTACTGCTAGTGGTTAGCAAAGGCTCTTGCTTTACCTGGTCGGGGGGCGGGGGGGGAAGGGGTAACAGGTAAAGCTGAGAATCTGCTTATTTTTTTGCCATGGAGTCCAAAACATTGGTAGTCTATTCAGCTTTAATCCATACAATTTATGAAATCCTTGTGTTGCTATCTTTTCTGTGGAGACACCAGCAACATGCTTCAGCTTAGCAGGGTAGCATTGTCTCCTCAAAAATTTCTCGTACCCAGGAGATTTTAGGTAGCGTCTGAAGGATGATGAAGAAAGTGACTGATGCGCTTTTAGGATGCTGACTCCTGAGCGGAGCTAGCTGACACTGAGATGGTGACGTGCTCTGCATGCCTGGCTGAGCTGTTGGTGGTGAAACCGCAGAGCTGCTGTTTCAGAGCTGGAGAAGCGAGCTGAGACTGGTGCTTTCTGAATGAGTGCGTGACTGTCTTCCAGCTTTGGTTCTCTTATAGACTTTTCTCAGTTGATTGTTAAAACTATGATTTTACATTATAAGGTGTTTTGCTGGCTGTCTGAGACTCAATTTTATACGCCAAATGACTGTCAGCAGAAGTGATGCTTAGACATGAATTGGGGGATTGTTTACGTACCATGGAACTTACATAAGGTCAGTGAATTTGCAGATTTTTCTTTCCAAAGTGATAAGTAAACATGTCTGGCTTGTAGCCAAATCCTTAGCAGCACAGTCACAATCAGAGACTTCTGTGCAACAGGATTTATTTAACAAATATTCTCGGAGATTAATTGCGTGACTACTGTGGGGACAAGTTCTGGTTTTTGATTCTTCCGCCAGATTAAAAGGATGAAGTAAGTGCAATGCGACAGAGGAGGGGAGAAGAACATTTTGTTACTTCCCGTGCGGTTGTTAAATGGCTCCCAGCAGCTGAATTTACGGGGACTGCAGTGTGCCAGTTAGGAGAGTTGACTGTGTGGCTGGTCCTCGTCCGTGCAGCCTGCACTGCTTGCTGCTGTTCCAGGGTGAGAGCTGGGAAGAACCAGAAGCCACACCGCAAGGCATTTTCACTGGTTTCGACCACAGAAAGGAAGGAGAGACATAAGACCGTTGTCACCACCAAGCTATTCTGGCAGCCGTGGAGAAACTCCTCAGCCTGGCCGTGTGACTCCTTTCCCCTTACCCTCTGAGGTTGTGGTGGCCATTCGAGTTTCTCAGGCTTGATTCCCTACAGTTCTGCAATAAGTTTAGCCCTTACTGAATGACTTCTGCTGCTTAAAAAATGTTTTTGTTGGTGCCTTTTAGAAAATTACACAATTACGAATGATACAGGCAAAAGTTAAGGGATGGGAGAGAGCTGCTTCCAGCTGCCTTGCCAGTTACCAAAGTAAACAGTGCTCTAATGAAGGTTTTGAGAGGCTTATCTGGCCATGAAAAACTTGCTATATTTTTCTTTTTAAATCAACATTTAAATCCAGACCTCATTTTTTTTAAAAATAGAACTGAAATGTTTCAGTATCCTCTTCTGCCCAGATTGGCTCTGTCAGATAAGCAATTTTGCAGTCAAGTTTTCTGCAGCTTTTTCCCATCACTTTCTTGTGCAATAGAATCCTACAACAGCCCAGGTTGGAAAGGACCTTAAAATCATCTGGTCCAACCTATCAAACAGAGCCTCACCAGGAGTAAGAAAAGTGTCTGTGAAGTAGAGATAGAAAACAAATTATTTACGAAGACTTCACCATTAAAATTAATAATAGATTTTTAAAAGTACCAAAAAGTTCTCTTTAACCTGGTACACCAGTAACTGACCTTCTTCTGACATCTTTAAATAGATGCTTTATCTTAAACTAATTGATGCTTCTTTATTCACAGCGGTATTTGAGGCACCATTGAACCACCGTCGGAGCCCTGGGGGTAATATTCACAACTGGGTATTGTCAGAGTGAATAATCGGTGTATACAATGTTATCTGCGGTAAAATTCCACGTTCTGTCAGCTGCATATGGATTAGTTTTGTGAAGTAGACATTTATTTAGAATGATGCACAGAGATTTGAATTTACAGTTATAATGGCTAAAAGGAAACGGTTTGGGTTTCTAATGGTTTTACACTGGTAATCCTTTAGCAATTCATTTTATAGTGTAATACTTGGAAGGGAGCTGGGGCCTGTTCTAATTGAAATAAAAACTCTGTCATTGACTTAAAAAGAAAGCAGATACATTTTTTTCTTTAATAGTAAAAAGAAAATTTTTGGTACAGACTAAACTCATATGCAGAATACTAGGAGTTTTGTACTGAACATGACACAACTTCTTTCTCCTAGCAGCTGGTCTCAGATTACTTTATTTTTGTTATGCTTGGAAATCTCCGTTCTCAAAGGATGGCAAGTGGATACATCATAAAGCATTTTATAGTATTGAATTGATGATGTTCATGCACGTGTATGCATATACACGCATACACACACACAAGATGTCATCTCGTAGAAGCTTGTTTTTATTCTCCTAGAATTTTCTAAAAGACACCTTTTTTTCTTGTGTTCTTTTGAGAGACAGGTAGCTTGGTATGAAAACTGAGGAAAATTTATTTAGTTGTGTTTTAATTATGCAAGCATAGGTAGGTCTGTGGTTAGAGTCTCCTGTTTTCTCTTTGTTAAGGGCTAATTGGCTAATGTGGTTTGCTGTTAATTTTCAGAGCAAAATTTATTTTAAGGATTGTGTCTGACATCTGAAGGAATTTTAGGTCAGTCTTCACTTTTTTTGTGTTTCTCTTATCCTCTGTGGAGGAAAATACCCTAAAATTTACCAAGCTTTATATGAGCTTTGTATCCAACAGTTGTACTGTTCTGTTTTGTGCCAGGTCATGTAACTCCCTCTTCTCAAAGAAACCCCAACAGACCCATTTGAATATGATACACCATATTCCATCTATGATTTAAAAAAAAAAAAATCTTTTACTATATGAAGGCAGTACCAGAACATAAGCCCGTTAAAGAACAGCATAGGATTAATATGGTAACTTACTCTTGTAAGTCCTTGTTTCTGTGGTCTCTTGACAGTTTTAAGCACCAACTGATTAGTGATGTGGTCTCCGTAAAGCTTGTTAGGAGAATGCTCCTTCAAGAAAACATCAACTCCTGGTTTATTAGTGACTGGGTAGTTAATTACGTTAAGAACTGTTCCTGACTTGGGATATCACTATATGCTATATAGCGTGAACGTAGAGTATTTCTCATCATCACAGACTGAGCAGTACTAGGTTGTCGTGCTCTCAGGATGCTCGAGTTGCTGTTGGTAACTTTATTTGCTTATGCGGTCTGTTTTTATGTAGATGTGGGTGCTGAGTGCATTAGTAATTCCATATCTTTCATGAAAGCAGTGTGGCTGCAGTTTCAGCAGAAAAGAGCCAGTTGCTTTTTCAGTTCTGATTATGTCTTGTGATCAAAAAGCTGACTTGGCTTGAGTAAGGTAGCCCTCTCCAAGGATCTTCCAAGTCTCTTTTGAAGGAAGTAATCTGTGAATATAATATTCCAAGCAGCAGAAGCTTTTAATTAGACTTTGTAATTAGATTCATGTATTCTGGAAGAATAAAAGAAGCTGTGATTTTCTTTGCCAGTCGGCTGATAGACCTTTCCTATGGTGAGATACATTTGGGGACACGGTGGGAACCAGAGGTCAGTGAAGAAAGAGAAGGAGCCTTATGGGCAAACTTGCAGAAACCTGCAGTGCCAAGAGGCTCCCGACGGTGGAGCTCGGCTATTCCTGGCCGGCAGCAGCGCAGCCAGCGGTGTGGGCAGCAGCTCAAAATGAATCTTTGCTAGATGCTGCACTAACTAAGTTCATTATGTAATGCAATACTAAATATAAATTTTGAATTAAAAATTTAGTTTTAAATAGCGTTTGATTCGACTGCGATGTGTTAAGGTTATTAATCACAAAACAGCACTGTAAAATTTGTAGTTATGTTCCTTCCAGCCCTATTCTTTAGTGCAAGTTTTATCCAGCACTGTTACAAGTGTTGAATGGGTATTGCCAAAATACACAGAGCAAGAGATGAGACAGAAATAGACCTGGACTGGAGTTCAGTCTGGAGAAAGAATTTAAAGAGCATTATGAACTGAATTTTACTCAGTTCAGATTGTTGTTAACAAGGGGAAATAAACAAAAACAGAAAGTAATCTGATGACCTTTTCAGATGTTCAGTGTGAGCTAAGAGCGTGGGCCAGCTTCAGTAACTGATTGCTGCTCCTGTGCTGTACAGTAAGGAAGCTGTGGTTGTAGTCCTTATCAGCTGTTTATTCTTTACTGTAGACTGAGGGAAGCAAATTAGTCAAAGCTTGCATGCTGTATAGCATCAACAAATGTGTTTTGTTTTTTTTTTTCTTGTGTGTGCTGTTGCTTTGTCTTGTTAGAAAACAAAAGCAGCAGTGTAAACTTCTGTACTCTTGGCAATACTGGACTGACAAGTGTAAACCGAAACCCTCTGTGCACAGAAGAGATGCCCAAGAGCATGGGGCAGCAGTTCTCTACGTACTTAGTTTAGTGGGATGGCTCAAGGCTTCAGGGTAGGGGACCACCTAGTTGTAGGAGACTCACATCATCTCCATGGCCCTTTCAGCCCTTTGGCCTCTCTTAGGGACTGTCAGCTGAGTTGCCAGCTGTGGCTGTGTGTTTTGTGATTTGGGCAATCATCCACTGAGAGCTGGCTAGAGGCAGCCAAAGTCATTTCAGAAATGATGGCTGCTAGCCCCCTGATGAGAACAGACCTCCAGGGCTGTTCAGAGGACCAAGGAAAGGGAGGAGGAAGGTGGGTCTCCTGCAGATGCTGGGATTCTCTGTTTGCTTGTCCCCAGAAAGGAAAAAAAAAAACCCGAACCAACTTGCTTTGTGTCAGTCTTTTTCCATTTGGGACTTTTAATGGCCATTGGCATTACTTTACACTTTAACCACACGGAGTCAAATTTTCTGGTCTCTTTGCTTCTTATTTGTGTACAAGCAATAGACAAAATCTTCTGGCCTACCAGTGGAACTAGAGGGGATGTTCAAGCAGATTATTTCCTTGAACAATAATCAACCTGTAGACCTATTTAATTCAAGCTTGCTTTTTCTTATTTCCAGCCTGAGGGAGTGGATTTTTCTATCAGTGGTTCCACAGGGAGTGTGATGTAGTACCACTCATGCAAGGGGCTTGAGAAGCTCTAAGGCTGTTTGGTGCATCACCCATTTAAGACAGAATTTGTAGCAAACCTTGATTTATTTTAATGGTCTCTGGGTAGAAGAGGTTACTCTGCACATCCCGTGGTTTGTGACTGTAGTTCTTAGAAGGCGGAGTTAACAGTGTGCTCGTTGTTACTTTGCTGGGTGAATCAGCACCTGATTTTTATTATTTGTTACTGCATTTGGTTATTAACTTTTGGACAACTGCATTTGAGGCCCATAAGCTAAACAGCACTCGTTGCAGTAGACAAAAGATGGTAATATTAGATTTTATCCACTGTAGGTCTCCAAGCTAGCTTTTACATTCCTTGGAAAAGAAACATATATAATGCCTTTTTTTACTGTTGTTATTTTCCTTTAAAAAAAAAAGACACAGGCTAACGAATGTTATAACAATGCGAAATAACAGTACAAACGTGGCACTGACTAAGGCACACTTTTAGTAAAACTTCTGCTAAATCTTTGGTATCTGAGTTTCATCCAGGCTTCAGCCACTGCCCTGAGGTGACTGGTGAAGAATGTGAGGTATGAGCATGATGACCATCACCATCTGTGAGGATGGAGTAATGCTCCACTACTGCTAGGTTGGGCACCTCAGCAGTGCTTTGCAGTTTGCGTGGACTGGCTATCTGTTTTTTATTTGAATAGCCAACTAAAGAAAAACTCTGTGTGCACTCTGACTCCTTCAAGTCAGTTGTCTTAAGCTGAAGTTTGCATATTAAAGTTAATAGTCATAAGTCATGCGGCTGAAAAGCTTTTTAAAAAAAAAAAGAAGAAAAAAGTGACTGCATTAAGGAAACATGTGAACTTGCTGGGTTTGTTTGGCTTTTTCCTGCCTGGTTAAGAATCTGGTAAAAGTTGCTCACTGCAGTTCTTGGGCTCTTTAAAAATTTAATGATACCCAGGTTACTGTCTGAAAGCTAAAAGCAACTGAGTCACGAGGGAACATGATTTAGGAAGAAACTTTAAATAGTTTATTACATGTTCTAGTGCTAAGCGTCTTGCCTTATTCCCGTGCTCCCTGAGTCCATTGGGAGGGTCTTTCCAGTGGGGTGTGTGTTGGCCTTGGGGCATGCATTGTGATTGTAGGCAGCATCTCCAATGCTGCTTGTGCTTCTGGAAAAATTCAGCAAGGTGTTTATCCACACAGCTCCCATCATCTTTAATATGAGCTGAGGGTGTCCTTCATTTCAGAGCATGAAGCAAAAGGCCCTAAGTTTGTTGTTTGTTTTTTTTTCTAGGTGGTGGTATATAATACTTACCTAGCTTATACTTTCAGAGTCAGCTGCTTGGGTTTTGTAGTCTAGCACAGAAACTTGCAATCAGTTAAAAGTGGAGCAGCATTTTAATTGCATTAATGGTTAAAACATAATGGTAAAAAAATTGTCTGTTTCTCTGTATGTATGTCAGCTGTTTGAGGAATAAAAATGTTCACTATAATTTGAGATGGCAATTAGAAGTATTTTTCCTTTATTTAGTTGCACCTGTGATGTCATACTCTGGTATTGGAAAGGACAAGAGAGCACTGTGAAACATTTCTGATGGCAGCTCATGAGTGATCTGTAGTGGGGCAAAGTCCTGATGTGCAGGACCCAATTTGCTGTTAGGAAATTAAAGGTTTCTGCTTAAGTGCCCTTAGGACAGACAGCTGGCTGGAGGCTTGTTAAGAGTAACTTTATTCTTATTTTCTTAATCCTTGGCAGTAGCTACTCTAAAGGTCTTCAGAGGAATTGTAAGCAGAGCTTTACGATGAAATGGACACAGAGAAGGAAGCTTGAGCTCAATGCTCAGCACTGTTAGTAAACAGCTCTTACGGAATAATTGTACACCAATTTCTTTTGGCAGCAATCCTGGCTTAGGCATTTTAGCAGTTCCAGCTGATCACTCCCAATCCTTTATTATCTCTTCACTTCTGGTAGAAGTACTTGAGTGTGTGCACAGGAAAAAAAGAATGAAAGACAGATCTGATACAAAAAAAATTATTTTTATATAGATAAATAAAATACGGGCAGGCAGGGGTGTGTATGTATATACAAACCCCATATTAGTCTTCTGATCTCAAAAACTGTCAAAATTGCCATAGCGAGGTAGCAGCACTCAGATGGAAAGGCAAGATGGGAACTGCTTAAACTGGCACTACTCATGAAATGAGTGTGTGTAACCATGCCCAGTGTGTGATTTTTATTTTTTCCCCACCATCAAACATACATCTCGAGGTAAGTCTCGACATGTTAGAAGTGTATGCTAGGGTGCCTCCACTGGGTTACCTAATTCCCATTCGCATCATCAAAAATCTCCTTCTTCCCCCTCACCCCCGGCCCTTTGCTGTACAGGTATTTTCAATGATCCTAGTAAATCAGAATCTCCCAAAATTGCGTGAAAAGATATTTATTTGACAGCCTGAAGATACAAATAACTCATTTGCATAGTTTGACCTGTAAATTCTTATTCATACTGTTTCACTTGAATCATGATACTTAATGTACAGTGAATGGTGAAAACAGTGAGTGCTTTGTAAATACAACTTCCTAATGAAGATGTAGTGATCTTGCATATACTGCAACTCTGAAAATGATTTTTTTTCAGGGGGATATCAAAGTTTTCATAGTACACATTTCATTTTTCAAGGTATGCATTTAAAAAACATGCGTTTTTTACTGAGTACAGATCCTTATTTCTCAGATGCCTAGTCCTAAACTTGTCAGTCCACTCCATAAATAAAAACGAATGTGGGAGATAATTGCCACTAAAGTATTTTTTGTGTTACAAGATGGTGGAAACTATATATTTCTTGACATGAAGAAATAACTAAATATACTTTGATCTGTACAGTTCTAGGCCACAGAGGGCTATACTTTTACTCCATTGCAAAGATGCAGCCCTGGTAAAAATCTGCATTATACCAATAAACTAGTAGAAGTGGGATGATGCATTGTTCTGTGTAGTGAAACAGAAATGTAGTAATAGGGTGTTGTAATTACATTTGTTATTAAAATATCAGGGTTTTGTTGCTCTTGTCTGTGGTTTGGTGGTGTGTGGTTTTTTTGTTGAGTGATGGTTGGGGTTTTTGTGTTTTGTTTTTTGTTTTTTGTTTTTTCTAATTTTCATTTGTAGTGTACTAGTTCTGAAGTTCATGTTCTTTGGAAGTACCTAAAGGTGTGGGGGCTTTTTAGAGGGATCTTTTGGTGTGTGGTTTGTTTTGGGTTTTCTTTTTTTTTTTTTTTTTTTTTTAAACCTTGGAGATGGTTTTGCATCAGGGAAACATCTTTGCTCTGAATTAGAAGAAGGAATTCTGTGGGTGAGAGCGTTCCACAGGACTTAGTGTCTCTGCTGGAATTCCTTCAGCTACCAAGTATCAATTAGAGCTTTTTTTTTCTTCCAGAACAAACAAATTCAGTGTTCTGAGTTGATGAGAGGTAGACAAATGGCTTCCATGTTCCTTTGCTAGACCTCCTGAAGCATTCAGCTGCCCAAACTAGATATTTGGTGCAGTGGTCAGGATTAAGGGAGTGCCAAATTTGCAGTCACCCTCAGTGGTAATTATGTGTGATTGTGTGTCATTGGGTAATTTGTGGTTTTCCCAATGTGCTTGCTGTTCGGCTTGTATATAAACATGTAGCCAGCTGAGGTGCGGCAGAAAGTAATGGAAGAATATCAGGGCTCTTCAGAATGGCCGGTTTCTCAGGTTACTAGGGGCTTTTCTCCTTATTTATAAAGGAGACGGTTTTCATCAGATTTGCCCCAGAAAGGAAGTACCAAGATTCTTAATCTC
This sequence comes from Sagittarius serpentarius, assembly GCA_034782735.1. Lineage (NCBI taxonomy): Eukaryota > Metazoa > Chordata > Aves > Accipitriformes > Sagittariidae > Sagittarius > Sagittarius serpentarius. Next base: position 30,287,059 of record JAVKLA010000090.1, on the reverse strand, counting down.
TGTCAAATGGACTGGTACTCCATTTTATGTTATATGTTGTCATATTTGTTTAGTTGCTTAGGTACAAGCTCAAACACCATAGTGGTTAGTCTGAGTTTTGTGATTTCAGTTCAAGAAGTCCAGGTTTTGTTCAGTAACGTACAACCATTCCTTTAAAATATGTTTCCTTTCCTACGTTATCAGTTTTATATGTGTGTGTGCATTATTAAGCCTTGGATCACCATGTCAGTCTGAAAGAACTGACATTTACATTGTACTTTTAAGACAAGAGACTTTAGTTGCTGCCTAAGGCAGACATGCTGTCTTGCTGTGTCTGTATCAGGTTTTTTACCTTTTGCACAATCACCTCTAGAGGACAAGGGACAGCTTTGGAGTAATGAGCAATGGGGAGACTCCAAAACAAACTAGTCCCAGATATTCCAATATCGGTGCCTAAAAATGGATTAATATTTCAGCATCGGAACAGACATACTCTGTTAAGAGTATTTCACGTGTCAGTCTTTGCCTAAAGAACTAATGAAGTTAAAAAAAAGAAAAGTTTTTTCTGCTTCACTTGGCGTGTTTGCAGGATCTAGTTTCTGGGTAAATATTCTGTATTCAGAATGATACATTTGTAACTATACTTGATATGAGGAATGTCTGACTTGCATGTTTGACTTCTGCATGCTGTTATTGAGACTTTGGGCAATTTTGGACATGGATAAACATGCAATTAGACCTGAGTTGACTGGCTACATGGGTTCCATTAAAGACGCACAAAAGAACAAAGTCATGCCTTCACTGTTTTCTCAGACACCAAAACTGACTTTGAGTACTGACACGTTGGTCTCTTTCTTTTTACAGTGTCTGCTGTTGTCTGTTAACTTGACTGTATGCTTTTTTGATGTTTTACATTACTTTAATGCCACAAAGCTTTTCAGCGTTGTTTAAGTGAAGGCTCTTACAGAAGGTGAACTTGTACGGTGTGGTACTGTAAAACTATTAAACCCTTTAAGTTCTTTCACAAACTCTGCCTGAACTTATGCTTCACAGTTAGCATCTTCAGAGTGCTAGGAACAATTCTCCATCATGGTCTATATAATTCTTTAACAGTGCTGTAGTTTAGCATTGCACAGGCATTGGTGTCTCAACTGCGCTGAGTCTCAGACCTGCCTTTGTGCACTCATTCTACAGAGCCATATCCACATTGATGATTGCAACTTGATTTAGTCTTTACAGTTTTTGAGGTTCTTACCGCATCAGTAATTTAACCTCCTGTGACGCTTTGTGAGCGAACTTGCCATTCTTTCCCGAAGTCCTTTTTGGAAATAGTCCCTAGCTGGCAAGTAAACTTAAAGCACTTCTGGTAATGTCTTCTCACTTTTGTCTGTTGTGAATGCTTTGAAGGCCTGTGTTTACCTGCACTGATGAAACAGTCTTGCATGGGTTACACTTTGAGGTAGCAGAATGAGGATAAAAGAAAAAGAACGTGGTGAAGGCTATTACAGCATTTTTGGCAAGCGGGTCACATAAGCTGGTGGCACAACAGCATGTGAAAGACAGTAGATGCTGGTTTTTTGGTACAAGTCGGTGAGTGTTCAGATGGTGAGAATCAGTCATGTCACCATTTAGACCTAGAACGATGGGCTTGTAAGCTACATGGGAAGAGCACTGAATAACCTTCATACAACTGAGAGAAGATCAGATCATGCACATGGGGGAAGTGATACTGGCCCAGAGCTGGATGGTTATTGCCATTCCAGACGCCTTCTGTATCAGTAATCAATTAGTTTAGTGTTGGCAAACTGACTGTAGCTGCAGGTTTATGTGAAGTACTAGCATCACTACTTACAAATGGAAGTACTCCTGATGTCCCTCAGATAAGAGCTGACGTAGAGAGACGTGGTCGCTGTCTTACACTGGGAATGTTAGTGTTGCTTCTGTTTGTCCCTTGCAGGAGATCATTATTACTGAAGACATGAATGATCCTATTCGCTCCTTCCTGGGGCCTTGCTTGACCTCAGGGGAAGGTGATGAACTCTGGCCTTGGTTGCAGAATTGGCCTGGGAGATCTGCCCTCTGTAAGGCTCCTGTGAAGTTGTCAGTTCTCTCCTGACAACCAATAGCTCTCTATGTGATGCTGACTAGGCCATACTCCCTTTCTAACCCCTAATCTAGGTGCCATTTCGAAGATCTGCTCTTTACTGAGCTCACACCAGAGGGCGGCCAGAGCCTTGGTGTGATCCTGCGGCATGCTGGCAAGGGCTCGGGCTTGGCATCCGTATGTGCCGCTGGAGCGAGCCCTTGCTGCCTGCGGAGAAACAAGGCAAAATTCTCATCCGATCTAAACTGGATGTGCTGTTTTAGCTTAGCTGAAGTAATGTTGCTTTTCAGATCTTTATTTTATAGGGAAAGAAAGCCTTTCCAAAGGATTTACTGCTCTAGAATTGAAAAACGTAATTCCTCAGCTGACGGAGAATAATGGAGCTGGTGGTTTTACTATATGTATAAAACCCGTTCTATTATATGCTTTAGAACAATGGCTGGCAGGGGATAGATTTGAAGCATAACAATTTAGAGATAGCTTTATTACAGGCATTTGCTTTAAAGAATACCTGAAGGAGGATGATACCAGGTAGAGTGGTAGGAGCAGGAGCATGGCAGGATGAGGTATGTGGAGGAATGGTGAGTCCTTATAATGGCCTTTTTGGTGATAGTGTAGCATTTTAGTAAATAACATTCATGCATAAATGGCTCAAAACCATACAAAAAAACCCCTTTAGACATTTTAATATTCTAGGAAAGGTTTTGTGTGATTTCTTTGGTGACTTTCAAACAAATTAAAACCTATGCTTAGCAAAAAGCACTCATAAATAGAGCCCCCCAAGCAAACACGTGTGTGATTATAGTATACTTTAGTGATGGCTATTGTTGAAACCCCAGTGAAATAAAACTTTGGACTGTTTAAAAAAGAAAAATGTCTAGATTATATGGAAGATAAGTACACGTTAAAATTTATAGAGCTTGGAAAGCGCTGTATGGTCTGCTGAGGCAGTACTTCCATGTAAGCTACAGCTGTATGGAATTGGCACCACTGCAGTTTCATGATTTTCTTTCACCCTGACTGCATAATTGTACCCCATTTTGTATGCCAGTACTCAGCTGATCTCTTTGAGTGGTTTGGGGCACTAATCTAGCAGAAATCTATCCACTTTTTTCTTTTTGTGTCTGTCTATTTATTTATTTATTTTTGGCTTAGCACCCCGACCCAGCTTGCTGAGCTAGATGAATGCCATTACTGGCACAAGGGGAGGGCGGGAACGCCTGCCCAGGGCAGGAAAAGAACAAAGTGCATGAGTGCCAAGACAGATCAAGGTAAACTGTCAGGAAATCACAGCCGTAGGAAAACAGCTGGTTAGAATCACATTTGATACCAATTAGGAAGGCAATTGTTGAAGGGGCAGAAGGAGGCTCGTGGTACAGCTGGTGTGATTGGGAAATGCTCAAATATGCACTGCTGTTACACACCCCAGTCAACTTCGATTTGATGTCCTGCCATTTCTCAATATACAAAGACATGGGAAACACCACAAATAAAGGTAACTCTGTTTCAGTTCTTTCTGGCAAATGCTGCTAGATAAACTGATGTTGAGCATTGGGCTCACACTGGGCTTTTCCGGCTAGAGGGTACATATTCTTTCAGGCAGGAGATGTGGAACTTTTTTTTTCCCCCCCTTTTTTTTTTTTTTTTAAACATTGGTCAGTGAAGCTAGTATGTATATTCTGTTCAGAGAGGCCTCTCCTTCACATTTACCTGTACAACTGTTTCTGGAAAAAAACATTTTTTTTTTTTGGCGCAGCCACATTTGTTTTGGGGATTTTTTTGTTCCCTTCTGTTTACTAAGAGCAATTAAATGATTGGTCAACATCAAATCTGAAGGAAACACAAGACAGAATGCTTTATGTGCTTATAAATGTTTAAGACACCTAGAAGTTGGTAATACCGGAATGATTTTAGAGTTACTAGTTTTGGAATCATAGGTTTCAGTGCTGGGTATATAATTCTCAATTATTCCTTTCGGTTAAATGCTTTTAGTTTCCTTTTTACTACCAGATTTTTATGAATCTGAAACAGTTAGCTCTTCACTTGAAGTTGTCTTTTGGTAACTTTGTGTTTTCCTCATACTTTCCAATTTCTTTCATCCTAGAAATTGGTCCGGTGACGATAACCACAGATCCCAAGAAATTTCAATTTGAACTCAGGGAACTTTATGTTCAGGTGAGTAACTTATTCATTCTCTGTGTGGTTCTAGCAAAGGCCCTGTTTCCTCCTTCTAATCTTTCCTCTCATGTTGATGTTTCTGCTACAATGCTGCATCAGGATGTAGGCCATTTATCTCGTGTCACTTTACCTGCACTAACTGTCATCTTCCTCTTCTCTGGTCATCTTAATTTATGATTATGATTAATTGCTTTGTCTTAGTTTACATCATTGTATGGGGACTCAGAAAGAATAGTTAGATAATGCTAACATTTGTGTTGCATTTTAATTAGTCCTGCCACTTGTTCGCAGACTCTTTTATGAACTGTTTTACTGTGTTCTGGAACTTATTTCCAGTGAAAACCCCTCATTAGCTTTAATTAACTAATTTAGGTACAAAAGGACTGTAAGACCCATCAAGTGTTACTTAGGTACTGCCCTCACTGCCACGCGTTACTTAGCACATACTGATTCAAAGGCATCAGGTTGACTCGGGTACTCTTGTCTTACGCAAACACTGTTGAATTGCTTCTGTAGCTGTGCTTAGGAGACAAGTAGCAGTTTTTGAACTAGCACACCGGTACGTCTCCCTTGGTGACCTTTCCCTGGGTGAGAATGTATCACAAATGACATCTGGATCACGTGATGGAATGAAAGGGAAGTATTGGAATGGAGTTACGCTTACTGAAAGAAAATATGATCCTGTTGTCTTGCATTTTGTTTGATTAAAAGAATTGTGACCTGTGGACAATCTTGGTGGAGTCAGTAGTGCCAGACAGACTTCCCCTTAGAAACTGGCACATGGTATAACCCCTGTAATAAAAGATTGTTTGAAAGCCAACAGTGCTAGTTTGGGAAGAATAAGTAGTTTAAAAGTTGGCAGAAAGAGTGGAATTCAGAGAAAACAATAGTAAATTTTAAAGGAGGCAGAAAATGCCAGCTGTTATGCTTTTCTCCTTCATAGGGAAATTTAAGCTTTAAAAATCCTTCCAGTTTTCACTTTTTGTTTTCTGAATAGCTATACTGGAAAATAATTGCAGCTATTTCTAAAATGTACATGATTTAGATGAAGCTTTTGGGAATTTAAAACTCTTCATTTACAAGCAAATTGTTTAAAAGTTACTAATGAACTTAAGATTTCTTTCTTTAGTCCTGATTGATTGCATATTTTGTAATTATTTTCAAGACGTGCTCATTCACCTAAATTAAGACTTCTGCTGAAAGTGGTGAAAGGCCAAAGTAGAAATTAAAAAAAGTGATTAGGACAGGCCTGATAGGTCATCTTGCAGTAGTTCTCCCAGAACATATGAACTTTTCCTACATGTTTGTTTTTAGTATTTTTACTAGAAAAGGCAGTTAAAAGATGCAAGAGTGAATATTGTGGAGGTAGGGGAAATTTTAAGATAAGTTCATTTTGAAAAAGGGTGTAGAGCAAATATTTTCATTAATGAACAAAGCTAAAATTAAGGTGAAGATAAATTATTTTAAGGACTCTTATGTATAAAACAGATCAAAATATGCTTTCCAGGAATACTGCAAAACTTGTCCTCCCTGGACACCAGGATAAGCTCAGTTCTTGTTTTCCAACAAAATACATCTGCTCACAGAACAACTGGAGGGTCTGTACATGACGTTAGAAACAGGCTTTTGGCTGGCATTTGACCTCAGGTAAAAATCAGTCTGTATACATTTCACTGAAGAAACTAGGCCCTGTTCCTTTTTACATTCAAAGTGATAAAGGAAGTATTCCTTTGACACCTCCTAAGTTGATCCCATTTTGCCTGTGTTTCATCTGTAATGAACTGTGACTCGTTCTTACGGACAGCCTAACAATAGCTTGTACTTGGCAGCAGTGGGTTCTTGGTTTCTTTTTTTTTTTTTTTTTTTTTTTTTTGAGTTAAGCAGGTTTTTTTGTGTATTCTTGTATTAAATACTGTTTTCACAATGGATGCTTATTTGCATAAGCAATATACTTAAATCTTGTCGATATAAAAATCTTTTAAAGTATATTCACATAGTTTGAGTGTTACGTGATCCTGTGATACAGATGCCAATACACTTTCATCAACAGTTATGAAAGGGCCTTACTTGAGTATTTCTCAGTGTAAAAATTGGAACTTAGTGAAAGTAGTATTCTGTAAGAGTTGTCGATAACACTTTTTGTTATTAACTGATACTAAATTATCCATTTGTAAGTGGATACAATGCCATTTAAGGAAATAGTTATATAGATACTAAATTTAGACATAAGAAATGCCAATAGTACAGATGAGCTGAGCTAACAACCTAACTTTCTGTTTGCCTGCCCAAACTGAATGGGAAGTGAGACTTGCTGAGCTTTACTCACCTCTGTCTTTCCAGAAAATTTCACAAAGTAATTGTAACCATATTTAATTGCACTTTGGAGAGAAAGGCAGGAGACATTTAAAGGAAAATGTTCCTTTTTTTTGAATAAAGCTAATACATTTGTGTTTCGTAGTTCTACCTTGCTGCCTTATGAAAATATCCTCTTCTACATAGTGAGAATAAAAAAAGTTCATGCTTGTTCTCAGAATAACCGTTTAGTTCAGCAGTGCTTTTCCTATTATATGCAGAAAATAGATGTTGCTATATAACATGAGACAATAATCTAGTAGACTTGAAGTGGAAATTCAGATTTTCTTTTTCCAAGTAGGTGCCTGTAGAAATTAGCTATTATCTTGACTTTGCCTACAAATTAAAGCTTTACGTGGAAGAGTCTTTTGCTGAATATGATACTCACTTTGCAAGAGCAGGAAAGAAATAACTTGGATATACTGATCTGTCCCATAGGATCGTATAAGCATTGCCAAGATAAAGTTCTGACGTGTGTCAAAAATGTTTTTGGAGAATTATCTCTTGAATTTCAGGCTGTCTGGAGTCTACCACTTGCTTTTCCCATGAAAGTAAGACTACATTTAGAAAGGACTGACTTATAAAAGGAACAATGGCAGTGTACCTATTCTTTAACATAGACGAGAAGTTTATTTATTTTCTTGCTCTGAAATGGGGTTAAAGATACTGATAGATTAAAAATTTTTACTGACATGAATATTTTATTGGGGACAGGTGAAATTTTTAATGACTAGGGGACTGTGGGAGGCAAGTTTTTTTCTGGTTTATGTGTCTGTGTAAATGTTTAACCTCAAAACATAATTTTTTGATGGCATCTCAGGAATTAAAAATAGATGCAACAATTGCATTATCTTTTTTCTTCTTCTTTGCCAGCATGTGGAGATTTGTATATAAGTATGTGTGAAGGCATGCTGATTGTAGAAATAAAATAAATAACTTTTATATTTAATCTTGAAATCACAGAGATCTGTTGCTGTTTACAGGGGCAGGTTTTACAGTTTGTATTCAGCTCTTTGGAAAGTTCTGTGTTTTCCTCTAATCCTTAATTTAGGAAGAGAAATGGATCCTTTCATATAAAGTTAAATACAGTCATATGTGGAAGCGTTTTGAAGACATGGTCTGAAAAATCTTCAGCTACGCAGCTGTTTACTTAGCGATACAGGTCAATGGGAACACATCACTTGTAGCCCCTCTGAGGGGCTGAGCTCCCCGCACTGGCTGACCTGTGGTGTGAGGTCTAGGTCAAGTTCTTGCTGTTCTGGTATCTAAAGGCCCTCCTGGAGCTCAGCACTGCTACGCTGAGATCATTTCTCATCTGCATCTCTGAGCATGACCTCCCATGACTGCTGCATACTACCAGAGCAATTAAATTGTCAGCCAGTAAGGGAGCGTGTGAGTATAGGAAATGGAGCTGTCACGAGAGCTGACCCGAACAAAATAAGGTGCTCCCAAAAAAGATAAGAGTGACCATGACACCAACCATTTTCAGGGCTAACCACAACCCTTCCTTTGACTTATTTTCCCTAAGGAATTGTTGCAGCTGCTGCTTGCGACTGTGAGTCTGTGACAGAACTCTGCAGAAGAAACCATACAATGCTTAGGATAAAAAAAGTGAATAAATTATTAGAATCTGAGAAAGCATCTGTCTTGAATATCCCAAAGGAAAGTAACTTATTTGGCGTGTTCTTCTTTTCCTCAGAAAAATGTTTTGTTTTTCTTCTTATTGTGAGCAGGGTGGTGGAGACTGTCCAGAGATGAGCATCGGGGCAATAAAGATCGCTCTAGAAATTTCTCTTCCTGGTTCATTCATCTATGTATTTACTGATGCACGGTCCAAAGATTATAGACTTACCCATGAAGTACTTCAACTCATTCAGCAGAAACAATCACAGGTACAGAGGGGATTTACATTCTGAGCTGGTTTATGTATTTAATGCCCTGTTTCCTCAATATTGAAGGGTAAAATTTTTCTCTGTGAAACTCAGTGAAATCTTTTCACAGAAGGGACTGTAATACTGCTATTCTAGGGGACTTTTTTTTTTTTTTTTTTTTTTTGTTAAATAGAGAGTTAACTGATCTGCTTAAGAAAAAACTTAAAGGAATATTCCTTTTAATGTCGTGAATTAAAGAGTGCAAGTGAACCTTCTGCCAATGTATGTATTCTTGGTCAGCTTACTACTTATGTGGATGTTTTTATATTGTTCTGAAATAAGTATTCTGTAAAGTACGAGTGCTGATAGATGAGTATCACTTCTAAAGTGATTCTTGTCTGTTCCTTTTGTTCTTCATTGCTTTTTCCATCAGTAGTGAGTGCAGTATGGCTGTCCTTCATGCAAAGTAATATGAACCCACACTGCATGATACAGTTCTTTTGTTGTCATGCCTTAATGCTGTCCTTGCAATGTTTTCCTAAAGTTTGCACCATGTGCCAAATTTTTAATTTTTTTTTTAATACAGGTAGTATTTGTGTTGACTGGAGACTGTGATGACAGGGATCATATTGGTTACAAGGTCTATGAAGAAATTGCCTCAACGAGTTCTGGCCAAGTTTTTCACTTGGACAAAAAACAAGTTAATGAGGTAACTTTGCTTGAATTCTGCAATATAGAGAGAAAACTAGGCAGGGGCTTATACTCTAAATCTTTAAATGACCTGATCGTGGGTTAGGGAGCATAAGGGGAAATTCTAAATATTGGTATATGGACTCTGTTCCACCTTTCCCTTCCTTCTTTTTCCATCTGCTATATCAGGATGCAATTCTGCGACTTTTATTTATGTTAGGGAAGTGTGAACTGCCGTATCTGAACAGAACCTCACCAGTTTCCCTCTGGCTATGACAGAAGGCTTCCAGGAGGAGATCCTTTAAAATAAGGAGCAGTTTTGTGCTCTGAGTAGCCCGGTGGCTTTACTACTCTGAATGAGAGTGCAGTATCAGCTTTAAATGAGCATTCTGTTAGCAAGCAAGGGATTGCTAATAAGCCTGGACAAAAATGTTCTTCATGTTGTGGACAGACGGGTGTGAGCTAGCAGGTTTCCATTGTTCACACAGTAACTGTGGTAAATTTTCGATTGAGGTTATTGTTTCAATACTTTTGACAGCTCTGCTGACCTGCTGGTAATTGTGATTGCTGACCCACAGCCTCAACTGACTGTTTTCTTTGAAAACTCCAGTGAGTCTTAGGCAGAAATGGAATTTCAATAGCGCATGAGAAGATAAATTGGAGAGGGATGAAATCGCATGTTAGTTATCTGGGGAGCTGGAATTGTTTATAAATGTAAATGTTTTCTTTGACCGTTTTCCCGGTATAGGCAATAACTAGATGAGGTTTTTTAATAAAAATTTACTTCAGTTTTTCCTTTTTCTTTCTTTCCTAGAATATGGACAAATGTTGGAAATAAACTGCAGTTTTCTACTGTTGTTGCCTAGAAAAGTGATGTTCTTATTGGGAATGTTATATGGTATTGGCAATGATGTGAAAGTGATCAAAAGGAGGAACTTCCCAGAGGATTTATCCTCCAAAAGTTAGACAGGTTAAAAGTCAGAGGAAAAGAAATTAGCTGTTGGGACTGTGCAGTTCCTGACCTGCATTTTGCTATTATTTGCCTATGAAGGGTAAAACTTCGCTCTGTGGGACTCCACGAAATCCCTTTATACAGAAGGGATCATGATACTGCCAATGGGAAATGCTGTGTGCCAGGAGTGAAGTTTTACGATCAAGTTTTTGTTTGATTGTTTTGTTTTTGTTTTCTTCTGCTGTTGGGACGTAGAAGTGAGGAGAAAAAGCCACTTGTAGGTACTAGGCAACAGCATGTTCTTAAGTGGAGCTGCATGCACTGTTTTGTCGGGTGCCTGTCTCTGCTTTCTGAACTTCTTGTCACTTTTCCATTTCTAAGAATGCTGGCTTCTGCTTGAATGGTTAGGTGTGTCTTTGAATTTGGAGTAAGGTGTTAAGCAGGGGCGGGTCAGTAGCCATTTTTACCTCCTTCCTTCATCTCGGCATTTCCTTTGGGCAAATAATGGGCTCCTCATCTGCAGGCTAGACAGCCCATGGCCTGCACAAGGGCCAGAGATTAGTATCAACAAGTGACAAGATCAGTAGGTGCTATTCTTGCAGGGTCTTTTCTGAGTGAGAGGGAAGACTACACTGCTTTATATAATTGCATCTCCTTTCAGTGGCCATAGGCTGTAAGAGATCGTCTAGGTTAAAAAAAAAAAAAAAAGCTCTAAATCACTTTCAGAAGTCTTCTGCAATAACTGCTGAACAATTTGCATTAAAACCAGAACCAGACTCTGAAGTAATTTTGGTGATCATTGACTTTACATAAAACTGCATCTAGGCTAAGGGACTGTGAAAGTGAGTTTACCAAAACACTGTCATCCCAAATAAAACCTTCACTGCAGATTTCAGTTCTGGATTAGAGATCCTATTTTCAAGGAGCATGTCTGCCAATGGGTGGATGCAAATGAACAGGAGATGTAGTAGTAATCTGCATCAGCTGTTTATGGTATATCCTTCAGGCAAGATTCAACAGAAATAAAACTTGCCCTCCTTTTTATCTGAGTAGTCAGTGATGTGTAAAGAATGAAGTTTATAAATGCTAAAACATATTCACTGTTTTGGGCCTAGAGACAGCTAATGTTAAATTGTAGATTAGGAAAGCGCTACAAAGTCACTGACTGTGAATACTCTGCCAAACCAATGTCTTGTTTTGTTAAAACATTTTTTGATTGTTCTGCCCCCAAAAACCCCGAACAAAGCTATTTTTAGTGTATAAAGTTTCAAACCATTACTTTCATGCTTGCCCTTTGTGCATTAAGTGGAGAATGAAGCAATATTATAAGCTAGCTACAAGGAAACACAACAAAACAATGCTTGATACTTATCCAATTCTTGTGTTATTGAGAACACTAAGAAAACTTATTGCCTTTTTTTCACTTCTGAAAAATATGCTATGATCTCAAATACTACAATTAACTTGGTCAAAATTTCTGTCTATTGACAAAGTGGTGTTGGGTTCAGTCCAGCAAAGTGTGAAATATGTAAATATCTCCACTTATTTGCTGAATGAAGCTCTTTGAACAGTATGAGAGGAAGGTCATATTTTGACAAATTTGCTACAGTTTCTATGCATTAAATTAGTAAGAATATTCTTAAAAGTCCAAAGCACAAGTGGTGTTTTTATTACCTAAAATTTTTCTAGATTTTTCCTTTATTTGGGATATCAGGTGTACCATCATCTCCAGAGGTAACTCTGTACTCAAAGGTGATGACAGGTTTCTAATAGTAAGAGGCGAAATATGTTTTTGTCATATTTGGTAAAATTTGATTAATTATCTGATTCCAGGTCTGTAAGAGAGGAAGAGTATTTTGTGATCAGACTCCTTAAAAGGGAAGGGTTTATTGTTCAAATTTTGGTTTTGAAGTTTTACTTCGATTAACAACTTGTGAATACTACCGTACTTACCTACAAATTAATTAAATGGTCTTCAGTTTGAAGTTTTTCAAACTGCTGTCTAGTTTTGAGATTTTTATCCTATTGAATCAGTTCTAAAATGAATGTCCATCCATTTGAAAGAACGGTAGCATTCTCATTTTGCCCCCAATGTCTTGGAAAGGTTATTATCCTTGTTTTATCAAAGCCTTTAAGTCCTGATCTTGAAAGGTGTTTCTTTAGGGTGAGATTTCCTTGGCTGCAGTGAGGTTGCATGGCTGCTTTTGTAGACTCAGGGCTTAATTTGCAATAATTACTCAAAATGCATTGAGAATACTCAGCAAACATGGGTTAAATTCTCCTGTTAAGAAGAGAGTCTATATTTTCATAACTACATCCAGTTTTACTTGTATCTTTCCAGAAGGTACTAATTTTGACTTGAACTGAAGTTACATTACACCACACTTACTTATTGCTCTCATAATGGAGTACTGTAAGGAAATTCCTGTAGGTGAATCTGATGCCCAAAGGTTTGTACTGATGCCAGAACTGGTGTTAAGATGAACAGTGATGATCAGCAGAGTATGAATTTGGTACAGCTTAAAAACAGTGGAGATTAATTAGTCATCAGATCACGCCTCCAGGACATTTTGATTGTTTGTGGTAAAAATGAGTCATTACTGTGTCTGATGAACTGGACTGATCAGTATGGCTAAAGCTGGGAATTCACCAGAACTGAGCTAGTGAGTAGTAGTTTTCCATTTCTTTTAGTATTGAAACACTTACTTGATTTTTCTTATTCTAACCTTCCTGTAAGAAGGGAAGATTTTCCCTAAGCTGCTTAGAAATACAGCTTTCTTATCGATTTTTAAAAAAAGTAGAAATGGATGTTCCATATACAGAACATTGATGGGAAGAGAACTGAGAATGACTGTAAAGAAGACTGGAGACATGGCGTTGACTTTGGTAAAAAAAGGGGGTGTTGTTGAGAGACTTGAAAGGTGGACGAGACTAGATTAAAAAAAAAAAAAAGTTGGAATTTGGGTGAGAAGCCTGTGAATAAAAGTGATGATGTGAATGAGGGAGGATTGAGAGGGGACTGAAGACAGGGGTAGGACAAGACTGGTAACAGAACATGTGAAGAGAAATGGTGCAAAATGGGTGGTTCTTGTGGGGAAGGTGCAGAAGGTTAATGTCTGTAAGATCATGTGGAGCTGGAATGGAGTCCAGTACTCTTCACACTCATGAATGCTTTGCTGTTAACAGAAGTCTCTCAAACTCACTGGAAAAGCATCTTATTTCTCCTGGTTGTTAGTCCTCACAGAGGATGGTGACCTAGGACTTAGCCTACATGGCTCGGGTTGCTGTTACAGGTCTGTAGTGTGTATGAACCAAGCATGTGTTTGGATGATGCTACGTAAGGACTATTATAAAGCAACTGCAAAAGGATGTTTTAAAGACAGTTGAAAGCAGGCAGGCTTAATTCTCATGTTTGCTAACTTTGGAGAGCTTGAGATTCAACACTAAAACTTTTCAGTCATGTGGCTTTTGTGTGGTTTTTATACATGTAATTATACTTATACATGTAACTATACTTATACATGTAACTTATTTATTTTCATAGCATAATTTTCACATGCACTGTCTCAGTCATACTTTTAGATGTGCACTTAAAAGCATTCTTACAGTATTTTTCTCTTTGGGTGCAAGTATGAACCTACATGTACTTAAGCAATGAAACAGTTAACTTCAAATCCTGTTGGTTTGAGTGTTTGAGAAATATTCTTGAGACCCAGAGTAAACAAATGGGAATAGAGACCATGCTTCATAGATTTTCCAGGTTTCAGTATGCGTTCCAAGAAATGACCTGACAGCAGGGCAGGTTGCAAGAGCATATTCTCTGGTGAAGCGTTATAAATTATTTCTGTATTTGCCCTTCCCCCTCTAATAATATTCATCAAGTCACATTTTGGCAGAACAACAAAAGCTGCTGTTGTTTTGCGGGCTTTCTGTAAGGGTCCCAAAGCAAGGGGGGGCGAAATCTACTTCCAAACCAGTGTTACAGCAGTATTGCAAACCTCTTTGGAATGAGAGGGTTGGGAAATGGATCACCCAGAATTGCATATTGAACTTTGGGGAAAAATTTAACTATATAAGCAAGTTACTGCCAGGCCTAAGGCAGCTGGGTCATTCTGTTGCCTTCTGTTTTCATTTTTGAACTTGAGAAAGTCTCAAAAACTGAAGTCGGCTTCCACTCTGAATTTAAGATCCTTACTTACTCTCAGTAGCTTCTACTTCTGGTATATACTTGGGTTAAAAACAAAGGTGTTCTTGCTTTCATTTTTCTGAAATGGCAGTTGCACAACATAATTCTTCCCTGGGATGATGCATTTTATTTTCAGGGCAATTTCTGCTTATAAGAGAACTCCTAAGTAGCCTCAGGGTCATCAGCCAGCCTGCATACAACTAATAAACTGGAATTTTATTTAAGATTTATAGCAGTTGCTGTGGAATCTAAGTACTTCATTGCTGTATCTGTTCGCATAACACTCCTGTGAGATAGAAACACGTTGTTATGCCCCTTTTGGTTAAGGAGGGTAAAGAGATGAAGGTGGTGTGGCTAATGTAACAACTTGGCAGTTATGCAAAGTAATTGCACAAACTAACAATACAAGAATGAGGACATAACCCTTGTCAACTTAGGCAAGGTACAATTATAGGAACTGGAGGGTTTAAAAATCACACTCTACCTAGATCAGTATGTATTTATATAAGGAAATATATTTCCATATGCCTAAGGTCAGACATAGTTGTCATAATGTGTGTTTGAGAGTCTGTGCCTAATGTTTAGTGTTGGTTGGACTTCCCTGAAGATCTCGAGCCAGCCCCACTTTACTTTACTTTGTATTCACAATAGGTCAAAATAGAAAATGTGTATGCCTGCTCTTCAGAAATATTACACATTTTTGTAGCCCTGTTTTTCCTTCGTAGACTTCAAAAGGGGAAGAAGATGCAAACTTAAGGTTTGTTTTGTTTTGTTTTTTTACTGTAACAAATGGTAGGAGCTGCAGAAGCAGGAGATACTTCTTTTAGAATCCTGGCAGTGATTTGTATTCATGTCCTCATCTGACTACCTAGCTGTTGGAATGAAAGAAGACAGACCAAATTCCCATTAAAGATATACTGGGTGCAAGAGTTCAACCCACTAACCACTACCTCCTTTGGAAGAACCCATGCTGATTGGTCCCTGTCACCTTCCACTTCATGTGCCCAGAAAGATAAGGAAAGATAATAGAATTGTGTCATCAATATTAAAATATAATCAGAACAGAACCACCTTGTGATGTGCCTCAAGAGCAGATAAATGTTCTCATTCTGTCAGATATACAGATGGAAACCTAGTATCCTTGAAATTCATGTTACACATCTGAGATGAAACTATGGCAATACTTGTCTTTTAATTTTATATCTATTGTATTAGCTAAATTACCAAATTATAGCAGATGAGTAAAGGTGCCTAGAAAGCTCTTGCATAGTGGAAGATTGTTTTCATTAAGAACAAAAAACCAACTTGGGTAAAGATTTAAAAAAGTAAAGTTTGAGCTCAGTCTCTGTTCTGGACTCAGATTGGATCTTGGTAAATGTTCAAATATTTTTACATCCTCAGAATTTGTTTTCATTGCCTGCAAATTATCTGGTTCCAGCAGGAACCACAAAACTTAGTGTGTACTCAGCCATCGAGCTGAAAATTCCCTTAATTTAAACTCGGCTGGTTTAAATTGATCTAAAAGTCCAAGACTGAGGTTTTTTTCTTTTTTTTTTTTTTTTTTTTTTTCTTTGAAGCTGACATTTTGAAGCTTTCTGAAAGCAAAGGAATATTAAAATAGGTTGGGTTTGTTTTTTTTTTTTCCAATGTATGTTACTGCTTTAAAGAAATGAGATGAACTGCATTAAGTTTGTATTTATATGCTAACTCAAACCTTAAATTGGTCTAGTGGATTTGGATAGTTTTTGAATGAGTGTTCTTATTTGTAAAATGAGAGTCAAAGATGGGAACAGAGGGAGGAGGGTGGAGATGGAGGAAAATGTTACCTTCCCTTCTCTTGGAAAGAGAACATAGCTAATTCTCTATGTTGAGATTTCTTAAGGAATCTAGTGATACCAATTTTGGTGGCCTTCAGCTGTGTCAGTACTGGTTTTTGTTTTTTGGGTTTTTTTTGCGCACTGGTAGCTGTATGTTCAAAGCGTTCTGTCTCAGATATATCTGACTGTTAAAAAGTAGTTGTATTGACAGACTTTCCCAGTTGCACTGGGAAATACCATAAGGAATAGCATTTAGTATGCAACTCCGGAAATGAATCAAATAATTGTGATTTACAATTTCTGAAATGTGTCATCTTGTGAATGCATACAAACTTATTTCTGTGTTTATGCAGACATCTGGATCATATAGTGATAGTTCAGTTGCACTTTAACTTTGTCAAAGTGGTGTGGAAGCTAACTGTTTGGACCTGTGTTTTCCATTATTAACGGACTCGGTGAGACAGCTAAATATGTGCCCTTCAGGTTAGATTTTTGACCTGATTTGATTGTGTGCCAATGAACTATTTACTGGATTTCATCAGGGAGGCTTAGCTCCCATTTCTGGTAAGATGTATCCTTACCTTGATGAAAACGGGCCTGGTCACGTGCAGTGAACCCTATGCTGGTTTGTCTCAACAAAGAAACGAAACCCTAAAGAGCTGGTCCCCTTCCACACCCAAAAGTAGTTAATTCCTGGTCTCTGCAGAACGTGCCCAAGAGGTGCTTGACAGTCTGTGATTTGAAGAAAGGTGGCCTAGCGGAAGTTGAAACCAGTCTTTTTATGCTAGATAGGTTTCTTCTGTCCAAAGACCAGCAACTTTCCTTAAAAGAATCAGAGTAGCATCACAGTTGCAAGTATGCTGGTTGTTTCAGCAGCAGACCTGTGAGGAATTGGGGTGCAAGGCAGGCTCTTCTTTTCCCAGTGCTATTTGAGTTGGTGTTGGTATTTTTGTGGCAGAGTGTTGGCTGAATTAACTTCGTGGTTAACTGAAATTGCTTTTATGTCATTGAGGGGGGAAAGGAGTAGAAGATTGGATTCACTTCACTTTCTCTACTGAAAAGTCCTTTTCCAATTTGAAAATGTTGTTTGTCCTCCTCTTAAAGTACACTAGGCTGCTGTGCATAATGAAATAACTGTTGCTTGTGATTCCAGTGATAGGCTACAAGGCCTCATGTAATTTACCTTTTGAAAGAAAGTGAGCTTTTGGAACAATTTCTGTGGCTCAGCTCTCCTGTCTGCCAAAAAGGATATCTGGGGCTCATAAAAGTATTTGTATTTGATTAGATTTTTGCTTTGAAATAAATGGTTGCCTGCTGATAAAATTCCCGGTGGAGAGCCTTCCCACTTCCTCTCAAGTTTGTAGAAGTAACATGGTCCTGCAGTGGCTTGAAGTGAACTATGCCGTGTGAAAGCGAGATTTGTTGTAAAGGAAATTAGTACGATGTAGTAGACTAAGAGGTGTAGTTAGGGAAAAAAACCACAACAAACACAGAAAAGTTTTAAAGCAGGAAGAACCTGTCTTAAATTCTTTTGCTGAAGTTTTGTGTGCTATGGAGTTTTGGTGACTGTGGTTTAAGACATTTTTCCCCTCCTTGCTTTGTTTTCAATCCAGATCCTTTTAATGATTCTATGAATCTAATGATCTGGATTGTAGCATGACCCCAGAAACAGGTAAGTAGGAGCAGTGAACTTTAGGAAGGAGAACGAGCAGTTGCAAGGAGAGAGGAATTCTTTATGTTGGTTTCGCTTCAGAAACAAGTGCTTCATGCACCTGTACTCATGAACTACAACATACAAAAAACAACATGTAAAACCTGAGCACCTCAAGGAAGTAACCAATGGCAAGATAATTTGCTCCATTTTGGTGCATTTTGTAATCAGCGTGACTGCTGTTCGGCATTGTTTTATGTCTTTTGGTAAGAGCTGCTGAAGTAGTGACGTTGCCAGTACTCTGATTTTAAGATGCATTTTTCTTGTTGCGGTTGCTGTCAAAGGTCAACAAAGTGCTTTGTGATCACTGAGGTCATGTACGCAAGTATGCTTTCAATTAGTAATTTTATCATTATAATTCTAACAAACTTAAATTCCATTTCATTCAATGCAGGAACAGCTTAGAGCAATCTTGAACCCCGCCATCTTGTGTTGGCTTATAATGTGGAGAGATGGCTTGTAAGCTTTAGTAGAGCTTACAGATCGACCTAGGTAGAATTGCGTGTTCTTTCCATCTGTGTTTTCTATTCTAGCTTATTTTCACTGTGAAATAATAGTTTTAATAGAAAACTGAGTTAATTGTAGCAAATCTTCTCTCAAGAGGCTAGAGTATGAGTGAGCCAAGCCGCTGAAGGCTTGGACCTTCTAACTCTTTCCAGCCATGAGTAGTAAGCACAGAACTGGTCCAGGAGTGCTGGATAGGTGGGTTGCCATCTCCACCCCACTGGTTGCTGTGCTTGCTGCTCAGGAAGAGGCATGTCAGATTGATGGTCATGAGTTGGGGATGAGGTAGTGATGACTAGAAGACCCCAAAAATGTGTCACGGGAGCTAAAACCATGACCTAATTTTCTTCAAAAAAAAAAGTAAGCAAGTAATTTGGGAATAACAGATTTTTTCCCCACTATTGTATCTATGTTACAATGTCATTTTATGAAATTTTCAGGTGTGTATTATTAACTCTTCTGAGCTTAAGAAAGAATTCTGTGTATCAGTATCAATGTGATTCCAATTCTTATATATATTGGCAAAGCTCCTGCAATGATGCTTTACCTTGTGACTTGATTTATTTTTCTTCAGCCTCTTGAAATAAGTTTGACTGGAAAATTCCTTTCTTCAGAAAATTCATACGGGTCCATTAAATTTTACAATTTGTTTAAAAACTTACCTGTGGAGTTAAGATCCTGGAATTAAATGGAAACTTTTCCATATACCTAGTACGAAAAAGTGTCATAGTCCTCTCAATATAGGTGGGTAGAACACATTGAAATTTCTTTTGGAAGCATTTTTGGACTGAAATGTATAATTTCTGAAGGTAAAACTTAAAACTAGCTGGATCTTTTTGAAGCCTTGTGATTCCTGTTCCAGGCTTGTCTAAAGTAAACAGAGTTGCTGAATAGCTGGTGTCACTAGCTATTGCAGAAATAGTATTTCTCTCTTGGGTCACGTTACTTCAGGGGTTTTGAGTAGTATAGTTAATTTTACTGTGATTTTTGTATGTTCTTTTTAAAGTATGCCTAAGTACCTTGCTTATGCAGGCCCTTGTGGAGAGGGCACGCAGCACTGTTGTTACATGGTCAATGTTGTTTCACTTCACGTTGCGTTGGGAGCATTCAACGTGTTTCAGGTGAGGCATTACTAATAGTGGAGGGATAATAATTTTTGAAAACATGCCCCTACCATTTCAGATGCATTTTGAATGATGCCCTTTGCTTATTTAAACTTTTCACATTTGCGCAAAGGTTGCTGGGCATTCATGGTATAATGTGTAAGAACAAGTACACTTTTATTTAAAACAGGCTGGAATCTAGTTTCTATTGCAAAGTTATCTCGCACAGAAACCTATGGTATAACCCATTTTTTAAATGGAAAAAGTATGCAAATTATGCCCAACAAGCCAAGGAAATGAGGGTCTGTTGGGCTAGTGTGTTGAATCAGGTCTTAGAGCTAAGGGCTTACTCTTGAGCCCTCCATTGCTGACGGATGACATGTCCAAGTTAGTTCATTGCGGGTTTCCAAGTCTTGTGCACTGACCAGTTCAACTGGTGTAATCAAAAGCTCCTTTAAAAGGATGTTTCTGAATGCAGCCATGGTTAACTGTAATATAAAATCATGGTTCAATATTATTGTGAATCATATTCACAATGTTATATGAAACCAATATTGCTTCAGTGGGATTAAAAAAAAATATGCTGCAGCTCTGTGACGTACGGAGCTGATGGAGTATAATTTATTTTGATGGGGCAGGTGTTTTTTTGGGGGGAGGCTGGGTTTTTTTGATTGTGGTGGGTTAGCCTTGGCTAACAGCCGAGCTCCCACTCAGCTGCTCACTTGCTCCCTGCAGCCGGGCAGGGGGGAGAGAATAGGAGGAATGGGGAGAGAAAGCTTCTGGGTTGAGATAAAGACAGGGAAATCACTTACCAATCACTGCTGAGGGCAAAACAAACTCAACTTAAGGAAAATTAATTTGTTCCCAAGCAAAATAGGTAACTAATTACTCATTCGGGTAGAGGGAAATGACGATAAGTAATGAACACCTTTCCCCCCCGCTTTCCCAAGCAAAACTTCACTCCTGACTCCTCCTACCTCCCCACAGTGCCACAGGGGGATGGGGGTTGTGGTCAGTACATAGGAGTTCCTCCTTGCTGCTCCTTCTTCCTCAGACTCTTCCTCTCCTTCACTGTGGTCTCTCCCATGGGCTGCAGTCCTGTCAGCAAAAATCTGCTCTGGTGTGGGGTCTTCCACATGCTGCAGGGAAATCCCTGCTCTACCTCGTGTCCCCTCAGGCTGCAGGGAGGTCTCTGCTCTGGCACCGCCTCCCCTCCTTCTCTCACCTGGGTACTGCAGGGCTGTTTCTCACACTTTTTTCCTCACCCCTCACTGCCTAGGCAGCATTTTGCCCTTTCTTAAATACATTTGCACTGTGGTGGTGCCACCAGCGTGGCTGAGGGGCTCAGCTGTGGCTGTCGTGGGGCTGCTGCAGAACCGACTGGGACTGGCCATATCCATGACAGGGCGGCCCCTGGTCTCCTCTGACAGGCCACCTCGCTGCCAACGCCTTGCCACTGAGACCAAATATGTGGATAAACCAGGTTATATAAAAAAATGTTAGAGTCGTATCACCTGCTTGTATTATTCTAATTGTATATTTGGGCAAAATATCATCTCATCTTCTCTTGCCTACCACAAATGTGAGGTAAAGCCTGTATGAAGTGCTCTGGGAAATCTGGTATCACTTGTATGACCCCATTTCTGGCAGTCTGGGTCATACTAGTGGTGCTGAGTGATCTGATAGTGCTCAACTCTGGAGTTAGTAGTAGTTGAAAGAGTGAGACCTTAGACACTGTCTGGGTTTTGGCTACCTCTGTTATTTTCTCTTGAAATAGGTAATAATGTAGACCTCTGCTTTTTGCTTTTTTTTTTTTTGATAATCATTGGTTGAAAATGTTTAAAGAATATAATTCTGTAAGGCACAAATTGGGGTTTGGTCACTAGAATTTATCTTCTAAAGCATTGTTGACCTCTATTCTGACCTGTATGCTCTGCCTAATAGTAATTTGTATTAGGTGTTTTAAGGAAAAAAATTGAAAAATTCTGTAGATGGCAATTACTCAGTATGTCTGGGTGAGGGAGTTTTCCTTCTTGCTTCAGAGTTTTCCTTCTTGCTTCAGGCAATTAACAGTTGATTGATGACCAGAAATATGCATAGATGTATCCCTAATTCCTTTTTAAAAGTGTATGTATAGATGTTGTGTAGAGGCGTATCCAGGCCTGTTTCTGTACTCCTTTAAACATAGTGTTGATCATGGCTTGAGTATCTTCTATTAAAATTGCATGTCTTTTAAGTATTAATATTTTCTAAAATGTATTTGCCCTAATGTGGCAAATAAGCCTATTCACTTCAGAACTGATAACTGCACTGGTAAGACAACATGGTTTTGGTCCTTGTTTTTCCAGGCTGTCTGTTTTGTCATATCATGTATATTGATTCTTACATTGGACAGTAGAAGTTGAAGCATACTTGTGCTGTGATGTTGGTGCTTTGTTTGCTGTATATTCCTGGCATGCTGTCTTTCTGTATCCCTGTGCTCTTGTGTGTTCCTGATACAAGTTGAAATCCTGTTTGTGCTATCTCCAGAATGTCTTTGTCAAAATGGATGCATTGGGTGATTGTATTAGGCAAGTCCTTTACCACTGTGTTTGCTCAGGGTGATGCGGTAGCTGCGTGTCATCAGACATAGGTGAAAGTAGTGATCTTCTATTATTAATAGAAGTTAACATGGAATCTCTACGAGACAGTAGAGACAGTATTTCAGCAGAAAATATTTCAACAGCAAATACTGTTGACAGTATAATAAGTGTTATTTTCTCTTCTAGGTGTTAAAATGGGTTGAAGAAGCAGTTCAAGCCTCCAAAGTGCATCTCTTGTCTACAGACCATTTGACTATGGCTGTAAATACTTGGCAGATCCCTTTTGATCCAAGTCTGAAAGAGGTTACAGTGTCCTTGAGTGGTCCTTCACCAGCAATTGAAATTCATGATCCATTAGGTGAAGTAGTTCTATACCTTCTTCTGTGATAGCAAAAAAAGTGAATGAAAAAGACAAACAATCTCCACTGTCTCCAATACGGAAGGCCGTATTTGTGATTCATAAATGTCTTTCACATTTTGAAAACCGGTACCAGGATTTCAGGATATTTTTAAATGTTATTTTATTTTTAAAATACAGGATCTTCGCATATCTGCACTTCTGATATTTAAATTGTTCCTGGTGTTCCATTTTTTTGATTCAGAGGAAACTGGAAGTCTCCCTTGTTTTGACCACTTCATCTCACCTTGATCTGCTTTCTTACTGTTTGTCCTTGCATTCCAAATTTCTGGACACTTTTGGTTTTCATGTATTTATGTAGTCACTGAACCATCATTTAGAGATTATACAGGACGGTTGTTTTTTATGTGGTCGAAGGTAAACTAAGGTCTGGATTCTCTGAACTATGAGAGCATTCAGAATTAAACTCTGTCTTATGCCCATCTCTAGCTGAACAGTGTGTGATGGGGAATGCAATGACAGATTTATGTGCTAATTTGTAATTGAAGGTATTTTGTTCATTGTTATGTTGATGCCTTAGGAACCTGGAACAGCTCTCCAGAAACAAATTCAGATCACGCTTCGTATTCTCTGAATGACTTTTGGCTAAGGATATAGCTTAAGTTTTAGTATCTTGGAAATATTTTATGCACAGGATGGGTTCTGTGCAATATAATTTGGTCTGTCCTCCACTGAGGCATTCTTCTTTGTTTACAGGAAAGAAATTTGCTCAGTGTCTGTCTTCAAACCATAACAACACACAATCTTGGGCAGAACTGTGAGGCTTAGCTGAAGCTTTGACCTTGTCTATATGTTTTCCTTTCTCATAGGTCAGCTCCACGCACCTAAATCCACATAGTTTCCCTGAAGTTAGTCGAGGCATGTCTAATAAGGTCTTAAAAAGTGACACTGGGACACCCCATTCTCAACTTCACCTTTCCCTTTCGTGCTCTGAAAGAGCCAGATATGTTTTTACTGCTGATGGTGCTTTGTAGTCAGCCTTGAGGGAGCAAAATGCCTCTATAGAGAACCAGTTCCTGGATACAACTATCCATATATTTTATGCATAGGTGTACATACAAAGTGTAGTATGGTGCAGTATGAAAACTTGCACTTTTTTTATTCATGTCTATGATGTCTAACAGGCTAAATTCCCTGTGAGGATCTCGTATGCATTCCCACCCTTAGTCACATGCTAATGCCCCTCTGCCAGGAGAACCTGGCTTATCAGTATTTTTACTTGTGGAGTTTATCCTGCTTGAAATAGGTCTAGAGGATGGAAGAGTGAGTGGGCTGGCAGCTGGCAGGCAGGTTAGGGTAAGTCTGTTCTAAGATCTCCTTCAAGGGGGTTTGTTTCTGTGCTACCTCCTTTCACTGAGACCTGACTATTTTCTGTGAACAAGAGAACTTATTTTGCTTACAGTTTCTGGGTTTCCCACAGCTCTGTATCGTTGCAGGATGTATTAAATTTCCCAAGTGAGTGAAAAGAGTGAAAATAAATGAGCATTTTTAGTATTCTGGCAAAGAATTACGGGAATTTTGACTGTTGTACATGTCATTGACCGCTAAGTAGTAAGTCAAGTATTGTAAAATACATCAGTACAGAAGAACAATATTGTATTTACTATCTGGGTTTTTTAGGCAATATTGTATTTACTTAATACTGTATTTATTCTTTGTGGGTTTTTTAGGCAAGCAGATCAGTAAAGGATCAGGAATGAATGAATTACTAAATATCCACAACTCTGCAAAGGTAGTAAATGTCAAAGATCCAGAGCCTGGAACGTGGACAATTAAGGTAAAGTTATGGCAGAAATCACGTGTGACTTGTTCTATAGCTTATAAGGGGGTTGTATAATGATTTACTATGTTATTTATCATGGGTATTCATAGATGACTGTGTTTATAAATGTCCTTTCTGACCTATGTGTTGTGACATATTCTGAAGGCAGTAGTATAAAATTCTTATCAAGATGATAACATATTAGACATTACTATCTTAAGTCAAGTCCTTAGGTCATCATTTTCCATTGGATGGAAAAAGGATGAAGTAAGCACCGAATTTTTGGGGTCTAATGAGCAGATACTCTCTGTAGAGAGCATGGGTGCAGAGGGGCTTTGCTGTGTGTAGCATGTTTGGAGGACTGGGAGAGGGAGATCGTGTGCGCTTTGCAGGCCAGAGGTTTCATTGCACCAAACATTAACAGAATGTTAAAACTTTAAGGATTGTCCTATGGATAAGGTAGTATTTAAACTTAAGAACTAGCCACAACACTGTTTTTATGGCTAGATGCTGATGTTTAAAAACACTTGAAGTGTCTTAGCTAACAAATGACACCCCACTACCACACCTTAAAATCTGTGCAAGGCGGAAGTGTTTGGGTACAAATCACACTATTTAACTATGTTTTGTGGACAGATTGTCTTAAAACAAAGTCGATCTGTACCCTGAGCTGGTTCGTAGGGGGCAGCGTGTTGTGACATATGTGCTTAGAGTGGGGGAGAGGAAGGGAGGTATAACAAACTCTTAAGTTTTCACATCATCTTCTCAACTCGGTCGTGTAACTGTGGCCTAAACTGACTCAAGCTTTGTCTTACTGTTCTATACTTCTTTACGTAGGTAAAGCAGCATGATCCCAGCTTTCCTAAATTGATGTGGAAACAATCCTACTGGTATAGGTCCCTTCCAACTGAACTATTCTGTGGAAGTGTAAATACTGTATTGTTGGTTTTAGAGGGGAAGTCACCCGTGTTAGGAGTTCTTTATAGCCAAGTTCACAATGAGGTGTGCTGAATGGATGCATGCTGTGTATTGTCTGTGCCATATGTGCAGAGGTAGTTTGGAAAGGGTTATTAATTTACATACAGCACTGTAGGAAACTGTTGATACTGCTACAGAACCAGAACTAGAAAAGCATGTTGAGCTCAGCAGCTCTATGGAGAGTTGTTTGAATGTCTGTCTCTGCTTCCAGGACCAGAAATGCTGAAAAGACCTGGTACAGAGACACTGTGGTGGTCTGCTTTAAAAAAAAAAAAACAACAAAAAAACCAAAACCACAAACCATGTTTGGGTCCCACTGGACTTAGTACCATCAGACATACTGGGTACTGAGAGAGCTTTTCCTACAGTCAGTGCCTCAGTATTTAACTCTATCTTGTTGGAGTCTTCTAGGTTAAGCCTGCAGTCTAGTAAACATTCAGTGCCCTGCAACACAGAGAAACAGAGTGCAGAAAAAGCAAAAGCCCTGTGTGATCTCTCCCTGGCCCTGCATGGCTGTTGCTACACTGAGGCCTTTTTGGATGTGAGCTGAGCCATATGGAACCACTTGTGTATGCCTGCACTGCGTTGCCCAGATTTCTGGATTCCAGGAATTGCTGAGAGAGGAGCTTGCCACTCTTACAGGCTCAGCGTGTAACACCCTTCAGAGCTAATAAGCTCTCCTAAAGCCAAGGCTGGCACTCAGCGTGGTGCAAACTGCCGAGTGGCTCAGCTGGAAGCAGGCCAGCATGCTCAGCTAGATGCAAACCAGTCCTGGCCAAAGCGTCAGGCTGCTCCTGCAGTGAAGGTTTTTAAGTTTTTTGTTTTTCTAAGCCCAGCATAGTGCTGTCTCCAATTCTGTGGTGAATAAAACATTCAAATTTATGTATTTTGGGTAAAAAAAAAAAAAATTGTCTTGAATATAGTGGAAATATTTTAATTACTTTAACTTTTATGAGCAAACCAGGTCTTAATTAGGTTTGTGCAAACAGCTCATACAGGTACTTGTCACCCAAAAGTGCAAAAAGTTGTCATTTTAGTATGATAACTAATAGTGGTGAGCTAAACAGTATTCGCTGTTCCTGAATCAACTGCAGAATGATCAGTCCAAGAAGATCCCACCTTAATCCATGAACAAGTGTTAGCGCAGTTTCACTGCTCAGTGAAGTCTTTAAATCACAGGTTTGAGTAAATTAAAACACACAGTATGCAATCCAGTAGCCTCCTGTGCTGCAGGAGGCCTCCAGTTGCCTTTGGGTACTGCAGTATGAGGACATCCAATTTGTGCATGTATGTGTATTTGATAAATAAGTTTTCCTTCCGGGTCTGCTGTAGTACTCTTGGTTTACAGGGTGGCAGGAGTCTTTCCAAAGAGCAATGACATGAGATGAGCACGTCGCTCCTCTCTCCATAGCGTATCAGCAAACAGTGCAGGTTTTGTGCAGAAGGAAGCGTGCTTCTTCAAAAAGATGGTCCTGCTGTTGCATGTGTTTTCTGTACCTCAGAGCTAGCTGTGAGACTAAATTTATCTGCTGGTCCTACTGCTGAGATACCTACCAAGAGATGGGCCTCAATAGGAACAGTCTGGCTCGTTTAATGGAAGAGGGAGCATCATCGGTTTGCTTTTGCTAAATCCCTTCTCCCACAAAGACCTGTCCTATGGACTCCTCTTAAAAGATTTCTTTGGAGCAGTTTGGGAGGCATCCAACATCTTGCAAGTAACAGTTGCCTGCAAGCTCCAGGACAGCAGCATTAGAAGGCAGTTTTATCTAGTTACTCCTTAAAGGCCTTGCCTGCCGTGTGTTTTCAGTTGAAAAGGCTAGTGAGTGATGGAGGTGAGTCAGTGGGGGAGAGGCGGGATGGAAAGCCATCGGCTGCTGTTTTTCTTTTCTTTCTTTGGTTTTGTTCTATTAATCAATAGGCCATAGCTTCTTCAGCTGAGCAATGCCACAAAAACTTCTCTGCTGCGTAAATGATCCTCTGTGTGATTGAGAAAAGGAGAGGAAAAGCAGTGAGAGATCAGCAGGAAAACTTGGCTATTCTTGTGATCAAGCTCTTTAATGACTGCTGTTGTTCTTATTCCCTTACATCCCTATAGCCAAATGCAGCTGGTTCAATGGATTGTAATGACAAACCATTCCAGAGTAATTTCCACTGCATGAGCAGATTCCTTAAAGCCTAATTCAGCTGCATAAGTATAAATATATAAAAGTGCAATAAAAAATTTATTTAGCCATTGTAGCTTGGTTTTTCTGTTGCGTGATAATTAGAGAGTTTGTTTTACAAAAACCCGTGCATTTTTTCATACATTTGTTTATATAGATACCTGCATTTTGGGCAATTTTATTTTCTGTTGTTTGCAAGACAGGAAAGCATTTTTTTCCTGATGTCTGTGACTGATGAGTATTTGCTCTTTTTGTCATACTCATCCAATCTGGTAGGAAAAACACTAATGTACAATAGCAGTGATCCATGTTAAACTACAAATAATGAAAAGAGACTTGACAAAGATACTAAGCGGAAAGCAGTCCTTTGGGATGAAGTTTATTCTCAGGTGTTTGCATAAGACTGCTGTCTCCTAGGCATGACAGTGATACATGCATTTATTGTTATGAGTAGATGGTAAAATTTTATAAGGTTCTTCTAGCCTTAAAAATTCACAAGCATCCAAAGGTCTGAATAATTCATAAAGAGAAATAATTTCCCAATGTATTTTTCTATGGATTGTTTACTTGGCTTTAGTCACTGGCTTGTTTTGTGTGCCGTAATATTTTAGGGCTGTGACTGAAGACTTTAAAAAAAAAAACAAAACCAAAAAAACCCAACAAGCACCCCAAAAAACCCAACTCCCCCAAAACCACCCCCCCCAACTTTCTGAAAAGTTTATTCACACCATAAATTCCTTATACAGATGCATAAAGCTATGAAAAGAAAACTGTCACTGGGTATGTCTAATGAAATTTTAACTGCCAATTAACGCTTGATAACGAGTTATTTGGCACGCTTAAATATTTCTTTGTATTGTTCACAGCTGGTTTATATAAAAAAAGCTTTAGTAGTGATTTTTGAGGTGAAAGGCTAACCAAATAGAAGCAAATAGAGGTTGTTTTAATCAGATAGACATCAATTTGTCAGTGTCTAAATGGCTGTCCCTAGGCAATTAGTTGTAAGAAACAACTGTTTAATATTCACATGCAGCTGTATCAGAGGTGGTTACTAAACTGAAGGAATTACGTATTTGAGAATGGATCACATAATACTCTTTAGATAGATAAAGCTCAGTGGAATTACTTCATTTTAATACTGATTTTCTTTCACACTGCGAGTCTAGTGTCCTGTATCATCCCCCCGAACAAAAACTCGGAGTAGGTTCTACTAACTACGGATTTGATCTTGGCATAATATAGCTTAGATATCACTCCTCACAGCCTTTTGAACCTTTTTTTTTTTTTTGGGAAAAAAAAAAATCTTCAGGCTCAGTGCAGTGCAGCAATGTCTTGTCTTTTTTTTTTTTTTATTTGTTTGTTTGTTTTCTAACATCTGAAGGGTGTGGAAGTAGGTGAGGACAAAAAGTCTTGGGTGCCTGTGCACTCTTGGCAAGTAGCAGTTGTCCTTTTCTTTCTCAGCATAGAGTGATAAAAGTAACTTAAAGAAGATAAAATAATTGTAAGATTGAGGACTTTCATAAAAGCTACTGTACTCTCAAACAACATAAAGCTAAGGCTTTTCAAGAGTGGGTGGATGGGTGGGGGTTGTTTGTGATTTGTTTTTTGCTGATTCAGCCAGAATGACAAGGTGTTGAGGGGTGGAATATAGAGGCGAGAGGTACTTCTGCATCCTCTGCTTTCCCGCTGGGACCTTGGCTGGGAAAGAGAAGGCTCTTTAATATACAGTATTGGTTGTGGTTGGTCTGTACTTGCCACTTGTTTTGTGGTATACAGTGCCTATGACGTTTG
The DNA here is from genome assembly GCA_034782735.1 of Sagittarius serpentarius. Lineage (NCBI taxonomy): Eukaryota > Metazoa > Chordata > Aves > Accipitriformes > Sagittariidae > Sagittarius > Sagittarius serpentarius. The sequence continues at coordinate 30,257,919 of JAVKLA010000090.1, read as the reverse complement.
CATGTGCCCCATGGGTAAAATCAGTTTTGTGTATATTTAAAAAGGGAGCTTACTAATAAATAGAAAGGTGAGATAAATTATTGTAGCACTGGAAGTAAACTGTTTATATTATCAGCAAAAATTTTACACTGATTTTTCTGTTGACTTATGTTTCACTTACTGTTTTGTAGTACACTTTAGAATGGTCAAAAGCCTAACTTCCAGACAGTCTCCCATTACAGTCACTGTTATGTGACAAATAGTTGTTACTCGTATGTGTTTGTGTTGTGATTTACCTCCAAGACAAAATGGCTCTTTTTGCTGACACTACAATTGTAGGGTCCAGTATCTAAAATGAAAGCTTTATTAAAGGCGTTTTTTACTTAGAACTTTTGACATGAGCCTCCTTTCTGTCTTGTTTTTAATGAAAGCTGAAGTCTGTCTACTGAACTCAGTGGATGGATCAGAAACTTTGCAATTCCTGAAATGCTAATTATGCACATGGTCTTTGTTGCTTTTTCAGACCTCGAGCAGTGGAAGGCACTCTGTTCGGATCACAGGCCTCAGCACTATTGACTTTCGAGCTGGGTTTTCTAGGAAGCCAACATTAGACTTTAAAAAAACATCCAGCAGACCAGTGCAAGGTTTGTTTCCATTTTAGTCCATGCAAGACAATAACCGTTCTTGGGCCCCCAAGACCAAGTAGAACTCTATGATGATCTCTCTGGTGAATTTTGTGATAAACGTGGGGCTGCTGTTGGTTGGGTTTTGGGCCTTGAATGTGTGAGAGCATCCAAGGGTCCTGTTTTATCATACTACTGTATTTTTTTGTATTAGCTTGGTTTTTTTTAATATCACATAAATCCAGATATTTTTAGTTATGAAATGCCTCAAAATTGCGGCACTGTTTCTGTTACTTTTGGAGCTTCAGAAAAAGCCTTTGGCTCTGGGGCATGGTGAGGAGTTAATAAAGAGGCTGCTATTTCAGAAACACCTGTTGGAAATCAGTAATTTAAACCCTGATAATCAGTGCTGTGTCTCCTGACAGCTAATAAGCAGCGCACAGCTTAGCATAACTTAGTTTTTTGCTACTTAGCAAGTAAGTGTTGAAACTGAATGGTGCATTCATGGGGTAGTGAGCCATACGTATGAATTTAACCTTTCCTTTTTTAATTATTTATTTTTTTAGCACTTAAAATAGCATGTTTCTGTTTTTCTAGGGATTCCTACCTTCGTGCTGCTAAATACCACGGGGATCTTTCTTCCAGCTAGAGTAGACCGCCTGGAACTTCTGAGTATTACAGGGAAACTTCTTAAGACCTTGCCTGTGAAATACTATCCTGACAGAAAGCCCTATGGACTATGGAATATTTCTGACTTCATTCCACCAGATGAAGCTTTTTTTGTTAAAATAATAGGCTATGACAAGGACGATTATCTTTTTCAGAGAGTTTCAAGTGTTTCATTTTCTAGTATTACTCCTGGTAAGAGATTTTAACTTGAATTAAATGTACATTTTTCATATCTGAATCAGTTAAAATTGATATCTAGTATCTTTTTCTAAACTATGCAAGTACTTTCTGTGCTGTTTCCTTCCAGAGTTCTATCTCTAGATCGTGATGGACAGGTTAATGTTATAACTTTATCAGAAATTGTATTTCCTTTTAATAAAAGTAAAAGATAGGATATACGTTAGTAGCTGTTAATAATCTTTTGGGGAATATTTGCTTTCTTCAGCTGCTCCAAAAGTTACAATGCCCACCAAGACTCCAGGATATTATTTACAGCCAGGGTCTGTTCCTTGCCACGTAGAAAGTCTTATACCTTTTACTCAGCGTTTTACTAAAAATGGAGTAAAACTAGGAGTGGATCAGTTCTTCAAGTAAGTAGTGACCTTTTTTTTCCAATACTGTTTTATTTCCTATTTGTATCGTATGATTTCTATTTATTATTTACTATTATATACTGCTTATATCCTGTTACTGTCATTCTGTTATTTTTGGTGATATTCCTTAAGGAGGTTGTATTCTATGGAGAGATTTATAATCTATATATATCTATATGCATGTTTGAGGAGGGTGTACACTCTGTATAGATGATGAGATTATATGTTTCAGGCCAAAATCCCCCTCAAATATGTGCTCTTAAATTATGATAAACTGGGTCTAAAAGTCTAGAAGGCAAATGCTTTTAATTTTTATTTTTTAAAGTTATGTAAAGTAAATAGTTAACTAGCTTTTTCTCTGGAACACCCCCCACCCCACCCCAGTGATATGTAGATGATTCTGTAATATACATTAATTTGCATTATTTTTAATGGCCTTTCATGCATTCCGTAGAAGTATGTCCTATGACCTACCCTAGAAAATTTTCCTCTTCAGAAAATCTCTCAAACTAGGAAAACTTATGCTGAATATACCTGAAGGCTCTTCAGATTTCTGTATAGAAAATGGACTGCATGCTCTTTCTCTGTAGAATGAAATAAGAATAAAAAAAGAAAATAAATGTCGTGGTTTAACCCCAGCCGGTGACTAAGCACCATGCAGGTGCTCACTCACTTCCCCCTCACCCAGTGGGATGGGGAGAAAATTGGAAAAAAAGGTAAAGCTTGTGGGTTGAGATAAGAACAGTTTAATAGGACAGAAAGGAAGAAACTAACAATGACACTAGTAACAACAATAAGGTGACAATAATAATAAAAGAATAATAAAGAATTGGAATACACAAAACAAGTGGTGTGCAATGCAATTGCTCACCACTCGCTGACCGATGCCCGAGCAGCGCTCCTCCCCCAGCCAGCTCCCCTCATTTTATATACTGGGCATGATGTCCCATGGTATGGAATACCCCTGTGGCCAGTTTGGGTCAGCTGTCCCGGCTGTGTCCCCTCCCAGCTTTCTTGGGCCCCTGCAGCCTTCTTGCTGGCTGGGCAGGAGAAGCTGCAAAGTCCTTGACTTAGTCTAAACACGACTTAACACACTGATGTTTTCAGTTGTTGCTATCAACATTCTTCTTACACTAAACCCAAACCACAGCGCTGTACCAGCTACTAGGAAGACAATGAACTCTATCTCAGCTGAAACCAGGACAATAAATTATAAAGGAATTAAAATACTCCTAAAGTCCACTTTATAATTCTGGTAGTTGAAAACAAAAGGGAAGTATGTACTAGAAAACAGCGTTGGCAGCCTCTTGTAAAGCCGGAAGCACTTCAGGAGAAGACAGAAGGCTAAGTTCTAGCATTGAACAGCAGGTACATGACTACCGAAATAAATATATTCTGAAGCTCCCTTGTACAACGTTGGCAGTGTGAAATGCTGCAGCTTTTTTTTTTTTTTTTTTTTTTTTTTTTTTAATGAGGTGCCATTTACATTTAGTCAACCCTGGCACATACTTCAGCAGCTGTTTAATTCTTTCATTCAAACCATATACTTCTCCTTCTTTTCACATATCCAGCACCTTTATGATTGGGCTGCATTTTTCATTTTTTGTATTGCAGACCAGATGAATGAACAGATCATCGAAGTTAATTTAACAAAATATCTCAAGCCAAATATTATTAATCACAGTTAAATAGGATCTAATTCAGCTTGGCTTGTCTGCATTTTATTAGTAGTGAAGTTCCATACAGGATTTGTCCAGCTTACTATTTTAATGCAGATTTGAGCTGTATTATTGCTCTGCATTGAATGAGTTTGAGTTTTGGTTTGGTGACAAGATGTCATCTTTACTCAATTTTTTTTTAAATACTTATTTCAAAAAGTAAATGGCTTATAAGCTGAATATTATAGTTCCATTATGACAGTTGTCTATGTGAAAATAGCATTAGAATGAATACAGGTTAAGGGTTCTTGAGGTAAACATATTTTGAAAAAAAATTTTCTACTTTGATTCCAGAGGCGCTATCAGATGTGATAATAATTCCTAATTTTAAATGAGTAACGTGTAGGGAAAAGAAATTTCTCTAAAATTGCAACAGCTTTGTTTTTCTAGTTTTCTGCATCCTGTAGTGGGTGGTCTAGTAAGAAAATTTGGATTTTGATTAATATCCTAGTGCATTTCTGACAAGTCTGATTTAGGAGACCAAGAACAGTAGTTAAGCACCTCATTCCAGTGGGAAGTCAGTGGGAACTGAGCACTAATGTGTCTTTAAAATCCGTTCTGTACTGTAAATGGCAGATCCCACCAACCCTGCAAAGGTCAGAATCGGCAAAAATAGTGTGTGAAATTCTGACAAGAAAGGTAATGCATTTAGTTAATTAAAATACTAATCATAATAATAATTTGAAAAAATCAGTCTGAATCAACTGGTATTTGTGGTTGTTGGTCAAGTTTAGTATCTGATTTGCTAAACCATGCAGAATATGCACCTCCAAACTAAGTGTTAACTGGTGCGGTACGAGTGAATCCTGGGTTTTAATTTATTCGTGTGAGTCACAGCCTGGTGCTGGTAACTTCCCAGGTGAAAACGTGATACGGAGTGTGGTGGTTTGTGGTGACCAAGAGGTGAGGTTATATAGAATACGCATATCACTGTGCTCTCTGCCAGTGTTTTGACAGTAACTAATAATCAGGATGTAATTTGGTGTTCAGATTTTGCACCTTGGCTAAGGGAGCATGTTTGTATTTTCCAAACTGACTAGGTAAGCAGCTTGATCAGCAAATGGCATATATTGTAAAATGATCTGGGGCTTGATGCTGAAAGGTGCTGCGTTATCCCAGTAACACATGTTGCAAAGAGCTGTGCACAGTTACTGCTTTTTAGAGTCAGTGCCAAAGTGTGCAGCGTATGCCTTGAGGTGTGTATTATTCACTGCTGCCGTATTTAATTTTATTTTTTTTTTAATAGACCACCCCAGGTCTCTGTTTGCCAAGCTTTTCCACTCTGGACACATTTCCTTTTGTGCTTCTGTTCTCAAGGCTTCCATGTTCCACATCTGGTGTATAGCAAAAGTCGGGAATGAAGAAGAGTAGGATTGCATAACTTCACTTTAAACGTATTTTCCATGAAAAAGAGAAGTTTCTCTCTTTACTTGGAAGAAACACTACCTTGTTCTTTAGTGCTGGCAGTTACTGCCATGTCCGTTTGCCAGCATTGCATTGTAAACTGTCATAGATTCGATATATATTAGGTTATGTAGAATTAAGTATGAAGTAAGAGAGAGTAAGTAGGAAGCCATTTAAGGTCACTATATACTGTTTTCGTTTGTGCTGTAGTTGGATTGTCTGTCTCATGGTACTGCAGCATTGGACTTTCACTCATATTCCAAGTCTCTTTCTCTTGTTCTTTCTATATCCTTTAAGGGTTGATAAATCTATTCAGCTAAACAAAAGAGAGACGAAAGGTTCACTAATTCAGTGTTTTCCCATAATGTGGCAATTACTTGCCAAAGCTATCACAGATATTTTAGCGCGCATCAGTTTTGTTTATATGCCATAGCAACAGACCACAGAGAGCGCTGGGACACTGCAGAAGAACCACTGTTTTGCTCATTTATGGCATCATCTGTCTGTCTGTTGCACCATTAGTTGTATAAAATGTGGTTTTGAATCTTGAGAAGCTGTAAGAGTGTTTATTTTTAAGCACATGTAACCACCAGTCAACGTAGTTATACTTTTATTCTTTTCTTGACTTTTAACATTTTATGTAATAGAGACATGGTGTTACTGCCTATCAGCTTTGCCCTTGCTGTGACTGATAGAAAACCTGCAAGTATTTCTCTGGATTCCTGTTACATTGTCTTGCTCTCATCTCTTCTGTACCCCACCCTGCATTTTCAGTCCTGAACCCATCAATTCTGTCTTTATCTGTTGCGCTGTTTATTTTTGTATGGCTAGGCAATCAACGCGCAGAGTATTGGATTATCATAGTTATTGCTGGTCATAAGTTCAGAGGTGCAACCAGCAGAGCAGAAGTCGGAGTCATCTTCATACTAATACTTCACATTTTGCTGGATTATAAATGTTTGGGATTGAGGCAGTCCTTGTGGTTTAAAAAGCAGAAAGAGAGCTGCCTGGATGTAGTCATTTTATAGCAGGGTAGATGCTGCCCTCTCCACTGTATGAACCTCAGTGGATTTGCATGTATAGGGGGAGAAAGCAGACTGTATCTGGTAAGCGGTGGGGTCTCCTTTATGTGTAGCCCCTGTCTGTACCTGTGAGTTTGAGAAGCTTAGGCTGGGAGGATGAGCCCTTGTTACCCTTGCTAGTAAGAGCCACAGCTTTGGTACCACATACTGGGTCTACATAGGAACTTGTCAGTATTAAGGAAAGGTATCTTCTCAAGTAGTAAATACAACAATAGAGTACGAGGAGCTGAGTGAACAACTGCAAATACAGTGGGTTTAGTTATTGTGTGACAACTGTTGACATACGTTAAAGGCATATTTGTAGATGTGCAAGTGAGACCTTCTGCAAAAATGTAACATTTCTTAATACTTATAAGAAGCTTGGCAATGTATATATATCATTTCTTTAAATAAAATCCATAGTGCTAGATCCAATTTGATTCATCAGAGGGTCTGTTTTTCCTCTTAATTGTTGTGAAAACCTCCTATGTCTGTAGTCAGGAAACCAAGTTCTTGTACCCCTTGATTCCTTCAGGAATTTAGTGAGTATGCCCTTTTCTTCCTCCAGAGAATCATCTAGTATGAGTTGGGAAATTGCCAAGGTCTCCTTGTCTGATGAAGGCTTTTACGAATGTATGGCAACTAGCAGTGCAGGAACTGGACGTGCGCAGACATTTCTGGATGTATCAGGTGGGTCCATCCTTCTGTCCTGGAGCGTGGTAATATGTTGTGCTGGAACACTTAACAGACAGCAATGGCACTTGGGGCCAATAAAATATGTCTCCAGTTCTAAGTATATTTTTAATTAATGTGTTTTTTCTCACCCATGTACACAAGTGTGCTGACGTTTATTCAGCAAACCTGTTTTAAATATTAACATTGGATTTGTTTTAATTAGTTCCTACTACCAGTTAGACTTGCAGAATAGATATGGCCTGTGGAAGTAGAAACTGAAATCTCAGATTTCAATTGTTCTCATTTTTATTTCCAGCTCTACCAATTATATGTTTACTTTATTGTATGTATGCATTATCTGGTACATGAGGAATTACAAAAGTTGCATTCAAAAGTTTTCTGTTTTTTTTAAACAAGATCCAGTAAATTGTTGGAAATATCTTCTCATCTATTACCTTGAATTTTTTAGAAGTGAATAACTAGGATGAAGGAAGTAAAGTTAAATGAGAAATAACTTGGGCCAATCACGAAGATAATGTTGAATAAACAGTAGTATTTCGTTGCTAGCCCCAAAATGGCTAGCAATCATTATCTAACCAATAGATAATTTTAATCACTGTTCATTTGTTTTTTAAATTTAATTTAAAATGTTCCTAACTTCATAAAAATCTCAGTTTTAAAGGACAACTAGTTATAAATCTATCTGGTCATCCATTTAGTACGAGTTGGTGTGCTTTATGCTTTGAAACTGCTTTAACGCATAAAGCACTGATACTCCTCTTGCTGAGGGAGAGGGAGTTTTTCTTATGTAAGTTAATGACCTGTTCAGAGTTGGGGCACTAAATGATTATGCCCCATTAATTATTACTGAAAGTTAGTTGTGGTAAGAGAGAATCCTTCCTGAAAAGTGAATAATATCATCCTGGTCAAGCTTTGGACATAAAAATTTGGAGTGGGAGAAAGGGAGAGAGTAAAGCTGGCCTTCTGTGAAGGCACATGTAAAGCTGCGCTGCTTGTGTAGCTGTCAGTCTGACTGCTGGGACACGTGGACGTTGGTTATTGCCTGCAGGTTATGGTGTTGAAAGTTCAAATTGCAGATCAGCTAGAAATGTTACCCTCAGTTAGTTTGAAATGTTATCCTCAGTAGGTTTGCAGACGACACCAAGCTGGGTGGAAGCATTGATCTGCTTGAGGGTAAGGGGGCTCTGCAGAGGGGTCTGGACAGACCAGATCGATGGGCCAAGACTAACTGCATGAGTTTCAATAAGGCCAGATGCCGGGTTCTGCACTGTGACCACAAAAACCCCCAGCAATGCTACAGGCTTGGGGAGGAGCGGCTGGAAAGCTGTTCAGCAGAGAGGGACCTGGGGGTGGTGACTGACAGCCGACTGGACATGAGCCAGCAGTGGGCCCAGGTGGCCAAGAAGGCCAATGGCATCCTGGCCTGTGTCAGGAACAGTGTAGCCAGTAGGACCAG